>OX596199.1:3400901-4600901 GCA_951394215.1 Glyphodes perspectalis
GTTTTCTTACTTTAAATTTTTTGTTGGTTTTTCAAATTTGTTATACCTTGATGACTTTTAAAAGTTAAAATCTGTATTTGTCATATGTATTTGTATATTAGTATAAGTATTAGTAAGTATATATAATTCGTTGCTTGCTTGAGTTTTACCTAGTTGTTATAGTTATGTACCGAGTCCTAGACTTCTCAATATATATAGTGATATTTCTGGATAAACAATAGTTATAATTTGAGAAACGGATGATCTCAGACGGAATGGAATCTGTTTTATAGATACCTAACTGCCAGTCTATCATTTTGGTTTCGTTACTGGATCAAAATAATAAAATTTTACTCCATACTCTCAATCTTTTTAAATAAATTTTACCGAAAATTAAATTATTTATTATTTATTCCCACCTGGTGGAGAATTTATATTACCTACTACGATATGACTACTTACTCGTCAATATTTATTTAAACGCAACGCAAAACTTTTTAAATATAAAATTCATTCCTATTTTTTCCTGAGAATGAGTAAAAAGAATAGTGACGGTATTAAAGTTATGGCTGCCGATATCTACATCTCGGTATATGAAATAAAAATGCAATTATTTTTTGGTTACAAGTTTTTACATAATAAATTTTACTCCTTCAACGCGTTGATATCTTTTTCTACGGGATGAAGTTAGTAACTTGAGATGCCTGTAAATATACACCCCACTTAAATTAAGGTATTATTTAGGAGTTGGTAATGATATATGGATGTGTCATAAATCTTCTATAATATAAAAATGAATCGCTGAATGCGTTGCTAAGCGCAAATCTTGAGAACAGCTGAACCGATATCGCTAATAATTTTTTATTTGTGTTTGTTATTGTCAATTAAAGGTTCTTATGAAAGAAAAAAAAAATTGCGCGGTAAATAAAAAAATATTGGATATTGAAAATCCGAGAACGAGGCGTTATAAAGTGCGCCGGGTCAGCTCGTATAAATATAAAAGTCGCGCATACGTTTGTACAAAATAGGAAACGGTGTATGTGAAGTTGGATTTTAATACAGCTACGTAAAATATCGTCGAGATAGTCATTCTAAAACGCTGTTATCACGGACTTCATTAAAATTTTAGAATACACGATTTTTACAAAAAACTTGTAAGTACCTAAGTATATTATTTTAAAATTAAAATTAATGTTAGTTTAATTCAATCAACGCGACATTTTCTTACGAAGACGGCTATATTATGAATTTTTTTTTATAATATAGCCGTACCATATGTACGTATAATAAGCATGTGCTTATTATACACACATATGTACATATATGTATCTTGTTAGGAGCGGATGTTGACTAGATAGCTGAATCGTACACTCAAGCGTACCCCTTGGATCATTTGGCGTACCCGAACGAGTACGCGTACCCCACTTTAGGTAATTCTGTGGTCATAGGTGGTTTATTTCTCGGTATATGAAATAGTAAAGAGATCGTTAAGTCTGGAAAACCGACTACATAATCTATTTTGTGAATAATAAACTACATACAGACAATATTTTTCACTATTTTCCAATTCAATTTTATTTTTTGGCTAAATGTGGTTAAAGGGGCTAGCTGCCCTTTGACTGCCTACCCCTTCAGGGACTATGGGCGTTATGATATGTATGTTATTAACTTAAATGATTGAGAGACCCTGGCCACGAAACCAAGGGTCGGGAGTTTGAACCCCGCTAGGAGCAAAAATTCGAGTGATGAACATTGACATTTGTATATTTGAGTCATGGATGTTTATAAATGTATTTAAGTATGTCTATCCGTTCGCCTAGTATCCGTAGCACAAGCTCATACGCTTAGTTTGGAACTAGGGAATTGGTGTGTCAGTCTGGAAGATTTATTATTATTATTATATTTATAAATAATAAATAAATAAATTCTCCAGACTGACACACCAATTCCCTAGTTCCAAACTAAGCTTATGCTTGTACTCTGGATACTAGGCGAACGGATAGACATACTTAAATACCTTTATAAACATCCATGACTCGAGTACAAATGTCCATGTTCATCACACGAAACATTTGCCCCTAGCGGGATTCGAACCCGCGACCTTTGGTTTCGTGGCCAGGCTCTCTGACCACTCAACCAACGGGCCAGTCAATTTGCTGTCTCCATTTGGATATCACGGGCAGTGTTACCTTCCCGGTCCTTTGGAAGGCTTGCATGGGGGCACCGGCCCAACATGTAGAGGCCCCTTGAGACGTTTTAATATGACAGTGTGATGGGGTACACCGGCCGGGTCTTATTTCTGAGTATACTAACATAATACACTCAGTAGTAACATCCGGAAAGTGCAAGATTTATTGTTAAATATTTAATATGAGTTTAGTGACTAGAGTGCTTAATGAGATTGTGTCTCGGTTAATACGATTGTGTGAAGAATACGGTTGATTGTACTCGGGTCATAGCCATGCTGACTTACACGTAGCCGGTAGTAGGCTATTTAGATTTTTTTAACCGACTTCAAAAAAAAGGAGGAGGTTCTCAATTCGACTGAATTTTTTTTTTTTATTGTTTCGTTGGTCTAGTAGCATGCGCCGCAAGCGACCAAGTGGTCCCGGGTTCAAACCCCGGGTTAGGCCAAAAATTTGTGGCTGGTTATTTTAATATTTAAATTACTCAGTAACAGTCCGGAGTCAGGAAGTTGGCGGTATAAGCACCCCCGTGTCTCGGTAAGCACGTTAAGCCGTTGGTCTTGCGCCTGACCTCTCTCCGGTCATGGCGAATTGCCGTCTCACCGAACTATGAGAGTGAAGGAATAGAGAGTGCACTTGTGTTTAGGCACACACCTGTGCACTATAATATCTCCTGCACAGATGGCTATTGCTCGTTAAGATTGGCCGCCGTGACCGATATCAGTTAGGAGGACATTATTTAAATTTTGTCGATCCAACTTACTTCTATAATATTATGCTATGCACTCCTGCATTGGAGAAATATGTAGTAGTGAGAATGAAATAACATTTGGATAAGGTAATATTAACCATTTTAATATCTTTAAGTTGTAACCAAAAATTTGCTCCCATTGCCGTCCCTATAATCTGCCGCAATAGAGTGCAACCTATTGATGCTGTTAGAACATAGGTCTCTGGTAATAGATGTCTGTAATCGTATTTAGGTACGTTTAATTGTCATTTAATATATACGTGTATAGAACGAGTATATATACATATATAAAGAAGGTACATCTTTGTGGTTAGTTCGGTTTTGTGAATAGGGATGTTGACTGGCTAGTCAATTGAGATACTTTTTAAGAGTTGTCAAAACGAAATCACTTCATAGATTTTGTATGGGCTTGTCAACGTGTGACGTCACCAGTTTGTATTCAACTGACTTAATATAAAACAGTTTTTGTAAAATAAAAATCTTAGACTCAATATGATACAAAATCAATAGGGCTTAACAGCATACTACGATAATTTCTTTTTCAGAATTGATATTTCAAAATTAAGTATAATAGGTGTCAACATCCCAATTGTATGATAGAGTCAATCATAGGTTTTGTAGTCTGTTTATATGAAGATATTATAAATTTTAGTATAGACAAAGTCGCTCCACCTTTATCTGCTTGTTCGGGGACCGAGTTATTAGAAAAGTAATCTAGGAGATTTAAAACGGTATAAGTTTTTGATTTTGTGCTAGGTAAAGCATATAACATCCATTATTTCTAACTAGCTACATACATAACATCACGCCCATAATCCCCGAAGGGGCAGCAGGCCCCTTTGACTCTGCCAAGAACAAAACTGGTCTAGGTTAGATAGAAAATTGTGGAAAAGAAGAAAAAAGTGACTAGCTCGTCGCCGACACAATGACATACCCAAAACCCGATATACCATTAGTCGCCATTTACAACATGCTAGGCAAGAAACACAGTTGGCACATTCTTTTTAAGTCCCAGACCAACATGGGACTAATTAACTAAATATCTAGTTATTTAAATTACGTGAAGTCAAAAATTTGCAGCCCGCTTAACGAATTACATGGTGTGGTGTTTAGTTAGGTTGAAGTTCAGTTTATATAGAGAAGGGGTGAATACTGCTAGTAATTTTATAAATTAAGCATTAGAAATACATTAAATTAATAAAAAAATTCAACAAATTTTAGTCGAATTTTGACCACTATTTTGTTATATTATGTTGTTTGATACAATAATGTTTTGAAAGTCGATCTTTCATGGATAATGCAATGATAAAAACATTCCCGTCTTATTGTTAGATCGACATGTATTTTTCACACGACATTGGCAGAAATAAACTTAACGTAGAGGTTTGGACGCCATTAAAAAGAGAATATTCTATAATTATTCTTACTTCAGTTTTATTAGCGTACACTTCGCTTATGTAAGTTATACGTAAATAAATATCATGCGTTTAATTGCGTTCATAACATGGAAGTAGCTTCGACTGATCGTGAGATAAATTTTAATAAAAATACGGAGTTATTTTTTCATTTTACTCTATTGGAAATCTAAATTCAAATTCAAATGTTTTATTGCCACTAAGTGTAATATACAAGGTGGTTTATTATTTTATTGCACTTTATTACTTAGTCGCCCTTTTCGAGCATTACATTGCGTAGAGGGCACTCTACTCTTAAATCTACATAAGGTTAATAACAACATATGGACAACATAGACTTTAACATTATATAACGTAAATACATATTGTTTAGCTATTTTGATGAAAGTAGGTATTCCTTAACTGAGTAGAATGAATTTGTTGTCAGGTATGATCTTAGTTTAGTTTTAAAAGTATTTAATCTATTTAATTCGACTGGCTCGATGGCGCATTCGGTAGTGACCCTGCCCCATGCTCCAAGAGTTGTGGGTTCGATTCCCACCCAGGACAAACATTCGTATGATGAATACTTGTGTTTGTTCTGTGTCTGGGTGTTAATATCCAATATTTAAGTATATATTTGTAATACCACTGTTGATTCTGATATCCGTAACACAAGTGCATAAGCTACTTACCTCGGAGTCAGATCAATGTATGTGATGTAGTCGGATATTTATTATTATTAATTGTTAGGTAGGTAACACAGTTGTGCACCTCTAGTTTTGCAAATATCTATGGGCTATGGTGACCGCTCACCATCAAACTTTTTGTGTGTTTTTTGTCCCCTTATCTATACTTATAATAAATCTGTAGAGAGGTCAATTCTGTACATGAAATATATTTTCAAAATAACTATTAGGGGGTGATTAGAGATCGATACTGATGCCAAAAATGCAATCAGTAAAATTTTTGTCTGTCTGTCTGTCTGTCTGTCTGTATGTTCCTTATGGAAACAAAAACTACTCGACGGATTTTAACGAAACTTGGTACAATTATTCTTTATACTCCTGGGCAGGTATAGTATACTTTTCATCACGCTACAATCAATAGGAGCAGTGTAGTGAAGGGAAATGTTGGGAAAACGGGAGAAGTTACTCCATTTTTTAAGCTTCCGTCGCGTGTGCAGCCTTAATGGTTAAAGTTACATAGAAATCATGTATGACGGAAATAGTCTTTATAATATTAACCATAAACGCGGGTGACACCGCTGGCACAGCTAGTTAGTGCATAAAAGTCTATGTGTACCTACTGCAGAGGCTTGCGTGTTCATTATATAATAAATTGTGTAGCTACTAGGTCGGTAGAAGACAATGAATTAAAAAAAAAAAAAAAAACAATGGAATTGTGAACCTCCTCCTTTTTTTTGAAGTCGGTTAAAAAGTGTGCATTGGTTAAGTGCTTAAGTACCAAGTTATAGATAAAAAAAAAAATTTTTTTAGATACTGTCATGCTCTCCGTCTCAGACTTTTTCTTGTGAAAGAAAACTTTGTTCAGAGATGGATAGGTTTCGAAAAATAAAATTATAAGCGTTTCGATCTCGATGTCTCAAGTTTATCTCAAATCTGAGAAGTTGTTAAAGATTATTTATTCAGAATTCGGTTGATATATTTATGTGTGCTGGTATGCCTTTATTATTTCACGTGCACGATTTGTTTAAGTCAACGTTTCTTAGGTATTTCTATACTTTGCTTTCATTATGTACGGACAAATGATATCCAATCATTGATTTATAATCGTAGTCGATTCAATCTAATTATATTCTAAATTTATTATGTTAATTAAGCAACTATTATTGTTATTTTAATTAATAATTATGAAAGTAAATTTTATATCTTATACAAAAATTTATATATAAAAATATATTTCTTACAGTAAACGTTTACCTGCACCCGTAAAATAGTGTTACGTACATGAAGGAATATACTGCATTCCTATTGCACAAAAAGACGTATTTGTAATTATATATAAATCGTACTTATATATATTGTAATTTTGCCATGATACATAAGGCGTAGCTTAAGATTTTAGACCCTGGCCACGAAACCAAGGGTTGCGGGTTCCAATCCCGCTTGGGGCAAATGTTTGTTCGTGTGATGAACATGGACATTTTTACTCGAGGCATGGATGTTTAACGTATTAAGTATGTTTATCCGTTCACCTAGTATCCATAGCACATGCTTATAAGCTTAGTTTGGAACTAAGGAATTGTTGTCAGTCTGGAGAATTTATTGTTAATTTATTATTATTATGTTTCTCGGCAAAATCACGGGACAAGCCCGGGCCTTTAAAGCTTGCATGGGGACATGGGTCCAACATGTAGAGGCCTTTTGAGAGTTTGATGTACATGGGTGACGGAACACCGGCCGGGTGTTGCCCTTATATTATTATTAAATATAAGATTACAAATTATTCTATCCACTTACTTACTTTTCCATTTCATGAATTATCCAATGCGGTAATTTTACCTGATTTTTAAAAAAAAGTATTTCCTTTTTTTTCTTTCGGCGCCTTTGGAAAATTGTGAACATTTTAAAGATTTCTATTAAAAATCGCATAAAATTCTGGTTCTCAATACAAAATACATAAATAGGACAACTGTCGTATGTGTTGAAATTTTTTATACCCGAGCGGACGAAGTCGTGGGCGGTCGCTAGTCCCCAGTCAACAAAATCATCACTCTTTGTGACGTAATGGCATGTCAAATGATTGTAATTGTCAGTGTCAATTTTCAACTTGTACATTTGCCGTGATACGTGCTAAATAACACAGTTGTGGCTAGCAAGTCACCTTGGTGACGGCCATGGTTCGGGCTCCGAACGAAATGTATAAAATATTTAACTACGATCCTATGTACGAATAGTTCGGATGTAAATTAGTTTAATTAAATAATACATTATTGACAAAATATAAGCGTACACAACACAATGTTCACTGTTATGTCCCGTGCTTAGACGGGGTCCGCTTAGACCATGATCCAGGATTTAGCGAGTCTGGTAATTACATTGAAGCGACTGCCGATCTGACCATCGTAACCCTAAGATAGGGGAACCAGACAATTTTTGGATCATGGTTACAAATCTAAAGTTATTTGAATTTGAATTTGGTTTCATCACGATGTTTTCCCTCACCGTCGAGCTAGTGGTATAAATACGTACATAGATTTGAAAATCCAGAGGTACGAGCCCGGGTTTAAACCGGCACTCCTCGGTAAAGAGTCTTTAACATTGAGCTACCACCGCTCCAAAACCAAAACTCGTTTATCCCCAAAGGGGTAGAAAGAGTGACATAGTTGTGTTTTTTTCCTCTTAAATCATTAATTATTGTCCATTAATTTACTTTTTGTTTTGACCTATACCTACACAATCACACACCCAAATTCTATAAGCCATTAGTCGCCTTTTGCGACATGCTAGGCAAAGAAACAGCACATTCTTCTTAAGTCTCAGATCAACATGGGACAAAGGGCTGGGCTTGATGGAAAATTGTGAAAAAATTGTAGTGACAATTGGCTAGCTTATTCTCTTTATAGATATCCTAAAATATTTAAACATTAGTAACATTCCTCAGTAAATTTTATAAACCTGACTCTTATGTGACGTGTTATCAAAAGCTATCTGGTAAATAATAATAATAATGTCCTCTTAACCGATATCAGTCACGGCGGCCAATCTCAACGAGGATTAGCCAACTGCGCAGGAGATATTATAGTGCACAAACGTGTGCCCAAACACAGGTGCACTCTCTATTCCTTCACTCTCATACTCCGGTGAGACGGCAATTCGACATGACCCGAGAGTCAGGCGCAGTCCAAAGGCTTAACGTGCTTTCCGAGGCACGGGGGTGATTATACCGCCAAACTTCCTGACTCCGGACTGTTTCTAAGTAATTTCAATATAGAAGTCACCAGCCGAATTTTTTTTTCTTGACCCGGGATTTGAACCAGGGACCTCTTGGTCCTTAGACGGCGAATGCTACCATTAGACCAACGAGGCAGTCAATCTGGTAAATAAACTACTATTAAACTTATTGAATATAAATACAGAATTTAAAATAAAATAAAAAAGCGTGTGCGTTCAATTGAATTTATTTAAGAAATCAGTTACAAATCATGGCAACTGCCTTATTCTGAGTTATGAGAACGAATGTTAAAAATTAATTTAAGAAATCAGTTTGAGAAAATACAATATGACGTTTACTGTCTGTTTATTATATTTTAATTTATTTTTAGGATTTGAAGTAAACAATAATTTTATAGCAATTTCTCGATTTATTTATAACGTTTAAAAAACTATTTTTGTGACTTTAAATCTTCCATTTGACACCAATTAGAATTAGAATTTAAAAGTGTATATGTTATTAGTAGAAATGTTTTATTATAAAAATGCTTAAGTGATTTACATAAGCTTATTAATGATATATATTGTTCTTATACTTATTTCTTTTAACTTGAATGATAGATTTATGACTTGCAAAGACATTTTTATATTTAACTAAAATTATATATTTATTATCAAATATTATAATCCCTTCGATTGAAATTATCAGCTCTACGGCATAGTATAGCAAACTAAATAGATTTTAGTTAAATAATACGCGCTATTGTTATGTTGTGCAATATTCTATAAATTGTTGAATACCTAACCAATTAATAATATAAAATTGCACTGTTGAGTGTTAAGGATAAATAAAACAGTTTTGTAAAAAGGATTTCCTGAATAATCTGTTCTTAACTGGACTTACTTTTGGGTTTGGGTTTCTGAACGAAGAAAGAAAGAAAAACATTTATTGACCCCACAAAAATACACAGGATACATTATAAAAAATATATAAAAGAAAGAAAATAAAGAAAAATAAAATAAATAATAACAGAACATAGACAGGCAGTAAAGAAGAGCTATTTCCCACATTTTTCTATCTGTCCCAATTTTATTTTATTTTTGGCTAAAAGCTGTCACACAAGCTTTCTGGACCTTATACTCTACCAACCCTAGTCTAAATATGATCCTCTTAAGGATGTAGGTACATAGTCAGTCGAAATGGCATCTATTAAATGTATTCTGTAATATTATCATTATTAAAATGGTATACATTTTCTTTTAATACATAATTCTGTTTTCTTAGTCTTGTCGAATAATAAGTAGGGCTGCCACCGTTTTTTGTGCAAATAAAGTATATTAGCTATTTATGTTAGGAAAAAAACAGTACCTTCTGTCTAAATAAAAGACGATTTATTTTACTTTGACGTTTTGCTTAAAAAGATTTCTTACATTACTTTCAACATGTAATTATAACTGCTAATCAACCCCAGTGACTGTCGTTAAATTTTCACAAATAATCATGCAATCAAAACCAACATCTTTTTTTATATATTGGGTATACGTTAAATGTATTCCAGAGAAATCAATACGTGCGGAATAAAGTATTTTTGCGTACTTTATTTTCCTTATGAAGTATAGTGTACCTACAATTGCCCTAAATAACTTACAATACTTTAAAATAAAGTACGGTTGGCAATCTTAAATATAAGTGTAAATGCTTATCATGATACTCGTGTTTTCCTTTCAGATAAAATATAATTCTCTCGAGATGCAGGCAAACTTCTGAAAATTTTCGCTTATTTAGCTGTTCAAGGGGACATAATATACGGACAGACAGAATGACATATAGGTTTATTTTCACATTGAATATTCCGACTCTGACCACGTCGGACTATTTATAAATGGCAAAGTTAAATTATCGCCGTCAAGATTTGGCTCAGTTCCTCAACATGACTACGTTTACATATGTATATTTTGACTGGCCCGTTGGTCGAGTGGTCAGAGACCCTGGCCACGAAACCAAGGGTCGCGGGTTCGAATCCCGCTAGGGGCAAATATTTCGTGTGATGAACATGGATATTTGTACTCGAGTCATGGATGTTTATAAACGTATTTAAGTATGTCTATCCGTTCACCTAGTATCCATAGCACAAGCTTAAGCTTAGTTTGGGACTAGGGAATTGGTGTGTCAGTCTGAAGATTTATTTATTATTATTATTATTATACCTATGTTGTCCATATCAGTATATATAGAAGTAGCCATGTGTGTAAGGATAATACAATTGTGGGCTATATTCGAAAGGTGTAGATATATAACTGTATGATATATGACCCATGTTGGTCTGGGACTTAAAAATGATGTGGTAACTGTGTCCTTTGCCTAGCATGTCGTAAAAGGTGACTATGGTATATCGGGTTTTGTGTATGTGATTGTGTAGGTGACGAGGTAGCCACTTTTCACTACATTTTCCATCTAACCCAGCCCATTTTTTTGGCTGAATGTAGTTAAAATGGACGGCTTACGCTTTCGGGGATTACGGCTGTGATGTTATGTATGTATGTATAATATTTTATCTAACATTACTTTCTAAATAAGATTACCAAATTCCATATACCATGCTTGCCTGGAAGAGCTATATGAAGATTTAGTATAAATATATATTTATACCTCATTTCCGATAAATTTTAAATATACGTGTAAATGTATCTAGAAGTATATACAGTTATCTAAAGTCACAGTTACAGAAAAATACATATAGGTCTACCTAGACCTATATGTATTTTTCTATAACTGTGACTCTAAAAATTACTATACGTTAAGAGGGAACGAAAAAATACATTATCAATTATCTTTAGGTTGCATTTTAATATTGTAATAGCAAACTCAAATTCTTTTACCAATTCACTCTTTTAGTACGCAGTATAATTTTTATGTTTTATTCCATTACTGCAATACATTACCATAATATATATAACATTTGTAACAGAAACGGATAATGTTTCTTTATTTATTTCATGAGAAATATAAACATAAAATATTTATCCTGAAATAGACGCTTCAAAGAGGAGTAACCTTAGCATAAACTAAACATTTACTTAGGAATGTGACATTACTGTAGCTAAGCGATTAAGAGAAAATATAGGTGCCTAAATATGTATCTACATATCGATTTTTAATACAGTTGCTCAAAAAGTGGCGTATTGCAGGGACGTATAGCGTTCGGGATGTGGGCTATTACATACTCGTGCTTTTTTTTTACCTTTCCCAAACTCGTGCGTTCTCTTTCCCAACTGTCAAAATAATGCCTATAAAAAAAGAAAAAAACTGTACCAATGTCAATGTATATGTGAATTATAACTTTTATAAGAATTAAATGATTAGTTAGTTGAGTTTATGGTGTTTTTATTATTTTATTAAATTGCTTCATTTTTTCGCAACTGTATTAAAAATAGTCGTTCAGTACACGTACGGAACCGTCATTGCAACTTGTTTCGACTGTCAACATTTGTTGGAACTCTTTGCAATGACAGCCTTTCCGTACTTGTAATGAAATATACTATTTAAAACCTCGGTTAGCCAAATTATTGAGGAAAAGAACTAACTTTAAATCAATAAAGTATCTATATTAAGTGTTATGTAATGTACTTAATAAAGATTTATTATTATTGTTATCATTGTTGTCTCCATTTGGATATCACGGGAAGTGTTACCTTCCCGGTCCTTCGGAAGGCTTGCATGGGGGCACAGGCCCAACATGTAGACGCCCATTGAGACGTTTTAATATGAGTGTGTGATGAAGTACACTGGCCTATTATTATATCATTGTTTTTTTCTGCCTTACCCCGCTAGGGAAGTGGCGTGAAGTTAGTTACTTAGTTAAATCGTATTCAATATATTTCTATAGCTATATTATACTTTTAGCTAGCAACCGGCGTTCCTGGCATAGAATTTTGTTTACAGAATATTGCTATAAGCGCTTAATTTTAGAATTTTGAAAAACTTTTGTTTCTAAATTAAGACAAAAATGTTCGCATCCTAAACTGTAACTTATATTTGCGCTGCTATTTTTTCACATGCATTTTCTAGTTAAAATATCGTACTTAGTAAAAATGTTTGCGTAGCTCAACTTTCTCGCGTCGTATCGCTTCCTCCCTTCCTCTCACTGGACGAGTACCTTTAATCCTTCATTTTCCTTAAGAGATGCTCGCTGCCTCGTAATGCGCTTAGTTTCCCACATTGCGATACTGGGAATGCATGTAGGATTGTGTTGTTAGGACGATTGAAGGGAGGGCATAATTGTATTTTCGCCGAAAAGTATTGTAGAGAGCTTCGGTTCAAGTTAGGAAAATTATTAAATGTATTCTGTCTCATTTTGTTTTTAAGTTTGCTCATGTTATTTATGGTATTACATGTATATGTACTTTTTCTCTTATTAGGTTTAGAAACAATGTTTTTGTCTAATCAGTTACTTGGTAATATTTATTTATAATTTTTTTTTTTAATTAAATAAACATTATGAGACAAGAAAAAGGTAAGACGGCAGTTGTTATGATTTTGTGTCTTTAGCTAAAGAATTTCAAAGGATTTCTTTTTAAAGTTTTGTTTGACGGTTGAATAGTCAGTTGGTACAGAAACATACATAGTAATTTATGAGCGTGGTTTTCCTGCGCTTTGAGCTGAAAGCCGATTATGTATTTATAAGTCCTTTAATGCATATATAATCCGCTTTGTTCTGCAAAGCGGATTATAAGCATTAAAGGCGATTTATATAGAGAGCCAATTATTCCACTTTTATTTATTTAATAAACGTATACTTTAAACGTGGTGGAATTGCTATGTGATATGAGTAAATTGGCTGCTTTAACTAAATCGGTATTAAATAGTAAGTTTGTAAATTAGGTCTGTAGGTTTTAGAAAGCACACCCAGGTATTAGTGTTGACTGATTTGGTTATACCTAGTGCAAACGCTGCCGTTGCTGATAAATAAATTATATCTGTATTTAAATTAGTATTGAAAATTGTACAATCATATACATTTAAGTTCCATTATTATTTACAACAGTTTTATACAGTAAAAAATAGATGTCAAGACTATAAATAGTTTCGTGATCTATAAATAGGTCGCTTTTAGTTTGCTACGTAGAGTGGATATACTCCGACCAATCTATTGGTCGGAGAGACTCGGAAGTGCACACTACATCCTCCCTGGGATGGGTATGATGAATTAAAAAAGACATAAATGTAGTTCTTTGTATATTTATTACGTAGACTTACACGATAATATTGTGTTATGTCGAATGCCACTGGGAGCGGTATTCTCTAATAATTCATCACGATTACCGGCTTAGTAGTTGATTCGCACGAAATTCATTCGCCCGAACGTGCGAAACGTCCACTTTCAATAATAATATTTTTTTAGTAGGCGTTTCGCACGAATTTATATTAATCGCGTGCGAAACGACCCTCTCAAAAATTAGTAGTATGCGATTCGCTCACTTAACGAAATGTCCGATTCAGATTCGACAAAATGTTATACACAATATAATATTTCTCTTCTTAAACCGTTGGTTAAATATTATGTATAATGATTTTAGTAGTATTATAATATATTTATTTGAAACTAGCTTCACGCAACCCTTGGGGTGGGCAGAGAGAATCGTGCGCCATATGGCACGGTCCCTAATTATTTTTATTTTTATTCGTTTTCTCAAAACTCAAGAAAACTTATCCAATATTATTAGATAAGTTTTCTTGAGTTTTGAAATGTGTTAACTGTTAATGACATGTGTTAACTGATAAATAAATCTATGCTAATACTATAACTAAAAACATAACATACCCAATATTTAACGATTTTATAGTTACGTTTGAATTTGACCCCGTCGAATACATTTTACTGGGAGTAAAAAAATGAAATAAAAGAAAAAATGCTTCCGAGAAGCGAATTTACTCATTTCTTTAAATAAAGTGTGTTATTTTTAAATGTAGAGCTTTAAGCTTTTACGTTGGTTACGTTGCTCAAAGTATTCGCTAAATTTACGTTCTAAATCCGCTTACGTATAATTAAGCCAGCAGGCATTAAGTCTGGTGTGGGGAAGATCCCCATTCACCGTAGTCTTCGCACCTACCGACAATTAAACTAGAGGCTTATTTTGTTGTACCTAATATCTACTAGCTTTTGTCCGCGGGTTTTCATTAATATAGATTTTCTCATTCGTTATGTGTCGGTTTCCTCAGTGTGTTATCTAATGTATGCCGGTTTGGTAAAAAACTGATGACTATTCAATGATGTCCATGAACTTGCCAAATTCCACTACCGCTCTCATGTAATTTATATGTTTATAAACATACCTATTTAGAATAAAAAAAAACTTAAAAGAACAAAATAAACAAAGCGTCTACATTTTCAATACATATATTATATAAATAAAAATGTGATTACATACATAATAATATTACATTTATTTTATAGTACCTACTAACCAACCTTTTTTATGACACATATTTTTTATGTATGCTAGATAAAATAATCACGACGGGCAGTTTATCACAAGTTTGAGAATCTGAGACTTAGACTTGACTCGTTTCATACTTGCACAATTTAAATTACATTAGGGTGTGCAAAGATTACACTCAAATCGATTTGGAACGGGCGCGTTTATGGAATTGTCGCACAATACAACATTTAATTTACACCGCAATGATCTCTTTGGAACTACTGGAATTTATCTGACAGTAAGGGGCTGTAAAATCCTTTGGCCGGTTTTTAATTTAATTTTTTTATTGTTTAAAAGCCTTTATTGTTAATGTAAATTGATATTGGGCTTTATAGTTATGCCGGGGGCATTTCTCAAACTGTTTTCAATACTCACTCTGTTTTGTCTACAACCTGGTCACACTATCTGTGCACTTCGCTGGAATGCGAAGCCGCTCCCATAACCCCTTTCACCTCCCCGCGCTCGGCCCGTGTCGTATATCCCATACCCTAAACGTCAATATGACGTCACGAGACAAGGTGCACATATTGTAACCGGGTAGTGACGTGTTTTGTCGATGTTCTAATGCAGATTCATTTAAGGTTAGGTACTTAACGTGTATTGTAATAACTCAGATATTTTTGCTGCTGAGATACGAATATAAGTTCGTCTTTGGAATTTTGGAATGTAACCTAACTACCTTATGTTGCTATGTGGATTTGAACCTACAGCACTCTCTTATGAGATGCGAGTTCTTATGCACTGGTTTTCTTGGCTCTTTTGGTAGTAATTTTTTTTATTTTAAATATAAAAGTAAATAATTCAATTGAATTAGTTATAAAATAACACAATAACGATATTTTCTTTCCCGAACTCGTCCCAAAAGGACGGCACGCAAATCCAGTTTGGGAGCCGGTGCCCCAGTAAGTGAAATAGGAGTGTCGATAATATTTGTATTTTGCTTTTCTTGTTAGTACAAGCTCGTTCGCGCATTAATTCAACGTTCGGGGGCCATATTTGAGACATGGCGACCAGTTTTCGTTCAGCATATCGTTGCTACTTTATTAAGGTCTAAACATTTAGCGAACTTTCATCACAATGAAATGAGATTTTTTTTGTATAAGAATAGATTTATGATTATAGGTAACTTTTTTTCTGGAACCCATCACTAAATCGCAATTTTCTTCAACGATTTTCATTCCCCATAAAACCATTCGCAGATGTTTCTTAACGATATTCAACATATTATAGAATCATGTTACATCACAATTTCATTTGGTCGAATGCTTATTATCTATAAACGTTAGTTTACTATTTTGTTACCCATAATTTTATTTCCACATAAGTTTCAATATGCAGAATTGTTGAAACATCCAATTTTACTTAACTAAAGTCCGTATTGCCGAACGATTTATGTTACTAATATTATATTGTATACTTTATTCATAGACAATTTAAAGCATAACTGATATAAATATGTAATTAATATTGATATAATAAATAAACTGCGTTAATCCCGACTCGCCGTGGTCTCCTCGCCGTGGTACTAGTCTGCCCGATACTAGAGTGTAATTCAAAAGCCGGAAGCGCGGAGGGAGAGCAGCCTCCGTAGGCGAGCTTGGGTGACTGTGCCTTGTTACGCAAGGGCGACGAGGCTGCTATTCCCGCAGCGCCGGAGACGAGGAAATCCTAATGCATGCCGCTTGTTTGCATGCCTGCATGCTTGCATGCATGCCTGCATGCTTGCATGCATGCCTGCATGCTTGCATGCATGTCTGCTTGCTTGCTGCATGCATGCATGCCTGCCTGCTTGCTTGCTGCATGCATGCATTAATGCATGCCTGCTTGCTTGCTTGCATGCATTATTGCATGCATGCATGCCTTCTTACTAAACATGCGTATGCATACATGTGCTTACTTGCATGCATGAATGCATGCGTACCTGCTGCATGCGTGCTTGCTTTCATGCATGCGTGCTTGCTTTCATGCATGCATGCCTGTTTACTTGCATACGCATGTTTCTATATCTCTCATAATCTGGACTTTAAGTATTTATTTAATATGTTGCAATATTAGATGCATCTAAATTATTAATGATAGCAAAATAAAACACATTTTACGGCGATATTTGAGTTAGTTAGTTGAGGAAAAAATGCTATAGGAACCGTTACACATTGAAACATGTTTTTATGAATGGTTTTATCGATAACTTAATAATTCTATGAAACATTAGTTTGATATATCGTTATTCTGCTTAACAAAACAATTGCGAAACATTTTTATTGTGAAATGTTATTCGATGTTATGAAACGGCGATTATTAACTATTCGATAAATCAAGAAAAAAAATATATTAATATTCATAGAATAGTTTTCTGTGAAATGAAATTCGGTATCAAAAAAGTATGTGTCTTGATAGATACCCCTTTTTTTCGCAAGATTAAAACTAGGGACAGATGAAATTGAGATTTTAATAGATTTCACTGGATATGTTTCAGTCACTAACAAGTATTTATCGTAAACTATTCCAGATTATTTCTTTAATCTAACACTAAAACCCTATTTGTATTTTTACTTATTTATTTATTAATATTATTAAGGTATATACAACAGGATACAATTATTCTAAAAAAAACAAAGTTTTAAACTAACAGAGCTAGATTGAGATTCAAAAGCGCGTACACACAGCATGATTGAAATATTGCTCGTAAACAAAGTAAGTAATATAACAGTGTCATTTAGGTTAAGCTATAAGTTAACATTTTCATGGGGACCATAGAAAAACAAACATCTAAAAGAGGTTTAATAAAAATATCGAGCGTCCAGCGCGGAGTTATCGTCGGCGGCACCTCTGTAATTAGTTTCTGCGAACATTTGTTTGCGCGGACGAAGAGGAAGCCGATAACCCCGCCCGGTAGTTGTGACCTGAGGTGCGATAGGTGCGAGACCCGCCACCAATTAGACTCTTTGGGGTTCCCTGAGCACGCACTCGGAACCTTTTCCTGAAGCAGTCTAAGACTCACTTTGGTCAGAGGCTCAAAAGTTGATAGTGTCCCTTGCCAGCATGGCGTAATGGCGATTTAATTTGTATTGGGTTTATGATCATGTAGGCGACGAGCTAGTCAGCATTAGCTACTTTTTAACAATTTCACATCTAACCCAACTCTATTATAGTTTTGGCTAAGTGTAGTTTGAGGATCTTATTGTGTCCCTAAAAATATAAGTGTAGCAGAACTGATCCAACTCGTCGCATCACATAACACCCATACCATCACTTTACCATTCCCTAAGGGTTAAGAAGAATCCAAGGATTAATAAGCCCCTTAAACCACACTTAGTCAAAAATTTAACTGTGAAAAAGTAAATGTGGTAATTGCCTAGCTCATCGTAGGTGACGATAATAACAAAAAAATATATATATATTATTATATATTACAAAGTAAAAATGTAAGTATATTGTCCCATGTTGGTCTGGGACTTAAAAAGAATCTGCTAACTGTGTTTCTTGCCTAGTATATCGTAAAAGGCGACTAATGGTATATGGGGTTGTGGGTATGTGATTGTGTAGACGACGAGCTAGCCACTTGTCACTACTTTTTTACAATTTTCCATCTGATCCAGCCCAGTTTTGTTTTCGGCTGAATGTGGTTATGGGAGCCTGCTGCCCCTTTGACTCTGCCTAGCCCTTCGGGGATTATGGGCGTGATGTAATGTATATTGAGAGGATTACAGATATTAAGAGTGTTGTCAGCTATACTCTGACCAGCTTACTTATTGGTAGCAATAACATAAATACTTTTCGAGTATTTAAGACGACACATTGCTCTAAACTAAAAATATTCACTCATAATATTGTTGCATATTTAAAAATCGAGATACATATTTCTCAAAAAACGACTATGTTTTAGAACACTTGCTCTTAGAGAGAACTTTGGAGATTTGGCTGGTATTTTGGACAATTTTTTTCATTACCTAAATTACTTACCTACTTGTTATTAGACGAATCTTTTTTTCTTTTTTTAATAAAAAAAATCCAACGACATCACATACATTAATCTGACTCCGAGGTAAGTAGCTTAAGCACTTGTGTAACGGATATCAGAAACAACAGTGGTATTACAAATATAGATATACTTAAATATTGGATTTTAACACCCAGACACAGAACAAAACAAGTATTCATCACACAATTGTTTGTCTTGGGTGGGGATCGAACCCACAACTCTTGGCGCATGGAGCAGGGTCACTATCGAATGCGTCATCGAGCCAGCTAGTCAGATTGAATTTTGCATGAATTGCTACTTGCAGTGCCAGCTACTGCACCTCATAAATGTATCTAAATTATAATACCAAATTATTATTCGGAACGTTAGATATCGCAGTGGCGTGGTATCTCTCAGTCCCGATTGCTATTAAGTGGCGTGCAATCAATGCAGGTCACAGGGCACTGGGTGAAGGCATCTTTAGCGCATCGTTTGCGACCTAACCGGCGAACAATGGTGTGCGGGGGGCTCTGACCAAATTGGTCTCGCTTTGAGTTACGCCCCACAGATGATTTCCAGCAAACCAAGCTGATAATCGCTATGAGGGTTGCTGTTGCGAAATTTGCTGTGTAATGGCTCGGTGCTCGGCGTTGTATTAATTTATTTATCTGGATGTCGTTTATAATACGATTCGTAGTAAACATTGTCATTTAGTTTGGCTGGACAAAGTTAAAAGTGGCTACCTGTTGCCTGTAACTTTCTTCGTCTTTAATGAATGACCTGTTTCTATGTTAAAATGTATCTAAATCGGTACAGACGCTTTGTGTAATTAAAACATACATACATATATGCACACTATCGCATTAACAACATTTGTAAGGATATACCTATTCATTTTTAAATTACACTTTTAATTTCCCTTCAAATTCGTCGAGCTGAGATTGCTTGTAGTAACAAAAACTCCTTATAACACTTTTGTATCTATAATGTACCTATGTACCTACACTTCGTAATATTCGAACAATAAACAGAAATAATAACACAACTAAACTAAAATAATAATATTTTTGTGGGCCCCAAATGTAAAATGTAGTCAAATACGTCAATTGGTAAATTATATGGATAGGTATATAAGTATTAGCGTAAAGTATATACAACTATAGTATTTAGCACGTGAAAACCGTAATAAACGTAAATACGCATAAATTTCCTCATTCTTGTATGATATGTAATTCGAAGAGTGATTTTCCTCAATTTCGCATCAAGTAATAAGTTGTGTAAAATATTCGGTGTAGAATCCTGTTATAAATAAATGTATGTTAAATAATTAGTTCGGTATCAGACGAGTTTGTTTGGTAGTAATGTTTGATCGTTAATTCATTTGGTATTTGGTGGTATACCACCAAACGTACTATAGTACGTTGTAAAATCTTGAAGGTCAGTGTGAATTACGTAGGATACGCTTCTTAATTATGCATTCACCGTTAAACCCAATACCAGAATAACCATGTTTTGTTTTGTATCTAAAACGTATTTTTCTACTACCCCTACTAAGTTCTGGGCCCCAGACGACTACGTACTAAAACTACCTACTACAGCTTAATGTATAATCTGGCCCTGACGATATACTGCCTCTCCTAACAGGGAGAACCATATACTTAACTATTCTCTAACTCCCACCTTTATTTCCAGCAACAGAGTGAGAGGTACCTATCTTCGGCATACGAGGGCGGAGGCGAGCTGTCCCCCGCGGCGCCCGCCGCGTCCCCCGGGTCCCCCCGGGACTGCACATCGTGCCGCAAGCGGGAGCCCCCAGACGAAACCCCCGCGCCCCCCGCTGAGGAGCCTTGCGCCGGCTGCGGGGCCCGCATCACCGACCGCTTCTACCTCCTGGCGCTGGAGCGGCGCTGGCACACCCCCTGCCTAAGGTGTTGCGAGTGCAAAATGCCCCTGGACTCTGAGCAAAGGTGCTACGCGCGGGATAGCAATATCTTCTGCAAGAATGACTATTTCAGGTATGTTCGATCTAATTTTATTTTGACTTTCAGTGCCGGATTAGACTAGCAGGAGGCAGAAATAAGCGTTCTGCATCTTCGGACCCCCTTAAAAAGAATTAAGCAATATAAAAAGAAGGTGACATAGATGACAAGTTTGTGGGAAATTGGTCAGGGGCTACGCAATAATATGTTTAGAAGCCTATAAAAGGGCCTTTTGATAAGCATTTGCTATGAATGCGTCTCCTGCTGGGTTAATCCGGTACAATCTATTGGTAGTTCAACGACAATTCTTCGTAAAGGCCACAACACATATTCGTATTCAGTTTATTTGTTACGTTCTTGTAACGCGCGTATTCAACGTTTGTAGAGGACCACCATACTTGCTCCGAGCTGAAGTCCCTTCAAACTGCAGCATCTTTAAAAAGAGGTTACAGACCTAGAACGTCCAAAGGCTAAGCCATAATACCATTATATACCATCGCATGACTGGCTCGATGGCGCTTTCAGTCGTGGCCCTGCCCCATGCGCCAAGAGTTGTGGGTTTGATCTCCACCCAGGACAAACATTCGTCTAATATTTAAGTATATATTTGTAATCCACTGTTGATTCTGATATACGTAACACAAGTGCTTAAGCTACTTACCTCAGAGTCAGATCAATGATATTTTTTTATCAGGCAGGCCGTAACTATTTACCAGTAAAAGCTTAAATCTCGCTCGACTAATAATTTTTAGGCATACTGTACAATTTTCAATTAAAGGCAACGCATAAAAATCGAAAAATTAAAATGACGATAATTATAGCTAGTATTGGCCTAGCTTATGGGGTATATGAGCTCAATTAAACAGAAACTGCGGTTACGGCCTTTATTAAAAATAACTGTCGAGTAAATGGAGAATATCGTTTGAACTTTTATATAAAGGCTTCAAAAAGCACTGATATATCGTCAGTACAAGTAAAACATCATCGTTCGTTGTTTTATAGACCAAGAAGAGGCATTTCATATATTCGACAGGATTTTAACTTACTCTATCCCATATTTAATATTTGCGAAACTTAAATAACTTATTTAGAATGTTACGTTTCAATTTGTTTGCGAATGAAATAAAAACAATGGTCGTTGCGAAGCAAAATATTTCCAGGTCACGATTGTTTGAATTTTTTTTGACAACATATGCAACCTCTTAACTACTTATGCTTCATTTACTTGAGTTTAAATCCTAGAAATGAGGCGATCCTCAAAATAAACTCTGAGTCGAAGAAAAAAGCGTTTTGCTGAATCCTAAAGGTCATCAGCTTGAAGTCTTTTAAAGCCCGAGGATCCGTCGAACGCGGAAATTTTATAACCACTAATGAAAGTTATTAACTAGCCATGTAAGTCACAAATGGATGCACGATACCGCGTATTGAATTCCCCTTACGTTTCCCAATGGAATTACCACTTGTAAAACAAGCATAACATTAATTTACGCAGAGCATAAAATAAAAAAATGCTTATGTCCGATCAATGCGAGCATAAACGACTTATCTGATCTCGGCGCCGAGATAAAACACAAAAAGTATATTAATAATTAAAATGAAATAGGTCGGTGTAGCGCAGATCGCGACTTGGACGCGGTTTTACTGCGCACACGCACGTATAACTGTCTGCGTGGTGCGTTTCCAAGGGCCGAAGGACGATATTTGCTAATGACGTCTACGGAAGACCAGTGTCGTGGCGCCACTAGCCTGCCCGACACATGCTGAGTAGCCTTTTTAGTTCACTTACTTGTGTTCACTTATATCATTTTAAATTTTGGTAAATTTTGTGTCACTAAATAAATTATTTTTCTTTCTTTACATATATACATACATACATACATACATAGCATCACGCCCATAATCTTTCTTTCTTTTTATCACATTTTTCCGAAAGGGCTTTTATCATCTTATTCTCATCCTTTATAAGATCTTCATTCATATACTACACTGATGGACATTATGTAGTACATGATTTACATATGTAAATATATTACGTTAAGTGCCGTTCGTATTGTCTACAGGCCGATAATCTAAACCCCGTAAAGAAATTCTTACTAACATCAATAGGAAATTAACACAGTACGTTGTTACATCCTCACGATTGAAATACTTTACCCATTGTGATGAAATCCTTGGGAAAGTAAATAAGCTTCTTATCCCCAGAAGATATTACAGATCTCACAAGGCATGTTAAAGAGTGTGCAACAGATATAATACACAGTATAATACACAGTATAATACACAGTATAATACACAGTATAATACACAGTATAATACACAGTATAATACACAGTATAATACACAGTATAATACACAGTACACAAGCATACTTACTCAATTTCACACGGGCGGGGTCGCGGGTAAAAGCTAGTGCAAAATAACTTAATTCGCGAACTATACATCAAATGACTGTACAGTTCGCGAATTGTACATGAGATATCGCAGACCGTCCGCCCATGGGCACACGTTTGCACATTTAATATCATGTTTTAATTACTTTTGCACCTATTTATCTAGTGTCGTTCGGTGTTTAGTGCCCTTTTACCGGTCCTGGGCCATTACTGAGATGCTCTGTTTATGCGCCTTTTGATATAGCGATTATCGCGATACCTTCACTATTGAAGTCACTTCTACAACTGCGAAAATACATATTCCGATCTTTAGATCCAATAAATGTGAAGTTTCTAAAGCATTGAGCATAAGACTAGTGACTTACATATATATCATTACGCCCGTAATACCCGAAGGGGTAGGCAGAGTCGAAGGGACAGCTGGCCCCTTAACCACATTAAGCCAAAAAATAAAACTGGCTAGCTCGTCGCCTCCATTATCACACTCAAAACCCGATATATCAAAACCCGATATACCATTAGTTGCCTTTTACGACATGTTAGGCAAGGAACACAGTTGGCACATTCATTTAAAGTTCCAGACTAACATGAGACTTGGACGGAATCGCATACATATTACCGCAATGTGCACCATATGATACTCTTGCATAAATGATGACGATTTATCGAAGCATATATGAGATTGCTCTTTCATCTCAAGTCATCAGTCAGCTCACATTTAAAAATAAATAAAAAAAATATTTCCTGGAAAAAAAGAAGGTATTCCAAACATGTAGGTATCTCGGATAGTGGTTGCTGTCACTATTATTATTATTATCTATATATCTATCAACATGTACTATAATTTATATTCTAATGTTATTATGTTCTCTTTTTGGCCTTATATTTGTTTTCGTATTTTCCTCACATACAACACGAGCATCTTATATTCATACAATTTTTTCCTACTATGCACAATGTAAGTTTTTTTTTTATTTTCTTTCTTGGGTCCTCCTCTAGGATGATGGCCGAAAATCGTCATTTTTTTCCTTTTAATAGGCAAAAAACTACGCTGAGTCTTGGCCTCTATTTACTGCAGCACACAGACATAATTTTGTTTTTTCTCTTCTGTAAGTTTCTATTATTTTAATTATATATTTAATTTTTTTTATCAGCTTATTTAGGTTAGGTTAGGTTAGGTTTATTTCATTAGGTTTTTATGTATGTGTATGATGTAGTAAAATAAACGATTTATCTATCTATCTATCTCATGTCCTATGACCAGATTGCACCATCAATTCCTTCGCCCTTTTTGGCAATAGCTGTCATCAGATGCATTATATCACGAACGATTCTGTCTTACTTGTACACGTAACTAATAAATCTCCATTTCATAGGCCCACTTTGGTTAAGTAAGTCAAGAACATGCCTTTTGTAATTTAACAGCGTTGTGGGTGGCTCGTACCAAGAACGAAACTCATAGAATTTAGTAGCAATACCGTCTGAAGTTATCACGTCTTACATCAAATGTACGAAAGTATAACTTAGTGTAGGAAGCATATTTCATCCGGTCGAAACATTAAAACGCTGCTTTGGTATAAACAGGTTTCTAGCTGCCATATCTTTTATTGCTGTATTTTATAGTACTTCTCACAAGCAAAAAATATTGTGGAGACTTATCTTGGATCGTAAGATTTCAATAAAGTTAAATTTGAATTGAAGTTTATTATTTTTGTTCTTTAATTTCTATATCTGAATCTTTTGACTGATGAAGATTGAAGATGAGCTTTATAGAATAATGTGTCCATGATAATTTAGGAAGGTCATAACTAGAAGGATGTTATTACCCATCATAGCCATTAAATGTATGTGATGCCTTGTAGTCTTCATCGCATATTTAGCATATGTCAATTCTAAAAGGTCATCGCGACTACATTAAACCATTATCGAGGATATCTGAAATACATCTGCGAGCATACTAATACACACCACGGGTCAAATAAAATTGCAATGGTCAAATTAAATGCGAAAGCTGTAGTTTTAACAGTTGACAAACATGTATTCATTTGTGATGATCACTATATTATATGTTCTATGAGTATAAAATAAGTGCTCCGATTTCAGGATTAGATCAATCAAATTCGGACTTTCTCATAGTTTTCACGACTTTTACTCATTCAAATAACTATGATAGTGTAATCTAATTTATTTAATTCTCTCATTTAGGTGTTACGAAGCCACGAAATTTTGATACCAGGCTCGATAAAACGACAAAACGATCTTCGAAACGAAAGGGAAATGATGACTTCTTTGCTTGTCTGCGTCTTGTTTCCTCCAATATAACATTCGCTCTGAACCATTTCCATTTGCAACTGAGAATGCTCAATTACATCGGTGCTTAAGTCAGCGCCCTAAGCGTTATTGTCGTCGAGATATTCTATCCATTCCCATCGACACCTTACTGAACTATTAGTTAACAGTGCTATAAAATGCGAGGTATGACAATTACGGTCTGCGGAATGCTGAATGCTGGAGTCTCACGAATATGATTTAAGTATAGACACTGACTATTTGATGGAGTGTTCTACTTGTAAACGTTAGTTGCTGTCGTGAAATCGAATGGTTAATGCAGTAATGATACCTGGTAAGTTTACATTTGTTTCTTTGTATTGAAAATCTCATTTCCGCTCGACTAATTGACTAAATGACTTTACGCAAACTTACGAGGTATTTTCCATTTATTATATTTAAGTGGTTGCATTACAAATAGTCTCTTAATAAAAGTAGTGCTACATTTGATTATTTGTTTTTGTAAAACTAATATATACGGTGCTGAACTAACTAACTAAACTTCACGCCACTTCCCTAGCGGGGTAGGCAGAGAGAACTATAGCCACAATATTTTACTTATCACACATCTACTTTAGGCGATACTCTACTCTAGCTACATTAGTTCATGTAATTTCATTAATTAGTGATTTGATTATATAGCCACTACCTTCGCATTGCAATTACCATGTCGTCGAATTTCGATAGTCTGTAATTATGTATATTATTTGTAATAGAATATCAAGGGAAGCTTCCCCTTATTATTATTCAGATCAGCTAATCTGAATAATAATTTTGAGGAAATTAAGGTATGAGGTTACCAATTAGTAAGGTCTTATTAGGTGCAACAGACGTGTAGCTGATGCGAAACATAACTATTGAATATTATATTTCCTTCAATAGATGATAGTTTATTATAATATTAATAAATAAATTGATGTTAATAAAAATATGATACACTGCATATATTTTTTTAAAATTGGTTATGCATATTTTAAATTATACAATAGTATTTTATATTACAAATAATTGCAAGCCAACGGTTGCAATGGTTCCAATTTAAGTATTCGTTTTTAAACGCAACGCAATAACATCTTTACGTGTGTTTTTTACATAATCAAAGAACGTGATAATTTGTTACAAGTCGGTCGGTGCTTTAAAAAAAAATGTGGAAACTGATTTCCTTGTCTATCTTGTCGTAAAATATCACTAATCGTGTATTGTTTGTTAAGTTTGTGATTATGTAGGCGACGAGCTGACTACTACATCTTCTCACCTACCTCAATTTTATTAGGGAGCTTATTATTTGGACTTTGTCTACCCCTTCAAGGATTACATGCGTGATGGTATGTATTATGTATGTATGATAATTTAAAAAGTCCAGGCGGAAGCGTGTGTAGGAGAAAGCAGAGGTGCGTTATGACTTGTAGCGACGCGCGTCACCCAAGACTGGTATCAGATGAGTGGCGGGCTCGGGCGGCCGCATCTCACCCGTTATCACGGCTGGCACGTCGCGGACGCACGGCGGGACGCCTGTCCTGAGGGATGAGCGACCCGCGGGGGAAGAAGTACTCATAGAGGAACAAAATACACATATACCTATGAGGGTAAAGATCGCAATCAGCGGCCTGAGAGACTAACGATATAGTCATAAGAACAAAACAAGTAGATAAAAATAAAATTGAGATAAATTAGATGTAAAATTGTGATAAAGTAATGACAGACAGTTGTCTACACATTCACAAGTCCAGTACCGAGTGATCATAATAGACACTAGACCTAATATAGGCGCCTTCTCTATTAACGCTTCGAGTACCGAGATTTCAGACACAATTGATTTTCAATTGTTATGGACCGGATATCGCGACGACGGGACGTCAAAGGTTAAATCAGATAAATGATGAAAGATAATGTCAGTCTTTACACTAAATGATTAGTACTGACCATTGTAGTTTTCGCAGATAATGTATTTGTCTTCGTCTTAATTTCTGATTAGTCCATAATGAATCTCTCGCGTCGCTTATGCCTTGCCCCGAACCGCATATTAGTACTGTCCCCTTTTTATAATGGCCGTATATTTAGTTTTACGGTGACCCGTCGCCGATAGCTCATTGACGACTCGGACGGATCGAGGCCTGCCCAGGAATTAAGATACTCCGATTGTGCTGCGACGAGCGCGACTAGTCGCATCTAAATTGTCGCATTACCCGTTTCCCCTAAGGTTTTAAGTTTCATAATTTTCTAATCTAATCTAATCTAGCCATCGCCGAGGATACCAGCTGGGCGAGACTTGTTTTCGCTGACCGATGACGTGTTTCTACGGGATATTTTTATCAACTCGTTTCATCTTAACTGTGATTTGATTATGGAAAAAATGATCCCACCAACACATTGATTCTACAGCTCGAAGCATACATATGCTTAGATACTAGGAAAAGTATTTCTAGCGTTGTCTTGTGCTTGGTCGAGTCGCTTAGACCATGATCCAGGATTTAGCGAGTCTGGTTATTATATTGAAGCGACTGCCTGGCCTTCGTAATGCTAGACAGAGGAATCAGGCATATTTGATAATGATTACACATCCATAATTATTTGAATTCATCACAATGTTTTCCAGAGCAAGTGGTATAAATTCGTATTTGTGAAAAATCAGATAGAGATACCTACCGGGCTTTGAACCGACACACTTAGCATTAAAGGCTTACCACTGAGCTGCCGCCGCCAAAATTACGATGTTAAAGATTCTTACAAAACAGTTGGTACGTAATTACACTTTTCAATAGTACCAACACGTTTTTAGAATAACTTAACTTCGAAACGAGTCATAAAGTTTTAACTTGACGGAGATTAACGTAAAACAATTGAAAGTGAACGTCTTCTTAAACTAATATTATAAAGAGGAAAGGTTTGTATTTTTGTATTTTTGTGTGTGTGTTTGATTGTAATGAATAAACTCAAAAACTACAGTGGCGATAAAAAAAAATCTTTCACCATTGGAAAGCTACGTTATCCGAAAGTAACATAGATTATATTTTATCCCCATATTCCCAAGGGAACGGAAACTACGCAAGTGAAACCGTGGGGCGCTGCTAGTAGAATACAAAGTGTGTTGTGTCTTAATTAGGAAATCTATACAAATACATATGATTTAAGTGTATTTTTGTAATGTGGAAACAGCTTTTTGATAAACGAATATGAAAGTGTATATCTGTTACTGTAAAAGCTAAATGTACGGTAATCCTAAGATTTTCCAGTAAACCCTAAGATTTACCAACTCTTAATGGTAAAAGTCCAAACAGTTGTGCAATTCGAACTTTACCACCATTTAATTGGTAAATCTTAGGATTATACACTTGGTAATTGAAACCTAACCTAACCTAGGGTTGGATTAGATATTTTTATCTTTTTTTTTAATTAAGTAAAACAAGAAAGAAAAAAGCTTTAGTTAATCCTCTCAAGTCAAGTTATATAACATTTACAATATAACATATGTGGCTAATGTTTTTAAAAGCTATTAATCAAAATGGCTGAATTCCGCACTACCTGGAGAGAGCTGGCCCAGGACAGACAGAAGTGTAGTAGCAGTAGGATACTATAGGTTAATTAAAAAAAAAAAAATTAACTAGCGAATTGCGATAAATATTTACTAACTAGCCTTTACCCACAGTTCCACTCACGTTTAATTTGGTCTGTCACAGAGACTATTGATAAAATGAAGCGTATGGCCTTTCTTAGGATTAAATGCTTGTGTACTCAATAAAGCATCATGGACGTCTTGACAAGCAGACAGAAAGACTGAGTAATTTTTTTTATCGTCTCAGTAAGGTTGTTCTTATTAAAATATACTCCTAAAACAGTTACATGGAAAAAAACTGTTTCTAAATAAATTTATAGTCAAACCATTCAAATCGGTTGACTGCATTTAACGGCAAGTGAATGGTACGAGTGCTCTTATGAAAACCAGTTCTCATAAAAGCGAGAACTCATTGTGATGTTTCAATTCACTCGTTTTCATAATCGCTCGTATATTTAGGTATGCCAAATTTAGATCGAGAGATACTGCGGAATGTAGACAAGTGTAATGTAATAAAGTATAGTCAGCATCCTCCTAGCGTTAATTCCCGTGCTTGGTTGTGGTCCGTTTAGACCATGATCCAGCATTTAGCGAGTCTGGTAAACACGTTGAAGCGACTGCCGATCCGACCTTCGTAACCAATAGATAAGGGAACCAGACAATTTCGGATCATGGTTAAACATTCATTAGAATGTGTATGTTTTATCACGATGTTTTCCTTCACCGCTGCGCAGGTGGTATATCTACGTATATAGATTTGAAAAGTCCAGAGGGAGGTGCTGCGTTCGAACCCGCACCCTTCAGTAAAAAGGAGCGTGTCCTTACCATTGAGCTACCACCGCTAAAGATATACTGAATATAGGTATATACCTATCGTATCGACTATATAGTCGAGAGACCAGTGAAAATGGTGTTATAATAGCAAACTATCGCGCCTACACTATCAGAAAGGGTTATCGGTCGTGAAAAAGTACAGACGTATTAGACATATAGTTTTGTGATTTTGTAGAGAACGAGAATTAAGATCATGAACTCAGTAGACAATACATCATTAGTTAACTCTACGAAGAGGCAGGGGAGGGACCAAGTTCCTTCGTAAATTCCTTCTAAGTCCCACTCCGACTTGGGACATTGATATAATTACACCAAATAGTAATGTAGTAGTACTATTTGTCGCAAATAGATCATCTCCAAATATACCTCCAGTGATTACAACTAGGGATTGTAATGCTCGAACCAGCAATCTAGCTGGACCTGTTGTATCCAGCAACATATGATGGTTTAACGCCTGGATTTCAATCCCTACTAGATTGAAATACTATCAAGCAATCCAGCCCATTCCATCTGACCCAGCCTGTTGTCCCGTGTTGACCTTGGATTTAAAAAGAATGTGCCAACTGTGTTTCTTGCCTAGCATGTCGTAAAATGCGACTAATGGTATATCTGGTTTTGGGTATGTGATTGTGTAGGCGACAAGCTAGCCACTTGTCACTTCTTTTTAACAATTTTCCATCTAACCTAGCCCAGTTTTATTTTTGGCTGAGTGTGGTTAAAGGGGCCTGTCCCTTTGACTCTGCCCACCCCTTCGGGGATTATGGGCGTGATGTTATGTGTGTGTGTGTGTGTGTGTGTGTGCAATCTAGCTCGGTCCAGCACAATTTAAGGTCTAAAAATACCGCTGGCTTGCTATCCTTAATTACAACGTACTTGTTTATTAATGTAGTCCAGGTGATACAGCAAATAGTTTTTGAAGAATCGAAAGAGTACTCATCGCAAGTACAATTGGCTTGAACTGTTTCCAAGGTCGTAAACTCGCTTGTCTCAAGAGGACTGTCTATTAGAAGGGTCGCCAAGCGCGGATATATTTATTGCTTTTTTGAAGCATTGTCTAGTACTTTGTTGTTATTCGCTTTATCTTGGTCCTTGCTGGTTTTGTCATTACATCGAAGCGACTGTTATCGATATCTGATGACTTTTTGATAATCAAACTGGATCATTGCTACACGTACAGGGATATTTGAATCTGAATGCTTCCTGGCTATGATTTCTCTCAACAAAAAGTAAGTCCTTGAAACAAACGGTCCAAAAAGGAACCTTGTGGTCAAATTGTTTACTTAAATATAATTTAAAATGAGCTTTCATAATGTAAGACTGGCGACCCTATGTACAATATAGGTAAATAATAATATTTCTAGACTTAAAATGCTAGACTTCACGCTTCAATACCTTGGCATTCAAGTTTCGTAAAATTACGGCAGGAGTGACTTGGACTTGTATGAATCTTTAATTTATTTGTTTTAATTGTTTGTAGTGCAGGTAAATGTAAATGAACGATTATATCAACTACTTGAGCATTCGAAGTAATTGATTGAAAGGAGAAAATTTGTGGTGGATAAGGATTAACAAGTTTCATTTGTAATAATAATGGATCGTACATTATTTGACGACTACTGCACTAAACACACTGCTTGATTAGCAGGAGACAGGCGATAATTATCAAGGACATAAAACTGAAATTTAATTAGCAGGATTTTTGTAATAGTGTACTTTAATTGAATGCAGATTATTTTTCCACTGTTAGTCGTGGTAAACACAGTTGGCACATTCTTTTTAGATCCCAGAGCCCAGATCATCATGGGACAAATTACATGTATAACAATATATGTCTTGACGAATGGGTTCAAATTACCAACATTTCTAAAACATATCTCCGTTGCTGTTCCAACTAAGTTGCGGTATCATTACAGACGCCGGAGGTTAGCGTGCACAGACAGACAAACGGACAAAAACTCAATTTACGATTTTATTATCGCAGACATTTCTCTAAATAGCGTTTCTGTATTTTTTGCGTTGCGGCTTCAAATGGATTGCATTAATTAGTCAGTACTAAATCAGAGCAGGCGCGTATATAAAATTTGCACTCTTGTGCAACAAATATCTTTTATTATTAGATGTGTTAACTGTTATTGTTTTAAATATAGCATTGCGTCGGTCGCGCTCCGGTGACCCGAAATCGGCTCCTACTCATTTACTGTTTAATTAGAATTAAGATTGCTGTGAGCTAGGCTCGGAGGCGATGCGCTAGACAACTTTATAATAATAATAATATTTTTTTCAGACTAACACACCAATTCCCTAGTCCTAAACTTAGCTTATAAGCTTGTGCTATGGATACTAGGTGAACAGATAGACATACTTAAAATACGTTTATAAACATCCATGACTCGAGTACAAATATCCATGTTCATCACACGAAATATTTGCCCCTAGCGGGATTCGAACCCGCGACCCTTGGTTTCGTGGCCAGGGTCTCTGACCACTCGACCAACGGACCAGTCAATGTTAATGACGAGTAACACGAAGCTGAGTTCTTTAAATGGGCGATGTCGCTTTGATCCATCGTATAGACACTACTGATGGAATCTGTCGTTGGTAAAATTGATGTGTGGTATTAATTGTTGTGCATGAATATGTAAATCTGCAATAGTTCCATGTAGCGTGTTGTATAGGGTCATATTATGCGAGTCATTTGCTGGTCTCCATATTTTTACGATACGTAGTAGGTAAAATTATAAGCCATCTCTTGTTAGCGCAATGAAATAAAGTTAAAGTTAATAAAAAAAAAATTACAAGTTGCTGTTTCCGTCTCACTTTTGAAACATCGATATGAGACAAAATGAACTAGTCTTGCTATAACTTACTATTCAATCAACTTGAATTTAAAAGGATGTTTAATTTTGACTTCAAAGAATAGATCACTCAAAATCAGGTAGAATTATGCTAGTCGGCCAAGAAGATGGAGACACCGGCGCCTCGCACGTCGCCTCGTCCGGTGGGCTACCACGCTCTCGATTGACGATGCAATCGATTATTCGGAACGAGTACCGTGTGCATCGGTTCGACGTAACGCGCCGCGACGGGCCCAGCGGCTCGTCTCGTCCGATCGAGTTTGACACACCCATCGAATGTTTTTATTTCGGTATTTCGACACTTGCTCCACTGACAGGGTTAAGAGCGAACTCACGGAGGTGAGTGACGCGTTTTGAATTTCGACGATAATATCGAGTTTGGATGCGTTTGAGTGAAAAAATCAGCGTCTGTCGATACGATCGGGTTGGAGCGATTGAAGTGTCACTCGTTGAAGGTGGTTACGTAATAATTTATAGCGCTGATGAAGGGCTGTGGACGCGGGCTGGTTGAACGAGATCGTTTTGACCCTTATACGGCGCTAGTGCTGTGATCAAGGCTGTCTAAGTAGCTGTGCTAAATCTCCGGCCACATGTGGCCTACCAAGTTTTTTATGGCTAGTCTGAAGTGGGAGCGATGGAAAAAAACTGTGAAGTTAAGACTAGCTGATATTTATGTCTTTTTTGCTGGCCTTATTATTTAATTGTTTGGCAATATTTTCTCAAATACCCTGTTTCATAGGTCAAAGCAATATTGATTGATTTAAGTCAATAAATTATTTACATTAGTGGTTGCCCACTGGTCGCAATTCGACTAGTATAATTAGTTTATTTTTGTATTAATTTAAAGTATTTCACATGCATTATATTGACTGGCTCGATGGCGCATTCGGTAGTGACCCTGCCCGATTATTTATTATTTATTATTATTATTATTATAATATCCAATATTTAAGTATATATTTGTAATACCACTGTTGATTCTGATATCCGTAACCCAAGTGCTTAAGCTACTTACCTCGGAGTGAGATCAATATATGTGATGTAGTCAGATATTATTTTAAACTAACTAAATAATAATAATCCCCATAGGAATACGGCGATGAAATATATGTTACTCGCCGATAAAGTAGCTTTTAATTAGTGAAAGATTTTTTTAATCAGTCCTGTACTTTCGGAGCCTATTCAATTCAAACAAACAATTAAATCTTTCCACATTATAATATTAAAGTATGAACAACATAATTAGTACCATCTCGTGATTTAACCCGGATTTCCGCAGTAAAAGATTCATAGCGGAGTAACAAACCTATATAAATTCCATTACTACACTGACGAGGGCGAACTCTGAACGAATGAGTAATGTGCCCGAATCGAAACTACCACCAGTTCCAGTGACATCATTCCCGTGGAATATTTCGTATCGGAGGGCACCTGAACTTTGTTCCACTACAATCGGAACAAACATAACATTCAATTACCGCGTTTGTGGGCCATCGGTTTTATCGCTCTCCGTCCTAAACGCCCTTATCTCCGCCTAAATAAATGTAAGAAACAATAAACATCTACTATGCTCTACAAATAACCTATTATTTCTAGAGCATAGTAGATGTTTATTGATAATCTGACGTATAGGGCCTACCCTATACGTCAGGTTTAAGAATAGAATTAAGAATGAAGGCGTTTGATTATAAACAATATACTTCCTACTAATATAATAGGCGCGAAAGTTTGGATGGTGGATGTGTATAGATATTTGTACTTTTTCGCGCAAATACTCCTTAATAGGTTTTAATTAAACTTTAAAGTAGGTACATCATATAGCTTATACACCCGAATTACATATAGTCTATGTTTTATCCATGTACCACGCATGTGGAGCCGTGGGCAGAAGCAAGTTTTAATTTATTAGATAAATGAGTTGGTTTAGCATGTCATTTGCTATAATGTACTGAATTTTAAGATTATAAAGGTTGGAGGTGCCTGCTGCCCCTTTGACGCTGCCTACCCCTTCGGGAATTAGGTTAAAATAATATACTTGTATTTAAGTTTCTAAATATCTTACTTGATTTTTTTAAGAAAATTTTGCCATTTTTATAAATATTTATTTCATCGGTCTCCATAAATGCGTCAGAATCTTGTCCAGTTATTCGCGCAAACGAATACTCAGTATAAACAAATTTATTTATCTCACAAGATAAATGCGAACTCTTAACAAATCGTCGTTGGATATTAAAACGTCACTTATTATGCGCGAACAAATATGAAAATTTTAAATAATTTTGAGGTAATTTTGTCATTTCTTTATTTGGTGCTTGGAATAAAGAGATCTCTTTATAATGCGGCAACAAGTGTCTTGTACATTTAAAATGATATAACGTGATGTCTTCTTCTTTCGCATCAATCATTATTTTACGCGTGATAAGTATTAAATTAAAAAAGTTTTCCTTAAAAAAATATCTAATGGAACTTATTAAGTTGCAGATTTATCGATTATTACTTGGAATTCGGAATTTCAATTATTTCGCAACAACTGAGCACGTTACTTCAGGTTAATTCAAATTATAATAGCGATGTTGGTATCATACACAAAAATCCAAATTGTATTAATACATACATACATAATGTCACGCCTTTTTCCCATGGGGGTAGGCAGAGATCACGTACTTCCATTTGCTACGATCTTAATCTGAAATTAATTTCCGATTATTATTGATTGCTTTCGAATCGAACCATCGTTCCGTCACAGCATGCTAAGCCGTAAAAGATTCATAGATATTTTCACATAATATGACAGCTAATAAAAGTGTGTCAATGAGGGTTTTCAAAAAAATATAAAAATCGCTAGATGGCACGAGGAGGGAGTCTCGTGGTCTTATCACTGTCACTATTGACTCCTTGTTGACAGCATGTCCGTTTGGTCTGACAACTAACCAATGAGGAGGGTGACAAGACTGCAAGTTACAGTTACGCCATATTTTGGATGCTTTAATTCAAAAAACCCTCATTGATTGGTAGTGTCAAATACCTTACAAAGTGACATGCGCCATAGGTTTGGTGGTTTGTGGAGAATATCAGCGTGAGCATTCTCAGACCAGCTCTCCTTTTAATATCGGAATCACCACCAGTACAAAACTTGATTCTGACAACAGTAACCGCTTGACTATAGTAACCGCTCAACATCTTATAGGCCACACTTATTTGCTGCCATCACTATCGATTCGGAATTTCAATCCAGCGGCCTTTCATCATCAGAGGTTAAACTGTGTTAGACCCAGCCGGATTGCTTTATCCAGCATTCCAATCTCTAGTATGGATTTAAATCCACTGCCAGCGTTCAGGACAGTTAAATATGTGCTGAGCCCAGGTGGATTGCTGGATGCATCATTGCAATCCCTTCTCTCAACACGTTCAGTGCCACCAACTAGTCCTAAGAGTTCACATACATATTATACCAGTGCCGGCAACTCGCCTGTTAAATTTCTTTCTCTAAATTGTAAGCAGCATCCGTGAGGACATCACGAAGATCGTAGTGGCACTGTTAAAAAAAGCCACAATCGTAGTGGCACTGTTAAAAAAAGCCACAAATCGGAATCGGCCGGAATCGACAAACGGCGATCTAAATAACCCCGACGACTTGCAATCGTTTTATCTGAACGTCCTTTACCTCTATAACATTATCAGCTCCGAAACCGGGTGAAATACAAGAAACAATAAAGGTGCATCGTAAAGCAGGGTTATGTGTACATAAATCAGCCGGAGTCGGGGCCGGGACACTTGTTAAATTGATCATAAAAGTCTTCAACACAGCCCCGGCGCGTATATTAGTTTGGTTTACGGCTCGGGCCCGTTCGATTGGACTGGGCCGGTTGGTTACAAACCAGCTTTTTGGAAATAGTTACTTTTCGGTGGATGGCCCTTGAGGTTAGGATAGAGGAAGGTTGGAAGGACTGAGCTAAGACTAAGTCTATTCGTTTAATCGGACTTGGTTGGTTAGTTAGTTATAACCAGCTTTTTGGATATAGTTAATTTTCAGTGGATGGCCTTCGAAGTTAGTTTAAAAGAAAATTGTAAAGACTGAACTAAGACTAAGTCTTTTATTTGATTAGACTCACACACTTGGTTACACTTCGGATTTTTGGATATAGTTACTATTTCGGGAGATGGCCTATGAAGATGTAGGACTTAAACGAAGTGCAGGATTTGGACTAAGTCTATGACTGAGAAGTTTGTTACATTTAACAAATAAGTATTTTGATATGTAGATTCATTAGCACTCTATTGGTCGAAGCCATACATTATAAATACAACAGAATGACCGTATATGTAATGTATTCCAAGTACATGTAAAATCAGATGACTACACAGCCCATTAAGGTTATTAGCGTAATCACGCCGAGTTGTTTGTTTTCCTTTTTATAATAAGTAAAAGAGGTCCAATTATATTGTTAGCAAGCAGTTGACAAGTGCCAAAGCGGCGGATCAGGCATGGCATGGTCTGTTACACACGCGATTATCGCGATAAAAGCCATTTCTGTCAGCACCCGCGACAACAGCTATTAGAACTATTACAACCGCGCTCGTTATAATTAGAACATGCCGTAGACCAGTGGTCGTCACACTGCTCTGGTTAAGGGCCACGTAGAGCATTGTGAGGTCTCATTGCGGACACATTCGTGGGTTGACTTACATCACCAATCAATATACATTTTTATAATGCCCCGATTGATAGATTTTGAATGGCAAAAGCAACATTTGAAGTAATTTATTTGTCAACTCAATTAACTATATGAATTGATTTCAAGCAACTGAAAATCTCATTCAATGTTAATTGAAAATATAATCGATGTTTTGTTGTTGTTAACTGCCCAATTATTATATTACTAACGTATATAGCTTTATATGGGAATTTATGTAAATAAATATTGTATGTACCTAATAAAAACATCGGATGTCAATCGGGCCGCACAAATATAACGCAAGGGTCGTAACTGACGACCACTGGTAGACGGGCAGACTGGTAGAAGGGCAGACGGTATCGGGCTGGTCGTTGTCGTGTATAGTAATATTTACAGTATAATATGTTTACAGACGATTTAAATTTGTCTCTCTCTCTATACCTTACACTGCGTCCAGGATTAAACTTAGTTAGATGTAAATTAACCTGAGATCCAAGACCTGGGAATATGACACATATTACAGGATCGATCTATGGTAACAGCAAGATTAAGTAATCAGTGGGTGACTAGTTCAGCTAATCTACTGTAATGTACTGTAGATTGGTAACTACATACAAACATACATACATAATAACATCACGCCCATAATCCCCGAAGAGGTAAGCAGAGTCGAAGGGGCAGCAAGATACTTCAACCACATTCAGCCAAAAATAAAGCCGGGCTGGGTTAAATGGAAAATTGTGAAAAAGCGGCTAACCTGTCGCCTGCACAATCACACACCTAAAACCCGATATAGCATAAGTCGCCTTTACGACATGCTAGGCAAGAACCACAGTTGGCATATTCTTTTTAAGTCTCAGACCAACATGGGACAGTGGGCTGGGTTGGACGGAAAGCTGAAAAAGGAGTGACAAGTGGCTAGCTCGTCGTCTAGTCAGTCACATACCCAAAAGCCCGTAAACCATTAGTGGCCTCTTACAACATGCTAGGCAAGAACCACGGTTGGTACATTCTTTTTTTTTGTCCCAGATCAACATGGGCCCAGTCCCAGACCTATGGATTGGTAACTAGTTCAACTAAAGCCAGCCCACCATTAGGCACTTTCGGCCAGCGCAGCTGTCCTTGGCGCTGGTCCTCAGAGCGCACCGTTACGCAGCTAGCGGCACGGTCATTGTGACCGCGTGGTGGGAACGGGCAGCCATTGTTGAGACCGGCCGCGTACACTGCGGTGCATGAATGATTTGGCTTAGCCGGTGGATGCTGCAGCAGCGATCGTGGGTTCTATAACCGAGTAGTAAATATATCTGTGTAGGAATCGCGGGTTCGATATCTTAAAAGTATAGATATTTGTGTAGATATGAATATGAATTTCTCTAGATTAACTAGGGGTGTTTTAATCCAACTTCATATTATATTCATAATTAGCTTCAGCCCGAGGCTTCACTTGCTTGGTATATCGATAAAACATAGTCTATGTGCTAAACCAGCCTGTAGTCTTGTGCCTCATTTCTTTTCGAACTCTCCAGTATTTTTTTAAGTTTATTCGTTACAGACATACATTATTATATGTATATCTTTCCTATTTATTATATTACTGTGGAAAATAATACACATAATAGCGTGTTGGAGATCTTTTCTCTTCTCGAATATCAGTTCGGTCTCTTGTAATGTCCAGATTATTATATTGGAATCCAATGCCAATCATTAAGCAACAACAAACTGCTTAATGATTGGCACGGTACATTATTCCAACAGAACTAGAAACCTTTTGTGTTATGTGAAATTATTGTATTCCTGTGGAATTGTATCTGGGCTACTACTCATTAATAGCTTAATTTCGAAGGCACCGACATTAATTCGATCTAATAAGTTGAAATTATGTCGGTGCCAGTGTACGAAACCCGGCAGAACCACGCAACAGTGAATTGTGATCTGCAGACAGAATAACAAATAAATCTGATGGCGTCCATCGCTCGCGCTAGTTGCCGTTCATCAGACTCCACTTTTATTCAACGCAAACTGAATCTTAAAAAATCCCATGCATCGCGAGGAACCATTGAAAACGAGTGAATGGTTATCATTTAGCATTGTATTCGTGTATGACTTAAGGTATATTTTTCTGCTATTATTCGTCTTGCAGCGTATTTTGAGGTTCTTTAAGTATCTGAAATTTATTAATTTCTATGTGGCTATTGTTCTGTGGCTCTGCTCAGACACGACTCGAGGGATCAATTATTTTTTTGGCATAAAAAATTATTTATAAATCTACTTTTAGGGTTACATTTTAAAACGTGCAAACAGCCCGCACCGGTTTCGCACGAGTGAACATTTAGTTTTTAATCTAACCTAACTTTGTTTGAATATATACTATAGCCTATGTTAATCAGGATTAGTGTAGTATTTTACTGGTGAAAGAATTTTTTAAATTGGTCCAGTAGTTTTTGAGTTTATTTGTTACATACATACAACTCTTTCCTCTTTATAATAATAGTGTAGATAAGTGATTTAAGTGTGAAGAAGTATATAACAAACTGACAGATAATTTAAGAATTATACGAGTGATATAAGAAAAGACTTCATCGGAAAATATTACAAATGCATGTTAGACATGAAGAGTACAGGTAGTAAAATATATTCCTATTATAGCTAAATACAAAATTTACGTAAAAAAATACCAGCGGTGGTAGCTCAATAGTAAAGACACGCGCCTCATAACCGAGGGGTGCAGATTCAAACCCAGGCACTTACCTCTGGATTTTTCAAATCTATCTGTACGTATTTATACCACTAGCTCGGCGGTGAGGGAAAACATCGTGATGAAACCTGCAAATTCAAACAAGATTAGATTTGTTACCATGATCTAAATATTGTCTGGTTCCCCTGTCTTAGGGTTACTTACGAATGTCAGATCGGCAGTCGCTTCAATGTTAATACCAGACTCGTAAAATCCTGGATCATGGTCTAAACGGACCCCGTCTAAGCACGGACATAACGCTATACGGACATACGCATAATGTACTACAATTAAGAGACGCGGTTGCGAGCCAAGCCAAGCTCAAACCAAAGGAACTTCACTCTTACATACTTTAAGTTAGAAGGACGAGAAATGAAAACATCTAGATGAGGCATAAAGTATAACTGTATTCTCAACTGTTACAAAGTTTCTGAAACTTCGTTTCAAGTTAGCTCAAGAGCCAATTTTAGTTTGTCCATGTTACAATTTGAAATCGATCTCGGAAGTATTCGCTTCGTTGCATTGTTATAATAATAAGCAAATGCAAATTCAGATAGATTAATCTATGAAAAAAAAAATATAGCTACTTATCTTTACTTCAATCTTAAAACTAGATATAAAAAAATCTTATTGTTGTAATTTATAAGTTGCGGGTTAATAATTTATTAGTTTTTGGAAATATTTAAGATGTCATCAATGAATGTCTGGGAGGATGGTTTAGATAAGGCTATTGTTTTACATTTACTTCTCTATAGACTTGTAAATGGTTACATTTTGGTACATAATTATTTAAATGAGCGCATTTTTTGATTTCTCATTTGCATTTGTTGCTGCGCAGTCTATTTTCGAAATAGTTTTAAATTATCATACCACACAAAATATAATTAAAAGGCCTTATAAAATATGAATAAATATAAAAATTATCCTCATCCTAGCGTTATAAATTATCCCTATATAATGGATAAATAGTCCAGCATGACATACCAATTTCCTAGTTCCAAACTAAGCTTACGCTTGTACTATGGATATTAAGCAAATGTATATACATAGTTAAGTACGTTTATAAACATCCATGACTCGAGTATAAATGTCCATGTTTATCACACGAAACATTTGCCCCTAGCGGGTTCGAACCCGCGACCCTTGGTTTCGTGGCCAGAGTCTCTGACCACTCGACTAACGGGCCAGCCAAATGATTGCAATGTTTTTACAAGCTTACTTCAGACGTTTAAGTAAATTATCTTGATGGTGGAACATAGATGGCGTTGAAGCTGTTTGAAGACCGGACAAAAACATACGCTCTTTATTAAAGATCAAAAAACTTGCTGATTTTATTAAACGCCCGCAAAAACCTTGTCGTTTCACAGCTAGGAATGGTAGCCGGTAACCTTTATAAGGATTTATTTATTTTAGCCTTTTTCAAACACCTTCGAAGGCCTTCGCGAGCCGTGTGAGCTGGTATACGACTTTAATAGAGCATTTCGCTTTTTCTACCTTCAATTTTATCTTTATATAGCCTGATAACATAAACGGCACACAATAAAACTGAAAAGGCGGACTCATGAATGCCTATATAAACAGCCACTTAATTAATAAGCTTCCCAATTAATACGCGCGTAATATGTTACACCATTGAATTGACGCGGTCGTGTTTTGCGGCACCTAAGTCGCTGAGCCATGTAACAGTTTTACCGTTCCGAAGAGAATCATAACAAGTTTATTCGGCAAATATGTCTCAATAGACACTTTTATAAGTGGGCCCGTTAGATCAGATAAGTGATGACTGATGAGATAGTGATGAGTGGGATTAATTGAATTTGACGATTTGCTGTTATCAACTGGCGTAAGTAGGATCACACCGGCCGAGCCAACGTGACTAATCATTTACAATTTTTTACTATGTATCTGTGGTCGCGAATTATCCGATAAGCCGCACGCGCTTCTCGTTTAATTAGGCTGGTTTTGTGTGTCTACAATTCAAGTCATTCAAAGCGGATAGTTTTTGTGCCGCCGGTTTTTTTTATCTACACAATTCATATTTCGTATTAAGTAATATTTTTCTATAGAGATTCCAATCCTCGGTGAGGCTATATCAGCGATTACGTATGTAGGTATAATTACGCCCGCAATTTCTTAAGGGGTAGACAGTATAAAAGGACTAGTAAGATCTTTCAATCACTTTTAGCTAAAAAGTACATAGAGCTGGGTTAGATGCAATAAACGATAGTTTTGACTATCCATAGTCTATTCGGTATTGAAGGTTAGCAGCGATCTAAACTATCGATACTATCGTTAGTGTTGCTGTTTATCGATTGTTTTCAGTATCGATAGACTATCGATACTATTTATTTTCTTCAATTATCGATAGACTCACGGTAGACAATCGATATTGGCCTATCGAGCGGCAATTCTAGTTGTCACATTATTTTAAAGTCCCAGACTAACAACTTTTTGAGTCCCAGACCAACATAGAAAGTCCTCGATTACCAAACAGTGTTGAGTGAAGTTTTGTAGCAATTGTTGCTGTAAAACTTCACTCGTAGTGACGAGTGAAGTTAGCCTATCTATGAGGATTTCAATATTATTTTTATCAGCCTGATAAAAATAATATTGAAATCCTCTGATCAAAAAGGCCCGAGTTAACTGGAGCTCGACGCAGTGGAGCCGACACCTAGTTTGTCGAACGTAAATATTTCCATTGCGAAACTATCCTAGTGTTTCATAGGGGCTAGACGAAAAAACACAAGTGCTATAGATTTGCGTGCGATTGTGTCCGAATTGTTGTAACATAGTGTACAAAAGTGTGGCATGTCTGCTCTGACTTGTAGGTTCGCTCATGAGCGGCAGCATTGATGATGATATCCTGACTTGGGGTTAAGAAGGTCATTTACACAAGGGTTAGTCAGGGCTCCAGTAGAATGTAATATAAGTACTAGACGTAGATTTAGCCCATGAATTTGCGCTTGCGCACGTTTTAGGATAGGAATAGGTTTATGTATATACGTATATATATACTTAGGGACTACTGGTTTGCATCTATAGTTTGCTCATGTAGGATTAAGTCTAGCACATATAATTCTATGCCACAGATTCAAAACACGGGTGAATATAAATATTTCTGCATATACTGTATAAACATATATGTTATCATTTAATATCATCATATTTATTATATATCACGCGCTTAATCGGGGTCTGCTTAAACCATGATCCAGGATTTAGCGAGACCGGTAATTACATTGAAGCGACTGCCTATCTGACAGACGTGTATACGCAGATAATGTCAAAATACTATACCGTAAGGTTCTATAAAAGGCACTGTGCTGATTTGGAATGAGATTTGGAATTCCACTGAAATCAATAACTCTTCGGCTGATTGTACGCTTGTCATGAGGTTGCATACACGTAACATAAGCTTAAATTGCGTACTGATTGACAGCAGTTGAAATTTACTTCAATTCACGTAACTACCGTATCGTAAACATATTCAAAGTGTTTAAAAAAAAACTTTTATACGAATTTCGGTACGCATAATTTATTAATTGTGTTTGATACGTTCGGGAAATACACGAATTCATTGAAATTTAGTCGAATTGAGGAAAATAAATAAATTATACAATATTTTAATTTTGTAGGATGAGTGCAATAACAATATTTTTCATTTTACTATAACGTGGTAGTATATTTCAACCGACAAAGTTACATCTTTCACAGCCTTTAGAAAATTAGAATCATCACAGGTAGCATTTAGATAATTACAAACGGCCACGTTCATCACATGAACATTTATCTCTAACGGGATTCGAGCCCGCGTTCTGTGTTTTCGTGGCATGGTTTCTAACCACTCGACAAAATGTTGTCTAAAGCAATATTGCGACAGTCCTCACGGGCTAAGTGCACTATACTGCATCGTCATGAGGAGATCATCCTACTAATATTATAAATGCAAAAGTCTATTTGTATGTATGGATAGATGTTTGTTACTCTTTCATAACAAAACTACTGAATGGATTTTAATGAAACTTTAGAATAATATAGCTCATACCCGAATAACATGTAGGCTATGTTTCATCGATGTACCACGCGAGCGAAGCCGCGGGCAGGAGCTAGTTACGAATATAGCTTTAACTACGGGTATAAAGTAATATTTGATTGTTTGATAAAGATATTATAGACCCCTATCTATAATCAAATCATAATCACTTACTCTTTGGATTTTTTTTATACTACTATTACTATACCATTTGAATATGTATTCAAATGCGGAACCCTCCGTTTACGTATCCGACTCACACTTGGCCGGCTTTTATATTTTGACACGAGCTCGGCTTTCGAACTGTGTTCCAATGTGAAAAGCCTTTTTTCTTTGGCAGGTGCTTCAGTTTCACAACGTTTTTTTGCGCCATTCAGTCCCGTGCCTTTCAATAGAGCGAATGGTGAACTACAATTTTTGGGACTTTTTGAGTGAGCCGAGAACGCTTTCGACAGTTCAAACGTTTTGTGGTGATATTTTTTAAGGACCGGATTTAATTTTCGTAGCATTGCCCTGTGAAAGTTAGCGTGAATGTAAAAAAAAATATATATTAATATCGGACTACATCACATACATTGATCTGACTCCGAGTTAAGTAGCTTAAGCACTTATGTTACGGATATCAGAATCAACAGTGGTATTACAAATATATACTTAAATATTGGATATTAACACTAAGACACAGAATAAACACAAGTATTCATCATACGAATGTTTGTTCTGGGTGGAAATCGAACCCATAACTCTTGGCGCATGGGGCAGGGTCACTACCGAATGCGCCATCGAGCCAGTCAAAAATGTATAGATAGTTAAGTGTTTGTTGCAAACAGGAGCTAAAATTTCCTAGTGTTTTGGTTGTTTATGGGCGACGGAGATTACTCACTATCAGGTGAGCCATATCCCGTGTTGGTCTGGGATTTGAAAATAATGTGCCGACTGTGTCCCTTGCCTAGCATGTCGTAAAAGGCGACTAATGGTATATCGGGTTTTTTGGGTGAGTGATTGTGTAGACAACGTGCTATTCACTTGTCACTTTTTCTTCATAAATTTCAATCTAACCAAGCCGAGTTTTATTTTTGGCTAAGTGTGGTTAAAGAGGCCAGCTGCCCCTTTGACTCTGCCTTCCCCTCCGGGGATTACAGGCGTGTTGTTATGTATAAAGGTGAGCCATTTGCCGCCTCTAATAAAACCTAAAATATCGCCAATTTACGGACGAAAATAAAATCAAAATCGACCTTCGACCTTATAAGATCTCTGTCTCTGGTCTCATTATAATTTTGATGACCCCTTTGAGTCTTAAAGTGAAGTAAGTAAATACACAGATGTAGCGTGAAGTTCAGTTCACTTAGTTACATACATACAATATCACGCATAGCCCCCGAAGGGGTAGGCAGAGTCAAAGGGGCAGCAGGCTCCTTTAACCACATACAGCCAACAATAAAACTGGGCTGGGTTAGATGGAACATTGTGAAATAGTTTAGTTAGTTAATAAATACACTCTTTTGACTAATTAAATTGAATTAATACAGATTCATAGTATAAAAACCAAAGAAAATACTGTGTTAAAAAAAGGTTTGGTTAATTATTGATTATTTCAGAAAAAATATGCTTTATAACGGTACATGAACAAAACATCAAATTACTAAATTTATGAATGCAAGAAGCGTATCTACTTAGGTACTTGACATCGTCAGGAAAAGTCTTCCAGCTGACCATTAAAAAAACTCGACTGCATCTGATAAGAATCTTGTAAACATATCGATTATATCATCGGTAATATCGGCGTCCACTTGTATCTGTTAATTATTATCTACGGCCCTTTCCACCATCACAGTGTAATATTTGTCAGTACAATACGTAAAGGAATGTTCGCAGGGAGTACTCTTATAAGCTGTGTAGATATGTAGAGCCGCTTAATACTTTTGATAGGAATTGGTAAAATAAAAAAAAAAATAAAAAAATTGCCATCACTTAAATTTTGAATAAGTATTAACAAGAATATTCCAAAAGTTCTTAATTCATGTGTTTGTAAACTTAAGTACGAACAAGAAAACAAAGTACAGAATTATAATATCATTAAAACTTGTTATTGACCATAACGTTTTATAGTTATTGATTGGTAACTAAACAAAAATTTATAATATTATTTGATAATTAAAACCTAAATGAAACATAAATTACAGTAAAATGTTACTACAAAAGGTTGCTTGAAACATATCTCCAGAAATAGTAACTGTGGTATTCATGCGCTATGCTGTTAAAAGCTGTATTGTGCCAGCGCCCCGCAGGGCCTATTGCGTTGCGCAGTTTTATGAAGCGCCTTTGGATATTTTTATGGTTTTCTGTCTGGCTTGGGAAGCGGCGGGATTAGCTTGTAATTCGTTGGCTATTTGTTCTTTGGAAAGTGAAAGTCAGAGGTTGAATTATTGCTGGAAGTGTTCCATTACTTTACTTGAATAAAGACTTGAGGTTACTGTTGTGTGGGATAAACAATTATCGTTTTTTTGTCGGCATCGCTCTTTGGGGTCAGTATCTAGATTTTTGATCGCAGCAGGTTATTTATACATAGCTCCCTACTGCTGAGTTAGAGTGTACTAGCTCAACGGTGAGGGAATCCGTGTTATAGATTTGTATACTGCACCAAGAGGCGTACTTTTATCTCGGTAGATATTCCTACAAGCGTTCTGTAAATCGTTGAAAGTTTCGTTTACATGACTTGGTCCTTTTAGGTTATCTGCATCAAAAAACTTCCTATTTATGATTTTTACGGTTATTTGGATTCCATGATACAAATTGGGATTTAATCGACGGATCGATAATTGTGGTCTACTCGTAATTATTAATTCAATAATTACTGCTCAATTACATCAGACACCGTAGGCACGTGTCGCTAAATACATCGAACCCTTTGCGTGTTCGCGACTCGGTCGCTGCCGCTGAAAGCAGTTAATGTACAACTACCGCAACGCCATACAATGGCAGTATTTTAACTGTATAACGAGTAATGGTGGAACGCTCTGAGAAAATACGGTAGCTATCATTGCAGCGTGTTCCTTTTTTCAAGTAATATTTCTTGGAGTGTTTAACGAAACGGCCTGGAATCACGCTCGATCCCTCATCGCTGGTCTGATAGGCACAGATAAAATATCACTAGTGTGATTACGCTTTTTGTTGCAAAAAAGGGTTCTTGCCGGGTTACCGCTTGCGCGCGCGCCGAAAGTATAGTGTTGTGGCTGAGGATGTATCGACTATGGTAGGTATTATCCGCAAATTGGAATACTTACATGAAATTAATATATGAAATGGATGCCATACTCTGCTAATTTAAAAATAACATTTTATTATTAGATAATTGAAGACATTTGGAATTTCTATTACCGACTATATGTAAATTGAATTCATATATTGTATTATTACATACACTCTCTTACACATTTAAATACAAGGCAGGTGTTTACAGTGAAGCGAGCTCCTATAACCACTTTTAAGTGTTTTTTTAGTCCAGGACATAGACTGATTGTATTTATAATATAAATACAATCAGTCTATGTCCTGTCCATGTATACGTTATCTATAGTTACAGTCATATAAGTTCTCAGTGGTTTTATATTAGAAAGTCTAAAACAGAAAGAACTTTCTTTCGGTTAAAAATTGTTGTTCATGTTTTGCTTTGCTTTAAATAAACTAGCTCTTTTGTTAACCCTAGAAAATATTATATCTGAGCAAATTATACATTAGCTATCATTATAACATGTTAAATTTCTAGAATTCTGACTTAATATTTTAACGGGGTATACAAAATGTTTTAAAACTTACATATATTTACGATGTTTTACATTACAATTCCTATTACAACCACTTATCTATGTCAAATATTTTATTTGTGGTTTTGAATAAGAAAACAGAACATGATTGAATGCGCGGGCATCGGCTTGATTTTGGAAGTTTTGTTATTTTCAAGATTTATCGATATTTTTAGCACTGTCGTATACAACACTAGTCGGTGTAACCAATCCGGGCATAATTCCCAAGTACCCAGTCTGAAATCATTTTCTTCACCAGACCGTGTCTGAGCGGCGGGTGTCGTCCCCCGTTGGGATAAGGTTCATAATTGATAAGGCATTTAAAGTAAGAGCTTGCGTTTAGGGATGTCACCGATCGTGATAGAGAAAATTGTAACTTAATAATTATGTTAATGATTTGAATTAAGTTATATTTTCAATTCTGTTCTAAACTATATTAATGGCTAGATGCAAATATCTTTATATATCTCTCCTCCAGTTTTAAGACAGTCAAACTATTAGAAAACTTTCATTTTAATTTCAGCATATTTTAAATAAAGCCTTTTGATTGATGCATGTGTTATCTGGTGCAGGGATACTCAATCTATTGACCGCTGATCTTCTTATCTACCATAAAACATATTAATACTCAATAATATATTAATTGTTCAATAAATTTTACTCAAAAGCCAAATTTTATATTCAGTCTTTAATATTTTGTATTTGTGTGCAGTTGTGTTGATCCAAAAAATGTTCGGTTCCCTGGTTATATAAGCGTTACGAAGGTTAGGTCGCTACTCACTTAAATGTAATTACCAGAATCGTTAAATCCTAGATCATGCTTTAAGCGGACCCCGACCCAGCTCAGGTAATGACGTTAGGAAGATGATGACATGTGTGTCAGCCCTGGTGCAAACAAACGTTTTCCCGCGGCCGCTCGCGTGTCGTCGCGGCGGCTGCGCTGACGGATTAGCCTGCGGCCGCGCACCACACGACCGTGTGAACGAGCCCTTACCGCCGCATCACCTAAATACATTCGTAATTAGTTATAAATTAACCCGCCAGGTCAGACTTAGTCTAGTCCTGATGAATGATTAAATGATCACGCCCGTAATACCAAAGGGCTAGAGTGAAAGGGACAGCAAGCTCCACTTATGGCCAAAATAACAACTGGATTGTATTCACCTTTTACTCATGCTAAGTAAGAAACACAGTTAGCCCATTATATGTAAGTCCTAGGCCATTAAGTGACATTTTAATTTTTGACGCTAAAATTTTATGTTAAACAGTCTTCCTCCTTACTGCTTTAATTCTAAAAAACAATAACTACAAAAGTTTATTTAGACTTCTAGGAGTACTAGTATTATTTTAATATGTAAATTAAGTATGCTTATCAAATCAAATCAAATCGTTTATTGCTTTCATGTTGTACAATATAGATCTTTGGTAAAGTAAAGAAGTTTCAAACATGGACCCTTGCAGGGTTTTTTCAGTAAATTAAGCTACAAGGATACTAGATAAAGAAGGGCCATATGTACTTAAATACGATTATCTGTGACGCGAGTACATTATACAAGTTTCTAACACTTAATACAATTAACTTAGTACTTTGTCTAAAGAGGAACTCAACAATCTCAAGCCTATATATATGTTACTACCTTAATTATCATAGATTGAAAACGAAAGTCGCCGTTATTTAACTAGTTCCATAGTATCTAAAATAGTTTTCAATGCAGCAGACAGAGTGACCAACTATTTGTATTGCAATGAGACAGTTATAAAATCAATATCGATACAGATTTATACAATGCGTCGATTTTCTGACATTCCAGTAGAATCCGGCACGTAATGACAGTGTGCCGTGTTAATTGAAATAACATCACTTAAGTACACGCGACAGCACTTCAGGCTAAACACTGCGGAGTCTTATGTCGTTGTGATAAGGGCTGTTTCGCAACAAAAATGTACAGCCTGATGTGCTGTAGACTGTACATTGTCGATGGCAATGTAAACATTTACAACGCTCGCTCGATAGCGTTTTTACACGAGCAATATACCGATACATCGACTTGTTATGATGTCATCAAAGCTTATTTCATACCTATTAAAATTATATACATAGATATTACATACATAATTACATTCTCCAGACTGATACACCAATTCCCTAGTTCCAACCAAACTAAGCTTACGCTTATACTATGGATACTTAAATACGTTTATAAACATCAATGACTCGAGTACAAATGTCCATGTTCATCACACGAAACCTAGCGGGATTGAAACCCGCGACCCTTGGTTTCGTGGCCAGGGTCTCTGACCACTCGACCAACGGGCCAGTCGTATTAAATAAGATAAGTGGTGAGCGTTGTATCAGTAGACTCGAGCTATGCCTCTCTAGACTGGACGTTGGATGGGTAATAATCATCCCCGTGCTATTTATGAGCCCTAATTAAATATACTAAAATAAAACTAAACGATTTTTACGCCATCTCCCTAGTTCTTCTTTGTTCAAAATTCAATAGCAATGTGTGCTATCACATCCTACCATATCCAAATGACTTGTAAATGAGGTCAAAGTAGTTCAGAGTTAATATTTTACTAATTGAGAATGTCTATAAAACAGTGTTATTTTAAGACAGACTATTAAAATCCTACTATATAGTATGTCCAAGGAGAAGATGCGTATAAGCATCTTTTAACTACATACCTATTATCACGCCCGTATTCCTCGAAGGGGTAGGCAGCAGGGTCAAAGGGGCAGCTAGCCCCCTAACCACATTCAGTCTAAAAATAAAACTGGGCTGAGATATATAGAAATTTGTGAAAAAGTACAAGTGGCTAGCTCGTCGCCTACACAATCACACACCCAAAACCTGATATACCATTAGTCGCCTTTTACGACATGCTAGACAAGGAACACAGTTGGCACATTCTTTTTAAGTCCCAGACCAACATGCGTTATCTCTTCTAGTTCATTGCCACCTCGGCCAATATAACTGCACTTTTTTACGCCGTACTAAGTACCCACGTCTCGGCACCGAAAGTCGTACAAGTATGAAGTAACACCAAAAATACGGAACACACGTTTGAATATATTATTATTGTTTCCCGCGTGCACAATCCGTTGGGCAACCATTATCGCGGTTCATTCATTTCGATCTCCTGGGAACAGAGTCGCCGAGCGCGCCAGTGGCAGGGGCGCAGTATGGAAATCTGGTATTGAACGAAGTTCTTTGTCGAAACTACTCTATACTTTAGACAGTTGGCGAATAGATGTTATTGTAGAATTTAAGGATATTTTTGTGTCCAACGAGCAAATGGTAGCAATTTCTTAGAAAATGACTGAACAAGCTATTTAATTTTTGGATTATACTGTAGAACCTAAATTATATTACCATTTTTGTTTTTTTTTTTATCGGTTGTTATGCGATTCTTTTTTATATATTTCGGTTTTTCATGTGAAAAAAATACGTATTTCAACATTTAAAAAGAATGAATTAATGTTAACCCTTATTCAAGGTTAAGTCTGTATGGTAATCGATAGGAGACCGACATACGGTAATAATGTATTTGTGTACTGGATAGATATTGATAACTACAAATCAAAAGATTTTTTGCTGACTTTACCTCTTAATGCTCAAATTTGATTTATTCATTGGGTGCCCATTAAATAAAATAACATAATAGCTAGCTGCTGAAAATAGGTTTAGTATTTGGACCTAATGACTAATTCTAGGTTAATTACCAACCTAAAGTCTAGACTAAATGTACAATTGTACATAGTAATACTGTTATATTTAGTCCCAATTGTACCAACAACCTTGATACTTACGAATCAGCCCCTATACCTCTTTTCTTTATGTTGTTAGGCCAAAAACTGAGTTATACACTCGCAATATAAACGCTTTCATAAATCTCAGATACTATAGATAGAATATTACTATAATAAATAAATATCAGACTACATCACATACATTGATCTGATTTCGGGCTTAGTAGCTTAAGCACTTGTGTTACGTATATCAGAATCAGCGGTATTACAAATATAAACTTAAATATTGGATATTTAAACCCAGACACAGAAGAAATATAAGTATTCATCACACTAAAGTTTGTCCGGGGTGGGGATCGAACCCACAACTCTTGGCGCATGGGGCAGGGTCACTATCGAATGAGCCATCTAGCTTGTCAAAATATTACTCATAAGGTAAAACAAGAAAGATTTAGTTTTACAAATAAGATGTCGTCTCTTTTACGAGGGATTTAATGCTTGAAAATATTCAATAGCTTGGTAAAGCGATAGTGTTTTTGCATCTTGTGGTGTACGAATATACACGTTCGTACTGGAAGTAGAAGGCCTTCCTTTGAGCTAGGTGCTCGGTGAACCATCGCTAATCGTCTTGATTTGTTGTATGTATACATACTTTGTACTAATATATAAAGCTGAAGACTTTGTTTCTTGTTTGTCTATTTGGTTGAACGTTAATCTCAGGAATTACTGGGCGGAATTTAAAAATTGTTTTTGTTTTGAATAGGGTATCAAGAAACGCTACAAGCAATATATTATGGCATTAACCATAAACGCAGGTATACCAGCGAGCTCAGCTAGTCTATACTAATATTTAGAGGATAGATTTGATCGTTTGTTTGTTTGAATTGAACAGGCTCTGAAAAAACTAGATTGATTCGAAAAAATCTTTCACTAATGGAAAGCTACTTTATCAGCGAGTAAGAAGACATAGTCTACATTTTATATCCGTATTCCCACGGGAATGGGCACTACGCGGGTAGAACGCGCCCCGGGGCGCTTCTAGTATTACATTTTATGTAAGTTTAAGAACTTAGGTATAAGGTAAAAATAACTTTATCAGCGTGTTGTAGAATTCAATTCAATCAAGGTCTTCTGTCGGCGCGTTTATTGGAACTTTAGCCATCAGATGTCATCACAGAAGTCTGATTATGCGATTTAAAAAACATCATCAGATACTTTAGCCTATTTTTTTGTATTTTAATTATTACCTTATTTAGATAACGATGATAGTTGGCTAAACTATTTCTAGACTCAGCTACAAAAGTAACAACTAATGTTGTAAGTTGAGTTAAAACCTGTAACTGAATCTCAAACACTCGAAAGTTGAAGATACAACGAATCAAAATTCTGTAGTGCGCTATGACGTCACTGGACGCATTATTATTATTTTAAGTAATTAGTGACATCAAGATTCTAACGCTGTGCGCTACGCTGTGTCTTCGTCATTTTTGACTTGCTAGAAAAAAGATAAAATACTATAATAGTTTCTGTAATTTCACTTACAGATCTTTTTTTAGTCGAGTAACTTATTCAGCGATCGTGTTCCATCCATTCGGTACAAAGTTGCCTCACTGTTGTTCTCTCGACTGTGGCGGTACAAAGACGCCGAAAATAGCTGTCGGCGCTGTTTACAAGTATTTCTTATCTTAATTATTGGCCCATTTTGTTTTGGATACGTTTATCCCATTCTGAATTATTGGCCCATTTTGTTTTGGATACGTTTATCCCATTCTTTGACAAAACTAAGTATATATATTCGTCTAGCCGTGCAACTCATTATGACACTCTTTGTTCTAACAAAGATGATTCAGTACGTAGCCTTATAACCCTCGTAGAAGAGACAACATGTTATTTATAAAAGTAACTCTTTCTTGTTTTACCTTATGAGTAATATTTTGACAAGGTCGATGGCTCATTTGGTGCTGACCCTGCCCCATGCGCCAAGAGTTGTGGGTTCGATCCCCACCCAGGACAAATATTCGTGTGATGAATACTTGTGTTAGTTCTGTGTCTGGGTGTTAATATTCAGTATTTAAGTATAGGTTATTTGTAATACCACTGTTGTTTCTGATATCTGTAACACAAGAGCTTAAGCTACTTACCAAGGAGTCAGATCAATATATGTGATGTAGTTTGATTTTATCATTTTTTTATTACTTATAGAAATAATAGTTATCACTTACTCGACTCGAGTTTAAACGTTAGAGCTCAAAGATAGAAATCTTTTACAACACTAGGTGCACACTTCGGTCACATTGGAGAAGCGATAGCGTTTTGCTGTTATTGGTTATATTCATGAATTAATACTAATTGATTAGTAGCGTAGCTGTCGCCGTCCGAATTAGGTTACTGGTATCGTAAACCGAACCAGGACCGAATATATACGTTCACTAAATTCTCCTATCTGCCCCCGTTAGACGTCTGTACCTCAACATATTCCCAACAGCCCCCGCGCCTTTCGGCACTATGTCTCGGGCGGCGATAAGCGTCTCGGTGACCCGGACGCGATACGTCGCCTTCGGCCGGCCGCGTGACAGTGTGGCGCGCGCGCAGTTCCGGAACTCGCACGCGACGTGACGCTCCCCACTCGTGGAGGTGGCCCTTTGGACGCCGACTGTAGGATGACTGTAGGATAGTAGATAGGGGATACATACCTCACTCTGTTTTTTGATTCCTAGAGTGTTCTAGAGTTCTGATGCTAATCCCTTAGAAGATTTTTTGGAGTTCGTGCACTGTAGGTTTAGTAGAGATTCTGATTTGCATAAAGACAAGAATTTATTACCGGGTTACCGAAGATACACAGTCTTCTTAGAAATAAAAAAATTATAGACACAGAAAGAAACGTAAAAATGCAATCATGCATCTGCCTACACCACAACATATAAATTGCACTGAGAATACGGAACGCACAAAACCGTTCAGGCTTAAATCTGCATAGCATATATTTGAAAAGAATTGTAGATGAGCAATATTTTCGTCTTAACTTGTGCAATGTGTCAGAATAATATTATGCAGCTTATGAAATTCTTCTTTTAAAATTGTGCTAACTCATCTCATTACATCGGGAGTGTTACTCACTTTTTCAAAAAGTGAAGTGCTTAGTTTAATGGTCGGTGCGGTATCGCTCATTCAGAGCGTTCCATTTACATAATGTTTTGTGTTATCTCGTAGCAGTGAACTAAATAAATATAAATATCCCACAACATCACATTCATTGATCTGACTCCGAGCTAAGTAGCTTTAGCACTTGTGTTACGGATATCAGATAGATACTGAATTAACGTAAAGATTTTTTATGAGTTATCCATATCTTGTACCTTTTCTGTGTGCTCCTAATAAATGAGGTTATAAATGACAATGTTTGTATCTTGGCGTATTTTTAATCACGCTTTATCAGTTTAACAGAATTAGCAATAAGTATAATAATAATAAATATCCGACGACATCACATACATTGTTCTGACTCCGAGGTAAGTAGCTTAAGCACTTGTGTTACGGATATCAGAATCAACAGTGGTATTACAAATATATACTTAAATATTGGATATTAACACCCAGACACAGAATAAACACAAGTATTCATCACACGAATGTTTGTCCTGAGTGGGGATCGAACCCATAACTCTTGGCGCATGAGGCAGGGTCACTACCGAATGCGCCATCGAACCAGTCAAAAAAAGTATTAAACTAACTTATTTATGTGTTCCGTGGAATAACTTCCGCGCATTATATTTCTGGTGCTTAAATCAGACCTATACGGATGAAGTCACGAGCCAGTTAATACGGCTCAATCGAACTGTCGGAAGATAAACAAAATCCGCCGGCGATTACCCAAACCCGTTCAGGTTTCTATCATGAATTATTGAACGTAGTCAGCGCTTTCTCGGCCATTTCAACGCTTTGGTTACTCCATGGTTTTTGTCCGGAACGCTTAGCCACGGCATGCCTCCATAGCTTTTTGTTCTTGGCGCATTGAGCCGGGAAATGCGCCCTTGCCTCTTTGACGCCGATCAAGTTTTTCTATTAATTTTTATTGGTGTTGCTAGGTTTTTGCCGTGGCACGGGTGAAACACAATGCCGTTATACATATGTATATGGGTATTGTTTACTCATTGCTCGATTTGATGCTATTGTAACATAAATAGAGTTATCATTGAGTTAGGACGTCGCATTACACGCGTGGAGTCTTAATTAACACAAATAAAACATTGGATTTTCAAAAAAATTAACACTCCTAGAATTATTGACATGTTAGTGAGATAAGTTGCTAGATAGCCGTTCTATATACATTTAAATGCGTTAATCTGATCAAGTTCGTCTAGCTTTATGTTCTGCGGGGGTTTGATACTGCTTTCTTTAAGTGCAACGTGATAATCAGGCCCATGTTGTTCTGGTATAATATTGTAGATGTTCGATTGATACTCATATTTTTTGTTAAGATTATAAAGACCTGCGAGACATGCGTTAAGTGAGAAATATATTTTCCTACCATGCGCCTCTGAAAATTGGCCCAAGAACGCTAGTAATCTTACATTTATAGTAAACATTGCATTTCCAAAAAAAAGGAACATCTGGCGGTCCTGGGATCTCGGTCTAAATAATGTCTATGTTTTTCTGTGATCATTATATGTATTTTTTTTTGTCCCATGTTGGACTGGGATTAAAAAAGAATGTGCCAACTGTGTTTCTTGCCTAGCATTTCGTAAAAGGCGACTTATGGTATATGGGGTTTTGTGTATGTGATTGTTTAGGCGACGAGCTAGACACTTGTCACTACTTTTTCACAATTTTCCATCTGTGCCTTTGACTCTGCCCCTTCGAGGATTATGGGCGTGATGTTATGTATGTATGTATGATAATCAGGCTGACCAATTTCCAGATCAAGGACACGAAGGGACAGACCTCAGTAGAAAAGATCGTATCGAACGTAAATACGTCTCAATCAAGTCAATTCATTACTTCACTTCACATAGTGATTAATATTAATGAACTGATAAGAATGAATGTTGAATAGTAAACCAGTTTCTCCTCAGCCAAGAAAAGTACTAACCGTGACAATCTAAGATATATGTGTGCCTACTATTTGTATCATAGATCCAAAGGCCTCGTTGATAAGACCGTAACCTCTGATCTAGTTGCTATCTTGTATCGAGTATTTATCACAGACTAAATACGTGGTTTACTTTCAATAAGAACTTTGAACGGTAGTGAATTAATCTATTTACTGCATTACTATCTTTATTCGTTACCTACTCATCATATTTGTATTCCCTAATGAATGTAAGTTAGTGTTCTGATCTACTCGAGAGGTCAAGAGTTCAGATGGCCAGAAGGTCGGTCCGTACTTATAATAAATACCTATAAAACTAATATTAACATCTAATTATCATAGTTTCTTTTTTCGAAATCCCATAATTCCCAACCCACGAACTCGATTCTATACGCGTGATGTTACATTTATACATATATCTCGTTAATTTTACTACGTATGTTCTATTCTAGTCTACTGCTACATTTTATCGGAATATCCTTTTTGGTGAACCATATTGTTCGAATGTATAAAAAGCTATATTTAATATATATATATTTAATGGATATTGCCGTGGTAACCTTCACTTCCATTAAAGAGAACTATGTATATTTACAACGCCTTAAAAAGAAAAATCCATCAAGAAACTGCAGGCAACTCGATAGATAATTAACTTTTTCTTATCGCCAAAATGGTCATATGTACATTCATACTAAGGAGCTTACTATGTCGCTATGAATATAATATCTGTGTTGAAATATTAATGAATAGAGGCGAGAGCTCATAGATTTATGCGCGAAGTGTCACCGGACAGGAATTCCCGTCCAGATTGACCCACCTTTACGAGGAAACCGGTGCACTCAATCAAGTTTCATTGGCGTTGGCAATCTTGCAATTGCACTGCAGATGTCAAGATCGACAAAAGTGCGGACATTGCCACTTGGGCGCAATTTGCACACGTAACCAAGGAAGCAGGCGTTATTACTGCGCAATGCGCAATCTATAAAGAGTTTATTCAAATTGTCGTCAATGCTGTGGGATGGCAAATAAAAATGACGGAAGCAGGCGTTATTACTGCGCAATGCGCAATCTATAAAGAGTTTATTCAAATTGTTGTCAATGCTGTGGGATGGCAAATAAAAATGACGGAGATGGGTTTTACATGAGCCGCTTTGTCTAGAAAAGGCTAAGAGTTCAAATGCCGTTTGGTAAGAACAAAAGTTTGTGTAATGGACACGGAGTCTTTACTATAGGAGTTTTATACCATAAAGCTAAATTATTATTTCGAAGCTAGAGTATTAATGTGTTACTTATAAATTAACCGAATTGCCCAATATTGAGTCTTCTGTATTTTCATTAAAGTCGATGGCTTTAATGTAGGTGTCATTTTTGTAAAGGTCAAAAGTCGAACACTAAATTAGACGAGTGTTAAGCTCTCCGGTTGAGAGACCACTTTAATGACTAAAATCCGGCGAAAGCATATGAAAATCCAACGTTAACTAACGAAATTTTCTAAAATACTACTAACTGTTCTATAAGCTACCATTTTGTTATTTAGCTATTACTGCGCAAATGTCGCCATCGTTTCGTTTCTGATGTGCAATGAGCAAAGGAAACTAATTCACTTTTTCATTTACCTGACCATAATCATGACAGTTATGTTTAAAATTAAAATGCGAGTTAAAAAAAATCCCAGTAACTGTAAAGATTTGCAAAAAAATGTCTACTCATTTTACGGAAAGACCGTTTGTTAATATAATAAGAAGGAAGCCCATTATAATGCAAATTTTCGGCACACGACGGAGGTGAGAATATAATGCATTGCACATCAAAAACAAACACGAACGTTTTAATAAAGTATGTCCGATTCATTAACGGCAACACTGGCCGGTGATTCAAAACAGCTTTCAAAATAATGTTTGAGCAAAAATATGTTGTTGATGGCAATCTGACGCTCTCGGTCGGCTGGCACGGTGCGGGCGCAGCGCAAGATTATCAGAGTCAGCATTGCAGAAATAATCGGTCTCGTGGCCGTTTAAACAATTTGTTTTATAATTATTCGGGTTAATTTTAAAGGGATACAGGCGAAAGTTAACCCACCGTGACGTGCTTGCGTTCCGTTTGAAGTTTGCAGAATTTCGAGCGGCGGAGTTATGATTGATTTGAACTGCACCGTGGTTCAAGGGCGTGTGGAAGTGTAAGGCTTGCGTGTTTGTCCGTTTGTCCTACATTGTCACGGTGATGGGGTAATTATTAACACTCGAATGTGTATTAGCATCGAAACGTTTTGATCGGAATTCTTGAGGAGCTGTGATCTGACGGTTTTTAAATTACGTTATGTTAGGATCTAGTGCAAATGATTTTAGTTAATTCTGTAATCTAAAGCCATCCCGTTACTGGAGGGGCGCGAAAGGGGTATATTAAACAGTGCAAAAATAGGGTTATTTCATAAAATTATTTCAATCTGAATTCAGTAAGTAGGCTACCATATCATGAACACTCGCAGCCTCCGTATTTAGGTAAACCTTCACTGATTGTCGATTTATCCCGAACAATTTTGATCGAGCACCGTCATTGCACAACTGATTCATCGTTTTTGCACCGAAACTTCTAATCGCGTCGCAGTTGTCACTTGAACCCCAGTCTGTCGCGCTGTTGATATTTTGTTACGTCGCGACAATACGAGCTGATAAAAATGGCGGACACGATCCGCGTAGTACGTGTACAGTTCGGAGTTCATCGCGCCACGGTGGACGATGCTGCGCAAACTTAGACAAATAACAGATAATTCATATGTAATGTTGAATGGAACAATACTCAGACTTAACTCTTGATTAATTAACAATAATTTAAATAGTCCAGACCGGTTAATAGACCGCTTTTTATGCTGTTAGTTTCGGTCTTTGGTCATTAGTGGCCTTTTGAAATTTTTTTAACCTAATTCAGTATTCTAACCATTTCCCATGCATGTTAACTACAGGACAATGCGATTGTTAGCTTAATAACTAATGTTAACTTAGGTTATGTGGTAGTTTCGCGTAGAGTCCCGCAGTGGGGAGCCCGGAATCTGCGCCAACGCCCGAAGAATGACCACCGTGAGGTTTAGTCGGTAGTGGAGTGTTTTCCCAAGCCTCTGAGCCCGACACATCCCTCGTAGGCCGAACCTAGGTTTACTTGGACGGTGCGTAAATGCATTCCACACGTAAAAAAAAAAAAGGTTATGTGGTAGTTGAATTCCAAACAAGAACAGCAAGAATAATATTTGTCAATATGTACTTGTAATTGTATTGATCGGCTATTGCAATAAAGGTATATGTTATAGTACTATACTTTTGAAATATCATAGAGAACAGGTCATGGATTTATAGATAACGGATGGAGCAGGTCGAATACGGTGTTGTGGATTCATGTCGAGTGATGAGGAAACCGAGGGGTGTAATGGGTATACCCTAGCACATCGCCATCTTTGGTCGGAGAGAGAGCCTCTGACTCCGAGGTGTCACTGTAAAGACTACACCCTACTCTATCCTCCCTGGCAGAATGAATGTCTAATACTGAAGACGGATGCACAAATTTTATCAAAAATCTTCGCAGTCACTGCAAAAAAGTTAATTTGCAAAACTCTTGGAACATATTTATTTCAATACTTATTCTTGTTACTATAACTCTAAACTGATTTCTACGAATTTGCAACTATCAAATTTCCAATATTGATTCTTGTTGCCGATGCTCTAAAGGCCACATTTCATTCCTACACAACGCTAACGCAACTACTATCGCGAGACTATCAAATCCTATGTCTCATCTAGTGAACAGTACATCGGTGCGCACGCGCTCAGCTGATGCGACCGTCGTCTGCGCGCGCGATAACGTATCGCAGAGGTTACCCGACTGCTACCCGCGCGATAGCCGCCACGCGTTTGAACTCTACTCCAGATGGGGATTGAAAGCAAAAGCTGGTGCAAAGTCCGCCGATCACGTTTTGCGCTCGGATCAGGCGACGCATGATAGGATGAGCAATGAGCAGGTTGAAGCTTCAGGCTGTAAACTGGATGCCCGCAGTACTACACGCGGCTCGCGTGACTTGATAGAAATGCATGAGCTTGTACTAGCCGCCTGCGCCGCGAGCCGCCGCGCCACCACCTGCGGCCGTCCAGTTTGCAGCCAAGTGGTAGATATAATGTGCTGGTATGTCTTATGGTGGTTAATATTCAGGGTACTGATGCTTGTAGGTTATCAAGAAGGTTTAGCTACTGGATGTGACATTATTGTGATTAAATAAAATAAACGCCACTTTCCTAGCGGGGTAGGCAGAGAGAAAATTTGAAATGGGACAGTGCTGTAATTCGTTTTGGACCCTATATTGTTAGATCTGCTAAAATTACACACACACACTCAAAGTTGTTTGTGCCGCAGGTCTTCTTTTACAATTGTACATGTACGATGGACGAGGGTGTTTCGGTTCGGGCAAGAGACTGGGTCTCAGTTGCTCTACCGGCTAAACCGTATGAACGTCATATTTCCTAGGGAGTAGCATTGATTATTGAGCTCTTCACTGTATGGTTTTGGCACGAAAACCTATGGCTACGCACTTAGCCACCTAAGGAAAACGGCAACCTACTCCCATAACATCTCACAGACTTGACACAGTAACATACATTTTGACCACCCGAAAGGAAAGACACAAAAAAAGAGCCCCAGATTTAATATCATAATAAGGTATACTTCGCCTACTCCCGAGACCCAGAACATTCAGCTTCCGCCGAACAAAACGGAAACGTAACCGAAAACCGCGGTTTCACAAAGGGCGTGTTTACAAAAACATTGACCTCTAAACATTTTGGGCAGATGGTCTCCGAATAGAGAACCGATGCGATTTTGAACTCTATTTCTTTAGTGATAAGATGTTAGGGTTTGTTGTTCGGTTGTTGACAAATGAATGATGACAATTATTATTGTGGTTGAATCTATTGTGTGGTGACGACTCCATTGCGCCCTGTTGGGCTTGCACAATGATGGGTGAGCGTGGTCGCGTCTGGGCTTGTTGGCGCGGAATTGCTTTATTGAGTGTTGCCGATCGTTTTGTCTCAATTTTTCTGAACATTTATCATGCGAGCCATTCAAAGATGATGGTTTAATATAGTTTGTAGGTTTTTGGAGTGAGATTGTAAATAGATTGATTGTTAAAATTCATATGAATAAAAAAAATGGAAAAGGTTATTTTGAAACGGTACGTATAAAGATGTAGTCTGATTAGTTATTATGTATATTGAAGGTCGCTTTTTTTTAAATATTACGATACGATGTTAGTCTATGTTAGCCGGAAATTAGTGAAATTTCATAAAACGATTTTGTTGCTATTTCGAAAAATAATAAAACTGCGCAATATTTTAATCTGAGCGGTATTATGTTTGTTTTGTGCGGTAATTGGAATAATGTTTCCGCTATTTTGCGGTTATAGAGATGACGTCAAACAAATAAAATATAAAAATACTTATGACATCAATTGTACCGTAAAACTGGTGCAAACCGCAAAATTCAGATGCAATGCAAACAAACACTAAGCAAAAAATAAAATAGTCCGTGGAAATAATATATCCGCTGCGATTATTCATAGCGGAACAATACAACCGGGGCACAATGGTGGCGAAACTAGCAAAATAATACGATTTGTCGCCTCACGGGAGTCGAATGTCGGCCGGAACAATCGCCTGCTTGTGCGTGCATGCGCCGGCGCATCTAGTAAAAAAAAAATTCTGTGAATTTGAAATTATTTTTTTCCTAGATACCTACTTTAATTTTGAGTGTTTATGACATGTAACAGTTCAAAACAAAAACTTTATTACCACTTTCTGTAAAATTATTCTGATCGTTAATAAAGTCTCATCTCTCTAGTAAGTTTTGCTTAAACCCGGAAAATACATACGTTTATAACATAAAGCCCATTATCCCCGAAGTGGTAGGCGGGTTCGAATCCCTCTAGAGGCAAATGTTTCGTGTGATGAACATGGACATTTGTACTCGAGTCATGGACGTTTATAAACGTATTTAAGTACATATGTCTATCCGTTCACCTAGTATCCATAGCACAAGCTTAGCTTGAATTTAGGGAATTGGTGTGTCAGCCTGGAGAATTTATTTATATTTACATATATTTATTTAAAATTCCAGTCAAAAAATGATCCTAATCTTAATAAGATTATATAATCTAAGCAATATTATGGTTTCATGTCAATAAAAAGCTTATGCTAAACTGTACAACTATTACAACCAACTACACATTCAGACAAGCCAATCATTAGATCTCAACATGCGACATTTCAATTCAAAAAAGCGTCTCAAAGAACAATAATAGGTTTTACGGACCCCTCTGTAACGTTTTTGTAGCTGTCAGAGGAAGGGTGGACCCCTTGACTCTAGAGGTCGGTAAATAAATATTATCTGTGATTCATACTCAAGTGCTGTTGAGTTGTTGAAGTTGTGCGTTGTTTTACTCTATTTGTTGTTATTGTCTTAACGAGATTGTTTATTGTTGTTTAACAGTTGTTGAGATTTATTGTTTTTGTTTTATATTTAGGCCAGTTTGCAAAGTGCAGTTGGTTATGTGAAATGATTGTGTATAGAATACTTCCGGAGTCTTAAATATGTCATGGCTGTTTTATAATACTAAATTACTCCGAGACTAAGGATGTGTTCAACCTCAATAAAAACCTTTTTCTTCATAGCTATTTATATTTGATTAATAAATTAATATATTTATTTTGTTTTGTTTCAGGTATGGTGTGCTTTGGAATGCAAATTCATGTTAATATTTCCAACAACGTACTAAAGTGGGTTTGTAGGAATATATTCTTAACAAGACGGTGGTGCGACTATTACAAAGCTTAAAAAAATAATACATGAAGTTAATGCGTCACTACAGAATATTTATCTAAACTTACTAACTAACAAAAATTCACGACACTTTTCTAGCGGGGTAGGCAGAGAGAACTGACCGATTATTATAACTGAATATTTAAACAAAAATAAATAAATCATTCTCTTTGCCTACACAGCTAGGGAAGTGGCGTGAAGCTAAGTAAGTTAGTTTAATTAATCATACTTTCTGTCTGCTGAGCTGTCTGTATACGAGTAGTAGATGGTACTTTTTATGTTTACTAGCGTCAGTCCCTAGCTTTGCTTGGAATTAGTCGCTTATTATCGTTTCTGACGATGTTTAGAGACACATTGAAATTGAGCACCCTGCTGTAAAAAGTAATAACTTGGTTCTTAACTAAGTAAACGCTAACGCTTTGAGGACCAACATGGAAAATCTAATACCACATTAAAGTTTCCAAAACGACTGTTAGATTTGCAAGTTAACCACCTATTATACGAGTAGTAATTATCTGCATGTAAACAACCTAGGTAAACGAAAAAAACCAACACCCCGATTGAAAAGGCAAATAAGGGTAGTGGGGCCCCCCACTGGCCCAGTGGGGGTGGGGTAGCGGGCCACGGGGACGCGGAAGCCGGGATGTGTCGCGCGCGGATCGCGTTACGTACGGGAAATATTATGGATAGGGTTGCCACCACGATGTCAATAATACTTGATATTAAAAGATTAAATGCTTGGTGAAATTAGAAAGAGATTGCTTAGAGAACCGTTATGTTATAAATGTAAACAATACGTCTTGATTATAAAAAATGCTCGGTTAAAATTGTAAAGAGACGGCATCGAGATAATTTTTCAAAAAGTTTTTTTTTTTTATGTTTTTTTTACAGCTTTGTATATTTCTGATATAAGTTAATTTAAAAAATAAGGCTCTTTCTTGTCGTCGTATTGCCAATTAAATTGAAAAATTATTAAACTAAATAAAATTCTGAAGTACAATGATTCAATTCACTTTCTACTCACCAAATAAGTGGTTTTGTTTCAAATAAGAGTTGATATTGACCCAATGTGTGATTATAAATAAAAATTTACCTGCATCAATTTGGCTACGATAGTTCAATAAAGATGAATCAATCACGTGTTAAACGACGTTACCACAATATCAATATTACGACGCAATGCAATTCGCATCCTCATATTATACCACAAACATGTAATTAATTGTCTAGGCAAGCAATATTTGTAAATAACAAAACTTTGAGGAAATCCGTCGAAAGAGTCTTATTTTGATTTTTCTATGAAAATATGTCAACGACTAGTTGACATATTTTCGTGTAGTTTAATGCGCCGTATTTCAAGACTGAAAAAGTGCATATACATAATTTAAAACTGGCATTATGTTTGTTGGACTACATATTGTACCTTAGCGACATCTAACACTAATAGCCTCAAAAAAACTGTGTATCTGTGTCGAAATTTGTCAGCCCTCGCCTGGGCTGAACCCAGGGCGCCACGGGGGGTGCTGCGGCGTGTTTGCAAATAAACACCCGGCGGGGCCCCGGGGCGGACAATGCGACCGCCCGGGTCCTGCGCGCGCGCAGCGAGCCACCATTCTCACGTGAACGGGCGCCTCTGTGCTCTATGGGAATTCGGTGCTGGTCTCCCATTTTGGAATAGAGACGCGAAGACGGCAACACCTGGCATCTGTATTTGTTAAGAATTATTTTAATGTTGGTTTTGACTGGCATATATGAGAATTATAAGAACAATTTGAGATTCCGATTTTGACGAGTACTTTTAAATAGCTTCACGTTAACTTTTTTTTGTCAAGTTATCTTTAAAACGGATGTGGGTCGACTGTATGGCATTAAAATCAGTTTATGCCTAGGAGATTTCTAGGTATATTATATATAATATAAAAATCTTGTATCACGGTGTTTGCAGTCGACATCATCCGAAACGGCTCGATCGATTTAAACCTATTTGGTAGGACTTCCACCCCCATTTTAATCTCGAGATCGGGCGGTACGAATTTCACCGGGACTGTTAGTGTCCTATAAGTCAAATGTCACGACTATCATCACCTTCATTACCCGATGCTTAACGAATTTAAAGTAAACCTTATTGGACCTTAAATCAGCATTCGATCTCAGACAACCTTTGTCATCATAAAACTTCACTTAAAACATGGCCAACATACAGAACCGTGGCGGTTACACAACGTCCGCTCGCGCCACTGACGCCGGCGCGGAGCGTCGCTGTCAACCGAATCTTTACACCGTCATTAATTATTATCTAAATGTATTTTTTATTTGTCGTCGATACAGACCTACTGTTTAACATTTTTATTGTATGCGGAGCTGGAGGCTTTCATAAAATCTGTTTTATTATACGATAGTAACTACCAATTTTTATTTGTTCGCCCAGTGAAAGTTTGGATGCTGGGAATCCGAGGCTCCATTCGGGTGTGAGTACATTCAATTGGTATCGTATTAATGTTATAAACTCTTTGATGTTATTAATAGTTGAATGTTGGTCTCTGTCACGCAATGACTACTGAAAGGTTTCAAATATCTATAGAGGTGGTAACTCAATGATAATAATGTTGCGCGCCTCTGGATTTTACAAGCACATACAAGCTTGAAGGTCGGGGAAGACGTAGTCATTAAACCTGCACATTAAAAAAAAGTTAATGTATAAGTGTTTTTATTCCATGGCTAATTGTCGATCGATGAGATAAAGAACAATCTCTTCCATTTAAAGACCGGATTACCTAAATCCAGGATCATCCGAGCGCGCCCGGCTAAGCACAGGATTAAACCACTAGAAGTTTCTTGCTCACTGCGCTAATAACAATTTAACCTGAACTTCTAAGCGAAGCCTAATTAGCTTACGTACCTAAATCAGCAGGACTGATCCAATGCACTAATAGGGCATGCTACATAGGTATAGAGATACATATATGTGGATATATATGTAGATAATAGGTATGTGATGTGACGCAATGGGTCACTCCACCGACATGACGTGTGTTTTAGGTATACACAAGGTTATTTTTAGTTTTGAGGATCCAGTTTTACGTACTTTAGAAAATGTAAGTATTTCATACAAAATAGCCAATCAGCTGATCAACTTTTGTATAGAGGGAAAAATTTAAAAGTTGCTTATATTCTAAAATCCTTATTAGTCCCTTAAGTTAAATAAGTAGGTTAAGGTATTTTTTTGTCGATTTAGGAAAAGTCGTAGAACAAACGTTGTTGTTTAAAATGTCAGTTATCTACTCCTGTGACACCTATGTCACACGTCATGTCGGTGGATTGAACAAAGTCGCGTCACACTCTTAGAGTAGTATAGGTAAGTTATACATGACTCTATTGGTGTATTTCCCCACAGTTGAGCCGCTAGCCACAAGCCTCTGAGGCTAGCGGCTCAACTATCGACAAGAGGCCGCGCGAGACATTAATGAGGCAAGTCGTAGACAATAAATCACTCCCGGACATCACTCTCTGGAATTCAACGGAGAAACGCGGGAAATCAACCTAGTTGTTGTTTTTTATTTGGGGATCCGCATTACTGAAAAATTGTTGTGAGATACATGGTGTTCCGTACTGGTCAATCTTGTTGTGTTTGTATTTGTTAATTTTAATATAAAGAACCTCGTTCGACTTGTATGATAATAAGTATCACAGGTTTTTGGGCAAAATTTTGAAACTATTACTTTCATCACCGATTTAAATAGTCAGCGATATTTTAATATTAGTCTTGAGCGTTGTGTTAGTCATACGTTATTTGCTTGAGGTCTTCTTTGTATTGTGTAACAATATACTTAATTCTGATCAATAATAAGATCCAGCTAGTCTTAACAATAAAAAAAACATTCCAATCCCTATCAACCCAGCCATTATCAAGTATGCCCCTAATGGAAGCCCAAAATCGATCTTCCACAAAACGAAACCGAAGCTAAACCCTTTCAATTAACACTCATAAACGACACTGACCGTACACCTCAATAAAAAGTAATAAACATAACCGCAGTTATACTCGAGTTCATATACTGAATTAATTCTGGTTTGATTGCCCTCGCTGGAATCCAATTTATTTACGCGATTAAAAATGTTGCTTCCACGCGAGTGTGTAACGGTCCTTATCTGTGTGTCAACCGTCATTGAAGTGCATTTGTTTATCGAAGCGAGCCAGGGGCCCGTCAATGAGCCTACGAAACCCTGCTGCGCTTTAAGGCTCCGAATATTGACCCTTCGTTGGGTTTAAGGATATACCACTCATCACTCAAATTGAAATTCTTTATTGCATGTCATATTGACTGGCGCATTTGGTAGTTACACTGCCCTATGCGCGAGTTGTGATAAACATCCGTATGATGAAAACTTGTGTTCGTTCTGTGTCTGAGTGTTAATAACCAATAGTTAAGTATATATTTGTATACCACTGTTGTTTCTGATATCCGTAACACAAGTGCTTGAGCTACTTACCTCGGAGTCAGATCAATGGACTTGATGTATGTGATGTAGTCTAGTATTTATTTTTTACATTACAATAATTTCAGATGTTATACAAGAGGTACATAAGTGACAATTAATTTATTTGTAATAGTTATACTTGTAAAGCCCTGTAAAGGTATGATATCATAAATAACAGATATCTAATATATATCAAGTGCCGTCTTTTAGACATCTGCTAGTGCTATCAAAATTTCTAGGTTTATGAATCTCTAAAGTCAAACCATTGCCCATAATGTTACCTTAAAGATCCTATTGATCTTCCTAGCGTTATGTCCCGTGTTTAGACTGGGTCCGCTTAGACCATGATCCAGGATTTAGCGAGTCTGGTAACTACATTGAAGCGACTGCCGATCTGACCTTCGTAACCCTAAGATAGGGGAACCAGACAATTTTTGGATCATGGTTACAAGTCCAAAGTTGTTTGAATTTGCAGGTTTCATCAAGATGTTTTTCCTCACCGTCGAACTAGTGGTATAAATATGTACAAAGATTTGAAAAATCTAGAGGTACGTGCCGGGTTTGAACATGTACTCCTCCGTTAAGAGGCGCGTGTCCTTACCATTGAGCTACCACCGCTCTCCTATTGATGTTATGAAAAAATCATAAACAACTTTAGTTACAGTCAAGACACGAGGGCGGGCCAGATCTACGTTAAGCGACACATTTCATCCGCACATTAAGTTGTCTCGTATTATATGTACGAAATAAAAATATTTATTAAGCACACAAAAAGATGATAAAGACCCAGAAGTAAAATAATAAATCTAAGATGGCTGACTGACTCTATATATATGTGACTGTGAATGTCATAATCGAAGCTAAAATTAACATAAAGATGACATAATTTTTGACTGTTTAGAGTCATTTGCTAGTCAGATTTATAGTAAGAAAGAAAGACACTTCTAATGCACTGGTTGACTTCTTTAGAATCACACGTTATTCCATGTTGGTCTGGGAATGTCCCAACTGTGTATTTGCCTAGCATGTCGTAAAACGCGACTAATGGTATATGGGGTTTTGGGTATGTGATTGTGTAGGCGACGAGCTAGCCACTTGTCACTACTTTTTTACAATTTTCCATCTGATCCAGACCAGTTTTATTTTTGGCTGAGTGTGGTTAAGGGGGCTTTCTGTCCCCTTGACTCTGCCTACCCTTCCAGGGATTATGGGCGTAATGTTATGTATGTACGTTATTCCAAAGAAAACTGGATTTTTTTACAAAATAAAAAGCGAGTCACTTCTTTCGCTTTTAACTGCAACTCTTACATTTCTCAGCGTTGACGTAAAAGTGGAATGAAAAATATACATTTTCTCATATAAAATATTAATAAGGAAGTAGGATTTCTATTGAAAATGCTTCGTGTAAGCTCAAAGCTCTTGAGCTTTGAGTCTGCGAGTTTGTTAATGCTACCTCGTTTTACATGTCTTGAGATGCTACTAGAATTATGAAAAGCTTGAATAGAAGCCTATGATTCTATACGCGAGCTAGGGTAATGAGCTGAATGCTTATTATTTTGTATTCGTATTTTGCAAGACAGGTGGGATACGATGTTATTATAATTAGCTATGACAAAACTGTCTCGGTTTCGCCCTTCCATAAACGTCTAAATATTCTTTTGTCTATGGTGAAAACCATAAGAAAATCCACTCAGCAGTTTTTGAGTTTACCACGTTCAGATAGGCAGACGAAGCGGGAGTAATAGCTAGTTTGTTTCTATGCCTAAGGTATTGTCATCTTTACGTATTGAGTTATATACACAAAACATGATTTTTCATCTTTACCTGTTAAACACAACAGCCAGTAGTGTATCTTCGACTGGCTCGCTGGCGCATTCGGTAATGACCCTGCCCCATACACCAAGAGTTGTGGGTTCGATCCCCACCCAGGACAAGCATGATGAATACTTGTGTTTGTTCTGTGTCTGGGTGTTATATCCAATATTTAAATATATATTTGTGATACCGCTGTTGATTCTGGTATCCGTAACACAAGTGCTTAAGTTACTTATCTCGGAGTCAGATCAATGTATGTGATGTAGTCGGATATTTATTTATTTAATTATCAGGTGGCAGATTAGCTACATGCCACGGGCCCCTACTCAGAGGACCCCGAAGGCCAGTGAACACGCACGAAAGATCTTATGGTCTACCATTGGAATCGATGAAATTATTATAGCCCTCAAATCCTATAGTAACGCCACTGTGAAAAGCATAGAATGACAACCCTAGTTTCGTCTAGACTCATTACTCATAGCGCAATAAATTTTTCGATCAAACGTCTCTTTTCTGAGCTTGTTTTTAATTTGCCTATTGTACTAAAATACTAATTAATTGGGCGATAATCGTTAATTAGTGCTGGTAGCTGACAAATAATTATCAATAACATACGTAATTAGTAGTCTATATCGAATTTTATTTAAATGCTAACTTGGTTGCGTTTTTTGATGCAGGCCATTTGTCAGGGTGCATATGCATATTCGACGGATATTTTTATGCTCGTAGACGCTTTTTTGTTTGATAGATGGGATGAAACTTGTATTTAAATCATTGTATATTTGAAGTAGGTGGAATAATTTAACTCGTGCGAGAATTTGTATATTTAGGATGTTTACAGTTAGTTGCATAATGACTATACTTGATACACTAACTGCTATATAGTTTTTTTTTAATTTTTTATAAATAATTTATCAGACAGTATCACATACATTGACTGACTCCGAGGTAAGTAGCTTAAGCACATTTGTTACGGATATCGGAAACAACAGTGGTATTACAAATGTATACTTAAATATTCAATAACTAGCTGTGCCAGCGGTGTCACCCGCGTTTATGGTTAATATTATAAAGACTATTTCCATCATTCATTATTTCTATGTAACTTTAACCATTAAGGCTGCACACGCGACGGAAGCTTAAAAAATGGAGAAACTTCTCCCGTTTTCCCAACATTTCGCTTCACTACTCTGCTCCTATTGATGGTAGCGTGATGAAAAGTATACTATAACCTGCCCAGGAGTATGAAAAATAATTGTACCAAGTTTCGTTAAAATCCGTCGAGTAGTTTTTGTTTCTAAAAGGAACATACAGACAGACAGACAGACAGACAGACAAAAATTTTACTGATTGCATTTTTGGCATCAGTATCGATCACTACTCACCCCCTGATAGTTAATTTGTAAATATATTTCATGTACAGAATTGACCTCTCTACAGATTTATTATAAGTATAGATAACACCCAGACACAGAACAAACACTAGTATTCATCATACGAATGTGTGTCCTGGGTGGGCCATCGAGCTAGTCAATGTACAAGGCTAAGCCTCTCCTAGGCTATCCTATATATCTAATACTAGCAGTCCCGTTTTGAGGCTTATATGTGTGGGGGTAGAAGTGTGAAAAATACTTTACGACCTATTCTGATACCTGCCAAATGCACGAAAAGTAGTCATTCAATTCGGTCAAGCCGTTTCGGAGGTTCGACCACAAAAACCGTGACTCGAAATTTTGTATAAAAATATAATAATATATAATATAAAATAATATATGAGCATGTTATAACGCTTATATATTATTTTTTACTCCTTTCAAAATAGTGTAAAGTTACATAAGCGTGAGAAAAGCTACTTAATTGATATTTGACATCTGGTATGTCAATACTGCGTTTAATATTTTTTTGATATGGATAAGTTAGGATTTGATAATATAGACAGGCACTATATATGTAGTTATTTATGGTACGGCATTTTAAACGAAACTATAAGGTTGTAAATGATGTACATTCGAAGGTTAGACACATAAACTCATTTGTTTATGTATCAATCGGTATTTATATTAGCAGTTTGATATTAAGAATCTAGTATTTTCTGTTATTCAATTATGAAAGCCAAAAGGAAGTGTACGGACGAACGGATAGACATACTTAAATATTTTAATAAACAACCATGATTCGAGTACAAATGTCCATGTTCATCAAAACATTTGCCCCTAGCGGGATTCGAACCTGCGACCCTTGGTGCCATGGCCAGATTCTCGGACCACTCAACCAACGGGCCTGTCTAATACATTAATATTTGTATCCCCAGCTAGTCAAACGAATAGACATTTTAAAAAAGCTCTCTTAAGCTCCTCCGTAGCACTTTACTTATCCGATTGTGATGAATGAGATGTCAACGATTCTGTATTATCGAACCAGTAACATAGGGTAATTTTTTTTTTTTAGTTTAGTTATTAAATTATTAGGCAATTTATATTTGTCAACAAGCATGCGGCAATAGCTTTTATTGACAATTATTGACAATATTTTACAAAACACTATATTTAGCCAATCCTTCGGAAAATATTATTATTCCGGGCAAGCAGGTCGAAGTGAATATACGCACCAAATTATATGGAATCTATACTAATATTATAAAGAGGAAAAGTTTGAGTGTTTGTTTGTTTGTATTGAATAGGCTCCGAAACTACTGGACTGATTTAAAACATTCTTTCACCAATGGGAAGCTACTTTATCAGCGAGGAACATAGGCTATATTTTATATATTCGTATTCCCACGCCAACGGGAACTACGCGGGTGAAACCGCGGGGCGCTGCTAGTATAGAACAAATAAGTAACATCAATCCTGTGAAAGATGTATTTAATTGAAAGATAATATAGATGGAAATAATTAATTAATATTTGTTTTCACATTAGTATCTCTACTAATATATAAGAATCACATGTCTCGGTGTTTGTGGTTGAATTCTTCCGAAAAGACTCGTCATATTTGAATGTTTTTTTTGTATATTTAGTAGGTCATAAGTATTTTTCACCCTCCTACCTCCTCCCCCCATTTTTATCTCGAGAACAAAGCGGTGCGAACTTAGTCGGGACAGCTAGCATCTTTATAGGGTTACTATCAGCTAGATTGCCCTGTTTGTAAGGAAATCATCATCGCTAGAACCACTAACGACTTCCTTTTATTACAGCACTCCGTTTGACACAATTCAGTCATACGATAGAGCTGTCACAGGTATCGCCGTTCGCCTCTCCGTGACAGCGGCCGATAATTTTTGGACGCGAGATAGCTGCGCCCATTAACGGTGCCGCTCGATCATCGGGCCAGTGTGATGCTAGGATTAGAAACGTGTGAATGAGCCGTGATAAGATACGGTGACGCGAAACTGGACCAGCTACTAGTCGCTGGTTTGGCGATAACGTTTTAGGGGTCTCTTGTAGATTAGTTGGGACCAGTGTTAGACTGAGTTGGGGGCGGAAGGGCCACTTAAAAAGGCTGCTCGCTCCCCGTTGAGCTCGCCAATAGGTCTACCCTAGGCCCCGAGCCTAGTTAGAAAGTTGGGCTGGGTCTGCTCTGGTTTACCTTTTATTTGTTATAATACTCCGCTGAATCTTCAACGAACATTAACTGTATGACTTAGTGTAAATATTAATTTAATCTGTAAATTTACATTTTTATATTCAATCGGGCCTTGAAAAGAGTAACTACCAAGTTTCTTGCCGGTTTCTTCTCGGTAGATGCGAATTCCGAACCGGTGGTAGATTCAAATTATTCTATTTTGTACCTATTACTTGACGATTTACAAGTGCTTTTTTGAGGCCTACGTAAATAAAGATATTTTTAGTTTAAGTTGGAGTTTTCTGCACTTGCCTCATAAGTGGGCAATTGTGCGTAAATGGTCATTGTACCACTACAAATGATCATTTAAACCACGAGGACTCAAGCCTAGTTCTCTGAAGCCTTTAGTTCTGGGGGGCTACAAAATATACTGACTAGCCCCTTGAAACTTCTTAAATTCTGATAGCAATGCTGTTGGTATCTTCGCTAGAAGAGACTAACCCTCCAGAAGACCAGAACAGGCAAAGCTTATCCAGGGATAGTCCACCACTCGGTAGGTGAACAGGACGCCCACTTCGAATTTCGATCATAATTCGTCAATTATTCTAAAAATTTAATGTATTTCTAATTCATCATCTTCCTAGCGTTATGTCCCGTGTTTAGACGGGGTCCGCTTAGCCATGATCCAGGATTTAGCGAGTCTGGTAATTACATTGAAGCGACTGCCGATCTGACCTTCGCAACCCTAAGATAGGGGAACCAGACAATTTTTGGATCATGGTTAAAATCCAAAGTTGTTTGAATTTGCAGGTTTCATCACGATGTTTTCCCTCACCGCCGAGCTAGTGGTATAAATACGTACATAGATTTAAAAAATCCAGAGGTACGTGCCGGGTTTGAACCCGCACTCCTCGGTTAAGAGGCGCGTGTCCTTACCATTGAGCTACCACCGCTAATGTATTTCTAATTAATGAAAGTAAATTCGTACGCTGTTAATGTTACGATGTAAGGAATCTAATTAAATACCGCATTAAGTAGTAGTCTTTCCGCTGTGTGTTGATCGTCAGCCAGTTAGCTTTCATTTTTATATACATTTGTTGAGGCTTGAAATTGATCTACCTACTACTATAAAATTTATTATTCGCGTTACAGCTCAGTAAACGACTAATAAGCTAATTACAATAGTTTTATTATACACAATAAAACGTATTGTTATAAATAAAACGCTAATAACAAATGTATTCTGCTTATTAGACGTTTATTGTGTTAACTTTCAAGGCGCTTTTACTGTTTATTATGAGAACAATTTCCAAATTGCATATATTTAGGTAAGTATAAACCGATAGATACGTTCACGTTAATAAACACATTTACACATATTTATCTATTATTATGTATTATTATTTGGACAGAAATTCAAGTAACTAAAGTCATAATCAAAGCTAAAAGAGAAAATTGATTGAACAATTCCAATCTTTTTCTTATTACGCTGAAATCTGACACGAAATCCAGAAACAAACTTAACTATTGAATTATCTTTTAACTAGGGCATAGACATGCTTCTGAACAAGTCAATAAGATATGTTTAAAATATAATATTCAATTTCGTAATTCTTGTTAAAAAGAATATCATGTTTCTAATTTACTACGGAACTCTGACCGTTAAATTATTCATATTGGGTGACACCTGGCTTTTAATTTGTGACTGATATATATTCATTTACTAATAGAATTCATAACTGGCTTGCTGATTTCCGTCTTATTTGCCTAATATCCTTTTGGTGGGAAAATGTTGCGGAGTATAAAACGCCTTAAAACGCGAGCTATGTAGGTTTATAGTGGCTGTCAAGCCAAGTTATATTATAGCAATAAAGTCGAAAGAAGATTGATTCTCTGCAGCATCAATAACTAGCCCGTTGGTCGAGTGGTCAGAGACCCTGGCCACGACACCGTGAGTCGCAGGTTCGAATCCCGCTAGTGGCAAATGTTTCGTGTGATGAACATGGACATTTGTACTCGAGCCATGGATGTTTATAAAGATATTTAAGTATGTCTATTCGTAGTATCCATAGCACAAGCAAAAGCTTAGTTTGGAACACAGATAACTCCAATCTGTGGTTTGGAACTAGGGAATTGGTGTCAGTCTGGAGAATTTATTTATTTATTATTTATGATGATCAAGAGCATATTACTAAAATGAACGTGTCGTATATAGTAGTAACTGGTTGTCCCGTCGAAGATAGTAGCGTCCCGTTCTCGTAATAAAAATGGGGGATGGAGGTTAGAGGATGAAACATACTTTATGACCTACTAGCTTCTGCCCGCGGCTACGCTCGCGTGGTACATCGGTGAAAAATAGCCTATATGTTATTCGGGTGTATGAGCTATATTATTTTAAAGTTTCATTAAAATCCATTCAATAGTTTTTTGCAAAGAGTATCAAACATCCATCCATACATATAAACTTTCGCATTTATAATATTAGTAGAATACTCATACCTACCAAATACACAAATAAAATAATTTAAATTGGTTGAGCAGTTTCGTATGAGTTCAACTACAAACACGTGACACAAGATTTTTTATATTTATGAAGATAATTAGGTTAATTCAAAAAGAAGAAAAACAGTGAAATCCATGGTGTACCTATATGTCTTTAGCCATTTTTAGCCATTCACCTGGCTGGTTCATGATTGGAGGAGGAATTTTTTTTGGTCCCTCTTTTAACCCCCTTTTTAAATCATATATTTGCAAAAATGCCATGTCCATTTAGTCCATCCCATAAAAAAGAAAAAAACTCCTACCTAGCTGTTTCAAAAGGGTTTTAAAGCTGTTTAAATCTCTGCCAAAAACAAAACCAGAGAGAATTGTAGTTTAAGAAGTAACAACGTATAAACAATCTTTTTACGTTCTCGCATACGTATCCGCGTGATGAAGCAAGCGTTTAAATAGCCCAAGAAACGGGCACGTAATGATAGTATCGATATAAAATGCATTGTGTACCACATGCTTATGTCATTACAATTATGGTAAAGCTGATTTGAAAGCTATTTGCGACGTTATGACGCAAAAAATGGTGCAGAAAAACGGGGCGAGGGCGAGCGCAGCCGGGCTATTAACTTAGTCGATCATGTGTGTAAATAAGTAGACAGTGGGTATGCTTTACGTTATTTTAGAATTAAACTGGGCACAGTATTTTTATTTATATGATTAGATATAATCTTATATCGTGATGTTATGTATGTACAATCTTACAAAAGGAGAAGCATATTGAATTAAGTTATAGACATTTCAACTATCGATCACACATCAAGACTGGTTAGTCTAGTGGTCAGAGACCCTGGCCACGAATGTAAGGGTCGCGGGTTCGAGTCCCGCTAGGAGCAAATGTTTCGTGTGATGAACATATAAGTTTTTATACTAGGGGTAGGTAGAGCCAAAGGGGCAGGCCCATTTAACCACATTTAGGCAATAAAAACTAGGCTGGGTTAAATAAAAAATTGTGAAAAATTTGTGACAAGTGGACTATTGCTCGTCGCCTAGACTTATATTTTATTAATTTAAATTAAAGCAGTTATCAACATCAGTGTATAGAAAGTCGTTATTTTTATGTTTAAATTATTGATTATGAAAAATTTAATTGTTATTTGAACTTATAACCACCATTTTTAATTTTACATTTTCTTTGTTTTTGAGCGCAACAGCAGTATAAAAATTATGATAGTAATCATTTAATAACTATTGAATTTAGGTTCTTCAGACCCATTATAAATGCATAATTATTAAAATTGCTACGTGATAACGTTACGTTAACATTTAAAACCTAATTAAATTTCCATTAAAACTATTATTAATATTATAATTTTTAATAGTTACCTATTTCAGTTCGGCTATAAATTAGAATATAACATTAATAAGGCTCATTTCAGGGTGATTCCCCCAGTATAATATTTTCAATTTATTTTTTCTTATTATTATAGTTATATATGAGCTTTTAAATATATGGATGAATAATTATACATTCGTGTTTAGATAAAGTGAAGTATCGCTTGAATACACATCATCATCATCCTCTTGACAAGCTCGATGGCGCATTCGGTAGTGACCCTGCCCCATGCGCCAAGAGTTGTGGGTTCGATCCCCACCCAGGACAAATATTCGTATGATGAATACTTGTGTTTGTTCTGTGTCTGGGTGTTAATATCCAACATTTAAGTATATATTTGTAATACCACTGTTGTTTCTGATATCCGTAACACAAGTGCTTAAGCTACTTACTTCGGAGTCAGATCAATGTATGTGATGTAATGTGATATTTATTTATTATTTATTTATTTTCTTGCCCTTCTCCCAGTTCATTTGGGGTCGGCGCATTTTGAATACACATGCTAGCGGGAAATTTGTACAAACGCAGAAATGGATAATCCTAATATTATAAATGCGAAAATTTGTATGTATGGATGAATGTTTTTTTGGTATCACAAAACTACTGAATGCATTTTAATGAAACTTTAGAATAATATAGCTCATACACCCGAATAACATATAGGCTATGTTTCATCGATGTACCACGCGAGAGAAGCCGCAGGCAGAAGCTAGTATTTAATAATATAAACAGATGGAGAAATGTTGTAGTCAAGTACTGCCTCCATACTGAATAGGTCTATAACAGTGAAGTTACCGTCTAACAGAGATCGGGGCTTAAGTATCAGTAATAAACGTACAATATGCTAGACAAAGTGTAGCTTCGTTACGCTTATTAAGTGAGAGCTCTGAATGGCCAAGTCTCTGCAAGCTTAGCAACGCATTTGGAAACATCTGTAATAGCAAATGTCCATAGGACAAACGATACTGCGATTAGTGTTGCCGCTCGATAGTCTACTATCGATAGTCTATCGATAAACTATCGATAGTTGAGCAAAAGCAATAGTATCGATAGCCCTATCGATACTATCGATAGTGCTACACAGCAATACTATCGGTAGGATCGATTCTATCGAACTTTAATATCGAATGCACTATCGATAGTAACGATACTATTGCTACTGAATATTGCAAAAACAATCGATTAGCTACGTTACGCTTATTAAGTGCCGTAAGATAGGCCGTATTGGTGTTACTATACATGAGGGGGCCTGTGTTATTTGGGTTGTCCTGCCATCAGACCTCTTCTCACTGGACACTCCTGTGCCTGCATGCCTCCACATCCAGAGTTTGTCCCTAACCCCAAATTACCGATGGATCACCTATATTTATAACAGGAAAACATACATACATACATAACATCACGCCCATAATCCCCGAAGGGGTAGGCAGAGTCAAAGGGGCAGCAACCCCCTTAACCAGCCTTAATTCAGCCAAAAATAAAACCGGGCTAAGTCAGATGTAAAATTGTGAAAAAGTAGTGACAAGTTCTTAGGACTAGTTCGTCGCCTACACAATTATATACCCCAAAATCCGATATACCGTTTGTTGCCTTTTACGACATGCTAGGCAAGAAAAACAGTTGGCACATTATTTTGAAGTCCCAGACCAATATGGGACAAACATATTAATTTCGTATGCCCAGGGCCTTTAATAAGTATAAGACATGCCACTTTACAGATACGCCACTGGCAGGAGTATCCAACCTATGTATCACCCATTCATGCCTAACTGTTCGTTACATCCTAAGAGTCAGTATGATGAAATTCCACTAGCACGTATTGTAGTATTTTTATACTCGATCACGTAGGAATGTCTTCTCTTGAGGTTATCTAAGATAAGATTTTGTGGGTGAGCCTCGCTCGCGTACCCCAAATATTTTGACGTCTGCTTGTAAATGGAAAGCGGTGGGCGGTCGATAGCATCTCGGTACGTGTTGGGAGACATCTGAGTTTGCACATCTGGTGTGGTACCGTCGTATGGACAATAGTCGTAGTTTGCTTGTAGATCAGAAGCGTACAGTCTATTACGAGATTTTGCTTGTAAAAGTATAATGATTAAGTAAATAAATGACTTAGACTTGTACAACAATATCTACTTCCAAAGTAAGCTTATATGCTTTTACTATGTTTTTTTTTGTGACGAGTATTAGGCCAGATTCGTGAATTAAATATTTGCCTCCAACGGACGTTCGCATCCGCGCTTTTTGGTCAGATTATTAATCACTTAACTACGTGGCCTGTCCACTAGCATTATTTTGTGGGGAGGTAGATACCTCCCTATAGAAATTTATAACTATTATAACGATCATCTTCCTAGCGTTATGTCCCGTGTTTAAACGGGGTCTGCTTAGACCATGAGCCAGGATGTAGCGAGTCTGGCAATTACATTGAAGCGACTGCCGATCTGCCGTGACCCTAAGATAGGGGAACCAGACAATTTTCGGATCATGGTTAGAAATCCAAAGTTATTTAAATTTGCAGGTTTCATCACGATGTTTTCCCTCACGGTCGAGCTAGTGGTATAAATACGTACATAGATTTGAAAAATCCAGAGGTACGTGCCCGGGTTTGAACTCGCACTCCTCGGTTAAGAGGCGCATGTCCTTACGATTGAGCTACCACCGTTATAACGATGATAATATTAAAATATCTGATAAGTTTGTCTCTAGTAAGTTCCCAGTGTCCACACATTACTGCACATCAACATAGAGACTGCGAATACATTTTGTCGCGAACAGTACTTTCGTGCTCAATTTGTATGCGCGCGAAGGACGCCGATGCAAACAGCATGACCTCTCTAATTGAACGCTGACATCTCGACCCGAGCGAGATGCGTCCCGGGCTAACAAGTAGGAGCAGCTCGGAGAAGTGAAGGACCTAGTGCCTAGTGCCTAGTGCGAGCGCGGTTACCGTAGTTATTTGACTGGTGTTGCCCAAATGCAAGACCGAGACTTGATTACTCTTGGGGTTGGTCTTGCGTCAGCATGGGTTATCCTGCATAGGTTTATCTTGGTCTTGCTCTTGCTAAAGTCGCAACAACTATGTTATGTACTGTGTATACGGAAAAGTACATATATTTATTTATTTATGGTTTACCAACAGTTTTTTGTATTCACACATGTAAGAGTTAAAATTAACTTAAACAGTTAAATACCAAAACTAATTAAAGGTAAACACCAAATGCAAGATTACGACCAGTTGAACGGATGATCAACTAGCAGTGTATTTAACTATAACTAAGCTATACCTAATCTATTTTCTCAAATTGCGCTTGACCTTATATTATGTGTCCTTAGTGTAGATAAGTTGTAATAATTTACGTCTTATGTTTATTATTATATCATTAAACAAGTCTAAGTTACAACTATAATATTGATTTACCATTCTGCAAAGTCTAGGAATAGCCGAATTGGCTCCGAGAACGGTGCGGCGGAGAGGGGGACAGAGAGGTGTTATGGGCTTACGTGGGTTGCAACGAGGTACCCTAAGATTTAATTTCGTTAAAATAAGCGGACAAATTTTATTGTTTAATATATTATAAATGAACTTTATATCTATAAAATCAAATCTTGTACTAATAAAGTGCATGTTATAATGTTTTAAACGGTCATGATATAAGCGCTTTTTCTTAGCTAGTCCAAGCTTGTAAACTAAGTGCCACATAAACCATTTCTGCACCCGTTCTATCCGTAGCATATGCACAGCGTAATGTGGACGCCAAACAACACTAGCATACTCTAGTATACGCCGCACCAAATAATTATATAACATAATTATCGTTCTAGGATTCTTGAAAACTCTACCAGTTCTAACAACAAACCCTAACATTCTTGACGCCCTTTTTACAATGCTGTCTATGTGTGGTACAAACGTTAGTTTGCCATCAAATGGGATACCCAAGTGAATGATGAATGAACTTTAACTTATTTTATGTTTATATTGACTTCGACGAATACATTGAACAAATACTGTGTGTATTTGTCTCCAACATTGGTCATGGTGTTAAACAACGTGAACATTTATTGGTAACCTAGCTGTGCCAGCGGTGTCACCCGCGTTTATGGTTAATATTATAAAGACTATTTTCGTCATACATGATTTCTATGTAACTTTAACCATTAACGCTGCACACGCGACGGAGGCTTAAAAAATGGAGTAACTTCTCCCGTTTTCCCAACATTTCCCTTCACTGCTCTGCTCCTATTAATTGTAGCGTGATGAAAAGTATACTATAACCTGCCCAGGAGTATGAAGAACAATTGTACTAAGTTTCGTTAAAATCCGTCAAGTAGTTTTTGTTTCTATAAGGAACATACAGACAGACAGACAGACAGACAAAAATATTACTGATTGCATTTTTGGCATCAGTATCGATCACTAATCACCCCCTGATAGTTATTTTGAAAATATATTTCATGTACAGAATTGACCTCTCTACAGATTTATTATAAGTATAGATTAGCATGACACGAAAATTTTTAACACACATTCGTTTTTAAGGATACTTTTTCGTTATTGTATATGCTATTCAGAGTTCTAATCAAAAGGATTAAAATAACAGTATCTAGAATAGATTAGCTAATATAACACATTATTTATAGGTGAGCTAGAGTTAAATTACCTTGATTGTTGTTCTATATTAGGTTATCTGTTTGAATGATAACTATACTTCTAAGTTATTTTCGTCGAATGCTAATGTCAAAGTAAATAATAGACAATCGCTTACGTCACTGGCAGGGATTTTCCAAGGCTCAAAGATCATGCCGTGACCGTTTAAAAATATTGCCTTTTAATTCTGACAAATAGAGGAAAAAACAAAAGAAAATTACAGGTCTCTTAAAACATTGCCTATTAATAAATGATCTGCTTAGTTTGGAATGTGGCAATGAATGCTAAAAGCTATTGTCTCGTTCCATGTTCATTTTGCTAGCATACTAGGTATGACTATTAGCCCAGACCTACAATAATATACTATGTAGATTGTGCATTTCAATAGAAAGTGCTAGTACAATACATTTATACTTGTCATCATATTGCAAGCCTTAACGATCTAACGTCTATTTAAACTGCGTAACAGTAGGTGTATTGGTAGATTGTTTGATGCCTGCGTTTCTCGAAGCTAATTAATTGACTAAATGTTTCTGACCTAGTCTTATCCGCCTATTTATGCATGAAAGGATCCCACAAAGATATAAATCCACAATAATGTATTTGTTTTTTAAGAATTCCTCGCTACAAGAGAAAGTGCCAAGTGTAATGTCAGGCAGCCCTAGCGACGACAAATGACTCTCGGTGATTGATAGGGCGTCACCGATAGATGGCGCTGGTGCGCGCCGCGATGCGCGTGCGCACGTGTAAAAGCGTCGCTGCCCGATCACCCGAAACCGAGGCGCTACTATTGTGCTGGTGACTTTTTCAGCGGGAAAACTGACACTTGACGTCTAGAAAGTGTATTTTTTTAATAGTTATTTTTCTTTACGCAACCGCGTGTACAAAAGAACTGTGTAGAGTGTGGACTACCAACTAACTAACTTAACTTAACGCCACTTCCCTAGAGGGGTAGGACTACCAAGAGCCGTGATATAAAAACTAATAAATAAATAAATAAATAAATATCCGACTACATCACATACATTGATCTGACTCCGAGGTAAGTAGCTTGAGCACTTGTGTTACGGATATCAGAATCAACAGTGGTATTACAAATATATACTTAAATATTGGATTTTAACACCCAGACACAGAACAAACACAAGTATTCATCACACGAATGTTTGTCCTGGGTGGGGATCGAACCCACAACTTTTGGCGCATGGGGCAGGGTCACTACCGCATGCGCCATCGAGCTTGTCTAACTAAGCCATCGGAAATCTTACTTCGAGCCAGCATGCTCTATAATTGCCGCCACTTGTGGAAACTAACCGATTAACCACGATCATTAGACCATTTCCCGCAATACAGACAAAAGTGCTCCTACGTAAATAAGCTCATATCAGCCCCAGTAGGAATATCTGAATATAAAATTAGCCAAATTAGTTTAGTTGTTATGAAAATGTATGCATAGCAATAACAAGATTACCTTGTTTTCTACATGTATAGGAATCAAAAAGACTAAATAGATGGCGCCACTTAGTCTCTAAATTCAAATAAGGGTTGCGTTAATTGATTCCGACCCGAACATCTGTTTCCCTTCAAGCTACCGCCATAACTCGCCAGTAGTAGGGGCAAGTGCGGACCGATTTATTCTTAGTGTGCGCCGGCGCAGTTTTAGACGCGCTAAATCAGAATGGATGGATGACGGTACCTGGCGGAGAGGCGGCCCTTCCCGACCTTTACTGTGCGCTTGACAAATTTATCTCTAATTATGAGGCGAATGTTAATTGTTTTCTGAAGTTCAGACGGTTCAGGAGCGTGCTAATGTGGACCTTATTGTGTGGTGAATATGTAAGTGTCGTTTGAGAGCGTTCTGAAGGCAATTTAGAAGCGTATGGCAGTTCTTCCTTTCTTCTCTCGCTATAAAGTTAGCGGGGTTAGTTTAATGTCAGAATTTATTAGCCATTTTCAGACATCACTATTCTACCTATTATGATCTTGTGAATGCTGGGCCAATCAGCTTTTTTCAATGTGGCTATTTTCAATGCAGAGAAGAGTCGTCTGTATTTAACTTTGGCTGAGCCTTATTGACCGCCAGTTAATGCAGTATCTACGTCATCGTAATAATCAGTGCTGATTAATTTCACACAATTATTTTTGTAAATGATAAATGATACATTGCCAAAAAGTTTAAAGATATATTCTGTTGTAAACGATCTAGATTGCCAATAATCTAAAGAGTGGTGCTGAACTTAAAAAGCAAATTAATACAATATGCAATGAAAACCACTCTCCAAATGTTAATATGGCAATTGTTAGGAAAAATAACGATATACATGTTTTTTTCTTTTAATGACACCTAGTACAAAAATATTGAGCTATGTCATTACAAAGTTATCTTTAAAAAACCTATGTTTGTAGATACTGCTGCGCGCCGCCGCACAAGATATTTTATTGTGAAAATTTTACCTACTCTTTATTTTCATAAATGTTACATATTAATGATACCTCAGGCCTTGAAAAAATTTGGAGAGTTGTATTCAATACACCTTGTGTAAAACCTTAAAAACTACAGATAGTTATTGAGGATACACATGTCTGCTAATACTTCGGTTAGCATTTTTGGTTACGCCATGCAAGTATTAATTACATTATATCACTTAGAAGAGCATCACTTTTAACAACTCCACACACTTTCAAATCGATTCAAGCATTTAAAAGTTACAATGGAACAAACAAACGTTTAAGCGTACAATAAAGAATAAAAGAGCTGACCTCTAATTTTGAAAGAAGCGTGACATTTAACGAGCCAACAACATCGGCGTGGCTTCAGTTTTCAAACGCGGCGTGGCAAATGACGCTATCGTAACTGCGGCCAGAAACGCGATACAAATATTGGGTATCGACGTTTAGTGTTATGACAGAGCCAGGAAAGAAATACATTAATAAATAGTATTACACCCTTTATCCCCGAAGGGATAGGTAGAGTCCAAGGAGTGGTAAGTGACAATTTTTAGCCAAAAGTGCAGTTGGGTTAGATGGAAAATTGTGCAAAATTATTGCAAGTGACTCGTCGCCTACATACACACAAACCCAATAAATATTTAGTCGCCTTCTACGACATGGTAAGCTTACAGTTTGTACATCTTAGGATAATAGTATTCATTCTATTCATTCTGAGAAGCCGTCTAGGAATTATTCATAAACTTAAAAATGGTCGTATTTGTCAAAAATTTGGGAAATCACACACTCCCAAAACAAGTACATAACTACTTGAAACCAACACCATATTTATCTCGATACAAGAAACGAATCTTTGCATTCAACGCGAAGTTTGATTGCAGAAAATATCTGTAACTTGAACAAGAGTATTTCCTTCTGCTCTTTTACAGCTTTTCAAAATCCAAACTGATTAAGTATTCCGGAATTTTCGGGAGTTACAAAGCGGGCCACTCGGCGGCACCACGCGTGACCAATGCCTCGCGATGCAGCGCGACGAGGGTTGAGTTACCGTCAGGCGTCAAGTTTGCCACTTTTTAATTCCACTCTTGTTATCGACCGTGACATTTCTACTATTGTTTAAGAGTTTAAAATTGCACGCGGTGTTATTGCCTGGTGAAATATTTTTAAATGCTTTAGCTCTTTTTTGGTGGTGAAGTTTTGTAGTTTCTTCGTTCGTTTTTTTTTTAAATACCGACAATGTTTAAAAAATGTTATATGCTATGCCCAATAGTATCTATACATTGACTTGAGCACGTAGCATTAACTCGATGGCAGTGATATCCATAGTAAAAGTAAACATCGTAAGAAATATACGGACTCAAGTTACTATAGTTGTTTAACCATAACAATTTTTTTATCGTAACTAACAAAATGCTTGTTTTGACCAAACGTTTACGCTACTCTTAGGCCTCTGCCTATTCTTTCAGGGATTGTAGATGTAGTAGGGTGTGTGAAAACATGATTCAATTCATCTTATTTTTCTATCTACGAATTACGAAGGTCAGAAAGCAGTCTCTATGTAATAGCCATCCTAATATTACAGACTAATAAGGGTCCGACTAAGTTCGGAACATGCCAAATAGCATTAGATGGTTAATAGCATCGAAGGTAATATGTTACAACATATTAATTTGTGTGTACGCATATGAGTACATCATATTCTAAACCTCTGAACAGTTAAGTATCCCAATTATTCTCGACTTAACAGCATTTGAGTCGCTTTTCAAATGTAGGTAGGTATACCTGGCTGGCTTTGGACAGAATGTCGTTTAGGAGCGACTTAGCATATTCAATAGTTATTATAGAATTTGGTTGTAATGAACTGATAATGTTTCACACACGTTTGTGGTGCAAATATAAAATTAATAAATAAATAAATTCTCCAGACTGACACACCAATTCCCTAAATCCGAACTAAGCTTATAAGCTTGTGCTATGTCTACTAGGTGAACGGATACATACGTTTATTCCATCCATGACTTGAGTACAAATGACTAAGTTTATCACACGAAACATTTGCCGCTAGCGGGATTCGAACTCGCGACCCTTGGTTTCGTGGCCAGGGTCTCTGACCACTCGACCAACGGGCCTGTCGAATATACGTCACGTCATGTGCTTGATAATTTAAGATATAAATAAATTCTCATATTTGCTGCAAATAACATATTGGTCTGAACGTGCAAAAATAATCTGTAGAAATTGTGATGAAATCACAAAATAATAGATACATCTATCGCCATCTTCCTAGCGCTATTTCCTGTACATAGTACGAGTTTTCAAGAAATTTCATCTTGGTCTTCAAGCCTGGTTTTATATTGAAACGATAAATCTCTATCTTCTTCGTCAATGTTGGATCTTAAAGGACTCATTATTGCATAATCATTACACGTAGTTAGTTACTTTCGTGTACAAGTTTTTAGGAATTAAAGCGTCTGATTTCCCTTCTTACAGCTCAACTTGTAGCGCACTGTTCGTTAACGATTGTCAAGTGGTTTAGGTGTGAAAATGTTTCAGACAGAATGAATAAATTTCGCATTTATGTTTGTTAGTTTTCAAACAGTATTTGGGCTGGTTTAGGTAATAGTGTGGAGCCGTGACAAGAGGCGAGGAACCGCTGACCGAGTGATAGCTTGATTAGTAATCGCGATCTGAGCTGTATCGGGTGTGAGCGTAGGGCTGTACTAATTGTTAGGAATGTTTCATCCTACTAATATTATAAATGTGAATGTTTGTATGTATGGATGGATGTTTGTTACTCTTTCAAAAAATACCATTGAATGGATTTTAATGAAACTTTAGAATAATATAGCTCATACACCCGAAGAAGCGAGCGAAGCCGCGGGCAGACTCTAGTGTGTAATATTTTTGGTTCTATAGCTTGCGGTTATGTATCTATTTATGTAATTCGTAGTCACGTTTATAGCAGACTCTGACTAAGCAAGGGGCGTAACCTTAAGAAGATGATTATAATGATGAGAACTTGCTACCTTATGCAATGAGCCATGGCAACTAATTGAAATCTAAGGGGGACTCTTGTAGTACTATTTCGATGTTAATATTCTACTACCGTTACGTCCCGTGCTTAGCCGAGGTCTGCTTTGTCCGTGATCCAGGATTTAGCGAGTCTGGTAGTTAGATTGTTCACTTTGATGTATAGATCTTCGAATCTGAGATCTATTGTCCATTCGTCAACGCTTTGACATATAAGAAATCAATGTTCCATAGTTCCTGACTTTACATTGATACTGACACCATAACGAAATGACTTGAGTGTTAAAATTGAGATTGATTTAAGTCGTAATACAATTTTTGTAATAAGTTAAAATTATTAAAAAATAATTGTTATCAGCAACCCTAGCGCATAAAAAATTAATGCGCTTGTTTCGTTCTATGCGCTGATTCTCAAGCGCATGCGCTTATCGCACATCGCAGTTTCGCGCCGTGAGTAAACTGTGTGTGTTTTAGTGAGTGTGTCGGCCTCGCTGGAGCCCGCTTGTTGCCCTTAAATGATGATCTTTTTAACCGACTTCAAAAAAAGAAGGAGGTTCTCAATTCGACTGAATTTTTTTTTTTTACTTTTCTTCTTCACTATATGGCTAATAATGCATCTGGGAATAGGAGATATAGGCCAGTTATTTCTGTCTTCCTAGCTATCTATATATCCTATTCTTGGTAGTCAGGGTTACAGGAACACTGGGTGAGTAGTTAAAATAGGGACCTATTTTTCCTTGTGATTTACGCAATGTTGATGGGGTTGAAAGCAAAGTGAGACCCTTTAACAAGTGATAGGCGGAAATCAAATTATACAACATTATAGTCGTTAAAGTCGGTGGGTAGTTACAATGAAAACGTCATTCCTAGCACTTACTGATAATTCTATGATCGATTAACTAAAAACATTAAGTTACAAATGTAGATATCGTAACGAACTTAATGTTAAGGCATCGCAATTGTTTTCTTATGTGCCCTCTGTTGGGCTAGAGTTTAGACGTTAGTAACACTGCAACTAGAATGCCTAGCATAGCATGCCTAGCCCCGGTCTGGGAGGTTAAAATGAAGCTATCCCGGTCTCGGAGCCGGCGCGCACGACCGATGGTATCTCCCGGGTCACATTTGAATAGGCGCCGATGGCCTGAGATGGTGGTCTAAGGCCCTTGAGTGCCCTGTGGGAAGTCCGCGCCGATGGTGGCCTGATCGAAAGCTTGTTCTAGGATAATGTAGATGAGCCGGCGATGTGGCGTGACGCAATTTCTGATTATGTTTACAATATGTAAATAAATATTTAACAACGTTCGTCCATCGGCGGTATCAGACGTGATTGTATTTATCATATGATACATATGATCGCGCTATCTATTAGGTATCTGTTATATATTGTTTGTAAGCTGGAGTTCTGATGTTATGATATAGAATATAGATGTACAATAGTTATCGTAACACTCAGACTTGGAATCCATGTTACATTAGCAATATATCTGTTTGTATTTGTCTCAGTACGGGAATCGAACATGCTCTTGACGTATTAAGAATGGTAATTACCAGAGATGTCAGTATGTTTCTGTAACCTACGCGAGAAATCGATGAATATTTGTGCTTCAAAGACATGAACTGCTATTGCTGCGATTGAGACATTAAGAGGCGTAAGCATAGCGATAAAACAGACTCACTTTCCTCTTTATAGTATTAGCAAAGATAATTAATTACGATAGCAATTTAATTTTGTTTCATTTCTCCAATGTTTACAGCATTCCCATAGAAAATTAGCTGTAAACAGATGTCTCATAGAGTCCGCTTTCTTTTGAATTGTACTCGTTTAAACGTGCTACATTTTTTGCGTACCTAGTAACTACATTAGTTACAATCCAATCTAAATTAATGCCCCTCATAATTGCCAAGGGTTCGCAAGTCTGTCGATCCCAATTAAAAGCTCGCTGCGATTTCGCCGGAAAAATATTCGTCATAATTAAGAAAATAATTGGTCTTATCACCATAGAGGAATAGCTTCAAAGTACCTGTCTTGTTAGAAGTTTTATTGGTTTTTCTGAATTCCTCACCGCTACGAATGGACACGCCATATGAAATACCGAGTAGTTGGCAGGGTTGTTAACGGCCGAGATGGCTATAAAGTTGCTTATCAACGGTAATATCTCGGAATTGGAGCTGAATGAACGAATTCGGGAAGTAGGTTCGCGCGAGCGCGTTTCGTCGGGTCGTTTGCGATGTTTCGATGTATCGATTTGGGCATTTGACACCATCGAATTTGAATTTCGTAATACTGGCTCATTAATATACATAATTGTAGATGGCCAGTTTCTTTTGGAGGTTTTCATTCGTTGTAAGGCAAACTTATGTTAAAACGCAAAATCTAGTACTTATAAGTTTGGCTGCAGCAAGGAAGCACCAAGTTAGAATCAACGATGATTTTAAACAAAAAAATTTAGACTAAATATTGTTCTTTGTTAATTTCAGTCTATTACTCCGTCCGGATCAATTACGCTCGCAGTAAATACCGGCCACAATGTTTTTGTTTTACCATTTTTTTCTACATACTGAAAAATGTGTAACAATATCGATTTATTTACCGACAGATTTACCGAATCATCCACTCTTTTCGATACCTATATTCGTTTCTCACCACGCGATTTACATATGCGACCTATACTGTGTTATAGTTAAACGAGTTAAGAATACAGCGTAGGCTTCAAAGGGAATATAAACTAAACTATAGTTAGGTAATTTAGATAAATCTCCAACGTAGTTAGATGGCTATGGTTGGTGGATTTGCACCAACCCTGTATGAATGGTGAGTCGGTTCTGAGAACGAGGCCGGATTGGAGCTGCTCGTAATAACGTTTAATTTGCCCTTTCTTTTGCGTTTGCGCTTTGAATTATTTTACGCCGTCTGCGCGGCGTCTCCTCGCCCCCGGAACTAACGTAAGATCCTAGACCAGTGGGATACTGTAGGCACGCGTCTGCGTCATGTGAAACCAAATTGGGCACTATTTTTTGAGACCGAAAGACAATTTGTAATTACGTTTCCAGCAATGTTTACTATGTCAAATCCGTGGAATATGATATTAATTGTTCAAACTTTGCCACGTCTTTATTAAAGGTCCGCCATCTTAAATAGAGTTTATATTCTGAAAGTTCTTATGGGGTAACCTAGCTAATGTAAGTTAGCAGAGTGCGATTGTAAAACTTTGTTAACAATACACACTTTGCGATACATTCGAACTGCAATAATGATATGAAAACTGCATTCGTCTGCATTTGCACCGTATTGTAAGAAATATCAGTGGAAGTTTGGCCTGTGCGACTTTTTGTAATACCTGCACTTTACGGTGATTTTACGCTGAATATAAGGTGATAGACAAAGTTTGTACTGTGAAGCGCTTTGTGCCTTTATTCTACTTTATCTTGTAAGCTTCGCATGGATATGTGAGGAGTTACAACATGGAGTTAAATAAGTTAAGAGATTTCTTATCTAAAATTCAAAGCAACTAAATTTAACATATACAGTCCGAAAATTATAAGTGCTTTTTTGAAGCCTATATATCTATATCTATAAATAAAGAGATTTTGAATTTGAATTTGAATTTGGAAACCGGTGGCCCAACCGAAAATCACGCCTAACAAACCGCCGGGCGTCCGAAGCGGGATCGACGAAATCCCATTATTTAGAAAATGTATTCGGTATAGTTAGATCGCGATAGCAGCGAGGACCTACGGCGACGACTCACTCGCCCGCTATCTACCATCGCGAGAGGGTTAATTACCAGCCGTCCTGCGCTACTTGGCATTTTTGAGGTGCTGCCTTTGTCTATTTTGGTTGGTGACGACGCTCAGGCTGTTTACTACACGATTCCTTGTGCAATTGGAATTTTTTAACTATGCGCCGAGATTGCGTTTACTTATGTTTACAGAGGCGGGAAATTTGAATGATTCTCACAGTACTTGTGTGGAACAGTGATTCCGGTTAATTAAGTTTATAGACATATTTGTTAGCATATTTAAAATGTAATAAATAATTATAATTTAAATAAGTAGAACATAATGCATTTTATAGGGATATCGTCAAATAGTACAATCATTAAAGCCTCATTTGACATAGGTATTAAAAATTATCAGACGATAAAAAATAATTATAAAACGACTGACTTTAGAAAATCTCTGGAAATTTTTTACATTATTATGCATTTTTTTTTCAATAAGTATTTGTAATGTACTTGATTGTATGTTATGTTGTAACTGACCATTGAAATTCGGCCCCACGTGCAATAAAGATGCTTTTTATTATTGGTTTTTAAATCTGTTAACTTCTTCGTAAACGCATAACACAATAATGTATCTTATCCCGCAGGTTATACGGCTCAAAGCGGTGCGCGCGGTGCAACACGACCATCTCCGCGTCGGAAATGGTGATGCGTGCGCGCGACCTGGTGTTCCACGTGCACTGCTTCTCCTGCGCGCTCTGCAGCACGCCGCTCAACAAGGGGGACACCTTCGGCATCAGAGACTCTGCTGTGTACTGCAGGTAATGACCAGGGTGTACTGAGATGTTTACAAATACCATCGCTGTGTGGATGCTAGCGAGACTTTGTGTTTCTTGGTTTTTGAGGTTCAATGCCTTCAATCTCCTTACAAAATCATCATCCATACCGCCAAACGAAGTGAACACCTTCAGCATCAGGGATTCTGCTGTGTAGGTATTGCATGGAATGACCGGGGTCCAGTAATGCAACAGGGGAACTTTACTTGTGAGCTACCCAGAAACGCGCTAAAATGTCGTTCGTTATTAATCCCATATATGGATGATATTGTACCTGGAGTCTAGTTGCCCCACTTATCACAAAAAGGTATCATTTATCTACATATTTTGCATCTGTCTATATGTCTAATGTCATCTTGTGTGTTAATCAGTTCGTTTAGTTTCGAAACTTGCTGATAAACTTCTGCTTCCTACCAAAATCTCAGTCTATTCTGTCCAAAGACGGAAATATTATTTTTGGACATAAATGACCGAAAACTAAGCCGAAAATTCGGTCGGAGTCCATCTTAACCGTGATAACAAAAAAATTACAAGCCTAACGAGGGTTATTAGTTTTTTTTTTAAATAGTTTTTGCTTCATCATTAATTCACTTCCTCTATTGGCCCTATTATGGCGTCCTGGTATTTCAATTAGGCGCCATATCGCAATTTTATTAATACCAATTAAATTATTTATGCATTAAAATATAATTTTAATCCCAAACGGTATAATGGCATACTTAAATATGTACGTATTTTTTTTTAATTCAAGTTATAACTTCCCGTTTGCATATATCATTTGTTTAAAAATATATTTAAAAAAAACCGTCACGTGTAATTAGAACTCCCATAAAGTATCTAAAGGGTGCCGTACATTGTTAAATATATACGTAAATTAATAAAAAATAAATACATAGTGTAGTTTCGTTTTTCAAAAAGCTACTAGTAGTCAAAAAATATTATTTTAGTTGTATTTCCGTAACAAAATATATTGATTGTAGGTTTAAAGCTGCATCGTGGGCTAAAGCTATGGTTGTTAATAGTGAGACGTTTTATTAAACAATATTATTCAATAAATGTGACGACCAAATTATATATTATATATCCCTAAGACGTGCATTTAAAGAACTTTGTGTATTGCTACAACTAATGTATGCAAGCCACGGTTGCATAAGATGCGAATTCCTAAATGCATAAGGCTTTTGTACGAAATTAGTTTTAAACCAGGGGTTTGTACAGTACGGTACATAATATTACAAAAAAAACTTCTAAGTTTTGTCCATCTGTTTGTTAAATGGAAGAAACGATTTTAACATACATTTTACTGACACATAGCTATTGTGTATAGCTTATGATATGAAGAGTAAGTTGGGCTATTTTTCTTAGACATAATATAATGAAATAATTGTTTGATTATTGTACTGCCAATAATAGGGATGATAAATGCATTATAAAGCTTTAATTATATTTAGTCCGTCATGTAGATTATACAAAAATACTAGACACATTTTTCGCTTTATCAAATTAACAAAAAACCATAAAGATAAAGAGCATTAAAGTTTTGGAGTGGGGCTTGCAACGTCACTATTTAGTAAAAATCATACGAATGTGTGACGTCATGCGCAACTTGAATGCATTGTATCTTCGTCAATGTTTGTTTGACAAATAAATAAAAAAATACGTGTTCAATATTTTTTTTATAGTCTAACTGACAGACTAAATATATTTTTTTGTTATCTTGCCAATTGCTTTTCATTTTTATTTTTATTGTAGAAAAGTAAATAAGGTCCTACGCTATATTTTTTGTCTTCACCATACGAAGTCGCGCGCTACAGCTAGTTTATAATATAGTTCTCGTGTGCAAATGAATGGCCGGTTACAAAGCGTGACTGTTATTGCGTTATCTCGAAAGTAGCCATTATACACAATTACTAGTGTTATAGGAAACCACTTTGGGACTAATCTATGGGAGAATCTTGAAGACTACGTTGTTTATTTTTACTATGTAACTAGCGTTAGTTTCCGGCTTAGCCCGCGAGAAACTTGGTTTTTAAAGATATTGTATTACGATTTGGGGATATAGAAATTTTTTAAAGTAGTTGAGGTGTGGAAACTTAAGATGAACAGACAGACAAACACGTAGGCACAGTTATATTCACATCTTTAATATTAGTAAGACTGGTCCTTTTTATAAGATTTTTTTGTTATCTACCTAAAAAAAAGTATAATGTATTTGTTCTTTGCGTTTTCATATCAGTGGAAATCTATTTGAAAATAAAACGTGTTTTTCGCAGGATCCAAGAAACCCCAATTGCCTCTTAAGCTTTTTTTTCTCTATGAATATTTTTCATTTACCAAATCTATTATATACTAGCTTCTGCCCGCGGTTTTGATCGCGTGGTACATCGATAAATCATAGCCTATATGTTGTTCGGGTGTTTAAGCTATATTATTGTAAAGTTACATTAAAATCCATTCAGTAGCTTTTTCGTGAAAGACTAGGTAACAAACATTCATCCATACTTACAAACTTTCGCGTTTATAACATTAGTAGGGATTTTTTATTACACATAGTTTATTTAGGTATTAACTATTAAGTTTTAAGGTAATTATAAGTTTCAAGTTAACTATGAAGTAAATAAAGCTAAGTACTTAAATCAATCAGTCTTGACGACGTATCAGATAACACCATTCAGTTAGTTTCAAACTTCATTAGACAATGTACATATATATGATAAGCACAGCAAGTAATCCTTCTAATTACCAAGCCTGATAGACAAGAAAGACGTATATAGCAATAATACTATCTAATGTCTATGGATGGCGTAATTCCCTTAGACTTTAATTAATAGGAAGGAAACGTATTTAATGTAAATAAACAGTTTATATGCTGTTACATCCTGAGAGTGCAGCTTAAATTAATGCCTATATATAATGTATCCCGTATTTACACCTTGTGTGAATGGACTTCAATTTGTGCTCAAGTTGATTTTAAGTGACTTTTAGAGAAGTTGATTAAAATTTTATGTTAACTCATTATACATACTCATTTCATCTATCTGTGGTAAGATATGTGACTGATAACATTGCTTTATATTTGAATTACAGTAATAACTTTGCAACGATTGTAATTTAGTGAAAAATATATTATTATTTTTATTGGTTCAAAGGAATTAATACCTATTACTCTCTAACTTTATAATTTTATTATTGTAAATGTAAATTATGGAAAGCAATAAGACGTTGGATTTCTAGTATTTAATTAATAAAAATAAAAATAATATAATCTTTCTTCTACAGGCTGCATTATGATACAATGCCGGAGTACGGGCCCCACATGGCGGTGCCAGGCCCCCCTCAAATGTGCCCCGGGCCGTACGCGGGCGCCCCTCCCGGGCCCCACTACCCCCCTTACCCTTCGCCGGAGTTCTCGCGCGTGGAGGCTGATGTGCCGAAAGGGCCCTTCTTCAACGGGGCCGCGGCGCCCCCGCCCCGGCAGAAAGGGCGCCCCAGGAAAAAGAAGCCTAAAGACCAGGAGATCATGACAGCGAGTCTCGGTGAGTAATAATATTGCGGCTAGCGCGAGCTCTTTCTTAATTATTTTTTAAAAAACGAACGCGCCATGTTCATCTTGAATCAGTTAAATGTTTTTTCATTAACAATTATTTTTCAGCCAGTCCTTAACCCTAAATGCCCAATGTCCAATTACAGATATACGACGCTGATATTAAATCAGATGTTGTGTTTGAAAATTTTACATTATATCGCAAACGTATAAAAATTATCCGTTCTCTTTTTAGTAGGTATCTTTGTTTGTCTTCACGCGAGAATGTATTCTCTGAAATGACCTGAGGGTATTTTGAATCGACAGACAGGTGATTCGAAGTTTACTTTTAAAAAGCGTCGCGTATTTAATTTGAGTCAAATGTGTTTTCCATTATTCCTACCGATGTGTTCTATCATGTCAGTCTATACCTACAGAAATGTTATTGGATTTAAGGTCCGATGTGTTATTGTGTCGACAGTGAGAAAAAACTCGCATGCAAAAATGCTGACGTCAACACTTTGTGTAACGTATTACGACATTAGTATTTAGCGCATATCCCGGCGATTTAATCTGCACGCGTCGAAACGGCCTGTCGCCGCCCGCCATCTTGTGTTCTTAAATTTAATATTGATACTGAGCCGGGCCCGTTTCGCCGACAAAACGGTTACAATTTTATTAACACATTAAAGTCAAAACTGCACTTACCTCGCCAGATTATCAGCGTCGACTTCCCGTGTGTTTTTAAAATGTTAACTTTTTACTTTTTTCGAGATATCGAAACCAGTCTGATTATCGGGCTGGCCGCGCTCGCGCCCGCAGCGCACCTCCAACAGAATTCCTTTTCAAATTTGAAATTAGAACGTTGCGTGTTACTCGATAAACGGCAAAAACCAGACGCGCAGAAATGGCCAGTCCTTTTTAAATAACATCTGACAATCGCACTTTTAAGCCGAGTGCAGACGAACGAAACAACACTGAATAATATGAAATCGAATCCGAGATAATGCGAATGGGAGCAAGTTTTTTTGCACTCATTACATACTTAATGGAGCAAAGGAATTAATTGAAACGCATAAAAATTGCTCTGTACATGGTTGAACAGCTGCTTAACTGAGTTATTAAAGACCTCTTGCTATCGATGCCGGATGGGTTCGGAGAAGTAATTTATTTCAGGACTTTTTAATGGACTTCGTTTCGTATTTGCGTTTGTTTTTTTTTTGTAATAGGGGTGTGAAATAGTTGAGATATCTGTTTTAACGGTGGAATGGTAGGGAAAGGTTTACAGTGGTGCAAAAACAGGTTGCTGTCGTATGGCGGTCGGCTCGCGTGCTAACGCGCCGGGGTTCATCATCCGGCCACATTTCAATGAACCGCCACGGTTAAGGTTACCGGGCGTTTCCGGGATGGGATTTCCCGGGTCAGTTTCCAGATATTCGTGGCGTGTTACAAATATCAGTGCATCTATTTTATTGGTGAAGGCAATAGTCTGTTCCATATTGAAGCAAAATACAATATAGCATAACTTATTGGTAGTACGATTTCTTTTAAACTTTAAAGAAGAACAAGATACTAACCACCTTTATATATTTTCCTGTACTTACCACGGTACCTTTGTAGATTTTTTTTTCAAGGCAAAGATGACTAATATCCATATCTATAAATATAAATAAATATCAGACTACATCACATACATTAATCTGACTCCGAGGAAAGTAGCTTAAGCATTTGCGTTACGGATATCAGAATCAACAGTGGTATTACAAATATATACTTAAATATTCAATATTAACACCCAGACACAGAACAAACATAAGTAGGTATTCATCATTCGAATGTTTGTCCTGGGTCGGGATCGAACCCACAACTCTTGGCGCACGGGCAGGGTCACTACCGAATGAGCCATCGAGCCAGTGAAATTAAACTTATAGGTACCTTGCTATGTATTCACTAAAAACTATTACTCAAGTCTAACACTATTACAAAGTAAAAATACCAACAAGTTAAAGTTACGTTTGCTAAGTTATGACAACCCTGCACCTGTTTTATATGTAAGTACTAAGTACTAGACGTTCGTGTTGCCTAAAAAACTTTACTGTGTACGAACCGGGAGCGGAACCCAACGCCATTTGAATGTTGCGGAATTATTCATCCCTTCAGCTTTTTTTCGTACTAATTAAACCTGATGTGATGTCAGTATGCGTGATTCATACGCGGCTTATATTGTATTCTATGCAAATGAAATGTAAAAAAAAAATAATATCGTTATTCTCATTTGCTGTGTGATGAGATATTGTAGTGTTGTTTCTTTCTGACTTATGGAGATTTTGTAAGCTGGTAAGAGAAAGAGTTGTTAGTACTATTGTAGTCAATCATCTTGTCATAGACATGACATAATTAGTGATGTCACATTCAATGATCTTGTTAATAGATCTTTAATTTGTGTATGCTGCAGAAAATGCGCATTGGAATAAATAAATAAATATCAGACTACATCACATACATTGATCTGACTCCGAGGTAAGTAGCCTATGCTTGTGTTACGGATGTCAGATGGAAAGAACACGCGCCTCATAACCAATGGGTGCGGGTTCAAACCCGAGCTCGTGCCTATGGAATTTTCAAATCTATGTACGTATTTATACCATTAGCTGGGCGGTGAGGGAAAACATCGTGATGAAATCTGTAAATTCCAACAACTTTGGATTTGTAACCATGATCCAAAAGTTGTCTGGTTCCCCAATCTTAGGGTTACGAAGGTCAGATCGGCAGTCGCTTCAATGTAATTATTCAGACTCGCTAAATACTGGAACAACATGGTCTAAGCGGGCCCCGACTAAGCACGAGACATAACGCTAGGAAGATGATATATAACATGATCTAGATAGATTATCTAATACTAGCAGCGCCCCGCGGTTTCATCCGCGTAGTTCCCTATTCCCGTGGGAATATAGGGATAAAATATAGCCTATGTTACTTCCGGATAATGTAGCTTTCCAATGGTGAAAGATTTATTTTAAATCGGCACAGTATTTTTTGAGTTTATTCATTACAAACATATATTCATTATAATATTAGTATAGATAGGTTATTAGGTGATATTTCTAAAACCTTCTTTTTTTGTCACGGGGAATGCATTACGCGCCGTCACTCTGCCCGGAGGCACAGTGGTGAGTGTAATTCCCAGGGGCCTCTGGATCGGAGACTCCTCGCCAGCGAAAGATGATGAGTGGCCGGGGTATACCCGCTACTCCTCGGTCCCCCTCACTCAAATGGAAGCTCCATGATATTTCGAAAGTACGGCGGTACGATGTTTACCAGGACATCAACCAATACTTGACTCCTAAAAAGAAACAAAAATAAACCTATGTAGTAAAAAGAGACAAAAATACAAATAGTCCCGTTTTCCAACAAAGCGATCGTTTCGATTTTATTCGCAAACAACTTTTTACTAGCAAAAAAGCCAAGTTCGCTGAGCAATACACAGAAGCCATCAGTTTTTGTGCATCATTATGTTTATTAAACAGTAGTGGTGGCCGTGGTGCGTTTTGTAAATGTAATTAGTATTTATTAGATATGGTAACTGAGGGGTTAATAGAAGCAGTGATTTATATCGCATTCCTGTTTATTGGAGTAGAGTGTTGCTATAAAATGCATTGAGCTCTGAGAAAATTTAACTTTTAAGTAGAAAGAAAGAAAAAAAAATTTATTTGGTGCAATACTTAACCTAGTATCTATAACAAAATCAAATAGTAATTGTACATGATATAAATTAAAAGGTAAGATGTGCTGCCAAAATGGTTGCCACTTAGCATTTGCCATGACGACGGGGCGACATGACGCTGATTTTCAGAGACACCGTATTAATGAGAGGAGACCTCGTGTTCAGAATTTCTCGAAATGTGCAATAGAAAGTACCTAAGTAAATAAGTAAACAAAAATGGGTTTAAAGACATGTGCCAATATTTTTCAATATATTAAGCGATTGTTATTTATTTCTTAGATATTCATTGGTTTGGAAATAAAATGTAACATTTGTTCTTTCGTGAAATAGTGTATGAACGTTGAATAATTTATCCTTTGAGAATAGCATACTATTCTCTCAAATTCAAACGTTTATTGCATGTCACATTACAAAAACAGTTACATAGATGGTATAAGTGTACGTGCGTACGCACTGGCTATAAGCACATATATTTTTTATATAAAACTAGTCTATTTTTTATATAGAGACTGTCGTGAGGAAACCTGCACATTCCAACATAATAATGTCCTCCTAACCGATAGCGGCCTCGGTGGCAAATCTCAATGAGGATTAGCCATCTGCACAGGATATATAATAGTGCACAAGCGTGTGCGCAAACACAGGTGCACTCTCTGTTCCTTCACTCTCATAGTCCGGTGAGACGGCAATTCGACATGACCGGAGAGAGGTCAGGCGCAGGACCGACGGCTTAACGTGCTTACCGAGGCACAGGGGTGATGAAACCGCCAATTTCCTAATTCCGGACTGATACTGATTAATTTCAATATTGAAATAATTAGCCACAAAATTTGGCTCGACCCGGGATTGAACCCGTGACCTCTTGGTCCTTAGGCGACGCTTGATACGACTAGACCAACGAGGCAACATTCCAACAACTATGGACGTGTTACCATGTTCCAAAAATTTTCTTGTTCCCTATCTGAGGGTTACGAAGGTCAGATCGGCAGTCGCAATGTTCAACCAGACTCGCAACCTGGAACATAGTCTAAGCGGACCCCGACCAAGCACGGGACATAAGGTTAGGAGGATGATGATGAATTATTATTGTATTTGCTACTGTGTCGTCTTTTTAATAAATGCACTTCAGGTTAACATTTACATAAAACCAAACGTTCCAAAACATACATATTTTTAGGGAAATAATCCACATCACTGTTCTGAAAAACTGTCTATTATTTTTGAAGTTCCTTTCTATATACGCTAAAGAGTAGTAGTATTTACCGTTACAAAATTACAGCTCAACATATCGATACCGCAGATATAGATACTAGTGTAAAGTAGCTAACCAAATAAATACTAGGTGGCTTCACTAGCAAGATCGCGTGTCCGGCCGCAGTTAATGTCGGCTTATGATTCTGCTGTCACTAATGTGTTGAAATAGCTCGCTTAAGCTCGTCCATTGTGGTTTCAAGGCTAAGAGAGTATCATCATTTCACGGTGGTGACATTGGAGATGTATTAATCAAAAAGTCGCAAGTTGGTCGTTCGATTTTCAAATATTAGTGTGTTTAAAATCTTGCCTTTGGTTGATTGTTAGATTATTATCGTATAAATTCTAGGAAAATTGGTGACAGATCGATTGTTCGATTTTCGAATAATGAAAATTCGAGACTAAATGTCAATTCAATATAATAATAAATGTTATTCAATAGTTTGAAACAGCTAGATTTTTGAACTTCTAGAATCGTCGGCTTTTAAAAATTAACTAGTTTTCTGGGAACAAAGTAAAATGAGTTGATTTTACATACTTTGTAGTAGTTTATTTAAAGCCTAAACAAATAAGGACAAAATAAAGCCTACAACATCTATAATTTTCTTTTGTCTGGCAACCCTACTTAGCAAAAGAAGGTCGCCGTCATACAAAGTGTCATAGATTAATAAACGCAAAAAGTGTGACGCATGGTAGAGATCGCGGGTTTGATCACGGTGAGAACATTATTGTAGAGTTTCTTTCTTGCCCGCATGACGCCCACTATGGTAGAGCGTACCAAGTACAAAAAACTAATCATTATTTAAATATAAATAACACCTTAGGATATCTTTTTAGATCTATTAGTTTGGTGTGTTTAAATAAAAAAAATACTGGTGATACTGGATATGGTGATGATCTGGTAGTACATTTTTTTGACAGTCTGAGACCAGACGTTCATCATCATCCTAGCGTTATGTCCCGTGCTTAGACGGGGTCCGCTTAGACCATGATCCAGGATTTAGCGAGTCTGGTAATTACATTGAAGCGACTGCCGATCTGACCTTCGTAACCCTAAGATTGGGGAACCAGACAACTTTTGGATCATGGTTACAAATCCAAAGTTTTTTTTTTTTTTTGAATTTCCAGGTTTCATCACGATCTTTTCCCTCACCGTCGAGCTAGTGGTATAAATACGTACATAGACTTGAAAAATCCAGAGGTACGTGCCCGGGTTTGAACCCGCACTCCTCGGTTAAGAAGCGCGTGTCCTTACCATTGAGCTACCACCGCTCTAGTCTGAGACCAGACGTTCGCAACCCTTAAATATGGGAATCAGACAAATTGGCTATAGTCCTTACATACACAAGACAGTATATAAATGTGATTTGTTTTTAATGGTGTTTTCCCTCACCGAGCTAGTGGCATATAAAATATACAAAATACATAAGTACACACTAAAAATATTTACAGTGCGGTTAAATATTTTTTAAGCTAAGCGCAGGTGTAACATTATCTACTTTTTCTGCCACCTTACAAACCATAGACAGTCATAAATTCATCATACAAGTTATTTACATTGTTACATCTGATGTTGGTTTGAAAAAAGAACTATAAATCATTTTTAATTTCGCATTGCTTTGCAAGTGGCCAAGAAAAACGTCTTCTTCCTTTCTGCTTGCAATTTTCGGCCAGCCAGAATTTAGATGCACGTTTGTCAAAAGGATTTTTTTTAGATCTTTTCTCCTAAAGCACGCCACAGTAGCGGTCTTTAAGTGTAAGTGGGCGGGCAATTATACTTTTTTGTGGCGGTAATGTATCATTTCGTAGAGGGTGTTCGCCCCATGAAAGCTGACACCGAAATACGAGGTTCGATTCCCGGTTCATATATACGCAATAAATCTTTAACAGGATAGGGGCGGGTCGTTTTTTCCTTCGCCTGTGTTTGTTGGTTATTATGTGGCATGGTAATTGTGATCGTAGTTAAGATTGTTGGAAAGAGACGCAAATAGAAATTGAGGCTCATTGAATATTTAATTTCTCAATGTATAAATGTTTTGGTAGCAGAGTTTCGATTGCGCACTCGGTAGTTACCCTGCCCTATGAACCAAGAGTTGTGGGTTCGATCCATACCCAGGAAAAACATATGTATGATGAATACTTGTGTTTGTTTTGTGTCTCGGTATTAATATCCAATATACAAGTATATATTTGTAATACCACTGTTGATTTTGATATCCGTAAGACAAGTGCTAAAGCTACTTACCTCGAAGTCAGATCAATGTATGTGATGTAGTGTGATATTAGAATGTTTGTCCTGGGTGAGGATCAAAATCACAGCTCTTAGCGCATGTGATAATCGAATGAGCCAATCAGCCAGTCAAAGTTTATTGTGGATCGGGAGTTCAGACATTATATCAGTGACATATCATTGACGTTTTTCGTAATTTATTATCGCGATGCGCTTCTTTTTCCTTTATGGTAAGCTGAATGTTATGTGCCCCATGAAGTAGCCTAATCATATAAGGGTTTCCAGACACCCTTGCATTGTCGGTGTAAATATTCCATCAATTTTATTCAGCTCGCGATGTCATGTATAAACTAGAAAAAGCTTCAGTTCTCATACAATGGTCGTCGAGCCTGGTCGTCGGCATCCCGATAATTGCCACAATCACAATGGACGCAAATACCTCGGTTTTTGCCTCAAATAAGGAGGTTGAAGTTATTCTCAATAATGAGAGGAAAATCAAGATATTCTCGAAACGAAAATGTATTTCGACGGGAATAATTGGTTACTTAAATTGTTGGTCGCTCGTAACGTTGAATAGCGATTGGGTAAGTTGTGCTTAAGCTTGATTTAAGTAACGCGGGTAATTGCGGTCACTTATATTAGGAATACTACTAGATTTGCTTTGCTATTGAAATGTTAATACGGTTTGTTGTTTTTATTGAACTGAGACTTACTCCTCAGTTCAATAACGAGTTGAAGAGCCTTTTGTTTGCGAAGAGGCATCCTCTGAGATTAATTATCCTCTTTTCTTGAGGGTAGTTAGAGTAATATGTGGCTTTTTATTTACCATCAGATTCTATTTTAGACTTCTCAATAGTGTGTGTTTTTAAATGATGTCTGGGTTCTCTCCTGGATTTCATATTAATTTGAAATAAACATATAAAAAAACATTTGATAACAACCAAGACAATATCCTTGTAGCGTAGCATACAACGAACATTGGAATTTAAATTTCATGATAAAAGTGTCGTCAGTTGTGTTTTCACTTCACAAAACCTGACGTCACTAGTCAATTCAAATTCAATATCTCTTTATTTATATAGGCTTCAAAGCACTTATAAATCGTTAATGTACAGATAAACAGTAAGTTATACATATACTCTGCCTACCCCGCTAGGGAAGTGGCGTGAAGTTTAGTTAGTTAGTTAGTACATATACTTGTTAGAACATATTTTACATAGAAATAAACTGTCTTGACTTTTAAACTTAATTTAGCTATTGCCGTTTATCAGTCGAAACTCAATTCAGCCCGACTCGCGCTTGGCCACTCTTGGTTTCATCTCTTGACCACAAAGGAATGCCCCGTCTACACTTTCCTAATCCCTCAGCAGGCCGGCTAATGTGATAACCATGTCATTCCGTTTTGTCCCTACCGCTATCTCGGCCTGTACATCTGTATCAGTGGCAGGGCCCAATAGCTTTATTGAACCCCTTATTTATTGACCAGACCTCTCCCGAATTGAGAATAAGAACTCTTTGTTTATGGCGCGGTGACAGTTGTTTTTTTAATTCTAGTAGGCGAAGGCGTATGCTGCCGGTGATAGTTGTTAGATGTTGGGAGAATGTAATTTGAATGAAATCTTATTTTAAAAGTATTCGTTTTGGAACATTATTAGTGTTACTTATTCATTCATTTATTGCTCAGTAAAGCGGAATACGTTTGCCAGTTAAAAGTTAATTTGGTAATTGGAGTAATAAAGAATAGTCTCTATTTTAATTATGATATTGCTCTGCCAAAATTATGCGAACTATTTTTTTTTTCAAATTACAGAATACAGTAAGGCTTACTGAAATACATACTATAACAAGATACTACTGGTAACTAGTAACAAGTTAAAAAATAACACTGGCCACCACGAGTTATTAAGAAACGAATTATGTATGTCGTTCGAAGTTAGAAAATTCGGCAAACGCGTTCTTCCCCTAACAGAAAGCATGGTTGCCACGGCAACGGGAGTGACACCTACCGTGCGCGCGCAAGTTGAAGTAAACTCGGAGGTTATATCTTGGGCTATATCTTCCACCCTTTGCGGCCCGGCATATACATACATAAGAGTTCAATGTCTTTGTACAACAGTCAACCTTAATCCATTGACGTAAGTGCTATTCTAAAATGGTCGTTTTGGGTTAAACTGTAATCTGAGGGGTCTTATATTTTTGTAGGTACCTACATGACTTCTTTTTCTGTCTTCAAGTTTAAATCGAGATTTAAGTTTGTTACTCTATTAAGTGTGGTACTTAATCTACGATCTAAGTTTTATTTTATGTGGAAATTATATTTGTCTTGTATTTAAATTATTTGATAAGTATAATAAAGTAGTAAACATTATTAAATATGACGTATCTTATAAAGTTATGTAATTTCATTGAATGTCATTACAATTATTTAAAACCGTGTATTATATATTTTACGTTTTCTAATGCAACTACGAACAAAATAAACATTTTCTTATCAGTAACAAAATTAGTTCCAACTTTCGCCACACGAAATAAAAATTGCATCCTTCACAAATCCGCATTGCGTACGAACAAATATGAAATTACTCAAATTATTACCGCTCCATAAAACGTTGTAGTAAAATATATTTCGAACTCATCGCAAGTATTTACGCGAATCCATAATTGATTAATGCTTCGAGAGATTCAAAAGTGCCATTGGAATTCCTGTATAAAATTGTTAAACAAGAATTACGCACTTTCCATGTAATAATAGCTCTCACGAGCAACGTAAATATTTCTCGAAACACCAAACCGATCGTGACACAGCTATCTTTTATCGAAAACCAAAACAAAGAGAAGGAAAACTGGCCATCTCCAAATAACTTTTTGTTACAGTTTAAAACGAAAAAAAGGTCTTTTTTTAAGCCAACTACTGTCGGCCAAGGAACGCGTTGGCACTATCGCATGATCGTCGGACGCTACTCGAACTGGCCGATACCGAAAAAAAGTGATAAAAAAAGTATCACCGGGCACATATTTTGGCGGGAAATAAATCACGCGGCGTAGAGACGGCCATACTGAATTTATGGCTTACCCGCAATGGATTCGAAGTCGGGTAGAAAAATACGGAGTAAAAAGGAAAAAACGAAGGGAAGGTGACACCACGTGACTGGGGACAGATGCGACGACTTTATTACGAGTTAAAATTTACTCCACTCCCGTTATTGAAGTAGGAAGCGTTGGTTTTTTTGTCGGCCCGTTATTCTGTAATTTATGGTCACACCGTTCGGGCCGGGAACGTCTGCAGTGAACAGTAAAAAATAAATTACCAACTAATAAAGATATAACCCAAGTTGGTAGATAATGCAATAGAATAGTATAAAAGACGCGGCCGATAAAAATTCAATTTGTTTGAATTGGTATAACACTTTCAATATTTTGTTAGTGAAGATTAAATGTCAGTAAATTTTTGTACGGTGTTTATTATGTTCTAATGGACATATTTTTTTCTTTCTTCATTTCAGTTTTCAATATCCTAACTGGAAATACACTTTCGATAAATACTGTACAGTATATTTTTCATCACACACAAGTTAAGCTGTGAAGACTAAGTTTCGGCGAAAAGTTTCACGCTCGCGTAGAGAGGGCGCAGGAAGGCAGACATTTTGAAATATTCTTTCATATCGTTACGTAATATGTCCCACTTAAATCACATAAACTTTCAGGAAATACTTAGTTCCAAAGTAATACGTCAATTTGTTATTCTTAAAATACACATGCATCTTTTACTTTACATAACATTGCATTACAATATATCACGCTTTTCCCCAGGAGGGCAGGCTGAAATTACATCCTTTTATTGCTACTATCCTCGGTCATACTATTCGAAATCGGTTAAGCAATTTAGGCCTGAGTTTATAGCAGAGAGTTACTTTCATGTCAGTGGCGTAACTAAAGTTAATGATACATTTGCCACGGGCCTCGAACGGTAGATAAAGAAGCTCGGATTCTCCCCCGAAGGGCCCGGTCGGAACCGGGGGCCCCTTCGGCTGGGGGCCCGTGGCATTTTACCGACCTGTAGTTATGCCACTGTTTCACATTTAGTAATGCAATTAATATTATATCAGTTAGATAACAGAACATAATATGTTGGAGCAATTTCCTCCCGTCCCATTTGCTTGCACATTTGCTTGTATTTCTTGCGTCAAACTTCCTCTCGGTTCGTTGTTTTGGTACGTTGCAGTTATATGACGATTATATGACGCCAATAGCGTGCTCACGATAATTGCTCAGCGTTTATCGGCCGGCCGTGTGATTATATGCAATAAAGTGATTTGCTTGTGCTCCTCGGGAGCCCAGGTCGGAACTTGGGAATAGACCGGCTGTTATGTATAAGTTTATGTGTTATGTGCGTATGTATATAGGGATTTCGGAGGCGCGTGCCTCTAGGGAATAGTTACGATTCTTAGACTTTAAATATAAATAAATATCAGACAGGATCACGCTGACTCCGAGTTAAGTAGCTGTTACGGATATCAGATTCAATAGTAGTATTGCAAAATATATACTTAAATATTAGATATTAACACCCAGACACAGAAAAATCACACGTATTTATCAAACGAATCGGGATCGAACCCAGAACTCTTGGCGCAAAGGACAGGGTCACAACCGAATGCGCCTTCGACCAGTCAACTTTACCCATTACGAAGCCACTCTACGTACTATAAGTTAATTATAAGCAAAAGCATTATAATAGGCGAGTAATTTTCGGAATTTAATAGTAGCGTATAATATCTAAGGTCGATACACTCGTTCAGTTTGATAATGTATTGTTATATACCGGTTTTGATTCGTGATAACATTATGTTTTTATATATTTAACGTATGTCTGAATCTTGCGTTTGATTACATTACAGTATGCATACAATCTATACTAATATATGAAGCTGAAGGTTTGTTTGTTAGCTTGAACGCGCTGATCTCAGAAATTACCGGTCCGAATTGAATAATATTTTTTGTGTTGTATAGTTAATTTATCGAGTAAGGCTATATAAGTACCATATAGGCTATATATTTACCAAAATGCAAGTGAAACCGCGGGCACAGATAGTAAATAAATAATAGTTTTCACTAAAATAATTTTTCACTTCTAAACTAGGCATATATGTTACTTGTATATATATTCTATAATATTTTTGGCAACACTGGCATAGCTATATTCATAGGACAGTGGTTTCAAAATGGACAGGTTAGACAGGATGAAATATTTACTACCTAAAATATAAACAATAATGGATTTTTAAATCTAAAATTGAGCGTGTTTCAATTTTAGAGAAGATTTCGAGTTGATTACACAGAAAATCATTGCTAAGATTCTTTTATGACCACAGTTGGGCTCGAAAAAACGGGTTTCAGAAATATAGACACAAAAAAAATTATGGAACAATTATTAGGAAAATTGTGAAGATAAAAGATCCGCTTTTTTTGCAATTTAGCACTCGATGATTATAGAGATAATAGACATACAGGCAGGTAAGGTTTTGAAACCCCTTAAATTTTTTTCCTTCAAGCAAGTGGTATAAATCCGTATATAGATTTCAAAAAAACCGGAGTACCCCTCACATATGAGGCGCGCCACTGAGCTACCGATGAACTGAGCCGCATAATAAACTAACGAACAAATAGCTTGTCTCAATTTGTGCGGCATATACGAAAATAAGAAAATTATTTACCGTTTTATGGCGGTCAAGGACGCCGGGGTCGAGTTAGAAGGGTTCCGTATGTAAAATGCTCGGTTTATGGAAGGTTCCGTATGTTTGAGACATAGATTGAGGATTTGGTAAAATTGAGTCGGCCGTATAAGTGCATACTGCCATTATTACGGTCTAAGTATTATGAAGAACTATTTATACTTTTTTCACCAAAATTTATATTGCCTTTATTTAAAAAAATACGAGAAATGTCCTGCTGTCATTAGGCAGATTAAGTCATGGAAATACAGTACAAGAAAAACTAAATTTGGTACAGTTTTGTTATACGACTAAAAGCTACCTACTACCTTGCTGTCTAGCAAAAAATGTTTTTAAGGTTTCAACAAAAAAAAAAAACAATTTATTTATGTAGGCTGGAAGAAAACACTTTTAAATCTTCAAATTTACATAGGTGATCCTTGAATGTAATGTACCTATGTAATAAAACAATTTAGCTTATTATATGATCTGGTTACCATGTTGAGGTATTAAGACATCACCTACTGAACCCCAAAAGTTCGGATCGGCGCTTGTGTAATCGGATTTTATGAAAACATGCAAGCAAATAAAAATGTGCACTAAAACGTGTGTGCCCATTAAACGACCGATAAGTTTTGTTTAGGCCACGCGGGGTGCCCTGAATAGTGTTGGACGAGTGTCGATAATAGTATCGATAAATAAATGTATCAATTAATTATAAATTTATTAATATATGATAAATAACATTGCATTCGAATAGTCGATGAGCTCTTATCGACAATGTATCCTAGAAAACCGTGGCCCATAGCGTTTAAAATAATAACTCCCAAGAGGATGTGTCTACTTATCGAATATTACATACCTACATTAAAATATATTTATAAATTAAGTATCAATATTTATAAATTAAGTATCACATACGTATATGACATAGTCAATTAGCATAAATAAATGGAACTCAGTCCAGCTACATAGATGAACAGGACTACTATTTTTTTTAATATTTATTAGGTAGTTTATCTAATTATGCAAACCGAACTGTAACAAAATCAATCAAAAATTCTAAATGCGGCCATAATTACAAGTCGTCACGACATGCAAATAATTTGTTAATTATATCTATATAAATTGTTAATTATATCTATATAAATTGTTGATTATATCAATATAAATGGTCCGGAGAAAAACGAAAAGGAAATGTTGACTATACAGGACTGTTGACTGTAAGTGCTGTTATAGTTTTTTGTGTGTGTGGAGCGAGAGCCCTTAACGGATAGGCAGAATACTACATTCCTTCGACGGCTGTCGTATTTTTCGCCGACATTACTATTAAAATAACTGGAGTTTAACCAGTAATGTATCCGAAGTAGTCCTCGGAATTAATCTTAAAGACTTAAAAATTTGAGAGGACATATTAAATAGTCGTTAATCATTAGAAATTTTATCATAATATTGTCACACCAAAAAAACGTATGGAAACTGAATTTTGTAGACATAAACTGATTCCACTTAGGAAATTAATAAGTACGTAACATAATACGTTTACGAACAGTGAGTGCTTCACATAAAAGTCAATAAAATATATTCCCGCGGCCGTCGCGTCACTAGTCCATAAACATTTTTATATTTTGTCGTCATCTCAATAGCGGCTTTGATATCTATCGACGCCGTATAACCCGCCGTTTTAAGGAGTAATAACAACTGAAATATGACCTTCGGGCGTGTGTTCGCGCCGCGGTCGAGAGTTAGGCCGCCGGTAGCGCCCCCCGCTGACTGTTATGCGATACGACACATACGCCGACCGATTTATTAATTTTTCTTCCCATACTAACGTCGGAATTCAAAAAATCTTTTTATTAACCAGCTCAAAACATATTTGTAATCGTCATCGCGTTCCTTTTCAAACGCGTTCTCTTTTTAATAAATTTTCGCAGCGTCACCCGCGCCGGCCGGCCACCGGACGGAGCGCTATCGTGTAGGAAATCTAAATTTTTTGCCGGCCTCAAAACATGAATGGTGCGTACGATTTATGAGATCACAATGATCTTTTTATAACCCACCCAGTTTTTTCGGTTGGTTTTTTACGGTGTCCTGTGCGTTATCTTTGTACATTTTGTGTCTCAATCTATTAATAATGTCTTCTTTTATCGGACGCGACGTTTTGTGTTGCGATCTCTCGATTCGATAACACTCCGGAACATCTCTAGGCTGGTTTTTGTCGCGTTCGTATTTTTCCCATAAGTCGAAAGGGTCCGTCTAGTTAATTGAATAGAGGATGGAGTAAAAATGGAAATTTCGCATGAACTCGAATCCTCGGTGCGACGGTATCTTGGTTTGTGTGCACGAACGCTCGGGGCGACAGCCAGCGCAAGTTGAGCCGCGCGTTGTCTTTACCAGGCCGGTTTAGTGGGCGCGGTGGGGTATTCTCAGGGGTCAGAGTGTGGTGGCCGGTGGTTTATCTAAGGCAGCCGCGTAAATCATGGCAAACAAACACGAGACGTTCCGTCAACGCGTGGCATCGGCCGGCCGATCGGTGGGGCTTTATTAAAACAAAGAGTTCATAGGCAAATTCCGAGTTCAAGGTGCGAGGGAAGAGTGGTGGAGACGCTGATTGTGCATTTGTTTTTGAATTAATGCAACCGTGGTGAACACGGATTCTTGAATCTCCCGAATGTTATATTGGTGGAAAGACGACGAGCATGCTGTATATTAAACTCATAGTTTGTATAATGAAGCACATTATAAAGCGAAGCCATACTTCTTACCGAAGAGTCATCATCCGAAAAACGAACGTTGCAATGACCCAAAATGGTTCATTGATTAATTTACCTAAGTCAAACTTTTACCTACAGCAAGAAGTTGGCAAACTCGAAATATACAATATATTTATCACAGCAGTACAAGTGAGTTTGTTTAGTCTGGCGCGCTGTAACCGTGCGCTCAGGCGCACGCGTAAATTGCACCATTGCGCGCGCACGCAGCGGATCCTTGCATAATTACCGGCGACTAATTGCCGAACTTGTAGCGGAACCCGCTTTGACGTGCTCTTGATACTTTTAATCTTATTGGAACAGTGAAAAACGCGAAGTTTTTTCAAATTAAGATTAAATTAATTTTAATAAAATGTTGACGGATTAAATTAAATAAAAAAATTGTTATGAAATTTTATATTACTTTCTATATCGAGATTAACAATCATAACTCTATTGTTCAAAAGTATATCTATTTGTGTAAGTAGAAACTCAACTAACCAGTCAATAGTTCTGATAGACAGGAAGATGCGGCTGATAACTCTATTTATGTACTCATAGTCATACAATTAATGGATTGCGTTATTATCTATACGTAACGTCGAGTTTCCAGCCATGAATGCGAAGAGATCATGTTATTTTAAAATTTTGGCGTACATTTTTGCAGGTGCATGTTCACTTTTAAATTGTTTTAAATAATCATTTGCACCGTTTAAAAGCTTTGTTTTTACATAACAGGCAATTTGTTAGCGCAAAACAGAAAAACCGCCGGGAAATATTAACGCAGCAATTTCCCGGGCAGAATGGAAATGGCCGCGTGTGGTGGTGTAATTTTGTTGCGCATAACGTTTCATGAGCGGACTCTCCACCGGCCCCCCTGTTCCATGTTTCGGTGTGTTTATTGGCAACATTTTTATTGATCGTTAAAGCGGCGGGTCACGGTGCGCCGCGTCATGGCTCCTCGCGGCCGCGAGGGGAACAATGGGAGCCGGTGACTGGGTTGCGGCCAGGGATGCCGACTGGTAAAGGTGTTCATAAGGAGATTTGAGGGTAAAAGAGGGCAAAGTGAACCGCTAAATTTCCCAGAAATAAAAAAACACTTTGCGGTCCTTTTCTTTAAGTAGCCCCCTCCCCGTCACTTCCCTAAATTTACAATGATGTAAACAGAGTTCAAGGAGGAGCAAGCATCGTTTAGCCAAAAAAAAAAATGTGTTAGGTTTATCTTTTTTTTTAAAGAAATGTCAAGGAGCTAGGTCGTGACATCACTGAAATAAGGCAAGGCAAGGCGAGGACCCGGCCAACATGTCAACCTTATGTCATATTGTTACAATATATCATAGAGTAACCAAATATAGACCATTTGGCACCCCTAGCAACCATCATTGCTATTGTAAAATTGATATTTTCATCTATACAGCTTTGGGCCGTCGAGTTTACAGCTTCAACGAGTGTGATTTCGTATTTAGAGAGCTTTTATTGTTAAGCTATTTGTGAACAGAATTGCCTGTACTAATTTTATGCTTGAAATGTCGCACAAGCCAGTGTTTTTCAAAGTATTGCGTTCCCTCTAATGGCCCTGGTTCTGATGGTAGACACTTCCATATAACCAGTCGCTAGTCTGGACTTGCTAGAGTCAAGTAAGCCACTAAGTTTAAAGCGAATCTTGAAAAAGAAAGGAATAAAAAAATGCTAGGAATGTGATTATAAACGGTACAATGTATTGTCAATTTTTTTTCGTAGAAAGCACCATGAAACATAAATGTTTATTCAAAAATTAACTTTGAGTCTGGGTAGGTATAATTATTCCATGGCACTTGAAAATAGTAATAATAAGTAAAAGTAGGTACACTAAAATGTATATATAGGTAGTTAAAGCAATAAAGACGATTCAGAATATGTTAAATGGTTTTTCATTTCCACCATCCTAAAATCACACAAAAAATTTAATAAGAAATTGGTTTTGTATTCTAACAGCCGATTTCGAAATTAATATATTTTTTGTTAGGAATATCAGCTTACTGAATTGTGTTTAAGCACTGTACCTACATATACCGCGCTAAAATAGTGAGTGTTGTCACGGATAACTAGTATAAAACAATGCTCGAGGGTCGAGAATTGACGTTCTTAGTGATTGAGCATAGAGTCAAGAGAGCCGGGAATCCGTCAACACTATTGTATGGAACGCAGGTTACAGTGTTTTTTTAATTTTTTTATTAAACCTAACATACACTAGATGTTTAGGCACAGCTTGAGATTTTCTTAACGAAAGTCTCACTATCCTGAAACCAGAACTCAAACATTTGTTAATGGCTTGAGTTAATTCGATTTTTCTTGACCTTCTGATAAGTTTGGTGTCATTGTCTTCTTCACATACATTTAGGAGGTTAAACAGTTAGCAACTTATTGTGCTACCTGTATATTTATATATACTTGTATATATACATATCGTATATTTATATACGATGTCGTTGGTATGTATACTCGTGTATATTATATGTATCATTTAAGGGAAAATCTCATTTTAAATTTAGCAGGCAGGATGACAATATATACCTTTTGTATATACATATTGTAATATGTATACCGATTCATTAGTCGAAATCTAAACAATTGCTTTATCCACTACTAGCAGCGCCACGCGGTTTCAGCTCATAGTTCCCGTTCCTATAAGAATATGGGGATAAAATATAGCCTATGTTACTTCCAGATAATGTAGCTTGCCAATGGTGAAAGATTTTTTGAAATCGGCACAGTAGTTTTTGAGTTTATTCATGACAAACATACACACACACAAAAATACAAATCTTTATAATATTAGTATAGATATAGTTTTTTAATCCTACAGTTTAAATTATATGAGCTATAAGTTGTCGGAATGTTTAGTTATTTAAACATAATAGAAAAACAATTCTTTCAAACATTTTAATTATGTAGATACTCAAGTCGTTACATAATTATACAATGACGTTTAGGTTGTTGACATTTGTAGTATGGATTTCAACTCGCGTGAGTTTGACGTATGACGTAAAAGCCTACAATGTGAATATATTATTGACGTTACTACCTGTCCCGGTGAACGTCGCACCGCCCCGTTCTCGAGGTGAAAATGGGTTGGGGGTTCCTACCGCCACCCCCCTTTAGAGGGTGTCTAAGGGTGAAAAATACTTTACGTCCTATTTTCATACCTGCCAAATATATAAAAAAAAATTGAAATCGGTCAAACATCGTAACATGAGATTATCATAATAACTCATCATCTTCCTAGCGTTAGGTCCCGTGCTTCGATGGGGTCCGCTTAGACTATGATCCAGGATTTAGCGAGTCTGGTAATTACATTGAAGCGACTGCCGGTCTGACCTTCGTAACCCTAAGACAGGGGAACCAGACAATTTTTGGATCATGGTATTATCTTAATAACTATTATCATAATAACTATGGGATAAATATCTATCAGTGACTAGTTTATAGTGTAGGCCAAGAGTTAGACTTAGGTACCTAGCTTGGTTCTTATGTCCGAATTATATCGTAAAAAAAATGGCGGCTGGCCCCCTAAACCAATTGAAGAACAATACTCGTCACTGATCTCGCGTTTCCAAGACGGTCGTTATACGCCTTCGCCAAATTTCGCAACGGTATTATAATTTCCCCTATCTACCTTCGAGTAATCTTTATTGTAATTTGAACTCGTAAAGAGCCACAATAACAATTAAAGTAATTACGTACATATATGTAAATATTTGCATTATCTGCTCGCGTATCGGCCGGTTTACTCGTAAGCCTAATTAATTTAGAGCGACCGATAAAAAAGCTATAAATATTATTAAATTAAACAGTAACTTCCGCTTCTAAGTTCGTCTTGCGGCTCGAAAAAAATCGCGCTTTTTGCACAATTGTGTTGCACAGTTATGACTAGTCTCTAAAGTTTTTTCCGGTAGAAGGTAACATTATCGGAATTAAGCATATGAATTGGTCTCTAAACTTTTACGCATCTAGCTCATTAAGACACACAACGCAGTCACTACATGTTATGTAACATGATAACATTCGGCCAACGCCTGATAACATATAAATAACGAACGACGTTACGTGACACAGCAACAAATAACGACAACGAATAACTTTGTTATCTGAAGTCGTCCACAGATATTCGTTAATGTTGTACCGTAAAGAGTAACTTCAGTGTAAATTCATTATAGTCTACCTATTTCTTATCATTAATAATAAAAAAGTAAACTCGGCCTAAATACGTTTTTCCGAACATTAAAAGAGATTAATAGCGTTGTCTTAGAGGATCGTAAAAATTATTAGATCTTATACGTAAAAAAAGGCAAAGAAACATACAGATGCTAAACTAGAATTTTATGGCGAACAATATTAACTGATTTATTCTGAATGAACTTGGCTCGTTCGTATTGTGTTTGTTTTTTTTTCAAATGCGAATTTGCAATGCGATTTCATGTGTGTAGTTTACCATTTTATGTCCTGTCTGGAGCCGGTAACAACCGCTCGGTTTTCAGCCTATTTTTTGTTGCAACACAAATTAATGTTACGTGTAATTTTTAGAAATAAGCGCTGTGCATCATTACCGTTTTGTATGTGTGTGTTTTACGCAATTATAAACTTGTGTCTCGAAGCGAAGTCAATTTGAAAGGGCATGACGTGATTTTGCTTCAAATTGATTTCTCTGTGACGTTCATGACCTATTTTTGGCGCTTTAAAATCATTATTAATACCCAACCCGCTTTCATCGCGTCCACATGACAGATGACAAATGGCGGCGTCCCAAAATGGCGGCGTCTGTCACGTTGACAGGTGACAAATCGATCACTAACTGAACTTGTCTAGCGTTTAGCAGCATGACTGTTATTCTCTCCTGCGCAGATCTGAACACGGAATATATGGAGATGGGGTTCCGTGGCGCAGGCGGGATGGGGACCACGTCCCGAACCAAGCGCATGCGCACCAGCTTCAAGCACCACCAGCTGCGCACCATGAAGTCGTACTTCGCGATCAACCACAACCCCGACGCGAAGGACCTGAAGCAGCTCAGCCAGAAGACTGGACTGCCCAAACGTGTTCTGCAGGTAATATGCTGTTTCGAATTACCTGCGGTGGCAAACATCCGGCTCCAGGTGACAACTGACTTACCTGTTGCGTCTGCTGTTTGCTACATGAAGTAAAAATAACTTAAGCATAATTAAAATCAACCTTGAACCTATTCTGTTTCTCATAAGCTCCTTTGACACATGACTTAAACAAAATGGCCGATGGATTTCTTTTTGACAAGAAACGTCAATTTCAGATTAAAACAAAGCCTAAATGAGTTAGTTTGGTAACAATATTCTCTAATAAAATACATAGAAAAGTTAATAGTATACAGTTTAAAGAGCATATTATAGCAGAGTTCATATTCTTAGTCTTTGCGTACTTTAACAGTGGTTAATGCATAATTTCTTACAACAGACACACACACACATAACATCACGCCCATGATCCCCGAAGGGGTAGACAGAGTCGAAGGGGCAGCAAGCCCCTTCAACCACATTCAGTCAAAAATAAAGCCGGGCTGGGTCAGATGGACAATTGTGAAAAAGCAATGACAAGCGGCTAACCTGTCGCCTACACAATCACACACCCAAAACTTGATATACCATTGGTCGCCTTTTACGACATGCTAGGCAAGAACCACAGTTGGCATATTCTTTTTAAGTCCCAGACCAACATGGGACAGTGGGCTGGGTTGGATGGGTGGGCTTACAACAGAATAGTTCGAAATTGGTTTTAATTACATATTACTGATATGATTTTCCGGGTATTGCCTTTCTGCTTTGGTACGTGAGTTGGGAACCGCATTCACTGTGATAAATGTGAACATTTAGAGTTACAGTAGAGTATTCTGGTTCATGGTATATGTTAAGTCATTTACATATAATTGTTGGAGAATTGATATGATGCTTGTACCGTACGTATTTATTTTATTGCTTTTTGATAAAAGGCCACGTTACAGTTATTCTTACGTCTTGTTATTCTGTTTTTTTTTTTAATTCGAGGTTTTTCTTATTAAATTTCATAATAATGTATCAAAGCTAATTATTTTATATCAAACATAATGTACTACTTGTATGTGTATTATTAAAAATATTATTATAATATTGACTGACCCGTTGGTCCAGTGGTCAGAGACTTGGCCACGACTTGGCCACGAAACCAAGGGTCGCGGTTTTTAATCCCGTTAGGGGCAAATATTTCGTGTGACGAGTCATGGATGTTTATAAACGTATTTAATTATGTCTATCCGTTCACCTAGTATCTATAGCACAAGCATAAGCTTAGTTTGGAACTAGGGATTTGGTGTGTCAGCCTAGAGAATTTATTATTTTTATTAAAACAAAAGTTATACAGAATACACAAGTTGTATTCAGTGACATTATGGCCAATGTATTAAAAACAACTTACATTATATTGAAATAACAGTGAAGGATTGTGTAAAAAACCTTTCATGGTTATAACTATGTTTTTTAAAACATTAACAGCACACAAGTAAAAGATTTAAAGAGTTGATTTTTACATTTGCAGTCCACGTTATACCAATAGGTATAAATGTTGGAGTTGATATAGAAACTTGTCACTAAGAGTGATATAGGTCATTTGCTTATCTATTTGTTTGGTACAAGTATGCCGCAAACATTTTAATTGACTTAGTGTTGATATTAAACTTAATACATAAAAGTGTCTTCAATATAAAATTTGAAAATTATATCAAAAAAAGAGATTTCGATTATAAAACATTTAAGAAATTATCTTATTAGTTAAATACGGTGTATTGATAAATTTCAACAAAATAATGATTATGTTTTGAAGAGTCATTGTTATAGATTTTAAATTTATTGACTTTCATAGTTATTTATGAAGTTCTGTGTAATTGTATAACACGATCAATTTGTTGAATTTATAAATACTCACTCCAGTGAGTCATGACTCGCGAAGCGGCTTTTAATCACTACCTATATCTATTTTCATATCCTAAATTTCTTTGTGTAGGTAATTCATGAATCAATCCTGAACAAATATGTACAATAAGTCGTACTCAACAAACAGAACGTTCGGCAATTAGAATACACACCGCAAAGAGTAATCCACAATTAGAATATTTTACGAGCAAAAATACCCGTTTACGGCGGCACTTTTTACTGGTAAGACTGTTGGTAGAATACTAATGTACGTACTACGTAGGCACATATCGCGTGATATCAATTCGAGATACGATTTACCGCGAAACCTCTATCTGTTAAGTGTCGCGGTTCCAACCTCCCGTATTCTCGGCTGAGAAGTGTTTTGCCACTTTTGATAAGACGTCCTACCGAACGATAATACAGATAAGGTTGAGGTTGTCTTGTCAGCGGCGCCTTGCGAGCGAGAATGGCCCTTATAAAATTCGCGGTACAACGGATTTTGGACCTTATGGTGGCAAAACATGTTCTTTGCCCACCGTTTGGCTGGTGTAAGGCAAACCGGTAGGAAGCTAATGCGAGTTTAATGTAGCCACGATATCGCATCGCCTCACTATCCTCTTATCAGCGTTTTGCACTGCGAATTTTTTTTACTCCGAGTCGGTGATGCGCCACACAGATGCGGCCTGCGACTATGAAGGATGGGGACACGGTAATGTATTTCACGGAGGTGAGAGGTAACGTTAAGGTTTTGGACAGGAAATAGTCCTTTTGCTCTTTACTTAATTGTAATAGAAAAAAAAAACTAAATTTCGTTTACAAAAAGTGAGGAAATAGACATCATTTGCATGCCCCAAGCTTTCAGGTTAACGGATATGCCATTGTGGTTGAACTCATTGTCATAATAATTTAGCTATACATGGACCCGTAACTGCTACCAGTAAGTATACCTATAGTACCATATCGAAATAAAGGATAAAAGATTATTACGGTCGGTCGACTCCCCGAAGTGTTAACTATGTACTTAAATGCAATTTAGGATGTGGTCTTAAGACAAAGCTTTGTCGTTTACCTGTGACGACCCTTAGCCACGGCTTCAAAAAAACCTGCAATAAAAAATGCGCAACACTGTAGCGTGATGCAGTCGGTTGCGTCATTTGTATTGCACCCAATAATATTCTTAAGTGCCCTTAAAATATTTGTAGTTACCGAGTTTTTTAGTGGGTATTATTTTGATTCATGCTCGTGAATCACGCTGTCCGGCCTTCTGATACTTGGCAATGGTTTATTGGCGGTTTTGTTGAGTGACTTACCAAGAATGTTGTTATGTTGCCATAACATTAAAAGTTATGTTGCCCGTGGTAGTTGTGATTGCGTTAAAATATTACTATAGTTTGCATTGGAACTAATTCTGGTTTAATATCGTTTCTTTTTTCAATTTGATACGATAGATTAACCGAAATTAAACAACCATTGTAGAATGTCTTATCGTTTAAAATTTGGTTCAGGTGCTCCAAATGTTTCGATTTGAAAACAAAGATACTAAAATGATATTTAAAATTGCGTAACAATGACTTAATTAAAGCTTGTGCAACAATGGCTCTGGTCGGCAACAGACTTTTGATATTAGTGTTGAACATGTAAATAGTTTATAGTTACTGCTAACCATCAGCCGGACCTTCTTACCCCTGTAATAGTACAAAAAATTAAACCCACAGCCGATCCCAACAAATCAATTGAGGTTTGAATATCACAAAAAACATACGAATCAATCTCAACTATATTAACGCTCGTTAAAAGACCGCATTGTAAGCTCAAAACGTTAAACATTCGTAATTTCATCAAAAGGTACCTTTAATAAGCACAGGAAGACGGGGTAATGCGGAGTCACGGTTAAAAATTGAAACCCCGTTGGGAATTGTATCATTATATAATTTGATAAACAGGTGTAGTAATAAGTGAAATTATATGTAATTTGGTCACGGCTCCGCCTGCGTGGAATTCGGTTGAGACTTGAGACGGATTTAATAATTTTTTCGGGATTAAAAGTGGCTTTTGTTAGGGTTCAATATTATTAGCTATAGCCTAGCTATTAGTAAGGTGGTAAGAGACATACATTTTATTAGATTACGGAGGTGAGGTGTGTAAGGACCGTGCTGTATGGCGTTCGGTTCTCTCGGCCTACCCCGCTAGGATAATAGGAGTACTAACTTGCTAATGCTTGCAAGTTTTATTAGACTAGTAAGGACGGTGTCGTCATATGACACTTATAGATATAAAAGCTTTAGTTTAGAACTAAGATTAGATATTTCAAATCATTGCTTGTTACCTAAGTAACATATCGAATGACCATGTATAATCTTAAAAGAATTTCGGTCGGTTAATTTTAATGTTTCAAAAGGAAGCGTTTGTTTGATTAAATGCGCTCAGGAACTACTGCCCCGAATCTAAAAAATATTTTTGTGTTGTACAGTGAGTAATATTTGAATTTATCGCAAAGTCTGGGCTTTCCGCTAGTAAACAATGAAATAGATTGCCCTAATTAAATTGTTTCCCACCACTTGGCTACCAACTCAAACAGAACTTCATAGGTTCAGCGCTCGGTTTAGGAATATTCAAGGAACATTTACCTAAGTGAATTCTGAGGAGACTTGAACTTCGCTAAGTTATGCAGCAGGCTGAAGTTGTAAGTGATAGCTCGGGACGTAGATTTTGATGCGAACTCGATTTTTATTTTATACATATATCTCTCTTTTGTCCCATGTTGGTCTGGGACTTGGCCCATGTTGATCTGGGACAAAAAAAAAGAATGTGCCAACTGCGGTTCTTTCCTAGCATGTCGTAAAAGGCGACTAATGGTTTACGGGCTTTTGGGTATGTGACTGAGTAGGCGACGAGCAAGCCACTTGTCACTCCTTTTTCACAGCTTTCCATCCAACCCAGACCACTGTCCCATGTTGGTCTGGGATTTAAAAATAATGCCAACTGTGGTTTTTGCCTAGCATGTCGTAAAAGGTGACTAATGGTATATCGGGTTTTGGGTGTGTGATTGTGTAGGCGACAGGTTAGCCGCTTGTCACTGCTTTTTCACAATTTTATATCTAACCCAGCCCGGCTTTATTTTTGGCTGTATGTGGTTGAAGGGGCATGCTGCCTCTTGGACTCTGCCTATCCCTTCGGGGATTATGGGCGTAATGTTATGTTATGTACATAACATTACGCCCATAATCCCCGAAGAGGATATCTAAAATACTAAAGGTATTTTACGTGTATAAAATACTAGTCAATTTAACAGTCAAATTGCAAAATTATTTTGGTATAATAGGTATAAATATTAATGAATAAATATTTGATAGCAAGTTTGAATTCATTTTGTGTCACTGTTACTTACCCAAAAGTCGCTGGATCGATACCGGCACCAGGACAAATGTTTACTAATAAGACGGCCATCCATATTTGTGGTACCTTAGATAAATCTGAATTCAATGATACAAGCGCTTTATCTACTTATCATCATCTTGTCCTCGCATCCATTGATCTGTCCAAGTAAGTGGACCACATTTTGCTTAATACTAATCCGATACCAAGATTAATAAATGAATGAATACTAGACTACATCACATATAATGATCTGACTCCGAGGTAAGTAGCTTAAGCACATGTGTTACGGATATCAAAATCAACAGTGGTATCACAAATATATATACGTAAATATTAGATAATAACACCTAGATACAGAAAAAACACAAGTATTCGTCACACGAATGTTTGTACTGGGTGGGAATGGAACCCACACCTCTTATTGCATGAGGCAGGATCACTACCGAATGTGTCATCGAGCCAGATAAAACACATACCTATGACTAGAATCTGTTCAATCTCTTGGTGAATCCCTTCCTTCCAGACGAGGTTGCGAGCACTCTGGCACTTAGATATCTTACAATGCCTCCACTATCGGAAACAAAAGCCTTTGAAGCTCTACATTAAAGTGCCCGAACAAACAAATTAGGGGCAATACCGCGGCTCTAACTAGCAAAGAGGCCGAAAGTTTGCGCCAACGTTTAGTGTGCGCGGGAGCGGAAGAAAAAGTGTTTGCCGATGCCGGCTGTGGACAAATGAGGAATTAAACCTATTACGCTCACTTGTTTAACCACTAGGACTTGTGTTAAGGCTTTGATGATATTTAGGTCTGATTAAACCGGTGACCTATCTTGGGAGTTGTGTTAGACTTGACAATCAAACTATTTCAATTATTAATAAGGGCTTGACGTCCTTATTAATCATTGGAATAGTTTGATTGTTCCTTTTTCACGTTGTCAACAACATATTAGTGTTACTTTTAGCAGAATAACATTTGAATAACCATACTTTGTTTTGTTTATATAGTTTTTGGATAAATAATATTGTACCGACTGAATTTACTTTTATAAGAAATTTTATTTTCATGTAAGTGACTTCTTTAAGTCTTTATGGAAACAAAGTGGTTAAACGTTCTTTAAAAAAACAGTATGATACTGTTCGAAAGTGAGGGTGGAGACGCTGATCACAGTCATGTAGTTGTTCACTATAATGAGAAACGGATGATTCAAAGGGAACCTTGCGCTATTCTCGACCAACTTTCTAAGATAAAGTACTTATTACTTATATATTTAATACTTTGAAATGGACATATATGTATTACATGCGGCCTGTATCAATATCACATAGTTACTGCACATTACGATATAACAGATCCGATATTTCTACACAGGCCGTTTTCTACGCAGAAAATAATACTTACCACGCTAAGATCAGCCTTCAGTAATCACAGTGACGCCCAAAATTCAACCTAAATTCATTTAAATCCTGCCGCTGTTATTTAACAAATCATCTTCAGCAGTCCAAGGGCCCTCGATCTTTCGGCAGCGGCTAAACGGCGCCTCAAAGCGAGCGTCACAAAGACAAATTGCGGCTCGCTCTTATATCGTTCTATTAAGGTCCAAATCGGGCTGCACCGGCAATTAGACGAGTCGTAAACGCGTGGAAAGGCGAGAGGTTAAGTCAGCCGTTCAGCCTCCTTTGTGGCCGCTGTTATGCTGGATTTGTTCAATGCGGCTGTTTACCGACTAGCTGCAGTTACACTCGATCTGGTGTTCGTCACAATAACACTTAGACGCGTAATGTAAGGTTAGTCGTCCAGTTTTAAGGTGCTGTGATGTTTAGATGCTAGGTTTTGCGAGCAGAAAGAATTCATGAAATACAAAGTCAGTGTGGTTTGGATACCTTTTAGATGGGAGTCAGTAGATATATTAGGAATAAATGAGCCATCGCCTATGGTAATTTTGAAAGTAGTTTCGGCTTCAATTCCTTTATTAGAATTTTAGTTATCCTGACGTTATCCATTTCAGTACTCCTGGACAAAGTTTCAACAATAAACGCGATTAACGCAGACATTCTAAATTCGCATCTCATAATGTACAGAAAGCCTTCAGAATACATGTTGTAAATAAAGTTGAAATTATTTTTAATGTTTAACTATTAAAACCTCTTTCATGAAGAGTACACTCACGTAAGTGTCATTGAGTCGTAGTATAAAATGGAGGAAAATTACAAATAAGAAATTCCTGCTCGTATTATGTATGTACCATTTAAAATGCGAATGAAACCGATTCAATTTTTAAAATACAAAGAGCAATGTTCCCGCTGAACGGTAAATGGATTGCGAACGTTTTTTTTACCCCGAATCGGAATCGTATCGGAATCGCCGATCGATTTATTTACCGATTAAAATTTCCATTTAAAACATTCGATCGGTGAGTCAGACTGGCCACTTACGCGTTCGAAATTTAAAATGGAAAGAAAAAACTCAGCGACCATCCTCCACAGGAGCGTACACCCGAAAGTCGGCAACGCGCAAAACGAAAAAGTTCTTATCTCAACAAGATGGCGACCGCGCTACGGCAGGGCTGACATGTGAAATTCTTTCAAGACGTCTAAAAGTATTTGGGCTATATAAATAATTTTCCATAAAAAAAATCGCAGATTTACACATTTTGTTCGCAGAGTTCTTTATAAATAAAATTAAACACTAAATATGTAGATAAACACAATAAACATCTCACTAATTCGAAATATTATGACAATTTCTCATTGTTAAAACCATTATTGTTAAACATATTGTAAGCATTCTTAGTGAACAATTTAAACGGGTCTTTAAAACGTCAAAACGGCTGATGAGTTTACAAAAAAAATTTACACTGTAAACTTAACTGATACGGTTTACAAAGTAAAATTATAGTAGGTACACTGTACATTAACAAAAAACTACTGGTAGTTTGTCAAATGAGTAACAGTCTCATGAAATTATTTAAAAAATAATTGCAGATCCATTATCTGTATTTATGTAAGTAAGTATACTATAATAGTTCCAATTGTCACTACTGTATGATTTTTAAAATAAGTTATAGTATCTTATTTGATAAGTTCATAAATACCTATGCAATTTAGTGTTATAAGACATGATTAAAAATTAGTGGTAAAAAATTGCACCATATAATCTGGCTTGCTAATTACCCCATTTAAAAAATGATTATCTATCACCATCAGATCTTTTCCTACAATTAGCTAATTATACGTACGAGACTCCACGCTATTTCCCTAGCGGAGTAGGCAGAAAGATATGACACGGTCCTAAAACACCTCACTCGTTTCTTTGACATTCATAATTCCTTCAATTAAATATAAGTAGTTATACTTACATAATAATTTTATGTCAGTTAGTGTATATATCGTCGGTATTATATAGTTCATATGCAAATTGTTAGTCAAAGCTTAAAGAATCGTGGCAACCCTGAAAGGGCTTTTTGCCGAAAAAAATCCCGATCGATATTGGGAGGCGCGAGGACGACGGAGGGGGGTCCTCCGAGCCTCCGCGTAATTGGTGGGGGGATTTATGCGACATGCTACTTGTAGGGCGGTCACGTGACACGCGTGCCTTGGGACAATCCTGATTTGTTTAAGTGCCATTATAGAGATGCGTCGATGATGTGTGTACTTTACTGTTTGTTGGTGCTTTGATTTGAGTAAAAAAATGTAATCGTATTTTTTTTTTAATGAAAGGACTATTAAATTGACTTAAGTGCTTTTTTAAAGCCTATATAATTAAAGAGGTTATGAATTTGAATTTGAATTTCCCTGCCTTAATGTCAGAATAGCAGATGGAGGCATAACTATGACGCCATTCCCCGTTCAAATAATTAGCGCACTAGTGTTGCCGTTGCTCAACGCACTAATCACCGGTGTTTCTCAGTTCAGTTCCCGTGCATGATCTGATCATATTACAGTTTGGAATACCAACAAAATGCCCTTTTTATGGGTGCAGAATTGCGTACATGTAGAATATGAAAATGTTTCTGTATTTGCGATAGGTATTGGAGGTATATCAGCAGGATCCTAATTAGTATAATATGTATACTATCATTCTTGCAATACTGGTGGGGGATATGCAGTTCAAAAGTGCAAACCTCCATAAGTACATTTATATGTAAATAGGCAATAAATACATTTTCCAGACTGACACACCAATTCCCTAGTTCCAAACTAACCTTATTTTTAAGCAGGCAGAACTCTGACCACTCAATCAAAGGGTATGTCAATATATTTATTATTTATTTTTCATTATAATCATTAAAATTGTGACAAATCGCCAATACCCATTACCCCATTAGTCGCGTTTTGCGTCTTTAAAACGTCTATTATAATGCCGATTCATTTTATAAATTTCATTTTGTTTCTTAAGAGAACGCATAATATTTTATACACAAAGTATATATATTTTTAGTACAAATAAATACGGGAACTGTCTCCACGGCGAGTTACTGTATTAACGACAAGCTCGCACGCACCCACGATACCATCTACAAGACGGCTAACTCTATTTTTATAATTATGCTAATATAATAACAATAATATTTAAATGTTAAACAAGTTTCGTAATATAATTGCACGGGTAATTGTTTAGGTACAAGCGTCTCGACGTGTATTTGAATTTTTGGCAACAAGCTGTGCGCTCGCGGCGATAATTGCTTCAAGTTTATGGTGTACAATGTTAAACTATTTGTGTAAGGTTCAGAAAGAGTTACGCAGTAAGATGTTAGTTTGCTTTATTATAGTTGTGTGAAATTATTAGCGTTTACGTATACCATTATTTTGCAATGACTTGTAAGTATTCGGTTAGACTAAACGAATCTATTTGCCAATAATATTTTTTATTTATTAGGCACGGATCCGCTTATGTGAATTCGGTCTGTTACAAAGACGTCATCGTGCATTTAGGATTATCATTTTTCCCGGATTTTTTTCCATATCTTTTCATAGGCTTATTCCTATAGGCTTAATAAGAGTCAACGTATCGAGAGAGGTTAAGTAGCAAATGCAAAAGTTTGCTTAAAACTACTGTACGCGTTCTGAACACGGTGTACTCAATAATGTTTTAATTTTAGGCAATATTGACCCCCTCCCCCCCCCCTATCTTGAGTCATGCCCATCCTAGTTAAAAGCCTAAGCTATGTAGTCTGAAGCGTCAAAGGCCGAGGAGGTGGTGGACCCAAGGCGTCTGATTAGTCAGTGGCGAGGGCGACGCATGTAACAGGTGCGCGGGCGCAGTCTAATTGCCGCGGGCGCCCCGGAATATATTGGCGGTCGTCCGTCCAGGGCTGACAGACAGACATGTGCAATTGAATCTTTATAAATATTATGAAAGTCTAATGGTGTGTTTGTCCGTTGTTCCCTCTAACACCAAAATCTGACATAAATTGCACTAAATTGGGCATGACAATGTACACAAGGCTAACTTGTGCTGCTATCACTTGGGCGTGAAAATAGGACTAACTTTGTAACTAAAAGTTGACTAAAAGTTGTGGTTGTGGTATAGTCCTGGATACGAAAGTAAAGTTGCAGTTACAGCTAGTTATATTTTGTTAGTTTTGTTATCTTTTGTTAGTTCGCTCTTGCCCATTTTTACCACTTAAGGGCTGAATATTCGAAAACCTTTACTGATTACTTTCATTATACTAGGGTAGTTCGTTTCGAGATGGAACAGCAATGACATGCTGTTGGACGTCTTATGTAGAGCTAAGTGATACTTTTGTCATAATAATTTGTTTGGATTGCGTTTTATTCAAGGGCCCAGCTGAGGCTGCTTAGCCGTAATGTGATGCGATTACCGCTACTTACCAGTTCTCAATTGATGCTTGCGGACATCATTTCATTTGTTATTCATTGAGATCGGCAGCCCTGGTAGCGTCGCTTCGTCGCAAGAGCGCTTTTAGAACAAACCGGCCCATATATCTCTCCTTGCGTCCGCAATTACGAGATTTGTCACTCGACGCTCGTTTTTTTGTCTACCTCAGTTCTTTTTCTTTCTTTCCCCTCTCAGTTGAAAAATGTTGCGGTTCACGTACCGGAGTAATTAGCGATTGAAAAAGTGCCTTTCCTTGTTAACTGTTATTGTGTGATCAATATTGAGATACCGAGTTAATCGGTCTATTAAATTGGTGGCGATTAGCTGATATCGATTCATCGGAAAATCGATTGTGGTAAATATCAGAATCAAGTTAATGCACTGCTTTTTTCTGATAGAGACCACAACGTTATATAATAAGAATAGCACGTTTATCAAATTGTAATATTTTATTTTTCTTAAATTTAGTGAACAACCCACAAAATGTGTAATAATTTTAAACAGTTATTTTAGCGTATATATCACTCTTATCAACTTATATAAAGACTTCTATATGCAAATAATTATTTCATATACCATTAATTAGTAAGCAGTCATATAACTGTTTAAATAAATCCTCTTTTTAATTTTGTTTTCAAAACAAGTGAGCTTTAAAAAAATCATTTAAATAACTTTTTCACTCAAAATGTAGTTTTAGTTACAAAGGTTTAATATTTAGTTAGAATGCCCTTAATTAAAACCCTTCCCATTTACACTAACTTATCAAGTTCAGTTACCGACGGCACAGTTTGTCAATGAATATTATAGATGGCGCTGATATATTTAATTGACACGACCGACATAATACACGGAATCTATCCTCGCGTATATCTGTAGGAGGAAGGGCTGAGGCGTCGGAACAAATTTCAAATTAATTATTGACGCTTCTACATCCATATCGTCTTCATGAGCCGGCGCAGCCGCCTCTATAAAGATGCCTCGCTCTTGCCGGCACACAAATAACCGCACCCACCCTCGCAATTAGTACCGCATGGTCACACCTCGTCTTTCGGTCAGATATAATTTTACTTTCTAAGTACAATTTGTGACAATAATAACCGAAATCCCGCAGCCGATTCTCGGTCTTACCGCTTCGGGTTAAGGTGCCAATTGAGGGTGCGAGCGCTGCAAGATCACAATCAAACGCTCTAGTAATTAGTAAACCAACATTGTGAGACGCTCGGTTGGGTAGATAATTTCCGCCGCGCGTTCAAAAGGCGATCATTTGTCATTCGCTCGCGCGAACCCGACTCTGGCGGACGTGCGCGCTCCCTCTTAATTTATTCAAATATTATTTATTTAAGGAAAACGGGACTATTAATCACATCTCTACAGTTTTTATTTACACACGCGGAATGCGGGGTCTTTGATCGCGTTTGTTTGGACATTTATTAGAGTTCCCTTACGAGGCTGTTTTCATTCACCTCGAGGTTTTGGGTATTTGCTCGTTTTCGTTTGCACTTCGCTTAATTAGGTGCGGTGGGGCTTTGAAGCTGTGAATAGAGAGGGAACTGTGAGATACAATTTTTGTCTAATTTGCGCCTTTCCCGGGAATCTGCGTAACTAGGTATTTTTGGCGTCGGTAAAATGTTTTCCTTCAGCTGTAAATTTGTTATTTAAAGATGATAATTTGAATAAGATTTCATAAACAAACATTGGGAATGCAATTTATATTTTCCGGCTTGTGTGAAAAGAGTAAATAAAGTGGTACTTTCCTTTGGCAATATTTTTCTATACTAGGAGAATAAACAACATCCGCCGCTAAATTGCAATACAAATTTTTAGATTTTAAATATAATTTATCGTAGCTCTCCAGCCTTACGAACTTAGTTTCGTTCTAGTTTCCATATTTATAATTTCTCCTACTATTAATGGTTGAGTAAATAATCAGTTTCAACAGTAGTTAAAGCTTTTACATTTACGGATCCAAATTTAGCCAAAACATGGTAGATGGAAAATTGTAAAAGTGACAAAAGATTAGTTCGTCGCCGACCCAACACCCATACAATCCTTTAGTCGCCTTCTCGTCATGATAAGCAAGGAACAGTCGGTGCAACGTAAAAGTTTCTAACTAAATTTTCAATTATTATGAAAAATCGCTGAATCCAAGAGCCGAATTCCGTTAACCATTATCAATCAAGTGGGGTAATTGTGTTCGCGGTCAATTTCGTGTGACCGAGCGATCGCGACCAGCCGGTCGTTAGTGCGCGGTCGACTGCGCAGGAGTGGCCGACCGCCGGTCGTTAGCGCAAATTTGTTGGATTAAGACGTCGAGCGAAGGGTTGCTTGAGACAGAGGGTGCTTACCAATCTAACCTATAGGTATGGTGGGAAAATTGCGCTCACCTGTCACGGTACTTTGCATTTGTTTCCCTTGATGCAATAAAATAAATCGTTATTTTATTTGTAATGTGGCAATTTGATATTATTTAGTTCAGCATAAATGCTCAATAATTCGTTTACTATCACGTCAAGTCAATATAGATGTTTATCCTATTATTTTTAGTTGTTGTTATGTACATATTAACGCGTAATTCTTATCGGGACCAGACAAGTTGAATTATGATGTACACCCAGAGTTAGTGCAGAATTTCCTTACGGTACTTTGTCAAAATATTGACTTGCCGATTCTTAATATTTTTTCATTTTGGAAAGTTTGTGTTTATATGTCTACGTGGTTATAAAAACTAGATAGTGATGAATTGCTAGATAGAACATGACTCGTAACACTACTGTTCCAACAAGCAATCCCCCCAATACTAGCACGTATCAGCTCAATCGAACTATCTATTTCAGTGTAATCAGCAGCCATTTTTTAAACTACATAAATAACACAGCACATTCAGTCACTGTCTGACTACCGATAGACGCGTCCAGATGTGTATCGTAATGACGAATAGAGGGCTTGTGGAGGCCATTCGATACAAAATACTCTAAGCTAGTATCGTTGAGAGCGGGTAGATGTTCCGATTGGTTTTTCTTCGTTTGATCACGATTTCGGATCGTAAATTAAAGCATGTTTTTTTGGCAGCTAAAGAAAATTAAGTATTTTTTGCAGAGTCGTTAGTATACAGTAAGGAGTAAAATCTCGATAAGTGCTTAAATATGTTATTTTTGGCGAAAATATATCAACTATCCGAACTATCATCTCATAGATATAAGATACATTGTAGATGTTGAGACTATTTTATATTTAATATCATGCAATCCCTGATATTCCTAAAAGAGACCACGCGAATGCAAAACACAAATCATTTAGCAGAAATATAGATGCAATTGTCACGTCGTTATCTTGGCAACAACAGATAACATCATAATAATACTTTTACATAAAAAGAATGTCACCCACTCATATTAAATGTGCCAATTCGTTTTTGATTGCCGTGTTTTCGCCGGAACCTAATAAACGTTCTTTATTTAAACGATCAAATCTATTCCGAACAGACTGATTGTGGTATCCAAAGACAATAACTCCGAACAGTTGTAATTAATAGACGAGACTTAGTGAGTAGAAAATTAATCCTCGGCTACCTAGCGCTTTCTGTATTTCATTTGACAAATCGTTTGTCGTACAGTCACCGGATGCTCACAAACGATTTTGGACTTACAGCACACGTATTACAGTTTAATAACGAATGTGTACGTTCCTCATTGTGCGATTTAGTACAGTCAGAATATATGTCGCACATCAATCTGGGCAAACAAGTTGATTAATAAAGTTACCTTAATTAAAATAGCTGAAACCAAACCGCTGAAAAATCGTAAGTCTGACAATCGCCGTACGTTTTGTAGCCAATAGCGATATAAAATATGATGTGACGGGGAGTAATGGATGACTGTTATATTACATTCGTATTTTGTGCTGCTAATGATACGTGCTGGGCTGAATGCAGACGACGTAACGACCGGAGTTATTATGATAGATATCGGCCGAGATACAAGTCGATGTACAAACGAGAGCGGGAATATGAGACGATTTACAAACGGACTGAAATGTTATTACAAAGTACAGAAATTGTAAAAAGATTTTCCCGCTACTATTTAAAATGCGAAAATAATTGTTTGTAACGTTTTCGCGCTTTAATTGAAATGAAATGAAATGAAATGATCTTTATTTATTTACGTAGGCTCAAATAAGCACTTATAAATCGTCAGTACATACAAATGAAAATAAAAATTTACCACCGGATTCGGAAAGTAGCTTCTACCGAGAAGAACCGGAGTTTTTCGAGTTTTTCAAGAAACTCGATAGTTACTCTTTTCATCGCCAAATTTACAATAAGTATCAATAACAATTATCATATTCTTAAGCTACTATGCTATACAAATCTAAAAAAGTAAATATGTATAATAGCAATTACAAATATTTGTCACTTAAAAAATCTTCTATATTATAATAAGCCTTTCTCATAAGATGATCTTTAATGTTTAATTTAAATCTATGCATAGGCAGTTCAATTATATTGCCTGGTAGTTTGTTAAATAATTTTATACTTAACCCCCTAAATGAACTACTAGTCTTGTAAAGTCTTAGATACGGAACGGCAAGCTTGTGTTTATTTCGGGTGTTAAAATGATGACAATCAGATTTAATTGATTACGAACGTCAAATTTCGAACCATAAGAAATTGACGATAAAGGGTTATTTTTATCTGCCTTAAATTGTTAAAACCTGCGTCACTCTAAACTCTATGGTAATAGACCGAATTACACGTATATGGAGCCGCGGGTAAATAAATGTTTTATAAATATATAAACATACTCATATTATAAAGCTAAAGAGTTTGTTTCTTTGCTTGAACGCGCTAATTTCAGGAACTACTGAAAGAATATTTCAGTGTTAGATAGTCCATCTAAGTATAGTTGAAGGCTATATAACATTGACGCGGGTGAAACCGCGAACACAGTCAGTATGACATAAGGATTGAGAAAGCAAAAAGTTTTGAACATGTCTTACGTTTTATAAACATGTTACAATGCCCTAGTAATTAGATATTTTCCCTGAGTGCCGACTGAGTTTAATTTACAACATACAAATTCAAAATTAAATAGCATGTTAACATGGTAGATGTATACACAATTTCATTTGTTTCGCTTTCGGCAACAAACAAATGTCAGTATATCATGAAGTTTCATGTTGCCCGTGCTGTGCCCGCGTTCATAGTTAATGTTGCCATATAGCCTTCCTCAATAAATTTATCTATACAACACAAAAACAAATTCAGTTCGGACCAGTAGTTTCTGAGATTAGCGCGTTCAAGCAAACAAACTCTTCGGCTTTATATATATATATATTATAGATTATGAGCGTAGAATAACGAATACTTAGTTTTGACTAGGCAGGGGGTTCGGTAAACAATGTATTCATTAAAAGCAATACTTATTATCACACCCGTAATCCATGTAGAGAGTCACAGAAGCCGTCTTAAACCACATTCCGCCAAAAAATAGAACAATACACTTGTACTGATTCCTAGACTTTTTAACCGACTCATCATGCAATAGAAATTTCTTTTTCATCTAAAAGCTCTTTCATTTATTACTAATAGCCACTTACAATTTTAAAATGCAACTATCTACTAGAGATATGCTCAACCTACGGCCCGCAGGCCAAATGCAACCTGCCGAGCCTTTGTTGTTGGCCCATATGAAGTTACAAACTTATTGTAAACCATTTTTATTGAATTACGTTCTAATTGAGACCTAAATAATTTTTGCCTGCCGCCTTTTGACACTATGACTGAAACGTGTTAGTGCCTCAACAAAAAAAGCTTGAACACGGCTGTACTGCGGCATAAAAATTCCAGTAGGTCATATATACCACATGCACCGTTAGATTGCAAATAAAACCTCACTATTAAAGTAAATGCAACGGCATCGTTATTTTTATACTACCGTTAGTATTGCTTTAATATAGCAAATAAAAGTTGTGCAAACTAGTTACCGTTTAATAGCAAAGCGGGTTACGTTTTTATCAGACAATTGTAATTATGTAGATAATGTGAAATACGAGATCTGGCTGGAGTATCTAATTATGAAAGGTATTAAAAAAACCTGTTGAGTGTAGACATACATGTGATGTAGATCATTGTCTGCTACCAGAGATTCTTAAAGTATTCTATATCGGCATAGTTCTGTTGTTAATGAATGAAAGAAGGAAAGAAGACTTAGCTGTTTGGTGCATATTACTTAACCTAACACAAATAATATTATTATCTTTGACGTAGCACAAAACAAAAACATAGTTACTTAATACGAAGGATTAAATCAAGCTTTTCTTAAATTAATTACTTTCATTTTCCTATTTAATTAATTAATAGTTTTAATAAAGCGAGTTGATTCATTATTTTTAATAGTAACGTTTACTAGTCGCTTTTATAAATATATTAAATCTGTTTTGTATCATATTTCATTATTACAATAGGAATAAAACATTATCGAAGAACATTTAAAAATGAATATTAATTAAACACTCCTCAATTATTCCGTTAATGTAGGATAAATTAAATGCTCCCAAAATCGCATTTCAATGGAATATGTCTGTTTGCAAAATACGCAAAGAATAAATTGTTATATCAACTTGTAAAAAACATCTTACTATTTCTACCCAAGTGTGTTAAAGAGACATTAATATTTTTTTCGTTTTGTTGTCCTTGTAAATAATGAGGATTGTTGTTAATAATTTACTGTAACAAATAAAAGTTCAAAAAGTCGCAAAAATAAGGAGCAACAATTCCTATTTTATTACATAAGTACATACACAGTTTCAAAATGTAGTGCACTAAAAAGATGTTATTGTTTTCGAACAACATATTGACTAAACATTAAGTCTGAACTATGTGAAGTAGGTGACAGTTAAACAATCTTATTTGGAAATGTATATAAAGCATCCTTAAAATAATCTTCAAAATCGTTACACAAACATCTGGGCTTAGCGGGATTAAGGGCCGTGCTCTGTGGCTTAGCGAGAAAACAAAAAAAAAATCAGTCGAATTGAGAACCTCCTCTTTTTTTTAAGTTGGTTAAAAAGTAAAGTACCTCTTCTTAATTATTTAATTAATTAATCCTAACAAGAATTAAGTCTTAGATTTTCTGATAAATACTTTAACCATTTCACCGAGATTAAAGTCTTTAGCCACCATGAAAATTATATATTTGAACGATAGCTTACATTATTATTATATAAAAACATGCACTTCTGAATAGTGTATCAATAAAATTATTAATAACAAGACCATCCTCTTGCCCTTCCCTCAGTTCATCTGGGGTCGGCGCAGCATGTCTTCCTCTTCCATACGTCCCGGTCAGCCGTCATCAAGCTATCTACTCCTATTTCACTCATATCATCTTTCACACAATCCATCCATCTCTTATTTGGCCTTCCTCTTCCTCTCCATCCACTGACATTCATATTCAGCACTCTCTTTGTCACATGTCCTTCCTCTCTTTTCATCACATGCCCATACAAATATAAACGGTTTCCCCTCATCTTATCTATCACTGGTGCCACTTTCATACTTTAATAAAAAAATATTGATAACAATACGTAAGATTATAAAATGTCCTTTGCCCTTTAGCAAGTAAAATACCGAATGCCATTTTCAAATAGGTGGCTTTTACTTTAGAGCTCTGTTAATGTGAATTGAATTTAATGTGACTATTAAAAAATCTATGATAAAAGGATTATTATTTTGTCGAATTAGGAATGTACAAATACATACCTCGCTTTATAATGCCATATGTATGCCATAAAACGTTCTAACCACCATCGAATTGGCTAGGCTTCAGTTAACACATACAGAATTGAATCGCTTTTACGATCGACTGTACCTTGGGCGTTTATAGAATATTGTAATGTGCGCATTACGGCGCGACTGTACGTTCGTTTATGACACATGATTAACATATCTTGGCAAGTAACTATAGGTACAGTCGGCCTTAGAAAGGTGGTGTGAAAATTCCATTTCTGCTAGCCTTTTGTCAGATAGCCGCAAGTGTATTTTGAAATGTCATCTTCGTTGGGTTTTAGTTCTTTTATCTTTCATTTATGACTATCGGTTTAAAGCTGTGTCTCACCTGGCAATCATTATCATTTATAATAACAGAAGATTGCTATTTACGCTTTATGTTAAAATATACACATCAATTTTGAGGTTGATATTTGATTTGCAAGAAATAATATATGACTTATAGTGAAATAGTTTAATAACTAGTCCCTAATTTAATATTTTTTGCTAAAATAAATGTTCTGGCTTAACCTACTAGGTGAATATTAATTATATATTATTCTTCGAATAAATCTTGTTAATTAAATAGTTTGATAAGACTAGACTGACAGTGTGACATTAAATAATTTATTAAAACCACATCAACATTTCCGGCCTGGAAGTATTGAATAAATTAAAGTAAAATGCAATTGATATTAATTATCTATTATTTACGGCTTAGTTATTTTTATAATTTTATGCTACATATATAAATGTTCTTTGATATAGTGATATTGATTTTATATCTTTTAAATGAGGCATTTGTTTCTTGCAATAATTTATTGGTTCTTATTATGGAATAATAATTCTATTTATGTATTTTTTATTAATATATAAATTAGATCTGATTTTATAATAAGTTTAGAGCTCAGATATTTCTAATCATTTTATTTTGAGTAATGTCTTGATAATATTGGACGTCAAAGACGTCTAGTCTGCAGTAGTTTTTCGAATGACATTCAGATATAAAGATTTATGTTTAGATTTTCTACTACATTTATATTACATATTATAACGTATTGATAAAATTTTTGGTTTTAAAGAAAGATTGTAAATAAATAGTTGTTCTGTTTTTGCGGCTGATTGTACAATCGTAAAAACATCGCTGAGTAATAGAGGATACGTCGAATATAAATAGCACCAAATAATTCTCACGTCGGCTGTACCTATTTGTCGTTCAGAATGGCTTCCAAACATACATTATGTAAACGAATAAAAAATATATCAAATTGCCCTCGGATAATATAAGCAAAGAGATGATCGCTGTTTGTATTTTGTATAATAAAATATCAAAAACGCCCGGACGGTTAAACTATATTGCTCTAATTAAACGAACGAGCTGTAGCAATAAATTAACTTGTTACAATTGTTTATGTCAAATTTAAACTAAAATATTTGCGTAGCCGACAACAATAAATTTGCTTGTTTTTTTTAATATCAAGTAACATCTTAGCACAACCGATGAAAATGCAATTGAAACGTCCAGCATTAATTAAAGGTCGTCGATTCCGGATCTTCTGGGAAAGTAAGTACTTATTTAATGGACGCATCCTTTGCCAGGTTCGTAGAAGGCGACGGCGCATCGTTCATTCCATTGAACGATTACAACTAGGGCGTCATTCATAACGATCGTCACGCAGGACCACCGGAGCCCGCTTATCGGCGGTGCGAGCCATCAATCCTCGGACCGGCGGCTAGGGACGCGTTCATTACGGCCCCGTTCCGTTATCAACTCGCCGAGATGCCGCCGAGAAAGAAACGCTCGTCTAAATTTGGCATTAGGCAACATCCGCGGCGTCGGCCATGGCGGGGGGCGTGGCCTACACCGCGGCCGCGCGCCATTGGCCGCGGTTTCGCGCCGTGGGAACGCGTTTGAATCTTTGAATATCGCTCGGACCCTATTATTGAATCCATAGACAGAAGAATGGAATATAAATTCCGACGATCTACTGCGGTCCCGTCGAGCCCGCGTCCCGTAATTGCGATTCCGCGGCCGCTCGGATTTTTCGAATGTAATCGGTAGGAGCAGCTCCGCGGAATGTTGGTGCCGTCACGGTCGGCGGCCGCGGCGCCGCCGGGGCAATCTCACTAATTACAGATAAAATCTGCACCTCGGAACGCAACCCACAATGGCAAATCCGCGGAACGCTCTCACGTGCCCCACAAAAACAGCATCGTGCAGAATGCGCAAAAGAAAAGAGTCGAGCTTCCGCATCCACTGCGGAAACTAATTACCCCGAATGCGCGAGCGCACCGCGACGACGCCGCGCGGGTCACCAATTTCGGCGTCAAACCCGTATTCTTTTTAAGGCGATGCGAGTTTTCGTTTTGCCGGCGACTCCGCACGTCCGTACCGAACTGCAACTGTCGTTTTTTGTCCGCAGGTCTGGTTCCAGAACGCGCGCGCGAAATGGCGGCGAATGGTGACGAAGCAGGAAAACAAGATGGCGGAGAAGTGCTCGCCGGACGCCTCGCTGGAGATGGACATGTACCACGGCTCGATGGGGTCCATCCAGTCGCTGCCGCCGCATAGCCCGCCGTACAGCGTGATGGGGGGCCCGCCGAGTCCCAACTCAATGGACTGCCCATAGCCCCAGTTCTGCGCCTTATGAGCGCTCCACCATTGAACACTCGCGTGCGCGTGCGTCACAGCCCAGGGCCTAGTGGACCCCCACTTAGTGATCGTATCCTATAGTTCTCGATAGTATAGTTAGTGTTACGAACCTCGTAACGTGAGTTGCTACAATTTTCAAGTAGTGCATCCAGTGATGAATACAAACGGTTGTGTATGTTGGTTTACTCGTGGAACCACTCGAATATTATTTTAGTGGCGATGGACATAAGGTCGAGAGTCGCTCGTATATAAATTAGATCTGATTGTTGAATCTCAAAGGTTGTAAATTTTGTCCTTTATTGATATTGTCTGCAGTCGAACAAACAGAATTTATTACGAACCTGTGCGTTGTGAGTATTCGATCCTCGGACTATCATAATTCGCTTTAGCGGCCACTGAGAAGGCCATTCGAGTCACAACGAGCTATAGATATAGCGCTAATAATTTACTATTAAATGCGTATGTGAAATACAACTATATTCCGAAATACGTTTCAAAGGTTTAAAGCCAACTGAATATACTGAAATTATTTGTATATCTTGGTTCTACGAACCAAAAAACTATGAAGAAAGTTTTTTTTATTAATATATACTATTTATTTATTGAACATTAATATTTAATTTGCATATAAGATTAGTTCTAAGCAATATTAGGTAAATGTGAAAATTTTCCATAGCGTAATTTAGAATGTAATGTAGTGGTAGGTAGGTAAAAGTGTAAACGATTGGCCGGTGAAAAATTACGTACGAATTGAAAAAAAGGCTTATTGTGTTAGTTTTTTTTTGAAAATTTGGTCTAATACGAACTTTGTCTAAGTAGTTATAAGCATTATCTAAGTATAATTATTACTCCGGCTAAACACACGCACTGTAAGTTCCTTTTTTTGTATAGATTTAAAATACATTAATGAATAAATAATCTGAATAATGTTACTGTAGCAAACTTTAACGAATATAATCGATTTATTGTATCTGATCAGTAAATTTAATATTGATAAATAATTCGAAATGACACCTGGATTTTATGCTGTTTACTCATTGGGGTAGCATTTATTGTGCGTCTTGAAAACTCCTAGAATGGGATTTTAGTTAATTTGTAATGTCAAAAGTGACAGTTATGTTTGACAATCTGTTAACCGTTGCTATCGATTCAGAACGGACTATTTTAATGGAAAATATGGTTTATATATCTTACTCTATGTATTAATTGTGTAACGAACATTGATTGTAAAAAAAATGTTATTTCGTTTTTTGAACCGCTTTAAACTTATTTACCTAAGTATAAAATAATTTATATACCTACTTCATGTTTGAGCATCTAGCGACTTGTCTTATGTACAATTTTATTTGGTCTCTACGGTCTCTTAAACCAATACAATATAATATACACCAGTGGTTTATAGTTGAAACATAAAAATTCACTCTATTCTACAACTTATACATTTGTGTGGTTTACTGAAAAACTATCACACCTATAGATTTGGACGTTTACATACTTACTAATTTTAATTCATGTCTAGATACGCATCTAGACATAGCCGTTATCTACCATAGAAAATAATTAGAACTACGCCTCTCAAAGCCCTCACAAAGCTCCGTTTTTGCTAGTACTTATCAAATTAAATATTTGCAAAATTAAACCTTAAACTGTCAACTGTGCTAGTAGTTAGCTTGGCAGTTAATTACAGCTAGCCGTTATATTATTTTGTTAAAAATAAATAATTTAAATTGTATTCAGTTTGGCATTAATTTGAGATTTTCATAATCATACAAAGTAACTGTATAACGCTAAGCTAACTTTGGTTGCTTCTAATAGTATAATATGATAATAATTAAAAAAAAAAATAGCATACTAAAGTTTAACCCAACAACATTAAGAATCGATTCTACGTCATCCTTTAATTATATACTTAGTAGGTATTCATCCTTTTCATATTTTTTCTTGCAATTTTGTCATACGATGTTTCAAAATGACGCAAGGTCCCACGTTCATTAGCTAAGTACGCCCTCTGTAAAACGTCAGAGTCCACTATTTGAACTTCTATTTTAAATACTAGTAACGGTTACAGAATTCACTCCATAAAAAATAAGAATATTTTTTTATTAAGTAATTATTATATAGTTCAACATTTAAGTTCCTATTTACGTTTGACGCATATTAAATGCTGCCCATTGTGTGTATATATATATATAGCAGAAATTAGCTTATGGATAAACCAGGCCACCTAATATGTCTGCGAACGTATGCCTGGGTAATCGATTCCTGTAACTAAAAATTATAAAGGTCTGTTAATAAAAATATTCCAGTTTATACGTGTTACGTTTTATTTACACCTACACCTGATGTTTCATATTAAAAAAACTGCCTCATGTATCTTTGTCCACGTACTTCAAGTTTGACCTAAATAAAAATGTGATATATCAGGGGAATATACTTAACTAGGGGACTAACAGATTATTCATTGTAAAATTTGGCATTCAATAGAGTACCTGTCGAGTTTCTTGCCGGTTTCTTTCCCGATAGAGTTTAGTCCCAAACGGGGGTACCTAATATTTTCTTTTCTGTACATATTGTATATTTATAAGTGTATTTAAAAGCCTAGACTGCCGATCCGACCATCGTAACCTTTAGATAAAGGAACCAGACAATTTAGATCATGTTACATGTACAATTGTACATAGTTGTTTGCATCTGCAAGTTTCACATCTCCGCCAAATTAGTGGTAGGTAGGTAGGTATAAATACATTGGCGTTGTGGTAGTTAGGTTTAACCATGACGTTCCTCCAGTCAAGCGATCAGGGGTACTGCGGGGTTTTAGTAAGTATACCCTGGCAACTAACATCTTAGTCGGAGCAGGGACCCCCGATTACAGGTGCCCGGCAGTCCCCCGCCCCCCTCGGTAGGGTGAAGGTGCGTAATTCCCCGCGACAAAAAAGGTATAAAGACGAACAAGTACATAGATTTAAAAAAAACTAAGTACGTGCCCGGGTTTGAACCCACATATCTTGGATACGAGGCTTTTAACCTTACCATTGAGCTGATACCGCTCTGTGCATAAAGTATCGATAGATAATTATATCGTTCGCTAATCTAGAGCGCTAGTCGCGTACTCCTGTAATACCCACCCGCTGACGTCACTTAGCACCGAATGCCGGTAGTTGCGGTTGTCATGCGCCGGTTCTGATTAAATTATTGCTCTTAGGTCGTAATAGGTGTGTGACCACCTGTACCGCGCCTTAATTTGACAACTGACACACATTTGTTGTAAAATATTTTTAAATTGATTTTTTTATATACTTTATGGATGGCATATAAGCATACGGCCAGTCTGATAATAAGCGGTCACCGGGGCCGGACCGTAAGTTTAGGGGGCCCTGGGCTAATACTACTAAGGGACCCACCTAATTACTCAAAGTATAATAAATAAATAAACATATATCCCACTACATCACATACATTGATCTGATTCCGAGGTAAGTAGCTTAAGCACTTGTGTTACGGATATCAGAATCAATAGTGGTATTACAAATATATACTTAAATATTGGATATTAACACCCAGACACAGAACAAACACAAGTAGGTATTCATCATACGAATGTTTGACCTGGGTGGGGATCGAACCCACAGCTCTTGGCGCATGGGGCAGGGTCACTACCGAATGCGCCATCGAGCCAGTCAAAGACGTAGTCAGTATAAGACGTAGACTTGAAATAAATGAATTGAATAGGTTTGATTAATCGCAGGATTCGCAGGGCTGCCGTACCGTACGATCTGTTTAATTTAGTAAAATTATGGATTTTATCGCATTATCGTCTATTTTTGACTTTGACTTGATTTAGCTGGGGGCCCCCTGAATCCACGGGGCCCTGGGCTAAAGCCCAAAAAGCCATATGGTAGATCCGGCCCTGGGGGTCACCGCAATTTATGGAAATTTCCTATACCATAGACCTAGACCTAGGTGTCTTAATATAATACACACTAGTGATGTCTTTGTTGTTGCTAGTGTATGAGCTACAATAACTGCATAAGATTGAGTTGATTGTACGCGTGCTTGAAAATGACAAAGATTTGGCTGGATTTTTGATTAATGATTTAGGCAGTACAAATTATATGTGACAAATGAGATATAACTATTTTTACAATCCGAAATGTAGCACATTGCACAGAAGCAGAAGCAGTTAATAAAAGCATGTTTATAGGTAAAAAAAAAAACTAAAAAAGCTTGTCATTTGATCAACATAAAAATTTAAGTAAGTAGTATTTATTTATTCTGTAGTCCTAATATACAAAAAAAAAAAATACTTATTAATTTAGAGCAGACGGTATTCACCTATTCGTTTTTAATGTCGAAGTTAATAAGCTTGACGAAGGAAAGACCTAAAAGTTGGTAACGAAAGGAATTCTTGTGAGCTTTTTGTATAAAAGTTCCCTTTGATTTGAACTTAGCGTTTGCGCTTTTTCTTATTCATCACATTCTTTCCGACGTAATAGAGAGACGAGAAGTTTTGTACCAAACGAAATGTTTACCTAGACAAATTCTTCCTGAGTGTTATATCCCCTTATCTATTATTATCTATTAAGTTTTCTTCCTAATCTTAACGTTATATATAGAATAAAAAAATAAAAAAAATCAGTCGAATTGAGAACCTAAGTCGGTTAAAAATACTTAAAATACGATGGCTTAGCTACAGTTTATGCCTGTTATATAAATGACCGTTAAGTAACGTTTTTATATCAAAAAACAAACAAAATAAACATAGCATCACGCCCATAATATATTATATTATATTCCTAAGTTTATAAGTGATCTCCAAACCTTTAATGGGCCTATGGATATAGGCCCATTAAAGGTTTGGAGATCACTTAGCGGTTTTAAAAAGAATTTCTGTAGTTGACTGTACATATTTACTTCACATTTTTATGGTCGGGCGAGTTGACGACAGAAATATTATTTAAATTCGAAAGGTACCAACTCGCCCGATCGGGCGAGTTATTGTCGGGCGAGGTGACGAATAACTCCTGACTAGTGTTCGGGATGTGGGACCTGGTATTATTTACCTTTTTTAGGTACCAGTCCCTTACACAGCAGACTGCAGAGTGTAAAATGGTTCATATAAGCTAAATAGGCTAGATGACTAAAAAAATCTGTTTAGTCCGTCAGTTAGGTTATTAAACAATATTAATTGACGAAGAAAAACGAAGAAGGCGTTCAAGTTGTGCGTGACTTTCGTACAATTTTTACATAATAGTGTCATCGTAAGCCCCCAGTCCGAAACTTTGATGCTCTTTATCTTTGTGATTTTTGGTAAAGCGAAAAAGATGTGTCTAGTATTTTTGTATACTCTAACTGACGGACTAAATAGAATTACTTATTATTTTTTAATGCAGTCATCATCCCTATTATACATATATTTCAGTCCTTCCACTTATGTGTGACGGGAAAATAAAAGACTAATATTCTAATGGAGAGACATACTTAAATACCTTTGGCTTGCAAATTTATATTTTCATCATATGAAACATTTGCATTTTAGGGGATACGAACCCGCGACCTTTTGTCGTCAGTATCTCTGACCACTGGACAGACAGACACAGATACTTTTATATTATATCACAATCGCTATTGACACTACGCAACATTATTGTGTATGTGTTTTTGGGTATATGCATTTGCTGGTACATAATATGTGTTAGGTAATATGAACATTTATCTGGTATATAATATATGGAGGTTACTTCTGTGACTGCCAAAAAGTAATCAAAGATATTTTTTCATAAAGCAGGTGAGGTCTGGTACATAATATATGAATATTATGTTTCAGACCTAAATTTGCTTCATGAAAAAAAAGAAAAGGTCGATCCCCAACACCGCGATGCGGCCCAACCCGATAAACGGAGGAATTCCCTCAAATGGAATCCGGACCACCCGGCCGCCAGCGCTTATTTATTGTTTTAATTAAAACAACATAACTCAGGCTCTGCCAACGCGCCTATGGGACAGGCCGTAACTCTCCGCCGCCTCTGGCCCACTGGCGTAATCGGCATTGCGTGGCGTTACGCCAGTTATAGAATGGCGTAACCCGCACTGCGTGGCGTTTGGGTTTACGGGCAAATGGAGATGACAATCAGCATGGTGTTTGCATTAGAAGGCGACCAGATCATCGTCATTGATGGAGGTATTATGGTAGGTAGATATCTGGTAAGACATGTACCGCCAGCCACTAGCTAGTCCTTTTATTACTATCGATGAATGATGTGCTTTACTACATGTATACATACATATCTATCATCATGCCCATAATTCCCGAAGAGGTAGGCAGAGTCAAAGGAGCGGCAGGCCCCTTTAACCACATTCAGTCAAAAACAAAACTGGGCTGGGTTATATAGAACATTATGAAAAACTAGTGACACATACCCACAGCCCCATTTAACATTAGGCATTGCTAGGCAAGAAACACAGTTGGCACATTCTTTTTTGAGTCCCAGACTAACATCCGACTATATATATATATATATATATATATACTTGATAGAATATATATATATATATATATATATATATATATATATATATATACACTTGATAGAATATATATATATATATATATTCTATCAAGTCCCGAAAGAAACAAACAGGCTAAACTATAAAACTAATTTTATTTCTCAAGTATCGTATACACTTTTAGAAGCATTTAGTAATAAGATGTTGTTTTTACGTTAAAACACACACGTAATTTTTATTTATTGCGATTTTTATGCGATAAGGAAGACTATTTGATAGAATCCCGATCTCGTGATTAGTATGCATAGCCTGAATCGTGCGAACATTGATGAATAGTCTCTTAACTAGAAAAGAGACGCGACTTCCCTTTAGCCTTGCTACCGCATTCGACGCATTAAGTTTCATTAATGATAATTGCACGCATTTTATCCCCGTTATCGTCCTCAAGTAATACTTAACAGCCGACTGAGAGGCGAGAAAACGTAATCAATTCGCAAATTAATATCATCCATACATGTCTAGCGCGATTAAGACTGACATTTGAGTGTTTGCACATGTTTATTTGTAATTGATAATAAGTTATATCCATTACAGTTAAGTATATATATAAGATAAAGGAGCAGTGGTAGCTCAATGGTAAGGTCACGCGCCTCTTAACCGAGGAGTGCGGGTTCAAACCCGGGCACGTACCTCTAGATTTTTCAAATCTATGTACGTATTTATACCACTAGCTCGACGGTGAGGGAAAACATCGTGATGAAACCTGCAAATTCAAACAACTTTGGATTTGTAACCATGACCAGCTGGATTTGTAAACATCGTGATGAAACCTGCAAATTCAAACAACATTGGATTTGTAACCCAATCTTAGGGTTACGAAGGTCAGATCGGCAGTCACTTCAATGTTATTAACAGACTCGCTTAATCCTGGACATAACGCTAGGAAGATGATGAATAAGTTATATCCCTATATCTGGTACTCTAATTTGTTCCCATGAGGTTCCAACTGTGAATTCGGTTTAGGTCTGGTGTTGTGAGGTATCGTCCTTCACGCCGGATTAGCGCGTTTCCTCCAGCCCAGTTTCCTCCCTTTATGTTTTATTTTCGTAAAATGTCCATAACCATCCTTAGACACACATTAATCTGAATACTAAATTAATCAAAATCGATTCAACAGTTCTGACGAGAAAGCGTATCAAACAAATTCTCGCAAATATCAAAAAAAGTAATGTCCAGTCTACCAATGCGACTGTTGTCGTGTTATTTTTAGTGCTTATATTGTAGATAATTATATTACCCATTATTGAACTGATTATTTACTGTGGTTTTTATAGTCTAAGATTCATGACATTTTTTTAAACAATAATAACAACAACAATAATAATGTTAAGTCAACCGATGCGACTATCTGTCGTGATATTTTTTGTGATTATGTTCTAGATATTTTCAGTAGATGTTGATCTGTATAATAAAACATTGGAATTATTATTATGTTTTATATCAACATTTAGACTAATATTTTGAACTAATAAACTATTATTTAAAAGCTTTTTATCTGACTGTACTGAACAGCTCCAATAAATCGGAGGTGTCCGAATCGTCAGTGAAAAATATATTAAAATTAAAAAGTGTAAATTCGGACACTGTGTCCGAATAAACTGTGTCCGAGTCGTCAGCAAGTCTTATTTATTATTCTGAGGAGCAAAATTATGCAACACGATTGCTTAAAGTTCGCATAATTATATTAATTGTTATTTATAAACTTACAAATTCCAAATACAGAATACAATATTATTGATATGTTCTTATAGTAAACAAACCAGCAGGTACCTTGGCACACAAGTACTAAGTTACCAGGCTCGCTTTTAGGTTAACAGTCCAATCGTACCAGGAACGGAAAGCTAGAATCTGGAATAATAAATGACTCAAGGACTACACCCATCGGTAATGATGAAAACTTATCCGGTTATTGTTAAAAGAATATTAGAACCGAAGTTAATGAACTCGCGACTCTTGTTGAACGGTTGTTACGGAGTTCTGACAGAAAAAAAACAAAAGAATCCGATAAACTTTACCGACTTTTCTCTGTCTGAAGAAAGTAGTTAACGAGTTTCATCGTAGGATCGTAATATTTATTGATTTCTTGTCATTCATAACCGTACTTCTTATTTATTTTTAACAACATTTTGATGTTTACATTTTGGAAGGAATAGTAATACGACTGTAATACATTCATACATTACATGACGCCTGTAACGCCCGAAGGGGTAGGTGAGTCAAAGAGTCAGCAAGCCCCTATAAGCACATTCAGCCAGAAACAAAACTCGGCTGGGTCGGATGGAAAATTTTAAAAAGGTAGTGACAAATAACCAAAACCTGTTAAAGGTACCATTAGTCGCCTTTTACACAAGGATCACAGTTGGCGTATTCTTTTTAAATCCCAGTAATGGAACTATTATCTACTAGACGATAAGTGAAACAAACAAAATAATAATCGAATTCTGCTGACTTATATCAATTCCCTGACTCCACCTCCAAAAAGTAATAAGTATAATCAAAGATGGCTTATTCAATAAAAGTTATTATACTATATAGATATATTTTACAAAACGCCCAAAATTTTTAGAAATCGACATATCAGACAATTTATAATTTAAAACTGACGATTTTGTTGCTGATTTTATTTCTTACAGAACCTTTAGGTAAAGAACTAAAATAATTGACGATAACGATCGAACATTCATTTATTTCAATACATTATTGGTTTATCTTATATCAGTACTGCATGTACTAAAATACCAAAGACATCTTTACCCTACCCAATGATATCTTTGCACATACGTCAAAGTCATACAAATGCATGAAGCAATTATATTAGGCACCTGTTGAATACAGTAGCAAGAGAAATATCCCAATAAACACGATGAGCCACTTCCTGATAATTTTAAACCACGATTTTTTTGCAGCACACATAAACTTTTAAATGTCAGTAACTTCGAACAAGTATCAAAACTACTTCATCGTGGTTTTTTGCTCCAACGCAATCCAGTAGCTGGTTTAAGTGCTGTAATGATAATTAAACGGTAAGAGACAACTGCCGAAATGTTACTAATAATGGGAAATTAATAATCTACCACTGTCCCGACTCTTGCAATTCAATTTGTCCACTTAGTTCAACCCTTGGGGGGCTTTACACGTGGCGACTTTGATACGAAGTCGTTTAAAGAAGGTTTGAAATAGGAGCGTTGGTGTTGTATCAGGTACCGTTTAAGCATTAATACTTTAGGTATATTATTGGAATACTGTTAACGGATATTATTGACTTGGCCATCGCACTAAATAATTTAATTTACACGTGTTTTCATGCGATGGCCGAGTCTCAATATATTTATATAAAACGTTAAAGATTTTTAATATTGATATGCATCACTATAAGATGCTGTTAATTATTACGTAACAACTTAATGCTTCGAGTTCGGAGATTCCAGACACAATTAATTCTCAATTGTTATGGACCACGATCGTGGTCTTAGGGACTGGACCTATTAAGACAGAAAGTCACTTAAGTAGAGACTGAATATATTAATAACCGACTTGGTATTACATGGATCTCACAACTTTTTACCGTAGAACAACTGAGTTGCGAGACTTGTTTTTTTTGACAAGTATTGTTTTTGATGGGATCTCATTTCTTTTTGTATTTTGTAGACAGTTCTACTTTTTTCCTTTTCGGTACCTTCTACTTATTGTATATATGTATATCTACAACCAACGAATTAAAGCCCTCTCTCTGACATATTAACTTTTCTTATTTTTGTAGGTAGCCTTCCGTTTTCTCTTTTCCGGTACTACTTCTTGAGCTTCAGCTACAGTTTTTCTAAGAGCCCACTGCCTGTCTCTATGCGTTTTTCTGGGACAATTTTTGACAAATCTGGACGATAAATGCTTCTTGGTCTGTTGTATTCACAAATTGAGGATTCCTGCGCTTTAACACTTTCAAAGTCGACATTAATTAGATGTAAACCGCCCAGACTTGTAACTGTAAGACTTGTAATTGCGGAATAAATTCACATGACCATTTTTTTCTCGATTTGGCAGGTGCACTACTGTGCGCCTATATTTATATGGGATTACAAAGTTATTTAAGCAGTTATGTATCTAGAAAACTGGACCGAAAATGAAAATTTTTACTCGACTTGGCGGGGGTACTACTGTGCGCCTTTATATTTATATGGTATTACAAAGTTATTTAAGTAAGTAGTTAAATATTTATAAAACTGGACCGAAATTGAAAAATTTTGCTAGACTTAGCGGTTGCACTACCGTGCCCCCAAATATTTAAGTTTTTTCTTAGTTCATACACCAAACTCTACTTATATTCCAAATTTGAAGCTTCTAGGTCTGCTAGAAGTGCCTTAGAATTTTGATGATCGGTCAGTCAGTCAGTCAGTGAGTGACAAAATTAAGAAACCTTGACCCATTATAATTCTTAAACTACTGGTTAAAATTGAATGAAATTTGAAATATACCGTGTCTTTACAATGCCTGCATGGTTACTGAAAATTCAGTCTTCTAGTTTTATCCACAACGAAGTTACAGGGGGTCGAAAATGGCCTGAATTGCTTCGAGAAAAGGATGGTACGGCCGTGCCGCTTTTTTGCTTGACTTGGCGGGGGCACTGCGGTGCCCCCAGATAATTGTGTTACCTCCAATGTATTGTTTAGTTCCTTGTTTTTTTAAGATTGAAGAGCGGTGGCAGCTTAACTATAAAGACACACAATGGATGCGAGTTCAAACGTGATAAGTATATACAGAAAATATTATAAATGAATTACAGCAATTCACAGTAATTCGGTTCCGTTTTTACATATTATCAGAGGAGTATTTCACTTAAGAAACATATCAAGTAGTACATACGTCTTCTAGAAAATACTATGTTCCTGGCTTGATGGCAGGCAACACAGGTGATGCCTCTGGTGAGTTGCATACATCCAAGGGCATTGACGATGCCTTACCATCAGGTGATCCGTCTGCTCTTTTGCTATAGTACAAAAAACCAGTCGTAGAGTGTAAAGGCTGTATATCACAGTCATATATACCTAGGAGCGGGTTGCAACTCACCGTGAATTCGACTTCTTTAGTTTACGTCGCGTAAAAACTGGTCTCACGCGCCTGCAGTTCTGCAATCCGGTAGTTCCATTCAAGAGTGAAAGAGTGAGAACGATGTTGTCACCTTGAGTTAGAACGGGACGCACATAGAAGTCACGTAACGGTAGGACTGCTTTTCGGGTTTAGTCCGGCCTGTTTTGTTGATATAAATAATTCTCGGAAACGAATTAAATTGTTGCCATCGAATTTATATTAGTCAGCTTATGTATAGCGATGGCGTCCTAGGATGCCTTTGTGTGGACTTTTTGGTTTTTCGGTTTCGGTTATGTTATGTAAAGGATATCGGGGAATAAATTGGTCTCGTCGTTTATAGTCAGCTTTGTATTGATGTGGTTTCTGAGGTAGATTTGGGAATCTGGTGAATATCCAACTTAAGGTGGTCTGTTGGTTTGCATTAACATGCCTATTCATCATCGTGTATTTTAAGACTAAAACCCTTTAAATAGATGTATGATTTTTATAAATAGTCCTTCCTTAAAAGGTAGGTATTCTATAAAGGTAGGTGGCAGTTTTTTGTTTATTTATTTCTATCTTTACTTATGAACAAAGTACGCGTCTTTTTTCTTCTACTATTATAAATGCGAATGGTTTTATATCAACGCCTTAAATGTTGACTGGAATCAGTTTAGACACACACGTATATCTTCACAGGTAGGGTAAATTTAACCCAGTCTTTTGTTTTTCCATGGGGTAATTATTAACCCGTTTTTTTGTCATTCTGAAGTCGCTTTTATTTGTGTACACAGATTTTGATGGGATGATTTTTACAAAATCAGACTAAGAACGACAAGATTCCAATACAAAGTTACAATACAGTACTTGTAATCCTGTGTGGTGTACGTAAGTACGTGTGGTGATGGATAGGTGAGCTCTATGATAAGGACACGCGCCTTCAATGCGAAGGGCGTTGATATAAATCAATTACTTTTGGATTTGTTAACTCTATGTACGTAGTTGAGGACACCTGCACATTTAAATAAGTTTGTATGTGTAAGCTTTACGAAGGTCAGATAGTAGTCGCATTAATCTAATAACCTGACTTTATATTCTGGGTTATAGTCCCAGCGGACACGACTAAAAACGGGACGACTGTACTTGTAGTATGTCGTTAACATGGAACGGACTTGTCTCCAGTTCGCGGCACGGTCTACTGCTACTGCTTAGATTTCATCAATACCATAAATTACAACTTGACACGAAATCTTATATTTCAACGCAAAAATATGACTTTAGGGGATCAAATTAGTAAAATAAAAATCTGAACCAAACACATTTACACAGTAAAAACTGTAATTAATACCGATATATTTAAGGTTTAAAGTATTTAAGCAAGGGTTGTGAAAAATATAAGATGCGTATACGCTGAAAAAATACATTTGTCAAGCCGAAATGTGTCTTGCTTAAAACGTGCTAAAAGTTAAATTGGCGTGGTGGTTAATCAGTAAAAAATATTAGGCGTGCGAGCGAGCGTCGTTTGGCGCGGTTATCAATCATGCGCCGGCGCAATGTAGCGTGCAGTTTTAAGCGTCGGGGCGTCGGGACGCGACCGCCTTTCCACACCCGCCGTTGGAACAGATTTCGTGTGGTTGAGGCCCGTTCGTTGGAACAAATGCACGGAATGTGTTCCAAATATGTTCTGTATTATTACCTACATATAATTATTTACTATAATTTGGCTCAATGGCGTTTGCCTTTATGCAGTCGTCCAGTCTCATGTCGTCCTTTTTAAATGTATAACTACCCCAGGTGGTATTTTGGTCACTACGTACCTTCATAAACTTGATGTATTTTTTTACCAATTACAGGATACTATTATATCGTCATCTTAAATAAAGTCCGATTTTGATTTTTACCGCCCTTACGATAAAAAATCTGTATTAATAAAAGTAATTCTCTAACCTTAAGTAAAATTATGATATATATTATGACGTATTGCAATCGTCAGTCGTAATACTTATTCCAGTTCACCTAATTAATATGGTCATCAAACTATTCCCAATTGAGTTTGCGCCTGTGAGAAAAAAAATCTTCTTCAGTCTGTCCTTTGATGTTATTTGAGTGATTTGATAATACGATTAAAAAAAATTGCTTACGTCCCAGTTCATGTTAATTTTTATGCACTTGTAATTTGATCATGTCTTTATTAATATTAATGTCATAAAATTATAACTAACCGGCGTAAATAACTGAAGTAATGGATACGAAATGTACTTTTAACTCAATATTTTGCGAAGTTTTCTGCAAACTTCCATGCTACGACAGGGCATATTTGCATTTATTCCATGTAATATTTTGTCCGCTGCCACCGGACGTTGAGGTAGGGTTCACACGACACTAATATTGCATTTTAGGGTTAAATAACTATTTATCAAGGCATTTTAGTTTATCCATTTTAGGTAACAGTATTTTATAAAGATTATCCAGCAATTTTAATTATTTCCAAATTTAAATTTTTTATTGGTTTGAAAATATAAAATGGATTGTCAGTTGAGTACCTATCCTAAAATATGACGTCACCAATTCGTATTTCTGTACAAATTTAACGGAAGCGTTGCAATTAAACGCTCGTAAATAGTATGTTTTATAATTATTCAGATGTTTTTTATGGAAATTTGTTCTAAATTTTGTCCTATTAGAAGTTGAAAGTTGATCAACCGGCGAAGCAAATCACGCTACGACGTCAATAGAATGTACGTAAGTATAACCGGGGCAGAGGTCGACATGACAAAAAGATATAATAAAATATTTTTTTTTTAAGGAATAGTCTTTCATAAAATTAGATAATATAAATACTGTGTAGTTTATATTATCTAATTGATCGTATTATTTCAAATTTTAATTACGGCATAATCTACTCTGCATTTATTAGTTGTATTGGGGTAACCAATAGAAGATCTCACTTAACCCCGACACTAAATTAAGTCGATCAACAATCCCGCAACAAGCCAACCCTAGCTCTGTGCAAGTAAGTCTGCAAAATAAACCTAGGAGTTATATTCCAGGAAATGTGCGCGAGAAATTTTCTATTTGTGAGAAATCCCACAGTGCGGCCGCGGGCCGCTGAGCGTGATTTACCGTCTCGTGAATAGACGCGCCGCTTTTTCCGCTCAGCTCAGCTTTTTATCATCGTGGAAAGTGAGTTTCGCGATTGGACGAGTTTTGGCGCTACTCCGACGCGTTGTTGTGTTAAAATCTGTTCTGGTGAACGCTTGCAGTTTTATTATTGTAGTTTGAGTGGTGTGATTTTTTCTTTTTGGTGTTAGTCTTCCGTTTACTTATGATAGATATGGGGAGTCTGGTTTTATGTTGAAGAGTTAAGTGCCTTATTACAGTGATTATTTATCATTAGAAAGACCTGCAATTTTCTTGGGGATAAACAATATATGATTGTGTGAAGAAATTGACATTATTCCGTCATCTAATTTAAATTTGAAATCATGCCATATAATAAAACTTTGTAGGGACAAATGAGAAGGCAGCTTCCGTTCGGCAACCTATAAGTGCCGTAACGCCGGCAGTAGCCATCGTCATCATGGTCCATGATCTTGGATGAAGCTAGTCTGGTTCTTACTTTCTGAATGCTGAACCTGGGATATGTCAGTTTGGTTATTAAATGTGACCGCCATGTCGTAATGTAACCCTTAAATAGGGGAACTAGATAAATTAAACCCTGGGCACACCTTCATATTTTATTTATTCTGCTAAAAATAAATATGGAGGTGTGACCATTTTAATCGACGGCCTTGTTGGTCTAGTGGTAGCATGCGCCGCCTAAGGACCAGGAGGTCCCGGGTTTAAAACCCGGGTCAGGCTAAGAATTTGTTGCTGGTTATCTCAATATTTAAATTACTCAGTAACAGTCCGGAGTCAGGGAGTTACCGGTTTAATCACCCCTGTGCCTCGGAAAGCACGTTAAGCCGTTGGCCCTGAGCCTGACCTCTCACCGATCACGTCGAATTGCCGTCTCACCGCATTATGAGAGTGAAGGAATAGAGAGTGCACCTGTGTTTGCGCACACACTTGTGCACTATAATATCTCCTGCGCAGATGGCTAACCCTCGTTGAGATTGGCCGCCGTGACCGATATCGGTTAGGAGGAAATTATTATTCTGTTCATTTCCTCAAGCTCTTTCCCACGCGCGTTGCAAGTGTAAAAAGTCAGAGTCCGTGTTTCGACTAACACCTCGCATTTACAGCGCGTCCTAACCATTGACCTACCCTATTCAAAGTACCTATTCGCAAGCGATAAACCTCCACAAAAACACCAAGCACAAACTTTTATCCGCGAAAAAAATGCTTAAATTTTCTGAAAACCTAAACCTTTTTGAATCGTTCAACTGTGGCTAGGCGGTTATAACTCCAATTCCGTTACGTCACTGGAGTCGGGGCAAAATGCACAGAAATAGGTCGCGCAATGGGCCGTGACCCGGGCTGCGGGCCACGTGTGCTGCGTTTTTGTGGAGCCATTCTGACGCAGTTAATTGTTACTCCGCTTCCTGCTGGCTTTGGTTGAAAGGATTGCCGCTGCTATTAGAAGAACAGGAGAATGCCGACTAACTAGATCTGTTATAGCGCGTTGTCCATGAGATGAAAAGGCAAATCATCAGAAAATTCGCCAATTCGTGCCTGCTCAGAAGTAACATTTACCTACTGTGAGATGCCCTCAAATTCTGCTCTTCTGTATAAGGCTATGGCATGAAGGATATATTATGGTCTATTTCGTGATAAGGTCGAAATAATCATTTATCGATAGTAAAACATGCTAATATAAGTATAATAGGTACAATTAAAACCAAATTTAGACAAATACATATTGAAAAAATTATAAGTACTAATAAATAAACTAAACAAAAAAATTCAGTCGAATTGAGAACCTCCTAATTTTTTTTGAAGTCGGTTAAAAATAGCTAATGGGTGCTTTGTTTTGATTTGTAGGTTTTACTATTTACAAAGGTTTGTAAACCAAATAAAGTCAATAAAGTGACTAAAATATTTATACATCAACATTTTCATCGATTTTGTATCTACCGATTCATATAAAAGAGAAAAAGAAAGATATATTGTATCTATTAACATAACATTTGTTGGACGAAGTATTAAACTACGTCGGCATCGATTTCATGCGTCGAATATGAATTTTGATGTCTTTGCATCAAGATTAGCAAGCTGGCCCCACATTAAAAAGACAGGACGGCCTCATTCCTTTTTCTGAATCGTCTATAGATCCTGGCCGGTTCATCTTTGACTTTTTAATTTCAGCGGTGCGCAGATAAAATCTAAATCACAATATTTGGAGACGCGAACGCATCAGGTGCACTCGATGAATCAAACATAATTGATCGGAGAGAGATCGGCCCGATGACGTTGTCAGCTTGTCGCCTCGACAAGGGGTTTTGTCACTCGAGTCCGATGAAAAAAGGCGCCTTTTTTCACTTATCACCCATGTTCGATATGATTCTTTTTCGAAGCGTGAATGGATCAGTTACTCGTTTTTGTTCTAGCCGGACGATCGAGGAATTCGGAGACGATCCATTTTCGAATTTCAAATGGTGCTGTCAGCATTAAAACAAAAGACAAATGATAACTGGCGTCACCTCGGAGCAGAGAGTAAATAATCTATAAAGACTTCACGCTTTATTGAGAGCCATTGTTAAAAATGCTCATGAGTATTTTCAAAAGAAACTTCTCAATGACTAAAATGGTTGTTTTGATAACTGATTTTAAGTCCAAGTTATTAGACAATTACTTTCCACTTTTTAAATATGTAATAATTTAGAGTCACAGACTTTGGATGAGCACTCTTTTAATAACCTCAAGTCTCTATTTCAGAATTGGGTAAATTTTTCGAGAAACTGATTTGAAACTTTTCTTAGTAAACCCTTGAAATCTCAGTAGGTTTATGTTTTGATGTGTAGTAAAGACTTCACACGTATATATTTTAATGCTGCTAATTTATGAAGATATTTTATGTCATATTAAATAACGACTCCAAATCATATATTTATTAGGTTTAGTTTACCTTGAACTTCAAATGAGCTTAAATAGAAAGCGAATAATATCGCTAAAGATATTACATATTTCTGGGAAGATACTATTTTCTACAGTAATATACCCTTATTAATTATTTGTTTAGCTACATTTTCTAACTTAAAAAGATTATTTATATAAGCTAGAACGAGCTACTTAAAATACTAAATGTATGTAACATTTTTGTTGAAAGTAGCTCATTAGTAGGTACTTACAATACCTACACGGGCTTAAAACCAAAAAAAAAGAAAAGCGCTAAATCAACATGTGGGTTAATATGTTAGACAGATGTAACATGTTGGAATACCGACAATGTTGGTAGGTACTTGTGTAACTTGCACGTTAATTCTGATCTGCTAAATATTGCAGGTGAGTATTTAATTTTTAAGTTAGTATTTTAGTATTGTTATTAGTAAGTTACATACATACATACATAATATCACGCTCATAATCCGCGAAGGGGTAGGCAGAGTCAAGGGGGCAGCATGCCCCTTTAACCACATTCAGCCAAAACAAAACTGGGCTGGGTTAGATAGAAAATTGTGTAAAAGTAGTGACAAGTGGCTAGCTCGTCGCCTACACAATCACATACCCAAACCGCATATACCATTAGTCGTCTTTTACGACATGCTAGGCAACAACCACAGTTGGCTTAGTAAGTTATTAGTTATTCAAAAGCCTCGCAACACAGGTGTTTTGTTGAAGATTGAGAAAGAAAAATACAAAGGATTCTATCTAACTGTATCATTTAGTTTATGTTACAGGCGACGAGCTAGCCGCTTTTTACTACTTATTTACCATTTTCATCTAACTCAACATTTTTTTTGGGCTGAATGTGGTTTAATGAGCTTATCACCCTTAGAACTCTGCTTACCCAAGCAGTGAACGTGATTGATTGAATATAACTACACCTTAACGCAACCATCAGAACACGTGAAGTACCTCGTCCACCCATCCAAGTTTCGCCACACCAAGCGTTGCCTAACTCTGACGTCCATTGTCCGCCCATAGTCCTGCTGATGAACGTTTAATGCACACAAAATGGCAGTCATTACTAGTATATGCTGGAGCAATTATTCGCATCCCGTCGGTTGATCCTGCGCGCGTGAAATGTAATCAGCTTCGCTAGTGCGCGTCGCCCGGCCGCGCCGCTCAAGTGGGGGCGACACACGGAGGCGAAATGTGGACGTGCCCGACCTGTGTCGCCTAATCATAGCACCTGGGTGACGGGGCTTGATTAAGCACGTTATTGTTAAATGTTTTGACCAAAAAAAATAATTAAACTAAGTGTTAATTATCTAATCCATCATATCTGAATGAAATTATTATAAAGTAATGTCAAGACTGTCAATATAGAAGTATAGCATGACAATTCATAATAGTAGTGTTTATTTGGCACTTGGTTTTATTTTCTATAATTTTGTCTATATCGAGTAGCTAGGTAATTTTTCAGAAAATTGTAGGAGCCGTCCCAAAAAAAAAAAAATTTAAAGCAATTGCGGTTAATAGAAGAAGCAATTTCAAACACGAATATGAAAGGGGTTTTTTAAATAGCTACTATTAATATAGAATGGCGTTAAAAATCTTGAAGTTTGAACGTATATAATGTTAGTTAAAACGAGGGTCGCGCGTTCTAATCCCGCTAGGGGCAAATGTTTCGTGTGATGAACATTTGTACTCAAGTCATGAATGTTTATTTATATATTAAGTATGCCGATCCGTTTACCTAATATCCATAGCACAAGCATAAGCCTAGTTTGGAACTAGGGAATTGGTGTGTCTGTCTGGAGAATTTATTATTATTGTTGTTGTGATCTTTCGCATTTTGGTCTCTGACTTTATAGGATGGACATCTGGATCTTTCACTTTATAGGATGAATTCTTGTACACTTTTTAAAAAAATAATCAATTATTCAGTTATTAAATGTCCGACATCCGCCACAATTTCCGCCTGTGTGCGCTCACCGACCAAAATCATGATCCCACAAAACCGTAGCCGCGCTAGACTCAGCCCTCCCCCTTTGAAATAAAGCTCAATCCCAATTAGCGAACACCAACAATAGTGTCTTTTCACTACGACACGTGGCGCCCCCTGGCGCCCCCTCGCCCTTTGTTAGGGTCAAAAAACAAGCCGAAACTCACGTATAGCCCCCGAACAAAAGGCCCCGATTCTTGGGAAGGATTTGAATTTTTCAAGGGTATTACTGAATTGGCTCTTACTGTATTTCCCTTGTGCGATGGGAACATTCGATATTCATTTTTTAGTCGCCATTGTTTTTGTTCCAACGATAAATGTGCGTTGCGTAGCATGTAGCAATTTTCCGTAACTTAAAATCCGGAGGGAAATAAATGTTGTGAGATGATCGTATTTTTTAAGCAGACTTCAAAATTAAATACATTTAATGCTTGTATTTGTGTGCCTTTTAGCTGCTTACAATGGGCTTTTGTAGTGACTTAATAACGTTTATTTTAACTATGTTTATTATATTGTGTAAGTGCTTTACTAGAGTCTGTACGAATAAAGATATTGATTAAAAAAAATATTTGATCAAGAAAATGTTTGAAAGGATTATCTGTTATGATAAAGCAATAAGTATTTTCTCGGTTAATGGTAACCAAACCTCCTTATCTGCTTACGCGCCTCCTTGCACGGCCGTACTGGCCACTAACAAGCCACACGCCGCGCTAAGAAAAAAAAAAGCAGCTGTCATCAGTGTGAAAAAAAAAAATATCATAGCTATGTCATAAGTTTTAACACGAATATTGCTGCTAGAGAGATTGTTCTAAAAACTAACTAACTAAACTTCACGCCACTTCCCTAGCGGGGTAGACAGAGAGAACTAAAAACGCTCTAAAAACATTTAAATTAGTTGAAATTTTAACGAAAATTGCCTTGAATTCTGTGTGAAATTCTTCCATTCCTGAAGAGACTTTCAAAGATTCATATTGTGATGTGAAGATATCACGCGTTGTGGCTGAGAAAACGTGGCACCGGTCTGGTCGTCCAAGATACATGGCTTACTGTCTTCTAGGATTACATCGCGTGTTATTTGGCAGAGATACGCTTAACCTGTCTTCATACTTTTTTCTTTTTTCCACCTCAATGTAACATTGACCGACCTGGATGAGCTATTTACTCGAAAAACCACTCTGTCAAATCCGTCAACGTACCGCTAAATGGGAAGCTGCCCTCATCGTCATTAAATTTCAAAAAGCGAAACATCGCATTACAAATCAAGTGAATAGTGTTCAGTGGGTCCGCACCTGCGCCCTCTGCCCAAATTAAGCCCATTAGGGCGCGTGTACATGAATATAGAAATGGATGTTATGCACAGGTGCCGTTTTGTTCTGCAGTTGAAAGTGTTTACTGGTTTGCGATAATGAGATTTGTGAGGCCAATGAGGGCGATTGGGGATGTATTGAAGGTATAAGATTGAGTATAGCAAAAGTATAAATTACTATTTTTCACCAAATAATGATTTTTAGAAATTGGATAACGTTTAATAGAAATAAAATGCTTAGCGTTTTGCTCCGCTCCTAGATGGGGTCCGATTGGATTTGGCTATTCAGGTTATTTAATTGGAACTACTGCTACGTTTCTTTGTTACTTTAGATAAAGCCTTAAATTCCACAATTGAATATATAATTCCATACACTCATCTCATCATGCCTGCAATCCGCGAAGGCGTAGGCAGAATCCATGAGCTGTAAGCTCCTAAAACAACAATTGAACAGAAACAAGATTAGCCTGGGTTAGATGGGAAACTGTGTCGTATTGTGACAAAAGGTGCCAAAGAGCAAGGCGACAAAGGGCTAACTCAACGCCTACAAGCCTAAAAAATATATTTATGTAAAGCCACACAGACTCTTGAAAGCACAAATGATTTTATCCTAGAACTCTTGTTATAAACATAACATTTATGACGGACCAAGATTTCTTTTGTTCTAGACTAATGAATAGTTCCTGAGATCTGTATTTTCTTTGAAACGAGCTACCAGTAATTGCACAGGAAATCCTTTTGTAAACATCCGCGAGGACTCAAAGTTCCTAGAAAAACAGTTGAAAACAAACTAATAATTAATTTCCTGCTGAGAAAAAAGTATGGCACATTTGCTAAGAACGAAGAATTATTTTTATGGTACCTACATAGGTGTATCTTTTTTATATATATTAATGATACATGTTTTACAGAACCTATTGTTATTTATACAACTTTATATATTTTTCTGGTCTCAAAGTTGCTGTAAATGAAATTCAATTAGGGTTTCGTAACCCTAATTGAATTTCACTTAAAGCATTGACATGAATATTTGGATAACGTTATATATAATATACTACTAACGTTATATATAATATACTATATGATAGATTTAATAGAAGTCGGATTAGTTCCTTGCCTTATATATCGGGTGGTTTCTAGATTTAGTAAGTTTATTTATAGATTAAAGACACTGCAGATGGACTTTCGTAAAATTAGCTAAATACAGTAGATATGGATTCTAATTAAATTAATAGATATTATTATAATAATATGTTTATAAAAGTAGTTACTTTTATAATCATTTATTAAAACCGAGTTATTCTTAACTAATTAATGGATAATTATTTCTTGCGAGATCATTATGCCCATACATGAATTAAAATGGACTATAACTTAGCTGATAAAACAATGTTGCTATTGTTTTCATCACGCCCATAATTCCCGAATGCATAGTCAAAGCGGCAGCTAGCCCCTTAACCACACAAAGCCCAAAAAAAAAATGGTCTGGATTAGATAACTGGTAATTGAATATAATGGCATATTAAGAATTATTTAAAAAATCACAAAAAATATTGACCCAAAGAAAAACATTTCGAAGCGAACTCTACTAATTACTCCGAAAAAAATCTCTTAAACAACCCGATCCTGTCTCGGAGTATACCGAATAAACATGTTAAATCACGTAAAAACAAATAATTGGTGGGCGACGCGTGTCGGCCGCGCGGGCGCCGCGTGTCAGCCGCGCGCCCCGTGTAACAGCGCCCTAATGTATAGGGTTACCGGCGCGCGAAATAATTGCGGAAAATCGCCACTGATGTAGGATCGTATGGTGGCAAATTTTGCGTGTGTTTTTTATCTTATTATTAGAAGTAAAAAAATAATAGTGGTAGGGGAGTCCTAAATTATGAAAATAATAAAAATAAAATTGAATGTGCGCCGTATCTTGAGTTGGTAATATAATAATTAAATGAATTTAAAATAGGTCGTTTCTTAAATTTTTTGCAACTGCGGTCATTTAATTCGCATGATCCATTTGAATCATCTTTAAACCACTGAAAATATTTATGTATTTAGGTATATGTATACTATATTCTTAGAGAATCTGAAGTTTTACGATTTTGAGCTTCACGGCAAGGTTCAATCAGAATCTGATTCAGAAATAAATATGCGGGGCTTAGGCGGTGTAATTGTGAATGATGATGTAATCGTGAATGAATGAATATTGCGACAAGTCGAGCATAAAATTTATCCAACTTACGTTTTAATTTGAAAGTTTGATTATGTCTTTCACTTTATTTTATATAGTGAACACCAGGACTCTGACAGCACTCATTAAAATAAAGTTTGAAACTAGAAAATCTTACCACCAATACAATGTCTCTATATCCTTCAAACAAAATAAGGTAACGATACCTCCAGTGAGCTTTACTGGTATTAAAACTAAAGAAAATCTTCTTTTCCTCATTTTATAAAGTTCTCCGATCGCAAATTAATAGAGCTGGAGCAACACAAACTGCTCGAACCGAAGGAAATCAAAGATAATCCGAAAGAGACTTATCGTTATTTATAACGAAGGACGCAGGATGGATCCTTGTGGAAGCCCCTTTTTGCTCGCCAGATACCACTGTGGGAACGACAAAATACCCTTTATAAACGGTACAAAGCATACCTAACACACGTTTCGATCGGCCACGGCAAGCTTAGAGATCGCCATCCTCTCGTTATTTTGTACTTTACCAACAAAAAAGACGAACAAACAGTTACTTTAAAAAGAAATAGAGAGAAAATAGCATTACCTAAGTTTTAACGGACTTAATGATAAAGTGAAATACGTTGAACAAAAATTAAAAGCCAAAGGTTTCCAATTATTTTATATAGGTAATTTGAACTGCAGTCATAAATTTTCTTAAAAATGTAAAATAACTAAATCTGCCAACTAGTACTCACAGCACACATCTAGTTAGGCGCTAGAGAATTGATGTAGTAGCGTGGATTTTTAATTTATTTTTATGTTGAAATACATTTTTAGAAAGCTTCTATTAGTGAGTAACCAAGTAGATAAATTTAACCTATCATTCATGCTATAAAATGTTTGACTTTTAAAACTACTTAAAGGCGATATCACACGAATATACTATTGTATACGCTAAAGGTCTCTATCGCTACTTCATTATCCACCTATCCATAAATAGGTAAGTATTGTATTTATTAATTACGACAGATAGAGTGGGGACACGGAGCTGAGTCGTAATTAAAACATAGGGACTCTTGTAATCATTTGAAGAGTGATTATTCGCAGCTTGTCCTCTCATTAACGTTACACTTGAAAATTTTCTCTTGGAGATATTTCCATTATCCCTCTCTTGTAAATGTGTGTAACTAAGGATTTGAGGCTACTGTTTGAGAGTTTTCTCGTAGATATTATGGGCAAAACGGTTATCCTTGAAGCGGTTTATTTTAGATTTAGCTTCTTGTAATATGTTGATGTCGATTTTCTTCTTATAGTTCGTTTAAGACATAATTCCCAAATTGCGTAGGCTTCCACTTTTTATTTAAAATAAAACTTCTTTGCTTCTCGCTTAGAAAAAAATAAAAACTGGATAAGGTTAAGTATATATTATAGATAAACCCGTTATTTAGTAAAATGGCGATTAATCATAATAAGTAGGTCTAATAAATTTCACGAGTAAATCAAATAAACAAATTAAATTCGTCCAAATATACGAAGAGAAAAAAAATATCGCCACCAGAATCCCGACTGCACTTATTAACGAGAAATCACGCACTCCAAACGCCCCATGCGACTCGAAAACTTTTCATTAAAAACAAACACGTCCTACCCCACTACTTAATGAGGAACTATCCCATAGGCGACCTCGCTATAGGATAGCTGAGCGCGGTGGGTGCGCGCGCGCACGCCACGCGCCGCCATACATTACCAGCCTCTTACCGAGTTTATTATTTTTCGGCACGCGCCCATTGTGGTCGGATTCCTTTTTTCTCTTTTTTTTCCCGCGTAATCGGATCAGCAAATAGGGCGTGGGCGATGGCGAGCGATATGGTGATTCGATGGGCATAAACATGATGGTTAGCAGACCATAGGTTAATAGTGGGCTGAGGGGATTAGTGGCGTGCTTGACTTCGTAGCGGCTTTGCGTGTTTATAAACATTCGATTTTGCGGCCACTATTTATCGGACGGATTACGTAGTTAATTTGACAAAAGACTGAATTTTAGATAATCAGTGAAAAACTACACACACATTTGTATTAAGCCAAACTATTACCACTAAAGCCTGGTTTTGAAATACAAAAATATATTTTGTGTTTTAGTGAATGCTAATTTTGGCTTAGTAGTTGATTCGCACGAAATTCATTCGCCCGAACGTGCGAAACGTCCACTTTCAATAATAATATTTTTTTAGTAGGCGTTTCGCACGGAAGTATATTAATCTCGTGCGAACCGACCCTCTCAAAAATTAGTAGTACGCCTTTCGCACATACCCATTTTTTTATGGAAAAGTTTTAACAAAAAATTACATTCGCGCACAAAATCATTTCATCTAGAATTATTAATTCTTACTTCTGAGAAAGGTAAGAAATAAAATGATTCTTTTTAGAATAAATTATAAGGTATCTAAAAATATAACTACAACTAAAATCACAATTAGAAAATCACAGCTATAACAATTTGTAATCAAATAGAATGACATCTTTATAATTATGTAACATTGGCTTTTATAAATCTGTAATGTATTACTCTCTCCCTATTATGTTTTCACACCTAAATTACTAAACGAATTGTGGTCAAATTTGGTATGTTCGCCAAAACTTTATACCATATCTAATCTCTAGACTCATGATCGCGAAAATAATCTGATGAAGATATTTGTCCCATGTTGGTTTAAGACTCAAATTACTGAGCCAACCCTGTTCCTCGCCTAGCATGTCGTAAAAGCGTAAACTACCAATGACGTAAAGGGTATTGGTTAGTCACTTTTAATTACTTTTCCAATCTTTGCCATCTTAAGTTTAAGGAGCTTTGGCAAGGTCAGATCGGCAGTCGCTTCAATGTAATTACCAGACTCGCTAAAATTCGGGATGACAGTTTAACTAAGCGGACCCCCGCTAAGCACGGGACATAACGCTAGAAGGAAGATGATGTAAAGATATTTGAAAGAAAGAAAGAAAGAAAATAGTATTTATTTGGTGCAATACTTAACCTAGCATAACAAAATCAAACAATAATTCCACATAATATAAATTATAAGGTAAGATGTGCAGCCAAAATGGTGCAACTCAGCATTTGACATGACGACGGAGGATTCTATTTTAGGAGCTTATTCCGTTTTGGACAATAGCATACTTAGGGTATTGAGAGAGTGACTATTATTTATAGTATAGGATGAAAAGTTATACAATAATTTGTATTTAGATACTTTAAGCCAGTTGAGTTTAAAAATGAGGATTAGTGGCTTGGTAAAGTTTAACCAACAATAGCACTTCGCCCGTTTGGGCGTTATTTACAAACATTTAATTCTGCTTGTTTTGATCTCTTTAATGGTCTCCCGTATAATTAAAAACGGAATGAATGGATTAAAATATAAATACCGTTTATTGTGAATCACATTATAAAGATGCATTTATTCCCGCTGGTTAGGTGGGATTGTTTTAGCGTTTTGTGGATTTCTAGATTGCGTACAGTAAATTTGTTAATTGCGCTTTTTCAATATCGATATTAGAGTTTCCAATATACAAAAAAGGATTAATCGAAAAATAATGATCGTGCTATCTGATATTTAATTACGGAATCATAAGTAAAGTCACAGCCTAGATATGAAGTCAGCAAATGTAATACTGAAAACGTCTTTTTCCTGGATAAAATCCTAAAAGATACTATCGGTTCGAAGGCGCTGTGTGGGTGTAGTATACTCATAGACTCCCATTTACTACTTGTATTCTTGCATATAGCAAGCTAGTCCCTGATGCCCTCAGTGGTCGGACCTTTTAAGTAGACCCTGAAACGTCAAGACTGTCTAGGCCCAGATCTTAGCTCAAGCGATACAGCCCTTAATCTTCGGCGGCAGCACTACAAGGAGCCTGCCTTTTTACTGTCCCTCTCGATGAACCCGTTTCGTTTTCATTTCATTTTCTTGTCATGAATTTCTTCTTCATCAAAAATTCTCAACCTTTATTTTCACAATACAAGTTTTAATTTTGACAGCTCGTTTAGTTACGCAAAATGTACTACATTTTAGTACAAAATAGTGTTAAAGTGAGTCGAGCTCGTTGACATGGGCTAATGCGCCGGAATCGATGATCGATTGATGAACGCTCTGGACGCAGGTAACGCCGGGCCACGAAACAAGCGAAAAAACACATATAACTTAATTAAATCGTCTTCGTAATTTATTACAAACACGAACCTTATTCCAAAACATAAGAGTTTAAATACATATTCTCCAATATTGATATTTTTCTTACCTTTTCTTCTTTTGCATTTGTCATTTAAATGATTAGGCTCAAAATTAAATTAAAATGTGACATCTCTAGTATATTGATTGGAAATAAACCATATAAATATATGTATATATCAGTACAAAGTGACTTGGTGTTTGCTTATTCATGTCAGAAATTAAAAATCAAATTATGTGTAATCCTATAGAGAAAGCATCAAGTGTTTCTATTTAGTGATGTGTATGTAGCACTAAAATTGCTTATTTTTACCGATAGTAACATGTGTGCATTTCAAGTTTTAACGTACATGGGACAAGATTATGTTAGCTACGCACAGTACACTATATTGCCCAAACAGTGGTGGGGACTGTTTGTCATCTTCACCGACAGTCAATAACATTTTGTCACATAGGTTGACGACTATTATCTAAACCCCTATCGTTATAATACACAGCTCTCAAACATAAAATAAAATACCTAAAACTCAAACGCTCTTTTCATGACCCCACAGAAAAGGTGTACACCTCTTCTCTTTTTTTTTGTGTTAGACACAAACGGACATTTTGTTAGCTCATTCGGATTTATCGGGGGACATCTCGAAAGGGTTCTAACCGACGATGACAGGTCCGAGATAGTCATTCACACGTGATGAGGAAGGGCCCGCGATAACCAACTTCCTCACTGATATTTGCGTTTATGAATTTGTTTTTAACTGTCGTATTTAAATTTTGTTTTAAGTATTCTTTCATGTAAAGCAGGATTATGTTGAGGTAGATACTCTTGCTTGCTCTTTTTTGAACCATTCCATGTGATGAAATGATGGATTTTAGTTTTCCATGTTTCTTGCCGGTTTCTTCTCGGTAGAAGCAACATTCCGATCCGGTGGTAGATTCATATTATTAGTTGATTTTCTTGTTGAATGGACGATTTATATGTGTTTGTCTCAAACCTATATAAATAAAGAGTACTCATATTTTGACTTTGACTTTGACTTATTATGTTAAAATAAAGGCAAATTATCGAGTTGGAAAGCTTTTTATTCTAGTGTTATAAATCCTCTACGCTGTGTTACAGCCACCAGTGTATGAGTTGCTTAACGTTAATATCTCTAGTACCACTGCAACTAAAAAGTCAAATACAAAGTCAACAGCGACCATTCATCAAATTGCACTTCATCATTATCAACAGTAGCTTTCAATTACGTAAAATATAATCATTCGGATAATTTAACAAGCCCCATGACATTTCGACTGCGCCTCTCAAATAAAAAAAAGCAAACATCACGAACAATGGGTCGTAATCCGGATAGATTACGCACAGCAGTGGCGTGTAATCGATGATATTTTATAATATTTGCCAACTAACTGGGCCCTCAAACATTATTGTTACCCTCGCTTCTTATTTGCTTGGTGAGCGGTTTATGTCGCGAGAGCGGAGCGGGTTTGCGAAGCTAGCGGTTTTGGAGCGAGCTGGTTGCTAGGTAATATTATAAGGGCCTAAATTAAAATTTAAGCCATAGCCAAGGCCTAAGTTTAAATTTGTTCAAATAAAATGCGAGGTAATTTTGCTCATATTTTTAGTATGATACATCTAGAAAGGAATAGTGATAATACATTGGTAAAGCTCATAAATTTTTCATGTATTTATTTATTATATGCCCAAGATAAGAAACTCTACTAGATTTTCTCAATATGATCTCCAGAAACGATACGGCTAGCTATAATATCATTCGTCTATATAAAAATAACTATAAATTTCAATGTCGTTTGGCTTTAAAATATCAAATGAAAGTATCGATTAGTTTGTCGAAATTAAACGTCCAAATAATTTATAAATAATATTATAGTAGTGAAAACCTTCCTTATTACACATAACTTACTATATAAAGTATCCGCTATTCTCTCACGTCTTTAACGCAACACTATTTGCTAGCTCTATAGGTGACGTTAAAATATTAACGCAAGGGGTTCAGTTGTTCCACTGTTAAACTCGAGAAGGCACTATTTATTCTTTTTTATTGTTGTTTAGAAACAATAGTCGCTAATTCGTGGAGAGGCCCATTGTGTCGGTTTGTTTGTTCGCCTTTGATTTATGCTGTGTCGGCCGTTTCGTTGAAGGGTGCAAGTGAGTTGTTCTGTACTGACTTGATGGGGGTAGATCAATGTAGCGGTTATTAGTGTCCAGTTTTGTGCGCGGGTTACGGTGAATAATATGTTAATCTATGCTATTGATTTTGTAACCTACATATGATTTTCTGTGTATATTCTGGCTTGACTGCTCGATGGTTCATTCGGTAGTGACCCTGCCCCATGCGCCAAGAGTTGTGGGCTCGATCCCCACCCAGGACATCCATTCTTATGATGAATACTTGTGTTTGTTCTGTGTCTGGGTGTTAATATTGATTATTTAAGTACATATATGTATATTTGTAATACCACTGTTGATTCTGATATCTGTAACACAAGTGCTTAAGCTACTTACCTCGGAGTCAGTTTATTTAATGTATGTAGTTTGATATTTATTTATATTCAAATAATCAATGCAATTGTTATTAAACCAAGTTGCGATTTTGGTTACTTAAAATTAACAATGAAAAAAAAATATATATATAAAAGCTATAGCTTTAAATATCAAAACTCTTATTTAAAATATCTTTGTCGTTTTGTAGTATTCTCATCAAATGTAGGTAAACGATAATAATATTTCCATATGCAGTACAAATACTAAAATACAAAAAGTCAACGTGCCCATTGGAAATTAAGTGTCGTAAAAATATTCTGTAGATAATAGTAAAAGTAAACAAAATATTTGATCGACAAAGTATTCCAATTCCATTCACCCAATACTTATATGAATATTAATCTGAATGATAACACTTGTTTGTAACTTGTAAGACGACAGTGATATCAAGCTTCAGCTTTTGTGTTATTTGAAACACCTAGGGTAAATTCAGTAAATAAAATTACAGGTCATCGTTAAATGCTCAAGTAAGTTTATTTCTAGCAACATAACTCGGTCATTTATTGCACTTCCTTTTTATTTGTGTATATTTACTGATGTTATTTGAACTAAATGATAAATAATAATATCTATTGTAGATTATGATGGTAAGCTCCAAAAATAAATTATCTGTAATAGTATCGTGTACACGCCAATAGACTTGGTTCTTCACAAAAAAACTTTGTTCCGTGCATAAAATAGTAAACTAACTGTTGATTTTATTTATTAAAAGTCCGTTACATTACCTTATTTAATGTATATTTCTGAAGCTTTTCAATACTGTTTATTTAATTACTGTCTGTATCGTTCACTGCTACGGTATTACTGCAAATTAAATGCACTGAATATCAAAGCTTTTTGAGCGAAAATTTCCCGCTTTTTCCGCTTCCATCGCAAATACCAGTAACATTACTTAACGCTTAAAAAGCGCTTTTAAAGCACATTTATCTTACAGCTTTATTTTTCTTGACAAGGCAACTTTTGCATTTTAATTACCTACCTCATTATTAGTCAGTTTGTCAATAATGTCATCTCCCGTAAGTCGCCACTGCCTAATTGGCAGGGGGAAGTTGGGGCAGAGGGACAGCAGGGGAAGATAGGGGATGATCGTCGACATATGTCCCGCCCGTCATTATTTGCAATCAAGCGAAAAGTTAGTCGGCCCGTCAATTGACATATTTTTGCTTGTTAAAATTGCCTACAGGGGCGTCTGATGATTTTTCAATGTAATAAACTGTGAGTTTTTTTATTAATTGGCTTGTTTTGCTCCTTTTTCCACAGCTTTGATTAGAGTTCGTGTGTTATTTATTGCTCTGAGTAATAATAGGTGACTTTAAATGGTGAGTTTTTGAGGTTTGTAGGCTAATGCAAGTATGGATTGCTCTATATCAAATAGTCATCAATTTCAAAACTTGAACAATTATTGGGCCTATACAATTAGAAAAATAATGACTATTATTTTACTAACATTACATTCTTTTCATTTTTACATTGGTGTAACTATATACCTACATACTTATGATAACATTTCATTTTTACATATGAACTGGTGTCATAATTATAGTAGAGTCAGCTCAGTTGCATGAAGGAGAACAAATAAAGTGCTCGCAAACAAAAAAATCACTTCACCCATTTGTATCACTGTGTAATAGTTGTAAAAATCGCTCCCCCGCCATAAATCATCTCCGGTCGTATTGCGCAACCAGATAATAACCATCTCGGTATCGTCGTCGTCACCGGAGGTGCGTACGCGCATTAGCGCGTAAGGCGTGGTGCGCACACCACGATTTGCCCTAATGAAGTGATTGTCGCCGGTCCAGCGACCCCGACAATAGGGCGCGGGGAGTGAGCGTTTCAATCGACTTTTTTTTGTGTTAATAATTTGTTTATTTAGTCAATATTCGTGACTGACTGAAAAGAAGTTTGTAATTTTTTAGTTTTTATTTAACCCTTTGAACGTATTTGTTGTATAAGACGCAGTACAAGAAACATAACAATATTATCAATTATGTTTAAGGATCAAATAATTTCACTAGCAATTACAGATTTATAATGCACAAATACAATATATGCTACTTTATGCATACACTATTGGGAACTAGAAATGTTAGGAATTTATCTTCCACTTTGTAAGCGCCGATTGACTATTTATTACATTAATAATAATTAATGTGCATAAAATTATTTTTGCGTAAAAAGTATTTTTTGCGTAAAATATAATCGTCAGTCTCATGGTAATTCCGTTTCAGTAAGTTGTTGAAATTTGCACTGACATTTTTTAATTTAATTTTATTTGTATAAACACAACCAAACATATTTCTTTATTTATTGGATATCTTTGCACCTTGTATAAATAACAGTTATACGAATAAAAATATTTATAAAGTTATTTCATGAGTTTAATACTGAAAAGTAATTACAACAAAAAATGGAATAACATTTTATTTTTGAAATATTCTCGTAGGTCACAAAGATGGACCGATGCAATTTTAATTAGGTAATTAGAACCTGATAGAAATAAACAAAAATCATTTTTTTTATTCGAATGTTCTTTAATATAATGGTTATAAAAATGACTACTCGTGTTCCAGTACTTTATCGTCAATGCCTAACCCTACCGGTTATAATCGACCCTTCAATTTCACGGTTTCGCTTCGATACGACAATGTCACTTGAAATATCGCTTGTCAATTTGTCGCCGGCGCGAGCGCAGCTGAATTAGCGCTAATGACACGGCCATTGTGGGTATGTTGGCGGTAATTGGGTAATGGCGTTTGGTTCCGCCACTTTTTAACCATAGAGGTTATGGTGTGATGATTATTGTTCAAATTGTTGCGTATTTGGGTTTCATGGTGTGGTGGTGTTCGTACCCCCTCTAGTTACTATAGCGGATGCTATATGACTTTTACAGCTATAGAATTGAATTGTCCCATGTTGGCCTGAGACTCAAAAATAATGTGCGAACTGTGGTTCTTGCCTAGCATGTCGTAAAAGACGACTAATTGTATATCGGGTTTTGGGTATGTGATTGTGTAGGCGACCAGCTAGCCACTAAATTATCACTACTTTTTCTCAATTTTCCATTTAACCCAGCCCAGTTTTGTTTTTGGCTGAATGTGGTTAAGGGGCCTGCTGTCCCTTTGACTCTGCCTACCCCTTCGAGGATTATGGGCGTGATGTTATGTTATGTACAGCTATAGAACAATCCTGCAAAAACTACTTAACAGACTTTAATTAAGACTTCTAAGCACCCAATACACGCATAAATTACTTAACTTATTCGAATAAACGACCTAGATTAGTCGATGGACGATAGATTCCTAACGTTATTCTGTAGGTAATAAAGTTACGATCCGTATTACAAGATGATTAGTATACTTGTCGGCGACAGACTTCGAATGTTTCCCTGGAGCTTCCAACTTGGTTTGATGCCTGTCGCCCAGAGTCATCAACAGTATCAAAGCATCGAAAGAAGACGCTTATCTTTATCTTTAAAATTCGAACTAAATCTTCATCATCTTCCTAGCGTTATGTCCCGTGCTTAGACGGGGTCCGCTTAGACCACGATCCAGGATGTAGCGAGTCTGGTAATTACATTGAAGCGACTACTGATCTAACCTTCGTAACGCTAAGATAGGGGAACCAGACAATTTTTTGGATCATGGTTACAAATCCAAAGTTGTTTGAATTTGCAGGTTTCATCACGATGTTTTCCCTCACCATCGAGCTAGTGGCATAAATACGTACATAGATTTGGAAAATCCAGAGGTACGTACCTAGGTTTGAACCCGCATTCCTCGGTTAAGAGGCGTGTGTCCTTACCATTAAGCTACCACCGCTACAAACTTAATAGTCCTATAAGGAGGTATAAAAAAATATATTTCTCAATAACAAGAAAATGTAGTTAATGGTAAACATGGCAATAGAAAGAGTAACTACCGAGGTAATTGTCTGTTCTTCAATTTTCCGACAGTTATAACGTTTAAGTGCTTTTAAGATGTTTCTGTGAAGAGAGACATTTTAAATTGTATTTTATTTGCCTCTTGGCTATTATCAAGGAGAGCGGGGTTTAGTAGATAGTACACCTTTAGTAGGTAGTAGAAAAGAACTATTTTTTCTACTACCTACTAAAGGTGACAAACAACCATAAAACCAGCCTGATGGTTAGCGATAATTGCAGCCGAAGGATATTTGTAAATATTACATACACTGCAAAGGTGGGTACCGGAACGATGATAAAAGATGATGTTTACAGTAGAACTCTGGATCAGAAGTAAGTCTATTATAGTTATATGCAGTGCATTATATACCTTCTAGCTTCATCTAGTTTAACTCGTTTAGTTCCCGTTCTCGTTCGTATGCATACGAGGATAAAAAATAGCTTATATTATTTGCTGATACATATATAAGTACATACATACATACATAACACGCCCATAATCCCCGAAGGGGTAGGCAGAGTCAAAGGGGCAGCATGCCTCTTCAACCACATTCAGCCAAAAATAAAGCCGGGCTGGGTTAGAAGGAAAATTATGAAAAAGCAGTGACAAGCGGCTAACCCGTCGCCTACACTATCAGACACCCAAAACCCGATACGCAGTTGGCATATTCTTTTTAAGTCCCAGACCAACATGGGACAGTGGGCTGGGTTGGATGGAAACCTGTGAAAAAGGAGTGACAAGTGGCTAGCTCGTCGCCTTCTCAGTCACATACCCAAAAGCCCGTAAACCATTAGTCACCTTTTACGAGATGCTAGGCAAGAACCACAGTTAGCACATTCTTATTTTTCGTCAACATGGGACTACTGTATATGTATATATATATATATATATATATATATATATATATATATATATATATATATATATATATATATATATATATAAATATATAGATATATTATCTAGAAATAATTTTGAAATCGGTTTAGTGGTTGAGGCGTGAAAGTGGAACAAACATTTAGATGACGCTACCTTAATAGGGATACGTGACATACACACCATAATGCATTGCCGACTTTTGGTTTACAAAGGCACTAGGAAGCCTTTATAAACCCTTTTTGTTTTCCTCTTAGTCTGGATTGTCACGGGAAACGCTAGTACTTCTCAGGGCCTATCTTATCTAATATTCGCTCATGACCTTTGTCCTGATGTGCTGTCCCAACAGCGTAGCTTCCACATGATTCATTCACCATTCTCATCTCATTCAGGCCCAAGTCACATCCGACGCATCCATCTTTTGTCACCCATTGCTCCTCACAAACTGTTGTGTACGCCATAAAGAAAACTGATGATCTACGTGATTTACAGTTTTTAGCTTACAGAATACATTAGAACTATATTACCATGCAAACACTACTAAGAAATCCTTCACTAGCCATATTGTTTGAGACAAATAGTGCACGGAATTGTGATCCTTAACGTACGCAGGCGCGAAATAGTGTTGGAAATTTGTAGCACTCTAATACAATGTAATAAGGTTGAAGATAGTATAGATTATTCGGGTTTGCATGAACACAATCGCGCGTCCATCGCGGCACACGTCTCCTTATGACCTGGACGTGTGTATGTCAGATTGGAGAATGTTGTTCAATTTTAGGTCTTATTGGTTAGGGTGGTGTAGAAAGCCGGCACCCACCTAGAAGCTATGTGGGAACTTTGTAAAATAGATTCATTTGTTTTTTAGTGTTCCGTACCTGGTAGGGAAATTCGGAACCATTATAGAATCATTAGGTTCTAAGTCAAATACTACATCGACATCAAAATTCTCTTAGGAAAGAAAATATATCTGATTATTTTTGGTGTGTTATAAATATAAATGTGATTACATATGAGTAATATGATGTATGAGAATAAATGAATGACATATATCACATATTATATTTTGATACACACGCATTCATATAAAAAAAATATACTACTCCTTTAGGTTTTGACACTGATTCCCGAGATTCTTAGATAAATTTAAATCCTTTAGGGGAAAGTATGAATTTCTAGCATTTATATTTATTTTTAAAAAAATAATTTTTCAATTCGGTATAATGTATATATAGCAGTTTCCGAAATCATCGCGTTCAACAAAACCATAGATTTAGATTTTTTTGACTAAAACAAACAATCTCTTAACTTTCTTATATTAGTATAAATATGTAAAATACCTAATTAATGTCAAGTATGAAAATATGACATCTTAAACCCTTAAACACATTTATTGCATATATAATATTACTTGCACAGACCACAGAAATACTCCGTGATTTCTTGAATATTGTCAAAAAAACCTTAGTAAATTTTATTATTCCAAGTGGCGTTTATAACCGCAATACAATCCCCGTGGATCAACAAAATTGAAAAAAATCGCGGGATAAAATGTATCCCATGTCAAGGGCTTAGGATACTTTTTATCCTCAGGAGCCTAATTTGGGCGTACCTATTTTAAATAACAATCGTGAAAATTTCTGGTTGGTTTCTGGGCGTAGCGTGCGGACACTTGTTAGAACCGAGAGGGAATTTCACTCTGGGCTAGTCTTAATTGTTGATTGTACTGGTATTTATGAATGTGTTGAAATAGCTGAATAATAATTGAATAAAGAGGAAATTCGTTTATTACCCGTATTAATGCAATAAAGTGACGTTGCAATATATTTTCACATTACTCTAGGTACCTGTCTGACCCGATTTTAACCCGGATTGGAGAGTTTTATTTTGAATCTAAACTATTCTCTAAAATATTTCATATAAAACTTTATTCAATTTACGTGATGTTGTAGGTATATTGATTTTTCGCCGGAGGTGTTTCCGGCAGCGAAGGCTGTGCCGAGATTCCCGTAAACACCTCCACTCAGGCGTTGAAAGGTACCGCGGAGTTTTAGTGGGTAGGGACACCCCGGCCACTAACATCTTTGGCCGGAGCAGGGGCCCCCACTCAAGGGCCTCCGGGAGTCACACCACCCTGACGGTGCGTAACGCATTTCTTCGCGATATAAAAAAAAAGGTATATTGATTTTGTGCATAAAATACTTTGAGGACAAGGAAACATCTTCCCAATCCATCATTCTCACACGAAGCTCTTCTCCTAATAATATACTTTACACGAGATACCTATACTATAATAGTGCATCCAATTATTTGATCTCACCGTCTGGCAACTTAAAGCACTAACGTTAGACCGTGGCTTTTCATCGTCATCTTTCGGCGAAGGGTCAGAATAATCGTAGTGAAATGCCTGCGCAATTGGCGAATACGTATCGTGCCACACCCGGGGTGTGCCCCGGGTACGCTGACGCTAATGACGTCATGGGGTTGCGAGCCGTCGCGAGAGTCGTTTGACATTTCAAGGGTGGATTCTGTCTACGCTGCTAATAAGATAATGGCGATAGACGAGATTTTAATCGTAACAGGTTGGAATGACAATGGATGTTATGTGTTGGGTTTTGTAGTTTAGTTCTTCAAAGGGTATTAGAGTGGCATATTAATGAGTTACTTGTACAGTCAGCAACATAAGTATTTTAAGATTGAAGATTCTATGTTACGCTTAGAGAATTGTCGTGAATCTTATATGCTACATACATTGGTATTCTAGTTTGGTCCCGTTTTAGTCTTAGTCTTTATAATAGATAAATTTTGTGTTTAGATTAGAATAAAGTGCTATATCCAATTTAATTTCGTGAAGAGATAAATGAATAAATGAATTACCTAATTGGTATAGAAGACACAAATATTTTTAAATATTATAACAATATTGCTTTCAATGTAAAATTTAGGAATTAATAGTTTCCATATTGAGCGACAAGCGTACTTCAAAACGTATCAATTTCACCAGTTATTCGCGCCATGTTGGATCACATATTTCACAGTTCGATCGTAGATTACCAAATACATTCTGATATAAAATTATTACATTCAGTGGGGTTGATACCCAAGATCAGTTGTATCAACAGCCCGTGCACCTGTGCATTATTAACATCGCACCCCATGCGAGTGCCCGGCGATTGTAGATCGTTACTTTGTACTTGCGATAGAGATGATGTTGCCGATGAGTTTTTGTACCAAATTAGGGACGTTTGATTCGAACCAAATGTGACATATGTGGTACAACAGTATGTTGCTTTGTTTTTGTTTTGTGAAAGGGCGTGAGTTGAAGAGCGGTGGAAAATGAGAGTGCATGAAAGGTGCAAGGGTTGGTTCATATTTGGGCACGCGTCGCTGAGGTTTTGAAAATCAACTCCGCTGTGCTGTGATTAAGAGAGGAAATGTTGTCAGGGAATATGGATATGAAAAAAGATATGAAATTGTTGCAATATGTTACTAATTTATTATCTGTTTTGAGAGTTGTTCGATTATTCTAACTTGTTCGGTGGTTTCAAAATCATAATATAAAGGAAGAAGAATGAAAATATTTGAGAATTGATCTTAATGATCATAATATAAGCTAAGCATTTTAACTTAAAAAGTTTTTTTTAATAAAATTGCCCATTGGCTCCTTTGCACCCTGTCGTGCATTCCGCGGGATCTATATTTTTGCCGGGATAAAAGGAAAAAATTACCTTACAGTCCAATATTCTATGTAGTTAAAGAGGTGCCAACTTAGTTAAAATTATCTTACACCACAACCCAGCCCAAAAACCTAAATGTTAACTGTAGTGACGTAGCCGAACCCGTCTTTGTTTTTTCCCGGATGATTCAGTCCTTTTCGATCCCGAAATGCCGACCTATTGAACTAGTCGTTTCACACTAGTAGAAAACACACATAATTATATTATTCCACTGTGTTGGTTTTTTGTTAACTACAAATTATGAGCGAATGAAATTATCTTGAAGGCATGATTGCTGGCTGGCGGATGACTCTGCGTTTCTTCGCGGCGGGTCGGTATTCTGGGATCGTTCGATATGGACTTTTGTCCTCAATAAATTATTCAACTTCAACTATAACTGTACAATAGAAGTATTAATTCAACGGGAATTAAGAAAAGAGAGTTTTTGATACAAAACGCTTTATAATTGAGCGTCCAAACATATAGTGACAGAAAGCAGAAATCTTGACGAAGTCACACGTCGTTGGTCTTCACCAATTCATACAGAGAGATGCATATTGTAGGTCCAAATGTCTTAAATAATATTATGGATTCCACTACGTTTTCAAAAGGTTTTAAATCATAAAATGTCAACATAGGCGATTCAGACTATAGACTGTTTTTCTGACGCATATAGATCTATTCACAAAATCTAAATATTGTGTGTACAGCTATATCACATGTTGGTGTATTTACGACTATAGATTTAGATATCTGCAAATACAGTAGAGCGGTCTCACAATCTTGACTCGCGAGTCGGTTGCGGTAGCTTGAAAGCCGCGGTGTGCCCCAGACGGATGGGCACTCGGGGGACGTAGCCACGAGCGCCTCCGAAGGGCCCTGTATTTATCTTGACAGCCGATACGAAGGCAATTGCTGTTTAATGTTAAGTTAATGAATGCTATACACATTTAAACATAACTAACAACTGCAAATAATAAGGTAGATTCCAACGAATCCAAAATATCAAGAATATATACATCAGAGATTCAAGACAGGGTACCGCCCGTTTTGGAGACGTAATTGACTAAATATTGTGTTTTTCTTCTAAAAAAATACAAATCCAAGAAAATATGCCACACTGACTTTGTTTTTAAAAAGTTGTATTAAAGTAAAATGACTATAACACTAAGTGAGCTTACTAAAAAAAATTTAGATATTTAAATTAATATTACATGCTGAAGCATTTTTGTTCATTTTCCAGAAGCAGAATATTTTAAGCTAGATCACTTTACTACTAAGCATGCGACGTGTGCTTCCCTCACGGATACTGCATCAATCCGCATGAAATAGTATATCACAACGCTAATGACATTAAATAGTAAAAATTAATTGCTTATCGTATTTAACCAAACTACATCCATCAATATCAGTCGAGCGATCTCTTAATCGTACCTCGCGAGTCGGTGCGGTGGCTTTAAAGGCCCATTGTGCCCCAGACAGGTGGGCACTCGGGGGCCGTCTCCGCGCGGCGCCGCCGAGGGGCCCCGTCTTAGCTTGACAGCCGATACGGGGGCAGTTGCTGCTTTGATGTTATGAATGCGACGTACACTGAGGCGATGTAAATAGTGCCGTAATGAAGAAATTTTAGGGTTTCGCATCAAAATGGTGAGGAACCCTTATGGTATTTTGGCGTCTCTCTTTCACAGCAATTGTAGATGCTCTCCAAGGCATATCTTGAAATTGTGTGAAAATATCTTCATAGGTGCTGGAATAGCGAAAATGGTGGGCCAATGTCTAAAAATCATATCAATCATCATACAAAAAGTTATAACTGAACGGTTTTCGCACAGGTACATACAATCTCAAAATATTACAAAAATTTTAATTTCTCTAAAACTACAATGAATTTTAGAACGAACATGGGAATTACACAGGGTTACCCACAAACTATGGATATTGGTGTCAAATTTAAATTTAAATTCTCATTCAAATTATTTATTGCTTGTCACAGTTAAGTAAGAAGTGGTAAAATTGTAAATAAAGGTGTCCCCTAACTACTGATTATCGCTGGTACAGTTTAATGGGTTAATTACATTACATATCTAAACTTTCGTGAAACATGCTTTATAAACTACATCATGATAATCTTTTTGCCCTTTTCCCAGGGCATCTGGGTTCAGCACATTTTATTTTTCTCAGCCAGTCATCCTTGATCTATTCGCTCTTATTTGAAGTATTCAGTGTCCTCATATCAAAGGTACACAAAATTATTAGTCGATATGCCGTTTAGCGACTTGTCATGTGATATTTTTCCCTTAGCATGTATATTTTAATGATGCACGATCGTTATTTAGGGATTACTGCATATCAATGGCTTGTAGCTAAGAATATACAATGGGCGATTGAAAGATTTTTCGCTACGCGACGTCAAAGTAGCGTGGCAAACGACCGATGTAATAATAATAGAAAATACTTGGTTATGAAAAATATTTCTTTCTTTGGTTGGGTATTTTGGGTATCTTCGTTGATATCATATCAATATTTTCGTTTGATATTTGTTCATTATTGTAACTTGCTCGTTAGCTTAAATTAATAATTATTAACTAGCGATCCACCCTGGCTTTGCACGGCGAGCATAAAACATTATGAAACTATACATATAAACCTCCCACTTGAATCACCCTATTGGTGAAAACAGCATCATCATCCCTTACGTAGTTTAAAAGATCTACGCGAACAGACAGAAGTGGCGACTTTCTTTTATACTATGTAAAGATAGCAACTATCAGTACTTACATTCACAAATAAATAAACTTTTAATTTAGGGAGTCAGAAAAAGGCGTAGATTAATAATTGTATTGACAATTACTCGACGTTTCTGCTTCAAGAACCGACAAACAATTGCATTAATCCAGTACATTTATTATCACACACTACTTATAAGAGGAAAAAATCGCAGTCTATTTTTAAATTGCTAAAGTCCTCAACGACATTGCGTGTATACTCGGTGTGATAAGTAGCTCGAAATCGTTTGTAATTAGTTAAATATAGCGCAAATGCACAATAATGTCCGTTTCAAAAGACCGGGGACTAATTTTGCTTCTCGGAACAACTAAAACGTGGTCGGTTTGACGTGTGATGCCAAATTAGATCTAATAGCAGGTTTCACGGCGGAAGGATGCACTTAGTTGCAGTTCAAAACTTTAGGTTTTATCTTTTAAGATACGAAGGCGAGCGAAGATTTTTGTTAATTCTCGCCGTCGTCAAGCAATTTACTTTAGACAATGAAGGCTGTTTACAAATTATCAGAGGCGGTGGTTTTTACGTTCCTGATTTAGTCAACTGAAGATGACTCTTAGTTCAATTAAAATTTGAAAATTAAATGTTGAATGTTCTGTGAATCTCTTATCGATCTTATTTTCTGTAAAATTATACGGAAAATTTAAGTTGACGTTTGTTTCCTATAACAAGCAAGTAGGTACACATGTCTTATGATGCAAGTACCTCTAGATTTTATAAAATCTATGTACATATTTATACCACTAGCTCGACGGTGAAGGAAAACATCGTGATGAAACCTGCAAATTCAAACAACTTTGAATTTGTAACCATGATCCAAAAATTGTCTGGTTCCCCTATCTTAGGGTTACGAAGGTCAGATCGGCAGTCGCTTCAATGTAATTACCAGACTCGCTGAATCCTGGATCATGGTCTAAGCGGACCGTCTAAGCACGGGACATAACGCTAGGAAGATGATGAGATGACACATCTTATGATGAAAATAATAACAATTGTCGACGTAAGATATTAATACATATATGGATTTTTTTATGAAATTTGATTCACTAATCATTAACAGACAGATATCAAAATACAACAATTTTACAGTACAGCGATTCTATGATTTGCAATCTGTAAATGGTTCTTCTATTTTTCACATAACTTAATTGAAGTAACTTAGGCTGCATGTGTGATGCTGTATAAGACCGAAGGCAGTAGCGAACACTTACTATCAGAGCCATCTGCTTGATTGCCACCTATAGTAAGTATAAAAAAGTCGTCACCCACAATTAATAACATTATTTCAATGATGTTTCAAGTTGGTTTGGGACTTAAAAATAATGTGCCAACTGTGTTCCTTGTCTAGCATGTCATAAAAGGCGACTAATGGTATATCGGATTTCGGGTGTGTGATTGTGTAGGCGACGAGCTAGCCACGACCTTTTAACAACTTCCCATCTAACCCAGCCCAGTTTTATTTTTAGACTGAATGTTGTTATTGGGCCTAGCTGCTTTTTGACTTATGCCTACCCCTTCGGAGATTACGGGGGTGATAATATGTATGTACTCGTATGTGTTAAAGTTTTTATCGCAGCGAAATATCTGTGCATTATTTGTTTAAGTATTGCCGATCACAATAGTTACAATTGCCGCTCTTTTTACAGTTTTACTTCTTCTTATTTCTTTTTTTTTAAAACAATATTATGCCATATTTTCGGCCAGCACTTATTACAAAAAGGTTGCATATCATCATGAACAGAATGTATGTTTCAATGATCCATGTATTCTACAATAACTCACAAAATATTCCAATGTCTTCGCCTGTTCACAATTGCATCTGTTGATATTGATTGACTCGAAAACTGTCTCATGTTTCACAAGGCACTTGAAATAATTGGCGACATTTAAACGTAAACTGTACCCGACGCTCCGTACAAAGCTTTGTGAAATCAATCTTCTCTATGCCAATGCAGTTGCAACTGTTGCAAGCCAACGCGAGCTCAAACGCGTAATTCAGCTATTGACACAAGACGGATGCAATTTTAACTACAGCTCAGCTAACCCTTTGGCTCCTAACATTGATACTAATTATTTAACACGACGGGTGGAGCTGTTAGCAGATCGGTTATCAGTAAATTCACCAGATTATTATCTACTGATGGAAATAAGCCTGTACCGATGCAGTTCGCATAATTATCCGTCTACCGCGGATAAGTTCAGCCAGTTATTGTTCTACTATTATCAGCTAATTGAGCGCATACGATGCCAGTTTTGATTCTGACGGGATTTGAACATTTCAACGTAATTATAAAGTAAGGCTCGGTTCCACTGTTATATTAAACGTACCTCGAATTTAATAGAAATGGGTATTACGTACATACTGCCACACCTTTTAGGGGTAGGCAGAGATCACATCCTTCCATTGGATTCCTGCACGGTATTTTTTATAAAATTTGGGGGAAGTTTATTATGTTACAATATTTTTAGCAGAGTGCTGTAAAACAATGCTGAATCAGAAAGGCTTTACCTTAATTCAGGCTGTAATTTCTAGTAAAGTATTTGACTTCCACTAAAGTTAAGTTTTCAGCATCTATTCAAGTGACATAATTGGTTAGAATGGATTCACTCAGCATTGTAATATTTCGTACAACTTGCTGGTTTTAATATTTAAGTAAATGATATGATAAGCTTGGGCTTAAGCTTGCTTAATCATAGTAGTTATGAAAATCCTATAAAAATGTCTTAAATGCAATAGTTAGATATCGCTAAATATCAATTGGAACTAAGGACCAAGCGTTAATACTCCGGGAACTGCAAAAAACGAAACAAAATAAAACGCGATAAATGGATCCTCTTACACAATACTTTGGGATTTAAAACCTCGAAAATCAATTAAAACGTGACATTCATTATTGCGACATAAGCCGTTTCGTTAGTAAATGACCTTTAGTCGAAATTAGAAAGAGTTTAATCTCTTTCAGAGCCATTGCTCAATCGGACTCCTCGTCTTGAGCCGCACAAAGAACGGGATTCCGCGGTATTGTGACTGTGCCGACGTTCGACGCCCATTCTCTCTGCGATCTATGCGCACGATAGTTTGAAGAGCCAAGTTTTTTTAGGTAGGGCTATGTATTTTAGGGTTTTAGGATTTTAGGTATACCGGGCAATAAAGACAAGAAAATTTTTTGATTGCATGACCACTCAGAAGATTAATACAAAGTCAATAATTTATCAAATTAAGGACATGCAGGTTCTCCAAAGAGGCATTACGGCGTAGGCGCTTGCGGAGTCGGCTAAAAATTGTGGTTGGTGTTGTAAATGTTTATATTTTACGGTAACTGCTATCTCAATATTCTATTTTACAATTAGTGATATAAAAGTGAAGGAGTTTAAGAAATTAGGACACGTTGAGGAAATAAATTTTGTGGTTCATCAGATGTTTTTTATGGAATTGTAATTTGTCATTTAAAAAAGCGATTTTTACAGAGAATCAAAATAACATGAATCTTGGAAGCCGAAAAAAGTGCTGTTTGTAGTCTGAAAATTACTTCTACATTAAACATGCAAGGTTTTTAGGACGTTTTACTCGACCTCAAAAAATCGTAAAAATCTATTGTCACTTAAACCTATAAACCTTGGCGTATTTTCCCCGGACCCACAGCCGGCGGCCGAAACACTCGCAATCAACCGCAAATAATGGTCCGTCAATCAGCACCGTCGAGATCAATGTTGAAAACACACGTCACGGCGCGATTGTGCCGCAGTGGTCTACTGGTGTTACCGGCACAAAGGCTGTGGGCCAACGTGGTGTCTGATTGCGTCTTGTTCCGCGCCGATTTAGTTACAATGGTGTCGCGTGTGGGATGAGTGTATCGCTTTGAGCGGTTTTTGGTCACAGCAAAAAGCTTTAAGTACATTTATGGCAATATATAATATGACTGGCCCGTTGGTTGAGAGGTCAGATACCCTGGCCATGAAACTGAGGGTCGCGAGTTCGAATCCCGCTAGAGGCAAACGTTTCGTGTGCTGAAAATAGACATTTCTACTCGAGTCATGGATGTTTATAAATATATTTAAGTATGTCTATTCGTTCACTTAGTATCCATAGCACAAGCACGAGCTTAGTTTGGGACTAGGGAATTGGTGTGTCAGTCTGGAGAATTTATTATTATTATTTATTTATATGTTTAGATTAGCAAACATTTTTGCGTCATAATAATACCAGGCCGGCTGATTGTGCAAGCTCCTTGAATTAAATCAAGATTTGAACCATAGCACACTGAGTAAGAGATGACGAGCTAACCCTAGATGAGCCAACGATTTTTGGGTTTATTAAATTTGGCTAAGATTTGAAAGTTATAATTTTCTCCTATTAAAATTACATTTATTAGGTTAATTTATAATATAAGCACTTTTTTTTGCATTGGTAGGCAGCAATGCAACTTAATTTATAAAATCAACAGAATCTCTTGTCATGTAAAATGCAACAATTTGTTTTTGTGTTTTTTTTTCTTACATAAAATGTAATGCATGCATTGACCCATATTACTGTAATGTCGGTCAGTGCATGTACGTCACTCAAAAGGTGCGGCCAGAATACCAGTGCTGCTGTGGCGTCTCTCCGGTAGCTGCAACACATGCTGAGGCTCGCACCTTGTTGGCCATAACTCAATGTATGATTCTGTTTCATATGTTTGTATTATTCAATGGTCAATAAATGTTTTCTATTCTATTTTATTCAACAAAAATATATCGTATGAATAACAAAACATAGGGTTACCTATGTATGATTTACTGTAACTAATTTACTCTATTTCCGTAAGCCGAAGGTGCCATTGCCCTATCTCAGCTCAACACTTGCACCAAACACCAAGATTTAAGGTCTAAATCTGATTGAATATCACAAATGAAGACGTGTTGAGCGCACCAAGTAGCACATCATTTATCATCCGGTGCCCACAATGGGTCCAGCAGATCCCAGATAGCTAGGCGCGGGCCGTGACTCCGCTCGGGTCCCCAGCGTGGGTGTCTGAGATTATCCGAGAGACACCAGTTCTCAGAAATGGGGTGGCAAGAGTAATCTTATTTTTATCATACCGAGTACGACTACGATGTCTTAAGCCCGATATAGATACAGACATAGATAATCGTTTAAGGATCGATGATGGTATTTCTGTGGCGGTTTTGCTCTGCTGGTTGTCAGGAAAGTGTGAGTGGGAAATCGTTTGGCGTGAATTAGTTTTCGTAACGGAATTATTAGTGTAATGTTTAGGAAGGAGCTGAGGAAAGATGATGATATACATTATTGTTGTATTTCACAAGTGTGAAAATCAAGCATATCGCATATTGCCAATTTTTTGCCAAAATCGCGTAACTATAGGGCGGCAGTACTGGCAAAAGGCTACGGGCCCCAGCTTGGAGGAGGCCGCCGGGGGCCCATGAACAGAGACCCCAAACGCCCTTGCATTGATTTCAATCGAAGACAGTCTTAGAGTAGGGACTCTATTCGATGTAATTGGCATGGGGCTGAAACGGTATATTTACGCCACTTATTTCGCCATCAGTAGTAGGGAATAGAATGCGAAAAGAAGCGTTATTCCCGTTCGTCCCATCAAGCTTTGTCCCACCAGTGGGACGAACCTTAAATATTTTTGAATTCCCGTTCGTCCCACTCAAAGAAATGGACAACAATTTGAGATGGGTAGTAAAATATTCTGAGCCATGTTCAATCAAATTATTTGGGTTCGTAGTTATTTAAATATATTTTAGCTTGCATAGTCAGAAACTTGAATCCGCAGTATTTTGGTATTAGTTACTCTTAATTAGGGTAACATAGTAGTGCATAATAAAAACTCTTGATTATCATGTTGAGATATGTTTTTATGGTAGATTTATAGTAGTTATAGCTTACTGTTGTAATGAATAAAATTATATGACGGTGCGTATCTAAATAAATTGAACACTATTTTCGTATTAAAACTTAGAAAAACGTGATAATTGTATTGTACATTAATGAATTACGGCTACAATTTAAATTGTATTGAAACTAACGTTGTGTAGGTACGCGATGTAATTATGACTTAAAAATACTTCCACTAATTTTAAATTCATATTTTTCCCTCCCATTTACGCGTTAAAGTAGGTAAATCGTTTTAAAGTGAATTTTACCGAAATAAATTATGATATACATATTACCAATATCGACATCTTCAAAGTTGGTATGAATAGGCACTAACTAGGATAATGATGGTCAGCATAGTTACAAAACCGCTATGGCTTTTAAACCCATACTTTAAAATTCAGTTTTCCTAGCAAAAAAGATAGAAGTAACTAAATAGTCCAAAATGGCCTGCAAAAACCGGAATTAAACGAAACTCTTGCTTCTCAGGCTTTGAGGTCGATCAGACGTTTAGTGGCTCCAACAAAAAATCTGTCGGTGAACTAGAGCTACTACTGTCAGAGGATGAATCGCTCAATCAGAGGCTGTGAGGACGCGTTAGCGCTTTGTGCGCAGTGGGAATGCGCGAGGCGGCGTGACGCGGCAACTCTTGCGCAGGCACGAGTGGTCTAAGACACGAGTGTGGAGGTTTTAAGTTTGCATCGTGCACTGGTCGAAGTTATCCAGGACATAAAGTCTAGGAGTGTTAGAGTAAGAATCCAAACTCAGAATCATGGCTTAAGCAGCTAAGTTAGCTATGAAGGTTCTTCTGTTAACTGCTATTAAAGCTGGAGTGGTAGGGTAAGTACAAAAGGAAAACAATGAAAATACATGTGTTATCAAAACTTTACATCCTAATACGGCATGACATGCAATAAAGACAAGGACTTGTGAAGGTAAATGCGATAATTGCTACTAAAGCCTTTATTATGGGCAATCAAAACTTTGCATAGCTAGTAGGTAATATGATACCTATAATAGGTAATATAGTAATAGCTGTCATTGGATTAGACCACTTTCGATAGTTTTTTTAGCAGAGTCCAAGGAGCAAACTCCTTAAACCACATTTAGCCAAAAATTGAGTTGGGTTAGATGGAAAATTAGCTCATTGGTAAAGGAAATATTCAATATTATATGGCCAGTAGCTGGAATCACCAGTTCTACCTGTGATTCTAGTTGTAAATACTAGGAATACCATGGAAGTGACATTTTCTTTGCTGAAAAACGAATATTTTGTCTTATTCTTCGTTACTTGATTTTCGCCAACTAAATTCTGAATTCCAGTTGTAACTCTAGAAATACCATGGTGGAATTCAATTTTGCTGAAAAACTAATGTGTTATTTAACTCATCGTTGCTTAACTCTCGCAAACTAAATTGAAATAATGGTGAGGTAGATTTGTACTATTCAGCTAACTAACCTCAAACTGTTCTCTAACTCCGTAGCCGACGGTAAATTTCCCCGCTTAGCGGATTACGGATCATTTTAGGAGCTATTTTCAATGACCAATTATCCGCTCCCAGTTCAGTTTGTAATACCGGGTCCGAACGTTAGATTATACTTGTACCACAACGCACGGAAGCAACAAAGCATCGGAATATCCGTCCGCAATCATCAATAACGATTATCGTCAAATCTGGCGATCCCGCTCGCTATTCACTTGGTCGGCTTTGTCGGATGGGGTTGCCGGATACTAGAAACTGTTACCATTTGGTAGTGTCCCACTTCAACTTGGCTTTGGCCATTGGAGCTGGATAGTCCGATAGGTTGTCTCGAGTAGGACGTTTTCCATCTTTTGGCGAAGCCTCGCCATCGGTCGTAATGGGCCGAAGTATTGGCCAGAGCTGAAATTTCAGCTACTGCAAAGCCAACAGGCAGAAGCTATTGTAAATATGCAAGAACGAAGTGGGATTATTTAATCAATTCGGTAGGATCAAGTCAGATCAATGTATGTGATGACGTCGGATATTTATTTATTTTTTGTTTATAAAATATTAGCGCTCAGTGATCGCTATTATGAGCGTAAATATTTTAGTGATATATATATTTTTAACATACGTGTTAGTGTCAATATGTAATATCGAGAAGCGGTCTGGTTTTTTCAGAAAGACAATTGGATTAACCTATTTAATCAAGATTTCCTTTTTACTTCTTGTTAAAACAATAATGCATCCGAATTTCTAAATAGGTATATATTTAATATTTCTTGTCTTGTTGCATGCATCTTTGTACTTTTTACAGTGAATCTTCGAAAGACGTGTTTCTTAAAGTCTTACCATTAGGTAAGTTGTACATGAGTACAACCTACCTAATGGTAAGACTTTACATGAGTACAACCTACCTAATGGTTATTCTTAAGAAACACGTCTTTCGAAGATTTACTGTAAATACACTGTTTGTCATAACCATGATCCAAAAATTGTCTGGTTCCCCTATCTTAGGGTTGCGAAGGTCAGATCGGCAGTCGCTTCAATGTAATTACCAGACTCGCTAAATCCTGGATCATGGCTAAGCGGACCCCGTCTAAACACGGGACATAACGCTAGGAAGATGATGACACTGTTTGTCAAAAATGTGACTATGAAGTCACCACAGAAAATATAGAAAATTATTAATTGTTTTTAGAATTTAAACCAAAATTTACTTAAGTTTTTCAAAATAGTTGGCGATATGAAACTTACAAATCTGTCTAATATCTTGTTAACATAATTATAAGGAAGTAGACCATACTTGTGATTAGATAGACAGGTCAGGTGTCTATCAAAGACGTTTGATAGACACCTGACCTGTCTATCAAACGTCTGACTATGTCATTGTTTGTGCCACTAACACTAACACTTCTTCAACCAAAAGCCTTAAATATTTCCTCTCTGGGTCTCTTCAATGCGCCGTCTCCCCAAATGCCAGCAGCTGTTACGATGGCAACACTTGAGTACTGACGAGTGGACAGTGACGAGTCAATTGAGTCAGGTGCTGAGTGATGAGTCATGCTGTGGCACTGGTGCCTTTGGAGTAAGTATCCTAAGAACTTTATATTTCGGACAATCTCTCTACTAAGTAATTAGATACTGACTGTTGATGAGGGACTGATTTTCTCATTGAGAAAATTTCGTTGAAAATGTCCAAATGAAGCTTCTGTATGTTTATTTCTTAAGTGTAAGTGAGTGAAGAGCAGTTTGAGACAATTCTTCAATAATTTATTTCTGAGATATTCAAAGTATTGATTAGTCAGCAATCAATACTTTTAATTGATTAGGGACTAATCAATACTTTAAATATCGCAGAAACATAAGTAAAAATAATTGCGATCATTCTCAAATCGGTTTGTATTGTTGATTGATTTAAAAAAAAGCGTAAGTAGAAAACAGTCAGTAGCTTAAGTTGCCCAATTAGTTGTGGCTAAGAAAAATAAACGTTGCTATTTTTAAATGATTTTATGCTCTAGTAAAATTTAGGCCAGACATCAGCTGAGCATGTAAAATGTTTCACCTCCACCAAAACGAAGGGTGTTTAAAATTTGAAATGTCTATATGTCATGGAAATGTATGTATGTGTTTCGTAGCTCCTAAACAAATGGACTGATTATATACTTCTATATTAATACATAAAGCTAAAGAAATTGTTTGGTTGAACGCGCTATAATCTCAAGGCCTAATGGTTCGAATTGAGAAATGATTTTTGTGTTGAATACTCAATTTATCGATGAAGGCTATATAACATCATGCAACGATATATTAACCATAAACGCCAGTAAAACCGTAAGCATATCCAGTTAAAGACATACTTAAGCAGAAAAATGGAGGATGACTGGGGAGTTTGCTGATCTGGACACATCGTGGTTTTCTTACGACGTCGCTACTGTCTACAGGAAGCAGTAGCTGTCTGATAGCGATACAAATCGGCCGATACAGCGATAAGCGCGTAGCGGCGATAGTATCTCTTATATGTAGTTATTTCAGCGATCCGACCGCGTGCGGGCGGCGTCTTTGAGTGCAGGGCTGGCTTCCATGGTTTTTGTGGGTTCGCTCGGGCAAAAAATGGGCAAAGCGGCTAGCACGAGCGGGTTCGTGCGACCGGGTTCCGTGCGAGTGTTTCTTACATACATACAACCACGCCGCAATCACTGAATGAGTAGGTAGTATAAAGAATTGAGTTGGAAAAATAAAATTGAGTTGGAAAAGAAGGATAAATTAAAATTCTTTCTTACAGTGGGCTTAGTAAGAGTTCAATTGTACACGCACTCGTAGAACGAGTCGCCCAATCATTCACTAGTTAGTAACACCGCCCTGCCCATCCCTTTGGGAGAATAAAAATTCGTGGGACTTTTCCCTCAAAAATAAAACCACAGTACTAACAGAAAAGCAGCTTAAATCCCCGACAGTTACTTCAGATGTCCAGCCATTGTTTTCTTCTATAGCTCAAAAACTATGTGTTTCAGGCTAGACCGTTTTTCAAATAGGAGTCTGGATCCCCTAAACGGGCTGACTCCGCCGCACGGTCGCCGAATAACTGAACCGCTACCGGTTGAATTTTTGGCACAATTTTGAGCAATTACTGTATTGGCAAAGTATACTGTTATTCTTCACAAAAAGCTGGCATAGCCGCCAGTCTCTTCGGTCCATACAAGAGTTTAAAAGGTGAAGCCAAACACTTCGCCCTTAAAACGAATACTTTTAGTTGGTAATGTTATAATCGATATTTTGATGATTTGGTCTTTATTAACTTTCTTTTGCCATTTTCTGCTACGCACATTGTATATCATAATGGAATAAGCTAATTAGAGACTACAGCATAGAGTTTAACAAATAGGGTTTACATGCATATATCAGAATGGTTTCAGAAAGGGAATTTCAACAGAAGATGCAGTATCTGCATTAAGCTCCATGGTTTCCTAACAACTTGATAAACGCCGAAAATGTTTAGCAGTATTCTCAAACCTTAAAAAACCTTTTGATACTGTCTCTCTAGCTATCCTTTACACAAATTAGAAAGTGTTGGTATAAGTGGTACTTCATTGTGTCTGTTCAAAAATTATCTGTCTGATAGTCAAACTTGGAAGTTACAACAGCGATTGTGTAGAGGTATCAAACGGTGTTCCGCAGGAAAGCGTCCTTGGCCCTACGTTGTTCCTGGTCTACATAAATGACCTATGTGACATGCATACCTATACCAAATGCCAAAGTTTTCTCGTACGGTGATGATACCGCTATTGTTGTCACTGGAGACACCTGGGAAATTGCCAAGGCTAGGGCTGAGTTGGCGTTGGAATAGACTAGTAAATGGCTGCAGAATAATATTCTTAAGCTCACCTGGGTCTTTAAAACGATAAGATACGTGCTGCCAAGAACAGCACGAGAATAAAAACCAACAAGAAACATTCATAGAGAGGTATATATATCCCTGGCATAGTCCATTTTAGTTTATTTCCTACCCATTTGGAGCGGTGCGGCGAAAACTAGATTCTTAGAGGTTGAACGTGCATAACGTAATCTTATTAAGATAATGACCTTTAGGAACATTAGTTGCTACTGAAAGTCTTTATCGTATGTCTAATCTACTTACAGTAAGGAAATTGTACATACTTTATATTGTCCTTAAAGGTTTGTTTTTTGACATTGTAATAAACGTACCTTAAACTACATTTTCCAGACGGCAATACAACATACGGTCGGCGTACTTATATAACCATATTAATAAGGAATTGGATATATATATCGTAAGCATTATTGTGTAAGCAAGTTATACTAACATGGCTAGATTCAAAAGTATACAATATAATAGAAGCACTCATATAATAGTAAATTTTAAGGATAAAGTCCTATGTATTGTTGTATAATATGTAGTATAGTAAATTTGTAACGTAACATTGTTTGTTACCACAACCTATGGTTACTGAAGAGCGGAGGCTCCTGACACAGGCTTTTTCAAGCTTTAAATGAGCATTCATGTAAAATAATCAAATAAAGAATTTATTATTATTATTATAATCTATATCCATAGTTTCTCACCATTCGACTAACCAGCCCGTTAAAACCGCATCGTCTAGTTTGTCAAAAATATTCGACTTCATTTGTCATATCAAATTGTCTGATAAGCGTCTTCACATGTGGCCTGAGCCATTCACGAATAACAGCATAAATATCAACAAAAACAATTCGAAAACACGTGACATGAACCCATCGCGTTAAGTCGCGTGCACACCGGAGTAAATATTAATGGAACGTTATTTGTGATGTTAGGAATACGGCAGACTGCGTAATTCACACTTACTCACAAAAAACAATTCATAATATTATCAGTAGTCTAAGTTACATTCAGACATGACATCACGCCCATAATCCCCTAAGGGGTAGTCCAAAGGGTCAGCAAGTTCCTTTAACTACATTTAGCCAAAAATAAAAATGGGTTGGGTTAGATAGAAAATTGTGAAAAACTAGTGACAAGTTACCTTGTCACCTACAAAATCACATACTCATAACCCGATTTACCATTAGTTGCCTTTTACGACATGCTAGGCAAGAAACACATCATCTTCCTAGCGTTATGTCCCGTGCTTGGACGGGGTCCGCTTAAACCATGATCCAGGATTTAGCGAGTCTGGTAATTACATTGAAGCGACTGCCGATCTGACCTTCGTAACCCTAAGATAGGGGAACCAGACAATTTTTGGATCATGGAAGGCAAGAAACACAGTTAGCACATTATTTTGTATGTCCCAGACCAACATGGGACGAAGTTATGATAAAGTAAAACCTACTTACGCGGTATTGCAATATCCACGCCGATTATAATGATAACATTACGTAAGGCAATTTTAAGGACATGTAATGATATTTTTTGATGTATCTTATTTGATAGCGGCTATCCGGAAATTTTAAATGAACACTGATTGGACTAAGACTTTCAGGTCTATCATATTGCCGCATGAATTATTATTAGATAAGTAGAGTTCCCTACTTCCAGTGTCCTATCTATCTCTATACCAAATTCATCAAAAAGTTGTTTTGGTTTTGGTATCACACCTAAACAGTATTTAGTTATAATATCAAAACAAACAAATTCAATACAAGAATAATAATACTATACTCCTGCCACATAAAATATCGCTTGCTTAATAGTAAACTATCCTATCTTAAAATTGGTTGTATATTTAAATTAATATTACCTACACGTTACAATATTTTGGTTAATTTTCAATAAGCAGCATATTTTGCATGCTATATGATAAATATTCTCTGTAACATATTCATTTCCACTACAATTTCCGTGCTATTGTTAAGCACCCACTCAAGGAAAGCCTTCTAACAATGTCTTGTGGTGAAACATCGTATAACATATTCTACGAATTAGCTGGAACCTAAATATCTTTGAAGCATTGGATATTCTCGGTAAAATATTACATTTTGTGTATTAATGGCAACGTGTGAAAATGTGATACCTTTTGTATTTGATTAAAATGCTTTTTATTATTCCTTTTTTCTGAGAGCGGTGGTTGTCCTATACGAGCTTCACAGACGATATTTGTAGAAAACTTCTTTGAATGTATTAAATATGAGATCATTCCTTTGTTATTAATAATAACTCAGTTGTAAGGCAAACAGTATAAGGAAACTTGCCATTTTCAATTATGGTGTAAACGAGCGCCGTCTTGAAACAGGACATATCACCGGAAGTATATTATTATCTATAAGAATGGCAGTTGCAACATTGCAATAAACACATTTAAATATAAATCATCAATCAACCAAACTGAATACCTAGCCCTGCAACAGAACGCAGGAATATCGCTAGCAAGATGAATAATATTATATTATCTTTTTTTTTATCTAACAACAGTGTGGGCGCACCGTTATATTTATTGCGTTTTAAAGAACCAAGAGGGCATTTGTCACGCCACAACTTCTTCCGAAGAAACTAAATCCTCGGTTTACCGTCGGGGCTTAATGACTTTTTTTCTGTAACAGCGAATATAATTTATCATAAATCATGAAAGGTTACACCCATTTCTGGTTACACAGCTCGGAAACATTACGATTGGTTCACGAAACGAATTCGATTCGAATTTGTGAGTAGTATTGTAAAGAGCGGCAAAGTAAATTAAGCGATAATTTTGTGGAATCGAACAATTTGTTCGAAAACAATATTTCCTATTATTATCAGTTGAGGTTCAAAGCATATGGAGCATGGTAAACGCTGAGTTTCGGATCGATATATTCTCCATAGGATAAAAAAAAAATTCAAAATATCTTTATTTATATGGGCTTCAAGAAAGCACTTATAAATAGTCAATATACATAAAAAAAAGGATAAGAACTAATACTACCACCGACAGATATTCCAAACCGGTGTTGATTTACTTTGTTAATTAATCGTAGAGTTTGATTGATTTGTAAGTATTTTCTACATAAAGACATTTCGCATTTCTAACATAATGTTGCCTCAACTCTTTTTAGTATTTTATTTTATAAGTATAAGTCGTATCAACATAGGTTGATAGTCTAAGGATTCTAATGAATATCAATTGAGTTCCTTGGCTGGAGTGTTAAAACTTTATTCATTTTAATTTCTACATAACCGAATGTTTAAAAGATCGGACCATTTAAAATTTAAGGAATTAAGATCTGTTCAGATATGGTTCTTGGTCATGCTTAGACTATTTTGCATTCACGTTTAAGTACTAACATGACTTGCACTTAGCAGTTTTAATTCTAGTCTTAATTTATTAGGGGTATGTAGCTTATATTTAGAAAAATCTTTGAATTTAAATAAAAACTTTTTTTTTAGTTCTAGAGACAAAAGAGACAAAAGGGTCGTCTACTTAAAATTTTATTTAACCCATTTGCAATTACTGGAGGAATACTTTTCAATTTATTAAATGATCTAAATTAGATAAGCCATTTCAAATGTATGTTCTAGATTAGATTTAGATAGTTTTTATGTTATTTTCTTCTTAATAACATTAATACAAATTATTACTCTGTCTATCTGTTCATTATGTTTTATTTTACTTAAACATTATAAAATTTGGAATGTCCTAAGTCTGAGAAGGAACAAAGGCTACTTTGCGCGTGATAGCCCTTCTAATAGATCAAACTTTACGCCGGCGACTAATGAAAGTGGTAAGTAAATCTATCATGCTGGTATCTCTTTTAATGGAGCAGTAAATATATCTACGTCTCATACCTAAAATTTTAATTATTATCGTACTCTAAAAAGGAACAAAATGTTATCTTTATATAGAATTAAACGAAGACACCGCTTCTGTCTGCATGCTTAGACCTTATAAACTACGCATGGAATTTGTAGCTGTTTTTACCAATAGATAGTGCGAAGCCGGGGCGCACGCTAGTTAAATATATATAAACAATCAAAACACAACTTTATTGATACAGAACCATCTAAAAAACAGCGAACGCACACTTACCCAATTCTATCATAACCTACTTTGTATGTGAACAATTTGCGGTTTCATTTTAATATCAAAGCGTCTACAAATTACGGCGTATTACATGTTGCAGTTTTTTGTTTGAGCCTGTGATCCAGCACACGATATGGCTATTAAAATATGGGTGTACCGTGTAAAATAAATACTGTGCAATAAAAATTATGATTGTAGGAGCAATGGTGACTCTGGCTTGCGGGGTGAGGGTTCAGTCTTTACTCACACTTTGCTCCCTGGCATAACGTTTCGTTCAAATATTACACTAATATTGTAAACAGGAAAGATTATTCGTTACAAACGTACAACAACAATCTTCAGGTATCAGGTAATGACAGATCAGGTAATGACATTTTTGAAACCGGAGCAGCAGTTTTTGAGTTTATTCGTTACAAACGTACAACAAACTCAAAAACTGCTGCTCCGGTTTCAAAAATATCATTACCTGATCATACTAATCAAGCATGCCATCACACTCGTAATCCCCGCAGGAGGAGGCAGAGTTTAAAGAGTGAGAAGCACCTTGAACCACACCACATTCAGCAGAAAATTTTGTTCGGTTAGATAAATTGTGAAAAAGCAGTGACAAGTGGCTAGCTCGTCGCCTACGTAATTACAAATCCAAAACTCCATAGACCATTAGTCGCCTTTTACGACATACTAGGCAAGTTGGTACAAAAACACAGTTGGTACAATATTTTTGAGTCCCAGACCACGGGAGAAATTATCACCATTAGAATTCTACATTACTCCTGAGTAACATAGGCTATTGAAAAAGAAAATAGGGATACGATAATGTCCACCCATGCGTAACCAGGACGCCTCTAAAGGGAGTGGTTTTAATCCCAGCAAGCACATATTTCCAAAATGTTAAAATAAAAGGCGACTAATGGTATATGGTGTTGTGGGTATCTCATTGTGTAGGCGACGAGCTAGCCACTTGTCGCTACTTTTTCACAATTTTCCATCTAACCCAGCCCACTTTTGTTTTTGGCTTAATATGCTTAAAGGGACCTGCTGCCCCTTTGACTCTGCCTACCCCTTCTGGGATTATGGGCGTGATGTTATGTTTATTATGTGTTTGTTAAAATCCGAGAAGCGTATTTATATCAATAGTTTTCGTATGGAAAAGCATATAGAAGACTTCTACATTTAAATAATTATAATCAAGTTTGTCTGGCTCCTCAAATTTTACGAGTTAGTCGCTTGAATGTAACAATCAGTATCGATGATCGATGATGATGATCGATCGATTGGTTATCATCTTCCAAGCTGTTACTAGTAAAGGCCATTATGGTGACTCTTAGTAGTGACGGGAACCTTTTAATAAGGAACCCTAATAACTAAATAGCCTGCGGCACATAGAAGCACAAAGGCTGGTTAATATCTTAATTATCATATGTTGCGAGAATTTTGTGTATATTGCTGAATGCGTTTATTGTGGTTTGATAGGGCTGTCTCTAGTCTCAATAAGTGTCTTTCTACCATAGCAGTATAATCTAAATTAAATCAAGAAATAAAATAAAATATATATATTTAAATATAGAAATGAGCGAGTTGTGACTTAAATTTCTTGGAAAAGAAGCTACTTACATAGGGCAGCATGTAACATCTATTTCAACTTCGTTTTCAAAAAGCTTTTAAAATTGTAAACTATAACAAGCTCCTAAATGGTGGTCGTAGTATTAAGTGATTTAACATTATGTTGTTCAATTACATTATTCACGATATGTTCGGGCTATTTTAAATCTTAAATAATGTTTGTATATAAATCTCGTTATTAAAATAAGAAATAACTATCTAATTTGTGCTTTTTGAAATAAAACAGACGATATAATTGACTTTAATTTGATATTATTTCAAATGGAACACCCTTATTGCATTTCAATTAATCTCTTTACCGACGTGATTTAAAATGTTTATATGAATTTTACCTGATTAAAACAAACTGGCATTTTAAACCCAATAAAATATTACGGCAAATTGTGTTCATATAAAATATTTTAAGGAACAGTACATTAAGTTAAACTTGAATAACTTACTTGCCTCTTTTTTATTATCTATGAACATATTTTAATACTGTACTAAAACTGGTCACTACCGGTCATTTAATAAATACATGGGTATATACAGATTTCTGGTTTAAGTTAATTTGATTTTACAGCGTGAAACTCCTTCCATATTTTATTGAAACTTTAGTATCAATTGAATTGCTGTATAAGATACCTTGATATAGTAGATGATGAATTCATAACTAAGCTAAGGATTCGTAAGTATTTATTATATTATATCTAATATAGTTAAATAATCATATTTTTGAATCAAAAATAAAACTGACTTTGGTTAGATAATAAATAATACATGCATATACATACATACATACATAACATCACGCCCACGATCCCCGAAGGGGTAGGCAGAGTCGAAGGGGCAGCAAGCCCCTTCAACCACATTCAGCGAAAAATAAAGCCGGGCTGGGTCAGATGGAAAATTGTGGAAAACCGTGACAAGCGGCTAACCTGTCGCCTACACAATCACACACCCAAAACCCGATGTACCATTAGTCGCCTTTTACGACGTGCTAGGCAAGAACCACAGTTGGCATATTATTTTTTAAGTCCCAGACCAACATGGGACAGTGGGCTGGGTTGGATGGAAAGCTGTGAAAAAGGAGTGACAAGTAGCTAGCTCGTCGCCTACTCAGTCACATACCCAAAAGCCCGTAAACCATTAGTCGCCTCTTACGACATGCTAGGCAAGAACTACAGTTGGCACATTCTTTTTTTTTTGTCCCAGATCAACATGGGCCAAGTCCCAGACCAACATGGGTCTAATAATAATAACAAATATCAGACTACCTAACATACATTGATCTGACTCCGAGCATAAGCACTTGTGTTACGGATATCAGAATCAACAGTGGTATTACAAATATGTATATACTTAAATATTAGATATTAACATCCAGACACAGAACAAACACAACTTTTCATCACATGAATGTTTGTCCCAGGTGGGGATCAAAACCAAAGCTCTTGGCACATGATGCCTCATGCCAGTAAAATGGAAAATTAAAAAAAAACAGTGGCACGTGAAAGACAGTTATCGAATTGGCACATAATTTTCAATTAGTAGACCAAAATGGCACATAATTATATATTTTTTCAGACTTAACAATAACTTAGCTAGGTACCTAATTTCTATTAAGATGAAATGAATTCAGAATCCTTGACAGCCCTATATAATAAAAGTTTATTATGGACCTACCGTGTTGTAAAACGATTACCATAATAATCTACTGCAACTGACAAAAAGATTTCTGTTTATTATTTTATTGACTTAAATATTTAAATCAACAAAAACATGTAATAGTTTACTTAACTTTTTTTTAATGTAACTGCTGTTACAGATTTGCGATGCATTCTATATTTTCGAGAGTCAGTAGAATAATTGCAATTTAATTGTTTCATTTACGAAACAAACGCGTTTTTAAGAACTCCCTCATTGGGTTAAGTATAAAAATATTCAATATGTTACCCCGAAATCATTGATTGTTATAGTATTTCAACTTGAATATATTGGTATCACAGCGGATTTTATTCGAATAGCAAACAAGCTCCGTCCAATGTTTTCAGTTCTTGGTTTCAAAAATCTAAATCTACAAATTCATTTGTATTTTTGCAACTGACAATTTGAAAGCTAAATAGCCGATAAAACTCAAATGGGTGCTCTATTATAGAGCTCGGTAGAGTGCGGAGGGGAACGTTAAATGTTTTTGGGAGCGACACAGCTTGTGTAGAACGGAGTCGGTTTTTGCTCTGTATTTGCGCAAATAGTAATTTTCTCTTTGTGTCGTTTTATTATTTGTGGCGCTAGTTTTGCGCTCTATAATTCTGACAGAAAAAGAGAGGCAATTACAACTCTACAGTTTGTACGTATGATATGTTTAGAAGTTTTAAGTTTTGAAAGTAGCTTATCGAACACCCGATAGCCGTATATGGCTAATACTCCATTAATAGTGAAAGTCATTTTAATTCAGTGCATGTCTTTTTCAAAATGTAGATATATACGTAATTATGTCGGTTGAGTAGTTAAGACGCGAAAGACGAGTGACAAACTAGTTCACCTTCGTATTATTAATACTAGATAAGATTTCAACTTCTTACGTAAGATTGAAGGATGCGAGCTGGTTCCGTGCTTACACTCCACCATGTCAGACACTACAATTGTAGTCGCCTCCTACGACAGGGATACCTCAGAGGTATAGACTATAGAGCCCCTCTGGAAGGCACAGGATTACGAAACATTTGTTTTAACTTGGGCAACTAAGATCTACGATTGAGTCATCTCATTCTATTAGTAAAAGCGGGACAGAATACTGAAGTTGAACCTACTAATGCCAATTTAGCATCAATTAGCCGGAGTCGATATCATTATGTAACAGTTAAACATAATATAACATAACATCACGCCCCGCAGCCACATTCAGACAAAAATAAAACTGGGCTTGTTTAGACGGAAAATTGTGAAAAAGTAGTGACAAGTGGCTAGCTTGTCGCCTACAAAATCACATACCCAAAACCCCATATAAGACATAATAGGCAAGAAACACAGTTGGCACATAACAGTTCCTCTGGAACATATTAAGATTTTGACTCTAAAAGGTAAAAAAATCTGCTTTGGCTAGCACTACAGGATCAGTCCTACATATCTTACCAAGCAGAGTTGTAATTTTGTAGACTAGTTTATGGCCCAACTTGGTATCAGGGCAGGGCCCCGAAACCACTCCTGGTAAAGCAATCAAGTCGGAATAGCGATGTCAACCGACAGGAAACAAAGGTTTCTATCCGTTGCTCTGGTGACTTGAGTTTCCATTTGCTTGTTATCAGATGAAGAAGTCTTATATGGCGATAATTAAAAATCGGACAAGTGCAATTATTTAATGAAGGTTCCGTACAATAATAATGTACCTACTATTTACGTTCAATAAATGCACACATTAGTTTCGGATATTAATCTCAACTTAAATTCCTACATCTAATTTCTTTCATAATTTGAAAATCCTCGATTTGATGATAATAATTATCCGTTAAACTAATTGATCTAAGCATTTAAATACGTAACAAAAGTGGCCACATTTTTACTGTGTTAACTTTGAATAGTTATTTTTGTATATGAAACAAAGCGTAAAATATTGGTATTTAAGAATTTTTTTATTGCATATTCTAAACATAAATATCTATCAAATCGATCTCATCATAAAGTGCCAAACACATCTTATAAACTTTCTATACTAACTAACTAACTAACTAACCTTCACGCCACTTCCCTAGCGGGGTAGGCAGAGAGAACAGAACGCCATATGGCACGATCCTTACACACCTCACTCGCCTCTTCAACTTTCTATGCTAATCTCATTATACTCGATTCAATCTTAAATATCGATAAACTTTTCAAAAGTAACTCACTTTTGTGTCGCTCAGCGCTCACGGCGACTAGTAGTAGCTCTTTTTGGGTGCTTCTGCGCACCCTTTGTAACCCGACGCCTGCGCCGGGGCGCCACGGCAGGATTGCTAACAGCGCGATATCGATAACATTGATCCATCGATCATTTTTGTCGTGGCATTTTAATGGAGGTTTATGTTTATGGTTTTATGGTTGTATGTCCCGGTGTCAAGAGAAAAGCTTTGGGACGCAAAATTGTTCCGTTTTGATAATCCTACGAAAGGTCTAAGAAGAGGGATTATTACTGACAGACAGGCCCGTTGGTCGAGTGGTCAGAGACCCTGGCCACGAAACCGAGGGTCGCGGGTTCGAATCCCGCTAGGGGTAAATGTTTCGTGTGATGAACATGGAAATTTTTACTCGAGTCATCGACGTTTATTAACGTATTTTAGTATGTCTATCCGTTCGCATAGTATCTATAGGAAGCTTAAGCCTAGTTTGGAACAAGGAAATTGGTGAGCTAGTCTGGAGAATTTATTTATTTATTACTTGAATTAAATTGTAGTTTTGTAGCCGTATAGTAATCGTGATGGTCACTTTGGTGGTGGTCAGGTTCACCGGGAGTATATATTCGTGGAATTCGGTCTGTAATAGATATATGTTAATTAATTTATTTTTGGACAATGTAACTTAATAAATGCGCAATATTTTTTTTGCTTCATTAGTCTTCATTAAAAATATATAAATTCACATGAAAAATTTATCTCTCTCTCTCTCTCTGTTATATATTAATTTAGATACTGAAATTAATAAAAACAGTAATGTATTGGAGGCGATATAGTTCCCACCTGTTTATAAGGAAATCTGGCTGTGATATGTTAATTAGTTTTGTTAATTATACAGCCAAGATAATTACATATTTATTAGATACTGTATATAACGATAATATTTAACGATAATTATCTTAAAATTTTTGGTAAGTATGAATTAATTTGGTGTTATTTTGGTGTTAAAATTAATAAGTATTATTTTTAAGAAGTTGATACGCGTGCAGGGACATTACCTGTGTCAGTTTTCACCATTAAAAACATGAAATAAATGTGAAGTTTAACTAAGTGAATAAAACCATCGACATACTTAAAAGTAAAAAAATAACTAACAATTATTTGCTAAACTAAATTTTCCTGTAATTCTTCTTCTATTTTCTATTCTTCTATTTGTAATATTTTAGAGCACCTACTACGATAGATTCTTATCGACATTGCCACATCACTAATATAGTGTGTCACTCACGCGTGTCTCACAAAAACAAGACATCCTCCAAATAATCGCTCTTTTTGCAAGCGCAGATTTTTTGCCGCACCGCCCGTGCTATGAACCGTGACGGTCTGAATGTGCATGAAGCTGTTTGTACGATTCTAGGCATTAGGTTATATGGTATTGGGTGACAATGGGTTCTTTAGAATAGTATTGTCTATTTTTATAGTCTGGGATTGATGGACAAAATATTATTACAATTACCTCATTTGCTAATTTAGAAATATATAACGTGTCGTATATAACGTGTAATCGAGTTTTTTAAATATTTCCATTCTAACGGAGTGAAATAATTTTACCTTTGAATGGTGCTTTTTTGCAGCATAAAAAGGCGAGAGATCAAAAATTTTTGATTTTTATTTCATCAATATTGATATTCGAACATTTTAAGGTGAATAAAAATATTTCGCAAGATCACGAAAATTTATTTCACCAATAGAAAGCTACTTTATCAGCAAGTAGCAGAGGGTATATTTTACCCTCTATATTCCTATGGGAACAACTACGCGGGAATCGGAACTAACAAACATAACATCACTCCCAGCCCGGTAGATAGTAAAGGCAGCCTTCGGCCAACTACCGACGTCCTCTCAAAAAAAAAAAAAAAGCACGAGCACGAATCACAAATAATCCAATTAGAAGCTAACTAAGAATATAAAAAAAAAAAAAATATTCGACTACATCACATACATTGATCTGACACCAAGGTAAGTAGCTTAAGCACTTGTGTTACGGATATCAGAATCAACAGTGGTATTACAAATATATACTTAAATATTGAATATTAACACTCAAACACAGAACAAACACAAGTATTCATCATACGAATGTTTGTCCTGGGTGGGAATCGAACCCACAACTCTTGGCGCAGGGGGCAGGGTTACTACCGAATGCGCCATCGAGCTTGTCAAAGAAGAATATGAATTTAAAGAGTCTATAATTATTTGCTATGTCCACGCCTCATCCGTTTTACCGAATGTGATGCGGGTGATGCGAGAAGAACCACGGGCCAAAGTTAGTATTCTGCAAGCCTGAAGCTATTAAAAGGTTGAGTTAATTAAAAGCTTGTAAAAATCTCATGAAGTCTAATAGAATAAATGTTAATACCTTAAGTTTTTATTACAAAGCACTACCATTACGTAAATAAAAAAAAAAAAACATAAAATACAGGAAATAGTTTATTGTGAAATTTTATTCGCGCTTAAAAATTCCTCACGTGATCCCTAAAAACTCGGGTTTCATTCACACAAGCATATTTATAAGTATCTTAACTATTAATTAAATGACAAAATCATGCAAATACAATATCCGGTACGGTTTATTAATCGTTGTTAAAACAGAGAACTGTTACGTACCATCGTCTGGCCTTGACGGTTTTATTTATTTTTTATGTGTCTAACTTTCTCATTAATTAGATATTAAGTCTTCAAGATATCGTGGTTATAGGTAGTGCGTAAGTCAAAAATGTCTACTTTATAAGTATGAAAGATTTAGACTTATTACTATATCTATAAACCCGTTGAAAACCCAACCTAACGCTAATTATACATATATTCCTATATGTTACTACATAATAATATATATTTATACTTTTAAATTTATTTTTTTTGCTATCTTCCGATGTTTGTTATAACAAGTCCTACAGTTGTTGTATACCGAAGAAGAGAAATTTTATTCTAACACAGGTTTATCAAACTTATAAGAATGAGGTTTGCAATTTTCTGTAAAAGACTTGTATTGTATGAATAAATATATATATTTTTTTTTTATTCCTAATTACTGTGTTTATATTATTGGAACCAATGCGATTAATCTTTTACACTGCTTAGGCGTTAAAACGTTTATAAAATTAATATAAAATTAAGGATATGCGCTATTGGCGATGCACAGATCATCCGCGCGCCTCTAGCGGCGAAATTTAGAAGTTGTCTAAGAACGACACTTTGCTATTAAAGTTGGGGTTAAAAAGCTTGGAGAAAATCAGTTGGATCACGATTACTTACAGAAACCTGTTGCTAATAACCTAACATCTCAATTTAGTACTACGGAGATTCGGAAATAAGTTTTCATTAGTAAATCGTAATTCGTATCAAGAACGCATCCGTTTTGTGTCCTGCAGGTGCTTTAATCAACTATTGAAAACATAATTATTGTCTTGTCCAGCAAAAAACCACATAAATCTGTTTTATATTAACAAATAAAATTTTCCGTGACGTAAATTCTATCGAATACTGTCAAAGTGTCGTTCTTAGACACCTTCACAATTTTGACACTTGAGGCGCTAGTTAGAATCTTTACATCGCCAACTGTTCCGGTGTCTCCTTTCTGATTGATTAAGAAAAGACTTAAATTTCTACATCGAAAGGCGTCAATATTTTACGATTATAAAAATTTGCTTATGCACTTTCAGAACTTCATTCACAATATCCTTGGGGTAGCGCAATAACACTTAGGTAGATTCTCGTATTCCCGATTATCTTCTCGTAATTCTAATATTCAATCATATTTTTGTCAAGGTCGGCCCATAACAAAAGCTACTTACGAAGTATTGCACTATCCCCGGAGATGATAATTATGACCTTACTTGGCATCAGTTTAATGTCCTGGTCGAGCAAGTTATATCTTAACGTGCAATTACAGTTTTATCACTCAGATTTGGTAGCCGACTTATTAAACCACACATGTGCTTCTAATTTTTAGCTGTAACGTGCCTTATATAATGCACTGTTTGTGGAGACATTTCCAAATATTGTGGAAAACAGCCTCATAAAGAAAGGTTCTTGATATATATGTTGCTGTGCTAAGGTACCGTTATTTTTCTAATGTGAGCATATTGTGTTGTGTATAAGGTTATATTTAGTACATATTATATGCGAAACCTTCTACCTATTTATTTAACGCATTAATATAAGGAACCAGTTCTAAACGATTTAAAAAAAGCAAAAAAAAACCTATTTTAATACCAAATAGCTGATGAACTCAACTGTTGTATGGAAAATATATACGGTCGAATTGAGAACCACCTCCATTTTTTAAAGTCGGTTGAAAAAAAAAATGTTTGCTCTTTTTCTAGAATCCTCTCAGTTAGTTCTTTAGAATAATAAGCTAAATAAGTAGGTAAAGGTGGCAGGTTGTATCTCTTTCAGTAGAACGCACAATTGAAATCGCATGCATATAATTAGAGCAGCATATAATTGTAAGTGTATATAGGCCTCCTTGTGCTAGTTTAATCTCTTTTGAGACTGTCATGGAAGATGTATTAGGAAAAGTCAGCTCATGTAATAAAAAAGTTGTAGTGTGTGGGGATTTCAATATTGATATATTGAAAAATACACAAGAGTCCGTTAGGTTTTTAAATCTCTTTAAATCTTTTAATTTAGGTAACCTATTTAATGAACCTACACGTGTGACCTGTACAACAGCCACATGCTTAGATAATATTTTTTGTAACTGTAGAGTATTAGAAAAATCTATTATAAATTGTGTTAACTCAGACCATAGTGGCCAGCTAGCTGTCCTGGTGCACAGGCATGCCCCTTCATCGGTAAGTGTTGTTAGTCGACCCATCACTGCATTTCGTGTAGAAAAATTTAGAAAAAATGTTAGTAATAAATTATCGTTGCTCAGTTATAATGACAGAGAAGTAGATATATTGTATTCAAGTATGTTTAATATTATAGAAAAAGAATTTAAAAGTAACTTTCCCAAAAGGACCATACAAATAAATAACACAAGGTCCAAATTCTGTGACTGGGCAACTGTTGGAATTTACAAAAGTAGACGGAGACTATACGAACTCTATGATCTGAAAGCAAATTCCAATGATCCTTCAATTATAGAATATGTTAGAAAATACTCAAAACTATTTAAGAAAATATGTGCATTCGCTAAGTCTTGTTATTTAAAACAAAAGATAATGTCAGCAACAAACAAAAGTAAAGCTACTTGGAAAATTATAAACAAAGAGACTTGTAAAAATAAAACACAAGACAACAAGTTCTCACTCAATATAAATGGTACTTATTTTGATTCAGATGCTGATGTAGCAAAGGCATTTGAATCTTTCTTTTCTAACATTCCAATTTTAACAACTAGCAGATTAAACTCCAGCCCACGTCTTGCTGACTCCCTGCTAAAATCAAAAGTAAATGAATGTAAAATTGGTTTTAGTTTTAGTTATATTGACACTAACACCATTTTAAAGAGTTTTATGGGTCTGAACATAAAAAAAACAGAAGACCTTTGGGGGATTTCGGTCGATATATTAAAAAATATTATTACCTTTATTGCACCATATTTAGCGTTCTTGTTCAATAAATGTATAGAAGTAGGTCAATTTCCAAATTTAATGAAGCTAAGTAAAGTGATCCCACTATTCAAGTCGGGTGATAAAAGTGACCCTTCTAATTTCAGACCGATATCCATACTCCCAGCTCTTAGTAAGATATTTGAAAAAAATATATTTATGCAACTGTTATCCCATTTTGAAAATAACAACTTGTTACATGACAGTCAATTTGGGTTCTCAAAAGGTAAATCCACTACTGATGCGGGCGTAGCTCTCATCAAACATATATTTGATGCTTGGGAGAACAAGCGGGACGCTATTGGAGTCTTCTGCGATCTGTCTAAAGCTTTTGATTGCGTTGATCACCAGACGCTGCTGATGAAATTACGGCATTACGGTGTTACGGGTAGGTCACTTGATCTACTCCGATCATATTTATCTGACAGGATTCAAAGGGTTAATATCAATGGAACTGACTCTTCTGGTGCTCCTTTATCCATGGGGGTGCCACAGGGCTCAATATTAGGACCTTTACTTTTTTTAATTTATATAAATGATCTTCCGTACTATACGAAAGATCTGTGTGAGATAGTGTTGTTTGCTGATGACACCTCTCTGATTTTCAAAGTTGACAGAAAACACCCTAATGTTGACGACGTAAATAATGCTCTCTCTCACGTACTACATTGGTTCACGATTAATAACCTACTTTTAAATGCTGGTAAAACTAAATGTGTTAAGTTCACAATGCCTAATGTTAAGCAATCAAATATTAATTTAAACATGGGTGATGAACCTATTGAAATAGTTCACTCAACAGTATTTCTGGGCATTACCATTGATTCTAAACTGCAATGGGGCCCTCATATTGCTGCTCTAGCGGGAAGACTTAGTTCCGCAGCATATGCCGTAACAAAAATACGGAAATTGACTGATGTTGGAACGGCAAGATTGGTTTATTTTGGCTACTTTCACAGCGTAATGTCGTACGGCCTTCTGATGTGGGGGTCTGCTGCTGACATACAAAATATCTTTGTATTGCAGAAGCGGGCTATCCGCGCCATATATGGCCTTAAACCACGGGATTCGCTTAGGGAGGTATTTATAGAAGCCAATATATTAACCGTAGCATCGCAATACATGTTTGATTGTATTATGTATGTACGCAAGAACTTTAATCTCTTTTCCAAAAAATCTGACCATCATAGTTTGAATACCAGGAATAAACACAAGCTTGTCGTTCCCCATCTTAGACTTCATAAAAGCAGTAATTCTTTTGTGGGGCTTAGCATTAAGTTATTTAATAAGTTACCAGATAAGGTAATTCAAATGCCCGTTCATAAATTCAAATCACATATGAAAACATTTTTCATGAAAAAGGGCTATTATAGAATTGAAGACTTTTTCAATGACAGGAATCTGCAGTCTGCGCTCTAATTCTTGCATGGTCTACTGTCCTATTGTAATGTATTACATTAATTATATTTGAATTATATAAATTTGTAGAAGTAGATAAAAGTTGTTATTGTATACATGGCGATTTAAAAGAGTAACTACCGAGTTTCTTGCCGGTTCTTCTCGGTAGAATCAACGTTCCGAACCTGGCGGTAGAATGTTTATTTTGTATTATTATGACTATTCATAAGTGCTTTTGTGGAGCCTACATGAATAAAGATATTTCTATTCTATAAAGTTTCGCAGTGGGCAAAAACCTCTTGCATAAATGTTTTTGATGTTTAGGTTGCTATGTTGAGTAGGTACTGTTAGTTGCCTAATGTGTGCATATTCAGTTGTATATATGTAACATACTATATAATAACCTCCACAATCCTCAAAGGGTTGGTAGAGTCAAAGAAAGCAAGAAAATGTAACCACTTTAACACAGACATAAGTGAAATGAGGTTGGCCTCAATAGATAATCATGCAACATTAACGATATTCTCCCGACAGCGGGACGAACGTGGATAAGGTTGGCACAGGACTGTTGTACATACGTCCTGCAGGGGGGCTCTGAATACTCCTGAGGTATCCCTGCCTGTCGTAGGAGGCGACTAAAAGGGCCTTTGGGGTCGTGGGGGCTAGCGGGGGAGCCTTCTAGCCCTCAATCGTCCCCAGAGAAGGCGACTGCATGTGTTACACCCGGTCCGTTAGGATAGGGTACACAGCTGTCTGTGTTGTCGCACACACCAGTCTAGGTGTTCTGGGGGAGAATCTCACTCCCTCGAGATGGGCCGCTAGGCGGCAGCGCGCGCTGCGTAGACTTTTCGAGATGAATCCCGACAGTAGGGATCCCGTTAGTTTTGCGTTCAGCGCCCGAAGACTGGCAGCCTTGAAGTTTAGTCGGTAGGGGAACCGGTGTTGCCAGCCGGATCCGAACCCGACATACCATTGTAGGCTCTTACTCAGGTCTACTTGGACGGTGCGTAAAGGCATTCCTCAAGTACAAAAAAAATAAAAAGGACTGTTGTACATCGCGAAAGACGGAGAATACACCCTGCCGTGGGATCAGAGAAGCTGAAGAAGAAGAATGTCGAGCAGCTGGATCGACCTACTCAATCCCACAGCCAATACACACGATATGTTAAAATTGTCAGCAAAGACGGCCGTATTGTTTTGCATTTATAACTGAATATTTATTTTTATTACATCTCTAGGGGATTATAGACTTGATATTAATTGGAATATCACACTACTACGTGTTGATGATCATAAGACAGGTGAGCAGACGTATAGCAAAGTGATCTTATAAGGGTTCCATTTTTTCCTATTGGAGCACGGAATCCCAAAAATTTTAAAGTGACCTAGAAAATGGCAAATCGGGAAAATATGATCTATAATTCGGAAGATTGACTATGAAAACATTAGTTGACCCGTCTTTTCAATAAATTTATTTATATAATTTACTAGCCTCTGCCCGCAGCTTCGCTCGCGTGGTCCATCGATGAAACATTGCCTATATGTTATTCGGGTGTATGAGCTATATTATTCTAAAGTTTCATTCAAATCCATTCAGTAGTTTTTTTGTGAATGAGTAACAAATATCCATCCATACATACAAACTTTCGCATTTCTAATGTTAGTAAGATTTAACTAAAGAAGAAACACGTCGATGATACAGAAGAAAAGAAAGATTAAGAAAAAGAAAATTTTCAAATAAAATCTTAATAGATTGAAAAGGTTAATAACCTCGTAATATAAAAGAAATCTAAATCTGTGTGATATCTCACTTAGCACCTAGACTAATTTCTAGGCAGACCTAGATTTTTTTTAATTAGAGGTTTCTGGTGACTACATTCATTATTTTTAGATTATGCTCATAAAACGTAGTTAAGTATTTTTCACTTCATTCACACACTCAAACACGCTCAGTAACTTTGTATCATCTTTATGTTACTAGTAAAAGAGTTCAATTTAGAGGTGAACTTGCAATTTTACTCACTCACTTTGTCAAGCTTCCTTGTTGATACTCTAAAAAGCCATGGAACCTTTTTTTGATTATCTTATATTATCTATAGGTACATTTAATTAATCACCTTATTTTTAACAAAAAAGCAAGTCATAAAAAAAAAATATTCAAATTCGGTAGGTTTTTTTTCTATTTTATCCTAAGACGCGCCTCAAAATCCAAACAAATGTATTTTAATAGTACGTGATCTAAGTCTATGATCGCACGACCATGGTTAAATTCTTCTGGTGATCATATTTAAGAAATGCGAAGGCGTCTTGATTAAAACACACACATACACAAACAGAGACACACTATATTTTTACTAGATAGACGAGACACACAATGCCCAAGTTCTCTTTGTAATGGTAGTTACCCGCAGTTATTTCAGGAATCCACTTTTACACTCCAAATTAAGAAATCATAAAACATTTTTATTGCATCTTGAAGCTTATTAATTAAGAATAGACGGTAAGTATGGCATTTACAGTTATCTGTCTAACGCTTAAGTAATGCGTTAGTGCTAAGTCAATGAGAGTATTTTCTAAATGTGTGTTACATACCTAATGTCTTTAGAGTTCTCCTCTGGGGAATTTAATGAGATACTACAAATTTATTAGTTATTAGGTAGTTTATACGAAAACCGAAATACTAAATAAATAAATAAATATCCGACTACGTCTAAATAAGTAGCTTGAGTTACGGATAGCAGAATCAACAGTGGTATTACAAATATATACTTTAATATTGGACATTAACACCCAGACACAGAACAAACACAAGTATTTATCACACGAATGTTTGTCCTGGGTGGGGATCGAACCCACAACTCTTGACGCATGGGACAGGGTCACTATTGAATGCGCCACCGAGCCAGTCGAATAGGTATACTGGGCAAATATTTTCATTAAAAATATCCCAAAAACTCTCGAAGTTAAAATTTTTTTAATTGACTTCAAAAAAAGGAGGAGGTTCTCAATTCGACTGATTTTTTTGTTTGTGATGCCTTGTTGTCCTCGCGCGGGTATGGTACGATCTGGTACCTACAGCGGCGCTTGTGCTTATCAGAAATAGTACTAACGGGACTAAACGACCTTGTGACATGCGATGCGCATGCGCTTTGCAGTGTTTTTAGTAGGGTGCAATTTAATTTAAGGTTTTATAAGGTAAATATTATTGGGTCAAAATATAATATGGTATAAGAAGTTATCGATTTTATTGACGAATCTGTAAAAGCAGTTTTCAGGTCTTAAATATGAATTAAAAATAAGGTTGTATATTGTATATGTTTGCGACCAATATTTACAGCGGTTATTTCTTAATGTTGTATAATACATATGTATATTGAATTGTTTAAATTACGAATACCTATAAACATCTGGAATTCTCTTATTCTATTCTAAAAAATGCTTTAGCTCATAAAAAATTATGATACGTTGTGCCAACAGTTAATAATTTTATACAGAAATTTGTCGCTTTTGTCAATTTTATACAGAATCCTCGACGTACATTCTCAACTCGTACAATGTAGGTTGAAGAGTAATTAAGTGAATTGTCATAATTGACGCGGCGCTTGACCTAGTAGCTGAGAGGCTAGACGCAACTGTAAAACTAGAAGCCCTGGGTTCGAAACTTTTAAGTGGTAAAATGTCGCGAGATGAATTTAGTCATTGATACTTAATCCATAATCAAATTCCTCGTACGTATCGCACTTACTTAATTCTGTTAATCTCCAGTACAAATTATATATTTAGTTCTAGACCAAATAATTACAGTTATACTTATCTACTTCTTTATTCCCGCAGTTGTATTTACATACATGAATAAATTTTTTCTTGCAATTGAAACAGTTCTTCAAGAAGACAAAAAAAGGATATAGGCACAGTAAAATCCACAGAACAATATTTTGATACAAAAAGTTTTTAATTTTGCTTGTGAATTTCATTGAGCTTCTTTCAATTTTGTATGTAAGTACTATGCAAATAAGTTTAAACAACATTTTGTTACGTTGCAACATTGCATAGGTTAAGTAGTAAAGGCATGAAAGAACAACGAAACTGAATGACCTATAAATAAGTTTAAGATTTTTATTAAATCACGTTTAATGATAAAGGGTTACTACAAAGTAGAAGATTATTTAAATGACAAAAATATTTGGACAAGATAGTCTGCTCGCGTGCACAGTGAAATTTATATTTTTAATTTATAATGTCACTAAATTAGATATATAAGTAGGTACATAAGAACGTATTTAAAAAAAGGCCATCTGTTGAGTTTCTTGCGGCACCTCTTCTCAGCAGGCCATTCACGTCGAGGTGCTGGTAGGGCAAAATAAAAAAATGTTTGACGTGCAAAAGAATTTGTTATGAATCCACTTGCAGAATAAATTATTTCATTTCATTTCATTTCACAAAGGATTATATAACTCACTTTTGCATTTGTAATCTTAGTGTAGAGAGGTAAGTTACAACATCCAACAAACCAAGACTACTTAAAATCAAAACATACTATTGTTAAGAAACTCTAGCTAGCAAACGTCAAGTAATACTTTAATTAAAATTGTTCGGAAGTTTCTCAAAAGATAGTGGGAATACCAAGTCGGACAATAGAAATTTAAGTGAGTTTGTGAGCTCGCGGAAATCTCTAGGACGATGATATAATATGGAACCTGGAATGGGAAGTATGAAAGACCTCGTTTCTTGAAACTTTCTTGCATTAAAGGAGAATGCATCACGTGTTGATAGAGTGCAAAAAGAACGAAAATCAGCGACAGGCACTGATGATTGCATTGCGCCTGAACAGCTTGGATAAAGGTATCTTCCAAAGTGTTTTGGGCAAACCTATTTCCAAGCCGGCAAGACTGCTGTGCGATATGGTGAGTTGCTGGTGATTATTTCAGTGCATATTTTTATATTATTATTTATATTTAGTTGTAATGAGTAAATTGTAATTGCAATTGTAACTTTGTTTAGGTGACGATAGGACTGACATGTCTATGTAATAATAAATAATAATAAATTCTTCAGACTGGCACACTAATTCCCTAGGCCCAAACTAAGCTTATAAGCTTGTGCTATGGATACTAAGTGAACGGATAGACATACTTAAATACGTTTATAAACATCCATGACTCGAGTACAAATATCCATGTTCATCACACGAAATATTTGCCCCTAGCGGGATTCGAACCCGCGACCCTTGGTGTCTGACCACTCGACCAACGGGCTAGTCATGTTAAGACAAAAGTCCTTCCAATAAACCAATAATAAATAAATTAATAATAAAATTAAAGGAGTACTCCTCTCTGATCCAAGATTTTTTATGTGAATGCTCAGTCAGCTTTTGTTATTGTTATCCACCACAAAATTTGTATACTGTGGGTTTAGTTTGTTGGTGGTGAAGTCACACTAAAGCCGCGTTGGTTCGACATTACTTGAAAGGTTTCATCAGGATAAGACCACGCGATCAGAGGCTGGCGTGATGTGGTGGCAAGCTATTGCGTATCCTCATGTGAAGGAAATCACCGGAGGCCAGTGCTCTGATGATTCACAGCATCAACGACGGGTGATCGAGTGCCTTTCCCGCCCTTCTTCCTTATACTGCCGCATCTTCAATAAAACCTTTATAAGATAGGCAATAAGCAAGTTACATCTTTCTAAGACCGATAATTATCGTAATTTGATTGATATCTATTCTCTTTATTTATTCCTATTAAGCCTACTTATATATGCATTTTGCAGATATTTTTTACATGTATACATACATACATAGAATGCTGAATACAACATGTTTTTAAAATCAGTTATCTCTGCCTACCCAGTGAAGTTTAGTTAGATAGTTATTTAAAATACGAAAGATAAATATCATTCGTTTAAAAATTTGATAAAAAAATATCTGCAAAATCAAAGGGTGGTTATATTTCTCTATGTGCAAAATGCACATTTAAGTAGGTTCAATTGTATAATAGTAATCGTATCTGGTCCGAAATGTTTTGTTGGCAGTCTGCTAACTGTGACAGTTGGCCAGTACGAATTCGTAGCAGACAGGATTTACGGCGACTATCAAAATTTCAAGAAATTAACGAGCCTTATCCGGCGGACTGCGGGGCATGAATTCACACATGTATTTTTTTACACGGCGTTTTGTATTTTTTATCGATTGCTAGCTCAGCCCGGCATGCGTTGCAATGTCGCGTAAAAATATTGTTCGTCAGGAATATTGGTGTGAGTTGATCAGAATAACTCATTAAGGTCTTATCATCAATGCAATGATAATCGGAAAAGCGATTAGTATCGATAAATTGACAACAGAAATATCGATATTTATTAATATCGAAGATCTGACGAACTTGGTTTATCGATTTCTATAGATATATTGAAACGAAATATAGTAGGTAGACCGTGATATACCTTTTCTATAATAATTTTAAGAGCACTTAAATCTATCTCACAGTATGATGCATGATAATGCATTACAAAAATATCGATGTATCATCAACTATATACCGTACATAATTTCTGTATTCCTTGCTTGTGATAAGTAGGGATTACTACTATATAATTATCATAAGAAAGGTTTAGGGCATCTGTTAGGTTTGTAGACAAATAGTTTCTGACAAACAGGCGTTTGATCTGGTCAGATTGTTAGTAGAACCTTCGTTGATTCTAATGCCATACTACAAGTGCTGAAGCTTTGGTATCAAATCAAAATATTTGAGTTTGTTTTTATATTTATTTATCGAGGTCATTACTTGACATGACAAATAGTTTAATGTATATGGGTGGCGTACTAAGACTCTTTGTATTCGAGCAGAGAATATATTATATGCAACTGTAAATGTATGAATTCGGATTGTACATAATTAGCCAAAAATACTTAAAGGATTTTCATTAATTAAATATATTTTTTATTATCTTACATATATATTATTGATAAAATTACTTAAATAATTTTATATGTTGTCGACATGTTTTATAATGTTGTTAGGTTGTTTGGTTAATTTTGGGACCTGCTATGGGTTTTATGTATTGTAATTAGTCATTAGCAGTCTAATAAAATTCATTTATTTTGATCAATTGGTTTAAAATAATGTATTTTACACATTTTTTTAAGGTTACCAAGGCAAAATTGCAGTTTTTTTTGTTCCTTGTACTCATTCCAGGGTCAATTGATTATGTTTTTTAATTATTGTTCTTTAATACTAGATATTACATAACATTCCCGATTTACTTCTTTTACCGTAACTTATACCTACATAAATAACAATCTTAGCCCGGAGTCTCTCGATGACGTACGTCCGGACATTTTTTACACCCAAGCATAATGTAGCGGATCGCCTGTCCCCGCCGGCGGCAATAACTTGCCGCGTTTCACTGTCGTGCACCCAAATTGAAATCTCCGTCGTAAAATATTTGTTTACAATTGTTAATTGATGGTTTGTTATAAATTTGGTGTTTTTTTTTTTGTTATCGGTACCTTGTTTAATTATTTCACAGATTTATTAACGCAATTTCACTTACCTACTTACTATTTGTGAAATGTATTAGACAAGGAAATTATTTCAAAAAGTTTTATTTTATTCATTACACCGATATTTCTATATTTGTTTTAAAGTTTTGGTTGCAGTCACCTATTTCATTTACATAAGTTAGCAGTAGTTTATAAGTTTGACAGGCCCGTTGGTCGAGTGGTCAGAGACCCTGCCCATGAAACCGAGGGTCGCGGGTTCGAACCGCTAAGGGCAAATGTTTCGTTATATAAACATGGACATTTGTACTCGAGTCATGGATGTTTATAAACGTATTTAAGTATGTTTATCTGTTCACCTAGTATTCATAGCACAAGCGTAAGCTTAGTTTGGAACTAGGGAATTGGTGTGTCAGTTCAGAAATTTAATTTTAAGAAATTCAAGTCACTGCACCAGCATCCGTTATACTGTGACTAGACTAACCCACACTCGCCAGATACAAAAGACCGATTATTATTTGACCGGTGGCCATTAATGTGATATTTCGTCTTTGATGCATAGCCTCTTCGGTCTTGTTTCGTCCACAGCTTAGACGTGGGTTACTCAGCATAACCTTTGCGTCAACACAGTAGTAGCGCGGCTCATTGCTCATAGCTCAATTGAATTTACTCAAAATTGCGCTTGGGCTAAGAAAAATAGGTTGTACCGAGTAAGTCGTAAGGTGTCAACCAGGGTTCCTTTTGAAATCAATTCCTCTGAGTTTATACACTAACACATTTGAATGACATTTTTTAGCAAACTACCAGGAATATATAGATTATAAGTACGTAGAATAAGCATAGGTAATAGAAGTAGTTAGGGTACCTATTTATTTCCTCTTATAAAAAAGTCCCATGTTGGTCTGGGACTTAAAAAGAATGTGCCAACTGTGGTTCTTGCCTTGCATATCGTAAAAGGTGACTAACGGTATATTGGGTTTTGAGTATGTGATTGTGATATATATATATATATATATATATATATAGCCACTTGTCACTGCTTTTTCAAAATTTTCCATCTAGCTCGGCCCTGTTTTATTTTTGGCTGAATGTAGCTAAAAAGGCCTGCTGCGCCTTTGGCCTTATAGGCGTGATGTTATGTATGTATTAAAAAGTCATGTGTGTGTTTTCGCCTGAAAGGCAGGTTCAACTGTAATTAATACCTATAAGACTATTTATATAACACACAGTGGATGTGTGTTATATAAACTTTTCATGCAAGTAAGTTGACACACCTGTCACAGTAAACTCAGTTTGCGCACATCTTGGCGTCATGCCGTGTGTCAGTCTACAGCGCACGGACACCCGTACTGCCCGGCACTTTATGGGCTAACCCAGAAAGCAACCTTGCCTCACAATTGACGTAGTAAAATTAATTGAACGCTTCGGACGTGGTCTCATGCGTGTATTATTCATAAAAAGGACAGTTTTATTGACACTATGGTGGCCTATGGTGTCATGGAGTTAGCGCAGAAGAGCAATCGCGGAACAGGTGTGTTTTAAGTGCCTATATGTGATATTTCGTCATATCGTATTACGTGGTAGAATCATATCTCTTTGAACTGTTTTTGACGAATTATAAGTGTTTCTTTGAAACCTATATAAATAAAGAATATTTTGACTTTGACTTTGACTTATGCTGGCATTTATTTTTGGATACTAGTACATAATGTATGTAGTTTCTTTGTGAGCACTTTATGTAAATTAATAAGTTTCAATGTTGAAATGCAATTTTCTGTATTTTTTGTTCAAATCAAATTAAAATCGTCAATCAAAACAAAACGGACGTCAAAATTAAGGGGGCGTCCACAAGAGGAAGAACAGCACAGGATTGGTCTCTATATGGTGTCAACTTAATTAACTTAATTAAGTTTACGCAACTGAAAAAGCCCAAATTCATTGCTAAAACTCGCCGATTCTGTGAATCATCCGATCTTCTCATCAATACAGCGTCCATAAAATATTTAGTGGGCCATATCGTAAGATCCTGCTCTTCAATTGATTTATTACCATTTTGTCCTTCTCAGATCAGGCGTTAAAAAGTCCGGGCCCTCTGAAACTCTGTGGCGCTACACAAAAGATGTGCCATAGATTTTACTGCCGACTTTTACGAGAGGACTGAATTACGGAGCCTAGGTTTAAGATGGGACCTAACGACGGGCACTAATACAGAAATTTATACGGCCATTTAGCGCTTTGGTAGTTCCGCAAAGGCTGGAAATTCGTGTACTTATAGATAACTGTATATATAATGTATAAAAACGTATTTTATACAACGGTTCGAAGCTAAATATTTCAGAAGTCCGGGGTCATCAGTATTGTATAATAGCAAAACAAATGTTGTATCCCATAGTTTTTAACTGGACTCATTCCTGTATAATAGTTAAAAACAATGTTTTCTTCTGTGTTTTAGGGGCGTAATTACCATAAGTCCAGGCCTGGCCAGGAGCATGAGCCCTCCAGCTTCGGAAGTTCCTTGACTCTGACAATCACTCCCTAAGGTTGAAATTCCAGGCTCTGCCGCAAAACGAGAAGCAACGCACTACATATTTATTTTCGCATGGAGTTACATAAAGCGGCAGATGATAATAAAGTAGCTTTGCATCTTTAAAGAATCTGCATCTAATCATAAAAAAACGATCAAAACGCATAAAGAATATCGACGAAAAATATATATATATATATTACGTAGTTGTCTAAAGTCAAGTCTGCGAGTTCGTTGACATAGCATAATTAGCAAATAAATATTGTCTAATTTTATAAAACTCATGAATGGGCGTGGGCCGCCATGCATGTCGCGCTCAGCTAGCCATGAAAATCCGCCGTCAATCGGGTTCTTGGTTACAATTATCCGTTCCATAACCTTCGCAGACCTTGATCTGGGAGGCGGTTGGTTGTTGACCGTAAGTACAACACTACTGATAGGTCAGTTCATTCATAAATTGTTTAATTGCGACCGTGTAGGTAATATTCGGTCTATAACAGCTGTGGTTCATCGACTTCCTAGCGTTATGTCCCGTGTTTAGACAGGATCCACATAGACGATGATCCAGGATTTACCGAGTCTGGTTATTACATTAAAGCGATTGCCGGTTTGACCTTCGTAACCCTAAGATAGGTAAACCAGTAAATTTTTGGATCATGGTTACAATCCAAAGTTGTTTGAATTTGCAGGTTTCATCACGAGGTTTTTCCTCACCGCCGAGCTAGTGGTATAAATACGTACATAGATCTGAAAAATCCAGATGTGCTCCGGTTTGTTTTTTTTTTCTATGACCACTTAGCCGTTTTCACCAAGGGCTGTCAGGGATGTATATTCAATATTCATTCATAGTAATTCCGAATACGAATTTTTCATTAACTATCCCAGTATGACTCGAATTTTAATAAATTTAAATATTCATTTCATTCGCCAATCCCATTGGGGCTATAGAATGAGTGGTGATGAGTGTTTGCAGAAATAGCATAACTATAAAACATAAGTTATAATAATAACATTCAAGCAAAACACACGTTAGCTGTAATCGACCATTTTACTGCCCAGCAGATAACTTGCGAAAATTAGAAATACTCATTTAAAACGTCTTATTAACAAGTCCTTATTCACACCGGACAGTAACAATGCATGAATAAATGCATACCTCTTTCGAATTTGCATCCGAATGCTCACAGTTTGCTTTCATTTAAAATGTGCTTATTAATATTAATAAATGGATAATATTAATAAATATCAGACTGCACACATACATTGACCTGACTCCGAGGTAACATAGCTAAAGCATCAGATATATCAGAATCAACAGTGGTATTACAAAATAGGATAGGTACTTAAATATTCAATATTAACACCCAGACACAGAACAAACACAGGTATTCATCATACGAATGTTTGTCCTGGGTTGGTATAGAACCCACAACTCTTTGGCGGATGGGGCAGGGTCACAGTGTACCTACATACCTGTAGAACCGCAAATGGTATGTCATCTTAAACGACCATATTTATGAGAACTTTACACAATGACAACCGCAGGTACTTCTTAAACTTCAATATGTATTTAAAATCATTGCCTTAATTTATGTAGTATCAAAGCCCATAATTATTGTCAATCTTAGCAAGCATTGCAGGTATTTTTGAAAGAGACTGGACTTAAAATGGTGCTGCTAATAATATATGACATAATATTATTAGCTATGAAAACGTGTATTTAACATTTTTATATTTTAAATTACCATCAACCAGACCAGCGACAAATGACTCTTTCATATACAATTATTTCTCTTGGTGCAGGGTAAAAGTTTACCTTTAGTCGCCTTTTAGGATATTGTTGCTAAGGAACAAAGTTGGTACATTATTTTTAAGTTCCAGACCAACATGGCATTATATTTTAAAGAAACACCTCAAAAATATTCAGAAAATGATTCTAGATACTAATATACCACAATACTTCGAACAATACACGGTGTGACTGCAACCCTATCTCGCTTACGCATATAAAACCAATTTAATGATTTACGATACAAGTTTAGTGTTTACCGGCGATTGTTTAATTACCGCTAAACAAACCCCGGTCCAGCAGATCAGGAAACTCCCAATTTCCATTACGCGGGCCCATTTACGGACCTGGTCTGAGTAGGGTTTACGATGGCGATGATTTGTGCCCGGGGCCCTTTGGGCCATCAGAGACGCGTTCTGTTCTAGAGATATTCCGGTAGGTTGGTACATGTTGATTGTGGTCTTTTAAGGGTTATATTCTGTGCCTAGTCGGGGTCTGCTTCGACGTGATCCTGGAGATTTTTTTTGTATTAGCGGCAACAGAGCTATACTGTCATCTTATGGTAAGTAATCACCGCCGTCCATAGACAACTGCATACTAATGTATTATTCGCCTTTAAGTGAGTTACATCTTTGGCATTCTCACTCACTTTCGCAACCGTATGAGGTATTTTCCAGCAGATCTGGTTATAAAAAAAAAGTCAAGCTCATCTGACCACGTTAACCCTTCAGTGTTACCATTCCTTTGTCTTTGTTTGAGGAACGGCATATTATAGATCTCCGCCAAGCTAGTGGTATAAATTCATCCTACTATCTTAAAGTCGGTAATATCCCTTCTAAGAATTAATATCCGGAGACATATGATCGACTTCGAACCAGTCTCCATATAACGCTTCGTCTTTAGCACAAACCTACCACCGCTCATAACGTCATATTTACTATGACATAATGTTATGCGTCGGTCAGAGTTCTCCCAATTTCCATTATGCGCGGCTGTTTATGTGACTGCGGGCTAGCTGCGCTAGCGCACGCCGGTTTACGGCGCCGATTCTCCTATTGATTTATATGAGAGGCTCGGTAACGGTGCCTCGTGTGAATATCCTGAGGAAGGAGTTCACCGGAGTGTTCAAGCTTTGCTGTCGTAAATGGGTTATTTGAATATGTTTCATTTTGCATAATGTTGAGGCTGTTACTATATGGAAAGCGTGGTTCGTAATCATATTTAGTAGTGCTTAAGTTAAGGCTAAGTTACGGGTCGTGTATGTTATAAATGACAGCTCCGTTAGTGCATGGTTCAGATATCGATTTTGAATTCTGTGTCGGTATACCCAAAACCCGATATAAAATTAGCCGCCTGTTACCACAGTTGGCACATTCTTTTTAAGTCCCAGACCAACATAGGACAATAGGCTGGGTTACCGGTACTTCCGTTGATTTTGATTTTGCATGTGCATGAGCTATCGACATTGTTATTAGATCTGTATAAAGGTTTGTGATATTGCCTGTTAAAAAGCAAAGTGTGTAAGTCTGCTTACGTCTAGATCCTGGATTTAGCGAATCTGGTTATTAAACTGGGGAAATCACAAAAAGGAATAAAACAAATTAGTTTAACCATATTTTTATTCTGCTGATTTCCTCCTGTGTAAACAGAGATACGAACTTAGTACGAACATTTAAAAACATCTGAGATTCGTTTCTAGTTTTAACTAGCATATGAGGCGAAAAATGAAAATAAATAAATAATCTCTGCCTACCCCGCTGGGGAAGTGGCGTGAAGTTTAGTTAGTTAGCTAGTTTGTTAACAAATTAATTAATTCTTCGAACTCACACACCAATTCCCTAGTTCCAAACTAAGCTTATGCTTTTGCTATGGATACTAGGTGAACGGGTACACATATTTAAACACGTTTATAAACATCCATGATTCGAGTACAAATATACATGATCATCACACGAAATATTTACCCCTAGCGGGATTCGAACCCGCGACCCTTGGTTTCGTGGCCAGGGTCTCTGAACACTCGACCAACGGGCCAGTCAAATGAATGTCCTAACTGTTGCGTTACCGCCACTCCATTGTTGATAATAAAAGAACCATTTTGTTTCGAGAATTGCTATCTCACACAGCAATTACTATACTATTGTAAACCAAAAGCAGTGTAAAGACAACACATATAGGTCATCAATTAGTCGGAACATGGAAATAGCATCTAGACTCTATTGACATTGAAATACAGATTTGCTTTATATGCTAAAAGCTGAGGAGATATTGTTCGGAAACTGAACTTCTAAGGGAGAAATAGAGAGAAGCAGACAGGATTACGCAGGAAACTAGTCGCGACTAGTGTTCCGTGTAATTTCGCGGAATTATCTCCCGCAGATATTATTGTGCTCTAGATTTGTTACCGTTATCACGTACCATCTTCCTAGCGTTATGTCCCGTGTTTAGACGGGGTCCGCTTAGACCATGATCCAGGATTTAGCGAGTCTGGTAATTACATTGAAGCGACTGCCGATCTGACTTTCGTAACTCTAAGATAGGGGAACCAGACAATTTTTGGATCATGGTTACAAATCCAAAGTTGTTTTGAATTTGCAGGTTTCATCACAGTTAGTGGGATAAATACATACATAGATTTGAAAAATCCAGAGGTACGTGCCGTGTTTGAACCCGCACTCCTCGGTTAAGAGGCGCACATCCTTACCATTGAGCTACTACCGCACTTTAATATCACACACGATATAAAGATAACATTTGATTGTTTTTGACCTTTTTTTTGTATCGCGAAGAATATAGCCTATAATCAGCGAGTAATATAGCCTATAATTTATCACCGTATTACCACGGGAACAGGCAACTACGCGAGTGAAACCGCGGGGCGCTGTTAGTTCTTTCTATTGATGTAACTTACTGTGGCTCTCGACTTCATGCGCGGGAATCTGTAAAATAATGTTTTTTATTTTAAACGCTATTTGATTCTTCTTTCTAAAATCGAAGTAACATAGGGTTTATCCTTGTAACATTAGCTATCTGCTAGTGAACACGCCTTGGTTTAAGGAACAAACAGACAGGCAAAAACTGAAAAAAAAAAAATGATTCAGTTATAAACACTGTATAGGTATGTATGTATACTTACATTTGTAGTTTACTTGTAAGATATTGTTACGACATTATAAAAAGACATTTCAATTAAGTATTGAGATTAAATATTGTTATAGAATACATTTTACCTAAAGTCCAACTTTGTTTCAGTGATCGCCATGGTACCCAAATAAATATTATATTGTGTATGATACTCACAAACACGGTCTTTAGAATGATACTAATTTCGATCTGAAAACGATATTTATTACAAGCAATACAGGAATAATTACATACACTGGCCCGTTGGTCACGAAACTAAGTTTGTTTTTAAGTATGTCTATCCGTTCACCTAGTATCCATAGTACAAGCATAAGCTTAGTTTGGAACTAGGGAATTGGTGTGTCAGTCTGGAGAATTTATTTATTTATTTTATTTATTTACTATGATTTAATGAAAGCATTAAAGTAGCTTTATCTTCTTGTTTTACAGTAAAAGTACAACTTAACATAAAGTAAACAAGTCATAACATAATCAAAATAAATTACGCTTTTTGAATTGATATTACTTGCCTCGTTGAATGTTAATGACTAAAGATGATTACACAACTTATTGTCCGCCCAAATCACGGTATCACAGTAATTTTTTAATAAATACTATTTATTGTAATTTTTTATTGATTTTATTATTTTTTTATTTTATTATTTATTATTTTATTAATTAAAAATGTTTAAAATGCAGTCTCAATGCCAACAAATTAGCGAATCATATCTGGCGCTAAAGTCGTCCACAGAGCCATTAAAGGGCGTTATTTTTATCAAAAATTTATTTTACTGCCACCTGGTGTCAAAAAGCGTATGTACGACTTCAATGTCGGTTCGTCGATTTAGAGAATCTTTCTAATTTATTTTTGGTATTTATTATGGTAAATCTTCCTAGACTATTTCTAATCTAAAAATAAAGGGAGCAAAAATTTATGGCATTTCATTTTTTGCCACAATTTTCTGTATTAACCTTTTATTAAGGTTTGTTTTTTGTATACCTACGCCAGGAAAACAATATTGTACGTTTATATAATACAATAATAATTGTTACTATTATATTTGTCTTAACTCCATAGTGTTTGCCGTAAAAACTGAAATATTTTTGAATAATTGAATAACTTCATAGACACAAAGCCTTTGACTTAATTATTATTTTATTTTTACCTGATTATTCAACTCCAAAATTAATATATCTACATAAAAAACTTATAATAATTAAGAAACCCAACTCCCACAATAAATACCAACTGGAACCTCCAAGTATTTAGATCAAAAATCCATAGCCGCACCGTACCCTCACAGCTCATTTCGCAAGAGGCGATGTATAAAAAATCGCACTTTCTCCAGAAATATCCGTCTTCATACCACCTTAGGTCATTAACGCGTTGTTAACATGCAAACCGATAATTTATCGCGTCCATTGTACGATTGCTCGCATAAATAAACCCAAACAAAAGAACGGATGACCAAAACATATTAACACGGGGATAAAGTGTTAATAGTATGGAAACATTGAAATATGATCAACATATGTTATATAAATAGTCATAAATAATCCCTCGAAATTCAGTTTAAATAATAATAAGTGCAAGAACAGAACAAAAATTAAAAATAAACATGTTATTAATTTCGAGAGCGGGTAGAGGTGTGAGATGAACTCACAGGGATTGCGTGGAGCCGACGGGAAGGTTTTTTAGATGGGTTTTTTGACTTGGGCTGGGATAAAGTGAATATAAAGGGCGAGGATTAGATGTATGGCCATTGTTATATGTATAAGTAATGTATATTAGTATTATTGTAAAAAATATGCCAATAGAACTAAATTATTTTGGAAATATATTAGATATAGAAAGATAGGGGTTTGTGAAAAAATTGTGATAAAAGAACCAATTTAATCGTGTAAATATATATTTTCATACGATGTTATATTTTGTATATGACAGGAGATATAAAATTAAATAAACTCACATTGGAACTCATTAGGCCATTGTATAGTCATGAAAATACTGTGAATTAGTTAGAAAACTATAAGAGTAAGAAAATTATTAAAATATAGCATGCATTTAAGTTTTCCTTTTACATAATATTACAATTTTTCTAAAATTTTATAGTAACAACTTTTAACACTGAACTTTACGCTCTTTCCAATACAACACAAATAAAATTTTTATTTCCAAGTCGTCTCCACCGCACCCTTGTTCCAAGCTCAATCCCGAAGCATCGTTTGAGTTACGAGGCGGTTCTAAATAACTGCCGACCACTCATTACATTCTCCATGCTATTTGCATAACTATTGGAATCGAACCCAGACCGCTGTGTGTTTAGAGCTTGATGTATCATCTGCCGGCGCTAAACGAAAACGATTTTCGTTTTGCGATGTGATTCTTACTCGTTAGACATTGATGCAAATAAAAGGAGCGCGTTGGTGTACATCAAATACAAAACTAGCTGAGGATCTGGCTGTACACCTGAGTTACAATATGTTTAATACTTAAGTGATTGTTATCTGTTTTGTTGTCCAAATAAATAAATAAATAAAACACCAAAATCAGACAACATCACATACTTTTATTGAACTGACTCCGAGGTATAATCAATAGTGATATCACACATATAAGATAGTACCTTCTATAAACACCATCGTATTTTTTTTGGCTGAATGTGATTGAGGGGGCCTGCTGCTCTTTTGAATCAGCAATTCGGGGATTATGAGCATGATGTTATGTATGTATGTATGTTTTTTATTTCAATGTCAGATAATTGAACTTACTCCGAGATAAGTAGCTCAAGTACTTGTGTTACGGATATTAGATTCAAAAATAGTGTCATAAATGTATACTGATAAATATTATATATAAACACCCAGACACAAAACGAACACAAGTATTCATCACACGAATTATTGTCCGGGATGGGGAACGAATCCAAAACTCTTGGTGCAAAGGATAGGGTCACTACCGGGTGCACCATCGAGCCAGTTATACTTAATTTAACGTTTGTGGTAATGGTATTATAATAATACTCGGATGAATCCTTAACACACATTAACTGTATGACTTGGTATAAATATTAATTTAATCTGTAAATTTTAATTTGTTATTCAATCTGGCATTGAAAAGAGTAACTACCGAGTTTCTTGCCGGTTTCTTCTCGGTAGATGCGACATTTCGAACCGGTGGTAGATTCAAATTGTTCTATTCTGTATCTATTATTTGACGATTTACAAGTGCTTTTTTGAGGCCTACGTAAATAAATAATTATATTTTGGTATTTTTTTGAGTTTTCGGTATGGATGATTTTACATGTTTGCTAATTCTTCCCCCGTTAGACTGAGACTTAAAAAGAATGTGTCAACTGTGTTCCCTGCCCAGCATGTTTTAAAAGGGGACTAAAGGTGTGTGTATTGGATATGTCGCAGGCAATTTGTATGATTTCGCCGTTTACATACGGCATCGTCAGTTTAAAAACGCTCCCAGTTATGAATTATGCGTTAGGGTTGTGATTGAGTGTAGCCTCGACACTACTTTTTCACAAATTTCCAACAAATTATTGTCTAGTCTATAAGTTTAACTATACATATACTATGTATATACTCATATACTATGTTCTTGACTGTAATCTCTAAATTTCGTGTCACAGTGTTAGTTGCAAATACTCCTCCGAAACGGCTTAACCAATTTTGATAAAATTTTATATGTACACTTGGTAGGCCTGAGGTTGTTATCTATTTTTCATACCCCAAAGCTATAACTTAAGAACGGCTTTAACGATTTCGCTAATTCTTTTTCAGTTGTGTTTGTTATTGTCAAGTGAAGGTTCTTATGAAAGAAAAAAATAAAAAAGTTGCGGGGTAAATAAAAAAAAAAGCCAATTGAAAATCCGAGAACGGGGCGTTACGAAGTGCGCCTGATCCGCTCGTAAATAAATAAACACAACTGAATTTTTTTTTTAGCTAGATTTGTTTTAAGGAACTTTTCCCCTTGGGGGTATTGCGGTTGTGATGATATGATATGTAGGGCTGATATTTTAATGATCCGTCTCTACTTTGCGGATTTCATTCAGTATTTCACTTAGAAAATAGGCGAAGATATATCGAGATTGTTCCGCATTGTTCTTTATCGACTGTTATATCGACACACTAATTCCCTAGTTCCAAACTTAGCATACCATATATACTAGGTGAACGGATAGACATACATAAATACGTTTATAAACATCCATCACTTGATTAAAAATGTCAATGTTCACCACACGAAATATTTGCTCCTAGCGGGATTCAAAGCCGCGACCCTTGGTTTCGTGGCCAGGGTCTCTGACCACTCGACCAACGGGCCTGTCAAACCTGTTGGATTAACCTGTGATATACGAGTATGTATATAACTTTCATTAGAGCGGATGGAAGACCATCCGCTGTAATGTTATGAAAAAGTATCAGAGATTCTTTCTTACCATAAGTCGATTAGTTAAATCATCGAGACTTCATATTTTCGAATGAAATGAAATTATATTTATTTATATAGGCTTAAAAAATAAACTTTAAATCGTCAAAACAAAAAAAGATAATCATGAATATTTAAGAATATAATGTGGTAGTAACAGAGTCAAGAGAAAATATTAAACACTACACATAATACGTGCTTACCGTTAAATTTTAGATTTCTTATGATTAGCATTAATGTGGTCACTAAATAAAGACTATAGTTATGATAACTCTGGTAATATTCAGTTCAATATTCATTTAAAATTAAATAAACAAACAGTTAGGATATTACTAGGAAGAACTGCGTACCCCGCTAGAGAAGTGGCGTGAAGTTTACTTAGTTGGTAAGTATATTATACATGGTAATTTTTAAATTGACGTCTAACTTTGTTTCCTGCTAAACTTTTGGATAGTCAATAGAAAAACTTACATGAATATTTTATTTGTAAAAGTAGAGGAAGAGTCAAGGTTCACCCTCAAGGGTATCGGTGATTGACACCTGACAGTACAATATTAGTACAAAAACAAGACTTAACCCCAAAAAGCGAGCGTCCCGCGAAAATTTACACCTGGCAACTTAACAGCCTATAGGTGTGAACATGTCAATGTATCCCTGCGCAGGCGCAGGTGCCCAACAAAGCCGTTTTTGTCTTAAATTGTTATTGGACGAGGAAGTGTTAAGTACGCACCCACGGCCGCCAGTTAGCGGCCCGATAATAGATCTGTGTTTGAGCACTGTATTTAGGTGTAATGTAAAAAAAATGTATATGGAATTTTTTGAATTTTTCCACGCTTGATCTTTTTAGGGTTAATGAGTTGAGGTCGGGCACACGAGATAATATTTTTTCGGAGATTTTCAAAACAATTGGACATTTCTATTTTGTATGAACTTCTGTGCAACAATTTTTGAATACTATATAGTTTTGCAGATGTTTTACTTGTTAAAGAGTGAATTTAGTAATTTTCCCGTGCTTGTAACATAAAAATCGTTTTTGTCTCTAAAAAGCATACATTTTGGGTAGCTAGGACAGTTTCCTATACTTATGTACCTATATCAATCAATGGTCTAGATTTTTAGCACATTACTGGATAACTTAGCTTGGAAACTTAACTTTGTTATCCTTTTTAACTGTTATGGAAATGTAACGATGCTGTAAAATCATGCCCATGATTATAACGAATGGAGTTAATAGATATATTAAACCATGCAGATTTAAATATTGATAATAGACTCATTAAGCTATTGTAGTAATTTTACATCACTATTAAGGACTTCTTTTGAGAGATTTATCTAGTTTCTAGTTATTTCTAATATTAGAATAGCCGATCAAATAAAATGTTCAAATTAATGCACTACTGAATTGCCGATGTGCAACGATGCGACAAGCCAAGCAACATTGAACCTTGCTACTTCATCATAAGCGTCAAATCTTAATCCGTATCCTTACATAAATAATCACCAATTTAAATGATACTCATGTCATTCACTATAATAAAAGTTTTATGAAATGGCAGCCAGCCGATATTATTATTAAATTATTATCATTTTATTGAGTAAAACACGATCGTATTTAATTATAAACTCCATATTTTTTTATAGTTGCTTCTGATGTGTGGCGCAAGTTAAAGACTGGGTAAATTATGTTTTCTTTATACGGAACAAAAAATAGGCAACTATAATTTTGGCTAATATTTTGTTTATTTTGCTTCGGCGTTTTAACACCTCAGTGTTTGAATTAAGTATTTTTTCATAGGATTTTTACAGTTGTGACGTTTTCTGCAAAATAATTTGAAACAGGAAACAGAAACTTCTAACTAAATAATTAACTATACTTCACGCCACTTCCCTAGCGAGGAAACTTCTAAAACTTCTAAAGTTTCGGGAGAAAGGTGGTTGGATTATACAAACCCGATAGTAAATTAATTAAATCAGCTTTTATATTTGAATAGATACCCATAGTTGTCTTTCATATACCTAACATAAAAAATATTAAGTAACAAAATAAAAGCTGAGCCCCGTGGCTTTATCTGCGTAATTACCGTTCCCTTAGGAATAGGGAGATGAGGTATACTTATGTCACTCGCTGATATCGCTTTGTATAAGTAAATGAATAAAAAAATCTGTTATGTGGTTTAAGCGTAAAAAACAAAAAAAAACTCACATTCACATTTACATTTTTGTAGTCGTAGTATTGTAGTATTGTAGTCTAGGATTGTACTTTAAATATTCTGGTTCATTAACGCAAAAACCGCTCCCGCTTATGACTCAACATTAGCGACCTCAAAATGACTTCATCTCAAGACTGCCAGCGAGCTAACGAAGATCGAGTTTTGATCCCAGCTCAAAACCGCCCTAGCGACGTCGGCAACGTTCGAAAGACTTTAAGCCGTGGACTTTAGAACCATTCTTGGACAACCACTGTAACATTCAGAAGGATATTGAAGCGATCCCTGATAATTCTAACGACCACTATACTACGTCTGACAACTTGTAAATTGTCTTTTGTACAGATTCCACTCAATTTAATGGCCTTTAAACGGTTCCCGACGAACTTATTTTCACGAGTGCTCATAGTCGATAATGTTCAAATTGCTTGTACGAGATAATTTTAATGTTTATACCCATGCGATAGTTAGATTTGATTATCATATTTTTTTCTTTGTTAAAACTGGAAGGTGCAATAAAACCCGAGACAAAATAATACGTGTGTATAAACTTAAGTTTGAAAATAAACAGAATAATAATGTCTTAATCGATATAGGTCAAAGCGGCCAATCTCAACGAGGATTAGCCATTTGCGAAGGAGATATTATAGTGCACAAGCGTGTGCGCAAACACTAGTGCACTCTATATGCCTTCACTCTCATACTCTGGTGAGACGGCTATTTGACATGACCGGAGAGAGGTCAGGCGCAGTACCAACGGCTTAATGTGCCAGACATGGGGGTGATTATACCGCCAACTTCCTGACTCCGGACTGTTACTGAGTAACTTCAATATTGAAATCACCAGCCACAAATTTTTGACCCGACTCGGCATTTGAACCCGGGACATGCTAGTCCATGCTTCCACTAGACCAACGTGGCAGTCAACAATAAACTGAATTTATACTTATTATTCTTACCTTTGTGTTATTTCAGTAAGCAAACTACTATTGAAAAGTATCACATAAATTCGTCGTGTCATCTAGTGATGAGTGGACGAATAAACGGGTAGTATATATTGAAGTAAGGGTCCAGTGCCAGATGCTGGATCCAGTTGGAATGTTGGACCCAACTTTGCAAAACAATGTGCAATACTAACGAAGTTACAAAAAAAATCATCATCATCATCCTCTTGCCCTTCTCCCAGTTCATCTGGGGTCGGCGCAGCATGTTACAAAAAAAATATCTTGCTAATAATACATCACACCCATAAGCCCCGAAGGGGTAGGCAGAGTCAAAGGGGCAGCAGGCTAATCTTACTAACATTAATATTATAAACGCGAAAGTTTGTATGGATGGATGTGTGGATGTTTGTTACTCTTTCACGCAAAAAGTACTTAACTGCATGGAGAAGGCGGCAGCTATTAAAGTAAACCTTTTAAGAATATACTTAGAACTACAGTCATAAATTGGATTTCCACGTTTGAAAAGATATTCTCGTGCGTATAAAGTCTATCTTAAGTAGATTCTCATTTAAGTTAGAAGATAGGTATCACCAGTCACTTGAAATACAATTACACTTAAAATAAAATGCTTTCATGGTTTTTCGGTGTTACTTGCTATGCAGTTAAAACTCGATATGTTTAAAAGAATAAATACATAAACCTAAAAAGATTTGGTGTTTTCTTACATAATAATGTTATTTACAAGCAAATACTGTGATGTCATTACATAAGCACCTATCTGGTTCATCCTTATTTTTATTTACTAAATTTGAACACAATAGGTACTAAGCAAGCAGACATACAGTCTCATTATTATCGTACTGCATCGAATTTTAAAACCACATAGACACTACATCGAGCATCCGACAATTAATACGACCGTCTGAATTCGGCAAATCAAACGGCTGGCCCTCTACCCAATCCACGTACATATTTATGTCCGTTGTAAAACATATTATATACCTTTATAACCACGGGCGCTTGGGGTGCTATAAACCATTTATGGTGGTAACTCTATCGTGGTCCAATGCTCTTATTACTCGTGAGAATACGACTAACATCTTCCAAGAATCACCTCCTTTTAATTTCAAAATAAAGACGAAATCTCGCGTTTTATTGAAGGACTATTTGGGTGCTGTATTTTCGTGTTTTTTTCTCTTTCGCTACTTGGAAATCGTAGAGGTTGAGTGTCCAATAAAAATGTTTTTTTCGAGACTGTCGGCACTTTTGTGACGGGCCCGGTAGCGGGTGTGCTGGCTTCAAGTGTTTTCGTAGGACAAGTGGACGGTGCGATGACCCAAAGAAGCGGAGCTTGCGATTTTTTTGCAGGAAGTGTTACAATAGACTGAGGACAGTAATTGTCAAGGCGTTTTTGTGCACTTGAATGGGTGAGGCAGATTTGATGTGTTAACTTGATGTTATAATGATGGTGCCATAATCGTTTTTAAATGCTTTGGATGTGGATTTCGGTGCGGGTTTTGACATTTTAACATACATATATTTCACATTAACAAGACTGAAAATCGTATGCATTTTAAAATGGAAAATGTTTTTAAATATATTTAATAGAAACGAAATCCATTTTTACTTGAATTCGACTTAGCCACCATAGTTTATAGTATGTGTTTGGCAGAATATTCAAATCATTCTATAGATTTCTTGGTCATCTCCAGAAAGTAAACTACATATTCTATCCATTGTCAAATAATCGATTTATAGATTAGATTAACATCGGCAAGTTTGTTTCCAAGCGGATTTCTATATCTATAATCCTTTAGGCAACAACAACTATATTTTCTTCAAATCCCATTACACCCGTAAACAACACCTGTGTCATAATACGAAGCCTCACTCACCAAGTATTTGATAAATCATCAAGCTAACATACACTAATCGTAAACTCTCAATGTACTAGTTTGACATTAAAGGATTAGTGAGTAATGCCCATCTCATTTATTTATTACATCTCGTATTTCTTTAAGATTGAAAGTCCCTTCGGCTATTGACCTACAATGACCCAAAGTAACTTGCTGCCTCCAATAAAATAATTTCGGCAAACGTACTTAACAGAATCGTAAACAAAAAATCTATTACCCATCGAAAGAAACATTAAAAACGATCGCACTTCAGCTCAAGTTTATAGCCTTGGGTAACAAACCGTTAACCCTTATTCTTGAGCTCATAAAGTTGAGAATTCATCGCGAAAAAGTGTAAAAGCGATGAAGGCAAGTCGTTTTATTGTACTCCAATAAATCAAAAAGCGGCAAGGATGGGCAGCATTTCGATGAAGAATTTTGAACTGTATTATAGCTAACGTAAAGTATAAAGTGAATTGAGAGTAGTATTGATAGTTAACGCAGGTTTACTCAACTGGACAGTGTCAATCTTCGGTCGGTCTTCGGGACCGACAAAACAATAAGATGTTGATGTGTTGGTTTAATTTTGTTTTTGTTCAGTAACTCACTTTTGTGTAGAGCAGGTTGAAACATTGAATCATTTCCAACGCTCATACATACTTACTGTCATGCCCGCAATCCCCGGAGAGTTAAAGAAAGTTTAATGAGTAGGAAGCTCCTTCGAAAACTTTTAGTCATAAATATTAGAGATGGAGAGCTATTTACATACATACATAACATCACGCCCATAATCCCCGAAGGGGTAGGCAGAGTCAAAGAAACAGCAAGCCCATTTAACAACAATCAGTCAAAATCAAAATTGGGCTAGGCTAGATGGAAAATTGTGAAAAAGTAGTGACAAGTGCTAGCTTGTCGCCTGCACAATCACAAACCTACAGCCTCATATACCATTAGTCGCCTTTTACGACATGCTAGGCAAGAAACACAGTTGGCACATTATTTTTAAGTCCCAGACTAACATGGGACAATGGGCTGGGTCAAATGGAAAATTGTGAGGCTGGGTTAGATGGAAAAAGTAGTAACAAGTGGCTAGCTCGTCGCCTACACAATCACACACGCAAAACTCCATATACCATTAGTCGCCTTTTACGACATGCTAGTCAAGAAACACAGTTGGCACATTCTTTTTAAGTCCCAGACCAACATGGGACTATGGGCTAGGTTAGATGGAAAATTGTGAAATAGTAGTGATAAGTGGCTAGCTCGACGCCTACGCAATGACACACCCAAAACCCCATATACCATTAGTCGCCTTTTACGACATGCTAGGCAAGAAACACAGTTGGCACATTTTCTAAGTCCCAGACCAACATCGGACAGATGAGACAGATACAGAGCTGTATTAGATGGAAAATTATAACACGTATCAGTCACGGTCGCCTACACAATCACAAATCCAATAGATAATGCCTATATGGTGGGTCATAAACAGACACCTACACAAAATAGGAGCCACTGACAGCCCCCTATGCAAAGGCTGTATGATGGCGGAAGAAACACCAACTCACGTTCTCCTACACTGTAGCAGCGTAAGTGACACAAGGGCACGGCTCATAGGCAACCCTCCTTCGATGGAGGCTGCACTCAAACGTCACAAAAATGTAATTACCTTCTAGACAGAGCTAAAGTGCTTTGAATGATCGCTGTAGTGGTACAGTGACCATTTACGCACAATGGCCCACTTATGAGGCTAAGTGCGGAAAACAAATGCCCAACTAACTAACTAACTAACTATGGTAGGGTCGTGTACCGCCACCGCGTCTAAGCATCTCATATCATCTCAAATACATGAGCTGACTGTTCGTCTTCGGCCATTCGGCCATTTAACCTGTGATTGAGCCAAACGTCATTTAGAAATAATAACACCACGCTAATAATCCCCGAAGGGGTAGGCATAGTCAAAGGGGCAGCATGCCCCTTCAACCACATTCAGCCAAAAATAAAGCCGGGCTGGGTTAGATGGAAAATTGTGAAAAAGCAGTGACAAGCGGCTAACCTGTCGCCTACACAATCACACACCCAAAACCCGATATACCATTAGTCGCTTTTTACGACATGCTAGGCAAGAACCACAGTTGGCATATTATTTTTAAGTCTTAGACCAACATGGGACAGTGGGCTGGGTTTCTCAAACATTTCCGATACCTCCAGAACTCGACAACTTCCATACACGATGAAACAATCGAAATTGTGAACAGTTTTGCAAGGTCAGTTTATCGATAAAATATACCGAGATCAAGAAATAATAATGCAGCCAACTTGTTAACAACAAGTTTCACCTTCTGAACTATCATCGTTGGTTGCAATTTATTTATTATCATTTACAAATTGTAGTTATGTAGTATTTAATTGTATTCTCATCGTAAATACAGTTTAATAGCGTACATACATTCGTAATTAAATGACAATAATTTAAACGGCTACTGAGGGCTTTACAGTGGAATTTAATGGAACAATAATAAAAAGTGATACTTATGGCTTCAACTACAGCGAATTTAAAAGTTTATGTGCTACAAATGTTTGAATTATGGGGTTTAGTTCGGCTATTAAAAATGGCGTTCAATTAAAAAAAATACTCTATATTTGTTGGGGCAAATTGCGTGGTTGACATAATATTGCCGTATAATAAAAAAGGGCTTACTTTAAATACAAATATATTATTTTCTTTATATTTTATAAATAAAAATACGTTCGTTAATCGATAAAAAAAACAAAAAATCTTAAAAAAATATTTACAAAATCAACCTTTGTTAATACTGTGTTAGCAAGTCACTTTTGTAGTATACTACTTACTATAGATAACTATGTTATAAGAACATATTTAACTCTATACAATCAAATAGAAAAAAAGGTAAGCAAAGCAAAAATTACAACATTTTGAATAAATTTATTGTCAATCAAGCATGAAAATATAAATCTAAAATCTTTTATTGAACATTTAAAACCAAACAATTTTCCTGAATGGTTGCTCTACGCAAATCTACCAGGAAAATTCAAAATTGTCCGTACTTAACACATCTCGCGTCGTGATATGTTCCAATTGAGTAGTCGGCATGTCCCATCAAGTCCCGTGCCATATGCGTCACGAAATATTTTTTTTGCAAATAAAAGTGCGCTATAGCAGTAAGCTGCGTAAGTTACTAAATTAACGCAAAACATATCACTAATTAACCTGTTGGTCTGACTAACCATCTTGTAACACGCATAACTGGCCAATTATTTTTCATTTCCAACGACGATAACTCCACACACCCGTATGATGCTATGATAAATCATATCATTTGTATGTAACTTTGACGCTGCGCCAATTTGTCGATACAGCAATGAAATGTAGACAACCGACTACGAAGCTTATTCTGTCAACGTAGCGCATAAAAATACCATCCCCTTGTACCGTGGTCAAAATGGCTGTCGTGAGCGACCATAAAGTCGTAATTGAGAATCGCGACATAACAATTAATATGAAGGGATAAAAAATATGCGACGGGCATTCGCAGGTCCAGTTATGATGCGATAAAACTGCGACTACATAAGATTCTGACTTGTAAGTGCTTTGTCTTTTAGATCTTCGTCTTTTTGTTTGAGTGCATCTTGTAAGATTGCTAAGAAATGGTGATGAGTTTTGACAGTTTTCGGTAAGTATGTAGTAGTTCAGTAAAACTTGTCGCGTCTAGCCTACGCTTTAGGTTTAGTTCGTGCGGTATTCGTTTGAAAAACATTCATTTACCTACATGTTTTTGTATTCAGGTAATGTTCATTGATAGCTTTCGAAACGAAAATATCACACCATATAATATTGTGATACCTAGACACGGGACCTAATGCTATATTTTTAGTACTACTAGCAGGGACCTGCGGTTTTACCCGCTTAGTTCACGTTCCCGTAGGAATACGGGAATACGGGAATAAAATATAGCCTATGTACTTGCTGGTAAAGTAGCTTTCCATTGGTGAAAGAACTTTTCAGATCCGTCTAGTAGTTTCGGAGCCTCTTCAATTCAAACAAATAAACAAACAATATTAATTTATATTATTAATTAGTATTACAATATTAATTAGTAAGACTATAGTAGGATTTGTTTGAGTTATGAATCAGAAATGTGTCATCCGAATATTCGTATTCCCATTTTCTTTGTATATCCTATTAGTATGACAATACGGAGAAACTGCATTCCTAGCAAGCAAGAAGCTGCGGTCTGATGAAATTAAATGACTTGAAAGTCTTGCAAGATTCGTCATTCATTGTTGCAATCGAATATATTTTAGGGTTCTCGGAACTGCCTAGATTTCTTAAACTCAGTCACTGACTTTGTGATAGGGCAGCCATTGTCTAGTAGTTAGAGATAGAGCCACGAGACTAAAGGATTTGAGTTAGAATTCTGCAAAGCTCATGTGATGTAGACAGTTATTTGCGCTCGAGTTATTGATATTTTTATGGTTATCTAATAACTTACACAATCAGAAACCCAATATATTAAATAACATTAGTAGTATTTTACGACATGCTAAGCAAGACCTCTTGGTGCATTATTTTTCAGTCCCATAACAACCTGGTAGTTTTCTTTACAATTTACATACATAACATCACGCCCATAATCCCCGAAGGGGTAGGCAGAGCCCCTTCAACCAAATTTATAATTTACAATCTCATTTAATCCTAATCAAGCGAAAACCCGTAGTTCTCCCAACGTTATTCCTATACTTGCTATATTCTGTCAACTCCGTCACCAGCACTATCCTCAAAGTTCTCCCTTCCTAAGGTGACAAGTCTCTTATTACAAAGGGCGGGGGATCAAAGGCGCGTGCTGATACTCGCCGGCTCGAGTTACCGGTTCGATTCCCGACAAGTCACACGCGGTGCACTATTTTGGGAGCGCGATGAAAGATTTACGGGAACAATATTTACCGACATGGGTGTATTCTTGTAACGTCAACACTATGCTAATTAATTCATTAGGAAAAGGTCGCTTGTTAATGACTACCTGGACAGAAGAAAAGATAGAGGTTACGAATTTCATTATATTTAAAGCATAGTAGAGAGTATAAAATATTGTAATGTATGCGAAGGAAAAATAAAAACGTATATTTACAATAAATTTTACTATAACGATATAAAAGCATATATTTCGTTTGATATAAAGGTTAAAAAAATACACAATACTTTTTTTTTATATGAAAAAATACAGGGGCTAACATGTGCAGTTAATTAAAATAATAACTGTACTTATTCAACAGGTAACATTAGTAAATATTTTCAGATGAATCTAAAATAGACGCCGCACAGTCATTTCAATGCGACACGCGCGTGGCGTATCAAATAATTTTTATAGTTTTTATCAAACGTAAAGAAAGGAGAATCTTCACGGCCAATCATAGAAAAAAGTACAAAAATTAAAATCATAATATTCGAAATTCAAACGCAATTCAAATAAAACCGCTAACATGCAAAAGCCTTTCATTATCTCGTAATTATAATGTTATAATGCGCACCGCAAACATAATTACAAGATCCCCGCTAATCTCTCGCGATTAATACCTTCTTGCTCCAACACATTACCATTGCAGTTATGACTTATTCCGATTGCTATTCCCGTCAAGCCCGTCACACGCCATACAAGGATCACCGGGATGAACCAAAGCGAACTTAAAAGGACACGCAAAAACACTCAAGTCTATCTCTGATCGGCCGCGTATGGCCAGCCAGCTTTTTGCTACAATGCCGACTCATGAAATTAATATCAATTGTGGAACCGCCTTCTGCGAAAAAAACAGTCAGGAGCGAAACGGTCCTTCGGCCCCGACAAGGATGCGTATTTGATGAGATAACGCTTTTTAGTGAAATGTTGTGGATTGGTCGTGGGTTAACAGAAAGTGATGTTAGGAGCTATTATAGCCATAGCGCATGAAAAGAGTTATCAAAGAAGCGATTAAGTAAGGGCCCGTGTAATGGCACTCGGTTGTCACTGCCTGCCCAGCCAGGGAATTAGCGTGCAGTTAGTAAGATAGTATTTTGGATGTTTGGCTATTTTGCTGATGGGATTAATAATTTTAGAATGTTTTTTGGCACAAAATTTGTGCATTTCTTCATCTACATAAAGGACTCTTGCAGTCTCGGAAGAAGTGCAATATCAGCGTTCGGCCTAGTAAGGTCAATGATATCCGTAACTTTAATGTAAATAGAAGAGTTTAGCGTGCTGATGTATGACTAGATTGATAAAGACCTAGACTGCTGAATTCAGATCTTGGTATTAATTTTGTATCGATTCGAGAGTTATAATAGGAAACTAACTAACTAGCTTCACGGTATTTCCCAAGCGGGGTAGGCAGAGACAACCGATCGCCATATGACACAGTCCTAATCCTAAGTCCTAGTCCTCGTCGCTTAAACATCATACACCTAAAACTCAATGTACCATTAGTCGTATTTTACGACATGATAGACAAGGAACACAGTTGCCACATTCTATTTAAGCCCTAGACCGACATGGTACACCTACAGCCTTAATGATATTTCTTCATTGTCGAACGAAAGTCACTCTTAGTGGATTTTGGTGCTCCTCAAGGGTCTCTAAAAGAGGTCTTAGCGAGCCGCCACTGAGTATTCAACAGGTGTTGGCAGCTATTTCACTTAACCCAACATGGCGCGCGTTCATTCCTGACGAGGTGCCAGAATATGGCCAGGCGGGTTTGACAGCACGCGTCACACGTAAAGCGCAATACACACCGAGACTGTCGACCCGCCGACCTATGTCGGGGACTTTTAAGTCGGTGGGCTAGTTGGCGGCTTTACTCATTGCTTGCGTACGAAAGCCGCCGACATGTTGCGTGGGCTCATGCCGCCGACTTGATTATTTTCATATAGGTCGCCGGGTTGTGTCAGCAGTTCGGCGGCTTTAGTGTGTATTGCGCTTGAGGGAAACTCAACAATCTCAACGAGAACGCCGCAATCGACTTCTGTGTCTGTATGAAATAAGCAGGTTATAAAAGCCGACGTTATGAGTGGTGAAAGCTTATTGGACAGTTTGGGGTGCTGGTACTGATGGGTTTTCGTCATGTAGTTGAAACAACAGATGTGTGCTCGTTTGTTCTCACAAATTTCGCGGTGAGATAGCGTAAGGGAAGTTGTAGGTACCTTCATTAACAAACATGGAGAGAAAAGCGTTGCGATATCAGTTGCACAGCGTAATAATATTGTATATGGCTCTGCCGAACGTAGAAAAAGGGTTAAGTGAATAACTTACGTATTCTCTGTAAAACGACAAGCTCAGGAAAGGAATGGTACAGACAAGTATATTTTATGGCAAAGTAATGTAACACGATAACCTAAAGAAAACCATCCCTGCGATGTTACGTAACATCGAAAATTCCTTCCCAATTTGTATTTCTCCGATGTGATGCAGCGATGGGCTTCAAGAAATATAGCCTTCTTAGGAAATGTCGGTTTTTAACGATTTCCATTACGGCCTGTCCGCCCATCGTTCCGCCGAAAGCGCCGACGCATTTCTGTCGACAAAATGGCACGTGGGTTGTTTAACACGAAAAAACATGTTATTTGTAATCGTCTTGGATTTTTCAGTTGCGTACGTAGAAATAATTATAATAATAGTAATCAAACTACATCTCATACATTGATCTGACTCCAAGGTAGGACATTGTGTTATGGATATCAGACACAAAAGTGGTAATTCAAATATATACTTAAATATTGGATATTAACACCCAGACACAGAACAAATACAAGTATTTATCATAGGAATATTTGTCCTGGGTAGGGATCGAACCCACAACTGTTAGCGCATGGTGAGCTTGTCAAAATTGACAGCAATACAAAGTAAAAAAAGTGACCACATACATACTATCACGCCCTCAGTCCCCGAAGGGGTGGTGAAGTCCAAGAAGCAATTTGCTTACTGTTAGCCAAAGATGAAATTGAGTTGGGATGCTACAAGGCTCGTCGCCTTGGCGATTATGTAATACCAGCGGTGTCACCCGCGTTTATGGTTAATATTATAAAGACTATTTCCGTCATACATGATTTCTATATAACTTTAACCATTAAGGCTGCACACGCGATGGAAGCTTAAAAAATGGAGTAACTTCTCCCGTTTTCCCAACATTTCCCTTCACTACTCTGCTCCTATTGATTGTAGCGTGATAAAAAGTATACTATAACCTGCCCAGGAGTATGAAGAATAATTGTACCAAGTTTCGTTAAAATCCGTCGAGTAGTTTTTGTTTCTATAAGGAACATACAGACAGACAGACAGACAAAAATTTTACTGATTGCATTTGTGGCATCAATATCGATCACTAATCACCCCCTGATAGTTATTTTGAAAATATATTTCATGTACAGAATTTACCTCTCTACAGATTTATTATAAGTATAGATATAAGTCACCAAAAAGATCCAAATAATATACAATACTTGTATATTGGACTATATACACGCGCATACATAAAATGCTACTGGTAAGTGATCCCCTAATGGGTGAAATGATTCCAAGGTGATATAAGGACACCAAAAATTCCACTTTCTTCACCTCGGTGAATAGAGTGGAGAGATAAACCACATAGACCTTAAAAAGTCGTGCATCCAACAGTTTAGACGGTTGGATGCACAACTTGGATGTTGTTCTGGGACTTAAGAATGTGATGTGCCAACTGTGTTCCTTGCCTAGCATGTCGTAAAAGGAGACTAATGGTATATTGGATTTTGGGTATGTGATTGTGTTCGCGACGAGCTAGCCACTACCTTTTTACCTTTTCACAATTTTCCATCTAACCCATTTTTGACTGAATGTAGGATTTGTTGTCCCTTTCACTCTGTCTACCCCTTCGGGGATTATGGGCTTGATGTTATAAATTAATAAATAAAAAATCCAACAGTTAACAACACTGTAGTTCATATTTCAGTTTAGAACATTTACGATTATTAACTGGACATCGTAACAGGCTGAGTAGTTCCATTTTCCACCATATGCACTTTCACAAGCTTGATTGGGCATCCGATATTTGTTTCCACCGATTCAATGGAAAATCGATTATACGCTGATCCATACTTTCAGTTTATACCGAATCCGGCGGTGAAGTGGTCTGTGAGAACGTTCGATTGCAAATTCTAGCGATATTTTCGTGTGAGTGAGATGTGTAAGGATCGTGCCATATGGCGTTCGGTTCTCTCTGCCTACCCCGCTAGGGAAGTGGCATGAAGTTTAGTTTATTAGTTAGTTTAAAAGTCTGATGGGGCAGATCAGTCATTATTATATTATAGTGGCTTTAGTACCTACCTTTTCCCGCGACGGTGCCGACGAATTTGATTTGTTGGCTACATAACCTATAGTATCTGCGCGTATGCCCTTTCGGAAATCGGAAATTTATCCTTACTATTCAGCTACCACTGCTCTTATTTCATCTAATGTACCTACTACAAATGTTTGTAAATAAACATAAATAAGTATATAGCGTAAATACTATCTCTCTCTGACGTATGTTGCTATCCTGGTTTGGAGTTATTATTTCCTGTAATATTTACAGGATAATGAGTGGCATATTGTAAACAGAAGGGTAATACTGTATACATAGGTATAAGGAAAACGTAGTATTTATATTTCCCATTGAGGTCATAGTTTGAGAATGTTTATCCAAAACAAATACGCAATTTAGTTTTATTAACAACTTTGGTGTTGTATTTCAGTTAGGTATCGATGGCACGACAAGAAATATGTTGCCAAGGTATCGCTATATTTGACTGGCTCGATGGCGCATTCGGTAGTGACCCTGCCCAATGCGCCAAGAGTTGTGGGTTTGATCCCAGGACAAACATTCCTATGATGAATACTTGTGTTTGTTCTGGGTGTTAATATCCAATATTTAAGTATATATTTATAATACCACTGTTGATTCTGATATCCGTAGCACAAGTGCTTAAGCTACTTACCTCGGAGTCAGATCAATGTATGTCAGATGTTATTTTTTATCGCTTTATATTTACCGTAAGACTAGCTCCCGCTGGAGTACTCCCGACTTCGTCCGAAAAGTGGCTAACATCAGACAACGTGGATGGAATAAATACACGCTATACTTTGTTAAATTTTCGTTCAATGTACAAAGTTTATGTATTTAACTTCTAATACATACATAACATCAGGCCCATAATCCCCGAAGGGGTAGGCAGTGTCAAAGGGGCGACACGCCCCTTCAACCACACTCAGCCAAAAACAAAGCCGGGCTGGGCCAGATGGAAAATTGTGAAAAATCAGTGACAAGCGGCTAACCTTTCGCCCACACAATCACACACCCAAAACCCGATATACCATTAGTCGCCCTTTACGACATTCTAGGCAAGAACCACAGTTGGCATATTCTTTTTAAGTCCCAGACCAACACGGGACAGTGGGCTGGGTTGGATGGAAAGCTGTGAAAAAGGAGTGACAAGTGGCTAGCTCGTCGCCTACTCAGATACATACCCAAAAGCCCGTAAACCATTAGTCGTATCTTAACTAACTTCTAATATTTAAAATAATTTTGTAGCAGTTACACTACGTTATAGATAAGCTATAGCAATGCTTCTGTTAACTTTAGCTTACTATAATATATTACTGTTTACTTACTTCATTTAAAACTTTATAATAATGAGTTACTTACCTAAATAATACAGAAAAGAAAATCACTCAAACAGTCAAACATAACAAATCTCAGACTGCCTGACATGTTTAAACAACAAAGAATTCGTTGACACTTTATAAATGTGTTTTCTTAATAAGCCAATTAAATCCCCCTGCTGAACAAAGGCATTAACAATATGCAGTTCAAAAATGTAACTACTTACGCCAAGAGTTTTTCAGAAAATATATTTTCCCACATGCCGTAACAAAACAAATTTTCCCCGATCACTAAATCAGCTGCGAGTCGACACGTCAAATTTCTCATTCCATTTCGTTTCCAAAAAGCCGAACCGACATCAAAGAGACGTCCACAGTTGCACGTCCCACATACGCAGTCTGGATGAATGAAATCGACCGTGTGCCGTATTCGGGACATGCAATTAAGGGACCAACACTTGTTCGTGTGAATTTACTCCCCGATACAAATAAAACTACAGACGCCTTACATCGCTGACGATGGATTTATAATAATTAGAAACGGTGTACATTGCCGGTCGGCTTGGCGAACGCTTTGGTTATATATGGCCACAGTATTTGTGCATTCTTTTATAAAAATATGTGAGGAGTTGTTATTATTATTATTATTGATCTATGATGATTCCAAGTTATATTTGTGTAACCAAATTATATGATTTATGAACAAAGACATATTTTTTCTAAAGTAGTAGCGTAGCAAGTAATTATAGGCATAGAATACCTTAGGTGTTACGGACACTTTCATTCACTTGGATTATCGTTGTGAATAAAATAAACAAATTTTTGGTCACAAATGTGACACCCTCCTTAGATAATGCGCTCCTGTGATGATATCAGATTATATATCTATGGTGCTCTTACCAATAGAAATACCTATACATTTGGATACGTGATGGGTACGCCTCTGATTATGTCGTTTTCGTATTTAGTAGTTTGCTTGGACTGTCGTTCCGTTCTGTTATTACATAACGATAGCATCTCAACCTTTTCATTGCAAAGCTAATTAACTTTATATTTGTATAGTATTGCATTTTGTATTCGTCTGTACATTTCCCAGCATTTTTTTCCCTCGTCTTTCTTTCCTTAACAAATTACTAATTGAGTCAAAGCAGTGTTATTTGTGCATCGCCTCTTGTTTGCGGACAGTATAGCAATTTTGTTCATAATTCTTATGCATCAGAAGTTTTATTTCCTGGTTATTTTAATTAAGTGTCCTTGATATTAAATATTAATATAAAACTGCACTATTTCTTTAAGCTGTATGCACATGTTTATATTATGTGCCAAAAGTGGAACAATTACTGTATAGGTTCACATACAGGTTTTAAACTTTTGCGTTGCATTATTCCTATAAATAATAACGATTATGTGTATATATAACGTGTACTGTAAAATGCACATCTTGTTTAAATAAACATCAATAATATAGTTGTAAACAAATAGAAGTGATGACGTCATTGTTTACCAAAATTGACGATTACTCACGCAAGCGAGTTATCTCCTGGCTAACGCGTAAATGTATGTTGCCATGAAAATACCTTCAATCTTAGTGATGTTATAATAATTGAAAATTTATAAGGATAAATACAGGCTTGGAAGTATGTTCAGTTCTTTTTATGCTAGTAATGATTAGACAGTCCGCTAGGGCTAGTAGTTAGAGCCCCAGTTGCAAAACAAAAGATCGCTGGTTTGAATCCTGCTACGAGCAAATATTTTTATAAATAGTTAACGATGATCATGGTCATTTGTATTCCAGTTATAGACTGGTCTTGCCTGGCTATATACCCTAACTTATTATCACACATTTTTTTTTTCATTATAATATTTAAAATTCACTATAAACCCTATGAATATATTGGTATTGGTATTAATATAACACCAATGTATGTACCGAAAAAAAATATTATTGAAAATATAACATTTTATTGTCTATTATTCAAAACCCACATAACAACCCTGGCCCGAAGTTCTTAAACTGCCCTGACAATAAACTTTTCACATTAGTATTCATTTAAAATACCTATTTTACCCGGATCATAATTAAGTTCGAATCGATTGACGTCTAACTCAACCCATTAACCCATCAAAGTAAGTGACGGAAAATATATTGGCGAAACTATGGAATATACATTAATAAATAAAATAATCAGTCGAATTGAGAACCCCCGCCCTTTTTTTAAGTTGGTTAATAAAGAAATATGCGGTAGATAATTAAATAGACATACTAAAAAAAACAAAACAATGACGGCTGAAACCAATAGCACTTCCTTTTATAAGAAGAACAATCAAACCAAATACAAAAAATTCAAAAATGGAACATAAAACCGTATTTCACACTTCTCCTCTACGTCATCCTAGAAAATTCTTCTAAAACAATGAAAGCGAATATTCGCCATCCCGCGGCACAGTATGTCTCTCCTCCCCAAAAATAGACACTATTGCTGTCGTCTCGTTACCGTGACAATTATATGAGCGCTGAGTGACACCATCAAGCGTACCTTAACACTACGCCTTAAGGCCCAAAATGCGGTGACAAGCTATATATAGCAGTGTTGATATGAAACGTTCTTTCATTATAAACAGAAACACAAAAACGTTAGGAAGCCCACGATTTATTGATGACAAATATCGTGTCACTGCCTTTGCGCATTTCGAGAACTAAAGTGCGAGTTAATGCTAATTGATCGCTTCGTTCATGGCAGTCTTAGGACATTTCAGGATCTACACTATAATATTATGAAGTAATATGATAAGCATATAACATTGACCCATAAAGTGATAAATATATACGAAATTTTTTTTACCTAGGTATTATAATATAGTTAAAATTCTGTGTAATATTTAAGCTAATATATAGGTCCCATGTTGGTCTGGGACTTGGCCCACGTTAATCTGGGACAAGAAAAAAAGAATGTGCCAATTGTGGTTCTTACCTAGCCTGTCGTAAAAGGCGACTAATGGTTTACGGGCTTTTGGGTATGTGACTGAATAGGAGACGAGCTAGCTACTTGTCACTCGTTTTTCACAGCTTTTCATCTAACCCAGCCCACTGTCCCATGTTGGTCTGGGACTTAAAAAGTATATGTCAACTTTGGCTCTTGCCTAGCATGTCGTAAAAGGCGACTAATGGTATATCGGGTTTTGGGTGTGTGATTGTGTAGGCGACAGGTTAGCCGCTTGTCACTGCTTTTGCACAATTTTCCATCTAACCCAGCCCGGCTTTTTTTGGCTGAATGTGGTTGAAGGGGCATGCTGCCCCTTTGACTCTGCCTACCCCTTCGGGGATTATGGGCGTGATGTTATGTATGTATGTATGTATGTAATATATGTATGTAAGTCTTAACGAGCATAAGAGTTTATCTTTAATATTTATTCTAGAGTAAGCACAACATACTATATAAATTATTGTATATGTAACGACTACTTCCTGAGATTCATATGTTCACATCTGACAAACTATTTGTTACACTAATGCAGTAATTACATTAATTCATCTGATTTTGGGACCAGTTTTAGTAAGTCAGGCAAGTAGCTTAAGCACTTGTGTTATAAAAAGCAGAATCACATGTCCCCCTCAACACCCAGATCCGAGATGAATATATGTTCATTAATATTTTCTCCCGGCGGGAATCGAACCATTTCGTTCTGCTCAAAGCCTGCACCACTACACTAATAGGCTATCGATGCATTCCTACTGGTTGCAATGGAAGCACTTCTCAACGAGGCGAGCGGACCGTGGAGCGCGAACTAGTCATTAAAGCCACTAACGATCGTTTTCAATATTTCCCCTTATCAGCGGAAACGCGATACTTTATCTGGGGTCGATCAGGGAGCCGTCATGGGCCCACGCTGTATTTGTAGTTCGTGTTAACCTAATTATTTAAATTAAAAGCAATTATGCATTTTTTGCGGGTTTCTCAGTTAATATAGATTCTTTTTAATTATGGTGTCAATTAAAATAGCCTAAATCTTAAACATTGTAGTTTGCAGCGAAGCCCAAATAAAGAATCATGTAACGTGCAAGAAATACTTTGTTACTTCTGCTATATGGAAGAAATCCCATATGAAATTTATCCCATGTATGTCGGGGACTAAAGAAAATCTGCCAGCTGTATCTCTTGCCTAGCATGTCGTAAAAGGCGACTAATGGTATATGGGGTTTTGGGTGTGTAATTGTGTAGGCGACGAGCTAGCCACTTGTCACTACTTTTTCGTTCAGAAAACCGATTGTTTTCCATCTAACCTAGTTTTGTTTTTGGCTGAATTTGTTGAAGGGGCCTGGGGCCCAGCTGTATGTTCCTTATAGAAACAAAAACTACTCGACGGATTTTAACAAAACTTGGTACAATTATTCTTCATACTCCTGGGCAGGTTATAGTATACTTTTCATCACGCTACAATCAATAGGAGCAGAGTAGTGAAGGGAAATGTTGGGAAAACGGGAGAACGTTTAGTTAGTTACTCCATTTTTTAAGCTTCCATCGCGTGTGCAGCCTTAATGGTTAAAGTTACATAGAAATCATGTATGACGGAAATAGTCTTTATAATATTAACTATAAACGCGGGTAACACCGCTGGTATTACATAATGCGGGAGCGGGTGACATCGCTGGCACAGCTAGTACGAAATATCAAAAGATATTGTAAGCTACTTAAGTCAACCCAGGCGGGACCCAGGCAGGCGGGGTTCACTTCAGCAGTAGTCTCATACTTACTATTCATATAATGGGGTAAGATTTGAATGTTTGTTTGCATTGAGTAGGCTCCGAAACTACTGGACCAATTAGAAAAATGCTTTCCAAATGAAAAGCTACTTTATCAGCGAGTAACATAAGCTATATTTTATCCCCGCACACTTACGGGATCGGGAACTACGCGGGTGAAGCCGCGGGGCGCTGCTAATATTTAGATAAAGAAATTGAACTTTCGCAATTAGCTCACATCAACGATGTAATCTCACGGTGTTGTTAGTAAATTAAATCAAATTATTACTTTATGATATGACCAACGCTATTTAAGTTTCGAATTACTTCAAACAAAAAATTATCCAATTTATTAATATGAAACTCATATTTATATGCTAATAGTAAAGATTGTTAAGTAACACTGTATTAAAATAAATTATTTATTATATTCAGCGAAAACCATTGTTTCATATGCCTGCATTAATAGCATAGTATAGATGAAGGCAGTAAGACATTCGAACGAATGTAAAGTTGTTCTTTTAGTTGGTCTATTGAGTGCTCACATCTAAAATTATTAAGCTTATTTAATTGCGATTTAATAAGATAGGTTACGTTATAGAAATATGGAATATACATTATTTAAAAAAAGTTTTAGCGAAGCGTTGGAACTTTCAACACACTCGTTGCAAACATTTTGAAAGTTAATTATGGTGGTAGGACGACCGCTATATCGAAGATAATTTCAGAGAATGCTTAAAAAAAATTGTAAGTCATATTTCTATTATTAGTATGTCATTGAGATGCGTAAAAAACAAAGTGCTTTAGTGAATGATTTAATTTGTAAATGCGCATTGTCTTTTGGCTTTAGGATCAAACTTTCATTATAAGACTATAATTTGTTAACATCTACAATGACATTGTATGCTTATGTTCTGGATGAGCTTGCATCATAGTCATACCTACTTCAAGCAATTAATATTCTATTGATAATGGCAAGTAATATTATCCTAAATTTTAAATAAAATACTTGTTTCTAAATTTAAATATATAGATTTGTTAATTAACTTTCGATAGTACTATCTATATGAATTGCTCGATGGTTCATTCAATTGTGGGTTCAATCCCCACCCAGGACAAACATTCGTGTGATGAATACTTGTGTTTGTTCTGTGCCTGGGTGTTAATATTGAATATTTAAGTATATATTTGTAATACCACTGTTGATTCTGATATCCGTAACACAAGTGCGTAAGCTTCTTACTCCGGAGTCAGATCAATATATGTGATGTAGTCTGATATTTGTTTATTATATTTATTTATTTATTTACTATCTACACAATGGAAAAGAAAGAAAAAACGATGCTATCGTACTGTCATTGACCGAGTTGTGTCAAGGGTAAGACAGATTGAAGGCAGATAACACTAATTAATGTATTGTAAGTATGAAAACAACATTTTGTACGGAGTTGAATTAGTAAAATATGGGCATCTACACGGAGCAGATGGCACCGCCCGCGGGGCGACCGCGTCGCTTATCAAATTATGCGTTTAGTGTGTTTTAATTGCTCTCTAGGGTTCCAAATGTGGCTTCGATATGATTTACTATTGAAATGTGAACCGGGTTAGGGAATAGCTTTGACGTATTGAATCATTCGGCAATGTTTTAGTAGCCATGTATAACACTGACAATGCATTACGATATTGCGCTAACTCAGCGGATTCCGATGTGTTAAATCACTTTTTAGAAATGAGTTGGCGTGCGACTCCCTACACAGGGCTAGGTTTATTTCGACAAATGTTTACTTTAATGGTTTTTACTTAAAGCGCACCAGGTGGAGCCACTGAATAGTGAGGTCCTAAAGTACGGCAGTGAAAGTTTGTAATTACGGGCGCCAAAACAATAATTTACATTTAAATCATATTTAATACAATAGAACCGTAGACTAAAGGCAAATATAATAAAAAACGAATGTCGGAACTAGCTGTTCCTTCAAAACGTTTAATTTTGCACCTCTTTTTCATAGTTCCGCTTTTAAAGCATTTACATTCATTGATCCATAACTTGTATTTGGCATAACAATTTTACGTAATGCTTTATTAATCTATATTTACTAATATTATAAAGCTGAAGAGTTTGTTTGTGTATTTGTTTGATTGCTTAAGCGCGCTATCTCAGAAACTCATACTCGGAGCCCTCATACTACACAAGCGCCTCTAGTGGCGAATTCATACGCGATAGCCCTGATTTTGAGCTGACCCAGAGCCGGCGTTGTTAGTTCTGAGAGTCAAAAAACTTTAATGACGCAAGGCTCTTGCTGAGATTTGGTTTAAGTCTTGAAGGAATGTTCATATTATGTCTCGATCCTAGTCGGAGTTTGCTTGTATTGTAGGTAATATTAGTATTTACGAATGTGTCCTTACTAACCTCCAGATTTTGGTTTTACAAATTGGACCATGACTACATTTATCTTTTATTTAAACCAAAACATTTTTAAAACAGACTTAAAAATGAAATAAAATTATTCGAATGTACAGGTTTATCCCCGATGTCACCCCTCTTCGTTGAGGTAGTAGTTTAAACCCTCTGGTATTAACAACACCCCTCGTTCAATCGGGTTTATATATTTCCTTTACCTATAAATGAAATGAAATTGTCTTTACTTACGTAGGCTTCAATAAAGCACTTATTAATCGTCGAATAAGATCAATATCTAACTAAATATGATGTCTAAAATTATTTACGGCAGTAATAATAATAATAATGGATAGGATACCGGGACGCTATTAAATATACAATAGTTTACCGCAATTAAATATATAATAGGTACTAGAATGACATGGGTAGCTGTACAAAATCTATAGTGTTTTATTTGTGTTTTGCGAGGTTATTATAAATGTGTGAATTGATTGTGTCAACTACTGTACTGCTATTTTTCGGAAATTCTAGAATCTATTTTAAAGTCAATATCTATTGTAAAGTAAATGTAATAAGTATTATTTAAGAGACAATATTTTACTTAAAAAAACAATTTGGTTTGTGAGTCTATGTTGGTCTACTTAAAAATAATGTGCCAACTGTGTCTCTTGCCTGACATGTCGTAAAAAGCAACTAATGGTATACTGGGTTATGGGTGTATGAAGCGACAACCTAGCCACTTGTCACTACTTTTTCACAATTTTCCATCTAACCCAGCCAGTTTTATTTTTGGTTGAATGTGGTTAAAGGGGCTTGCTGCCTCTTTGACTTTGCCTTCCCCTTAGGTAATTATCGGCGTGATCTTATGTATGTATGTAAAAAAACAATAAAAAAATATCCTTTTAATTTATTTCGACTTACTTTTCGACTGACCCGTTGGTCGAGTGCTCAGAGACCCTGGCCACGAAACCAAGGGTCGCGGGTTCGAATCCCGCTAGGGGCAAATATTTCGTGTGATGAACATGGATATTTGTACTCAAGTCATGGATGTTTATAAACGTATTTAAGTATGTCTATCCGTTCACCTAGTATCCATAGCACAAGCTTATAGCTTAGTTTGGGACTAGGGAATTGGTGTGTCAGTCTGAAGAATTTATTATTATTATATTATTATTATTTCTTAAATACCGCGGTAATCTGGCTAATAAATTGGAATTTCTGCTTAAAGTATGCAAGGAATGTCCCAGTACTTCAAATATTGTGTCAATCAAATTAATTATGAGAACGGTGTCAAACTGATTTACGTGACCTGATTCGAGATCAAATAAAAAGGTGTGAAATTTGTGTAGGATGTTCGAGAAATGTTATACCGTTTGTCCGATGAGACCTGTAATATTCTTGATGTTTACAAACTCACTCGAATTTGAATAACCATATAATTATGTATTCGTTATAGTTTCACGAAAATATTTTTTCACGTCTTTTAACTGGTATTTACAATAGCTTTTTATAAGAAAAAATATATTTTTTTTCATCGGTATTTAGTTTACTTCTTGTTACTATTTGGAAATCACAGATATATTTTATTTGTAATCCTTGAAAGGTGAAGATATCTGAGGGCGTTATTGAAAAAGATACAGTTAGTTTACCTACTTATATTAAAATATAGGAGCAACATTGTGTTGGAGTTATCTTAATATAAAATAAGCAAAAAAAATATTGTGTCGTAAAATTAATAAATGATCCATCAATATGGAATGCTAATTGTTTGACGTCCCACTAGTTATGTTAGAAAAATTAAAGATGATAAATATAGATAAGTTAGGTACTCAATTGAACTTAATTCATTAACGTGGATTATGAGTTACATGAAATGACTTATTTTTGGGAAAAAATATTTTAACAGTTTAGTAATTAATGAAAAGCACCTCTATTTTTTTTATTTATTTAATAGATGAATTTTAAAATCACATTTGTTTCTACCGATATAATACCGATTTAGCACCGAAAAAATATGATCCCCAAAAGTCGTGTTACAAAAGATGATAAAAGAGTGTTATTGTTAAATACCTCTATTAAATCTGTTCTAGCCTTTAAACAGTGATATAAATTAAAAGATCAAAACAAAAACTTAGTTCGACTGTTCTATTGAAAAAAATTGCATTTTCCTGAGTTTTATTGAAAACGGAAAACTTGGAGTGTATCTTCAAGTCGGTCCACTAATCGATGGCTCACCGCGAATATTAGGCGATGTATTTACATTAACTTGCACCGAAAACGCTTTCGACAACATCTATTTAACGTTGCCCACCCCCAATAAAAAAAACAACCTAATATTTAAGCCACTAAAGTTTCGAATTGACGATCAAGGCGAACACCGTTACAACGATATTCCTCATGAAAATTTATTCGAACGTACACGGTTGACGCCGACGCAAATTTGCTGGCTCCCTCTAACTTGCCTATTTCCCGGTTAGCAGAAAGAGATGGTCGTGCGCACGCGGGCTGCCGCTGTCAAAGCTTGCGCAGCGAATCCGGCGCTCGGATTGGTCGCCGCGAGATGCGAGGCGTGGTGCTGGCGCAGCATCGCGGAGCCCCTTCAGATGCCTGCTAGGCTTCACAGTGCCGCGTTCAATTTTCAAACAGTTGAATGCGTATTGAAACCGCTCGGGAAGCGTACTTATCCGCGTCTCGCGACGTCGCCGAAGTGAATAGGAGGTAAAATTTGATAGTAATTTTTTGTGTTGCGTTATGAATGATCGGCGGCTGGGATATGCTCGGCTCGCTGGAAACTTTTTCTAGTTGTGGACTCGGATTGATAAGGCACATTAAACTTTTTAGTTGCAGCTTAGATTAGTTGACAGATAAATGGAAAGCGGATGTATTTGTCTGTGCTGGGATCAGTTTAGGTAGATTTTTTTGTAGTTTGGTGATATTTAGTAGGAAAAGTGTGTATGAAACTGGATCGAGATTGAAAGTCATGAGATGATAATAATTAACTTTTTATAATGTCGATAAGGTCTGTGATAGTGGATAGGTAGGCAAAGAAAAGCGACAATTTTTTTTATATTTTGGCAAGTTATTTAGGTTGAAATAAATAAAATATTTTAGTTAAGATTTAGGTTATGGTGACGAAGTTGAGAATAGAAAGAAAGAAAAGAAAGAGAAGAAGAAGAAAGAAAAATGAATGATAAGGTACCTTCGAGATAAATATATAAAAAAAAAAAATATCACACGACCCGTTCTCTTAAAATATAGTAGTGTGTGTGTAATATTTAGTAATTAATAAAATAAGCGAGTTAACATTTTTTTTTGCAACACACTAATAAAAAGTTGAATGAATATGGACTTAAAAAATATACACAATCTCAAACGTATGTACCTACAGTAGAATAATGACATAAATACTGTTAAGAGAATATCGTATTGCAGGCCTTTTATTGAACAGTAAGCTCTCGCAACATTGTGCGTGTGAAATGAGACTTTATTGATAGGAAATAATGCTGATAATGCAATGTTTGGGGTGTAATTAAAATACATTTATGAATTTAACTATTCGCTATAGGTTTTTGATTCGTTTAATCAACTTTAAGAGTTTTATAGCAGACTTTATCATTTGATAAACTGAAGAAAAATATTTTGAACTCTCTTTAGGTAGTTTAAGCCATTCTTTCAGATTGTTACATCATTACTGACGTACCTATCTGTCTCAAAGATATGTATATTATTATTGCAATAATACATTTGTTTCGTGTGATGAACATGGACATTTGTACTCGAGTCATGGATGTTTATAAACGTATTTTAATATGTCTATATGTTCACCTAGTATCCATAGTTCAAGCATAAGCTTAGTTTGGAACTAGGGAATTGGTGATCTGGAGAGTTTATTTATTTATTATTCATTTAATTTGGATATTTCTTTCGCATACATTTAGTAATATAAGGTGTCATGAATATTAATAGTATATTGTTTTTGGTTAAACTATATTTCAAGCTTTTAACTTAATTATTTTAAAATTACACAGTTTTTAGCTTTTTTCAAAAGTTAGAAAAATTAGATTTGTTATTTAGAAGACATTAAAAATATGGAGATAAATATTTTTTTCTAAAGCTTTATAAGGTTAAATAATTATATACGGCAAGTCAGATATTAGGTATTTGTAAGTATTTCATTTGAAAATTGATTGATTTTTTGGAGAAACATCAATTTAGATGTGACGTTATCGTTTAAATAGATTAATATTTTTGTTTGATTGAACGGAAAACGTGAAATTGTAATTTTTATTGTCATTAGAAAAAAAATAGGGTCATTAAATTTATATGATTTTACAGACATGGGTACCTAATACCAGAATTTTACTTGGCAAATTAGTAGATAGTATTGGATATCCTATAATATAGGTAGGTATATATATATTATTATATTGTTATGATGGATTGGTTTCTAAGGGGTATTATTACAAGAGCATCACATACATACAGTTGTTTCATCTATAAATAGTTAGAATAATTTATAGAATTATTATGGGAGATTCTCACATAAACATTATCATATAGTTTTGAGCATGTATGCTTACATGTGTGTGTGTATGTAAATATACTTTAGATTTATGCTAAAGGTATACTTTGTAATAATAGATTTTAGGAAAAAAATACATACATAATGTCACGCCTTTTTCCTATGAGGGTAGGCAGAGATCACGTACTTTCATTTGCTATGGTCTTGAAATACACCTTTCGCTTCGTCTACATTCATAAGTCTTAATTACATTTTAATGATAAAATGCAATTGCACTCAAGCGTTATACTTTTTACTATTGAAAGCGATAAAAAACTATAATATAGACTAGACTAGACTTTCATAACAACCAGGTGTCAGCGTATTGTTTAAAAAATGTCTCATATGTCCTAAATACATTATTTTTGGCAGCAATTAAGGTATTGTCAAAAGAGAGATTATCATTTTATATATTTTCATAGTAATCACTATCGTATTTATTTATAATATCGTATTTAAATCTTACAATTTTACATTAAAACTATAAAAAATATAAGATACGAGACTGTAGAATATATCGACATTTAGGTCACCCACTAATCCTGAAACCTAAGATGTACACAAGATGTTGCTCAACTCTGTAGTGTATAATAGTATGAAAGAACTTCTCCGCCTGTCTGGCTGCTAAAGTTAGTTTAAGAACTCGCTGCATTTATAATAGTCCCGTGTTAGTCTGGGAATCAAAAAGAATGTGCCAACTGTTTTTCTTGCCTAGCATGTCGTAAAAGGCGGATAATGGTATATCGGATTTTGGATATGTGATTGTGTAGGCAACGAGCTGGCCAATTGTTACTACGTTTTCACAATCTTCCATCTGACCCAGCCCAGTTTTATTTTTGGCTGAATGTGGTTAAAGGGCCTGCTGTCCCTTTGACTCTGCCTACCCCTTCAGGGATTATGAGCGTGATGTTATGTATGTATGCATTTATAACAGCTTATGTAAGTCGGTCATTCAATGATCGTTTCAAATTAGACGTGCCAAATTTCATTAATGACAGTTTTTAAATAATTTAATATGTAATTAATCAGTTCTTTTGAATCGCCATCGTATCATATCACGATAATGCAATACAAAATCAATGGAAGCATTACAAACGCTTTCATTGATTTTTGACAGGCCTTAAAAAATGTATGATATTTATCATAAAAATGAATATGGGGTGCTCATATTAAAATAAAAACAGATAAATGCAGTATCAATCATGAATAATAATCTTTTCCTAATAAAGGTTATGGAATTACAATTTTTTTACGTTGTAATGTAATTTTGTACGGGTTGTATATTGAATTAAATAGTACGGAACGTTGCAGATATTTTATACCACAACAAATAATGCCCTTAAATATATTTATATCCCCGAAATATGAGAATATCATAATACGAGATAATTATGATCATGTCACGGAGGTTCATTAGTTTGGGCGCGTCACTATGATCGGTTTTTTTATTAAGTAATAAAATTGCTTTTGCTTGAAGCTCCGTTACGTGGCTCGGTTTATTACAAACTAGCTGTGCCAGCGGTGTCACCCACGTTTATGGTTAATATTATAAAGACTATTTCCGTCATACATGATTTCTATGTAACTTTAACCATTAAGGCTGCACATGCGACGGAAGCTTAAAAAATGGAGTAACTTCTCCCGTTTTCCCAACATTTCCCTTTACTACTCTGCTCCTTTGTTAAAATCCGTCAAGTAGTTTTTGTTTCTATAAGGAACAGACAGACAGACAGACAAAAATTTTACTGATTGCATTTTTGGCATCAGTATCGATCACTAATCACCCCCTGATAGTTATTTTGAAAATATATTTCATGTACAGAATTGACCTCTCTACAGATTTATTATAAGTATAGATAGACTTTATCTTGGTATTTACAAAAAATACTGGTACAAAGTAAGTAACCTATGTAATTAATGTAATGTCTTAAGAACCAAACTTTTACCAAATTTCAGCACAATTCGACTAGCCCGTTGGTCGAGTGGTCAAAGACCCTGGCCACGAAACCAAGAGTCACGGGTTCGAATCCCACTAGGGGCAAATATTTCGTGCGATGAACATGGATATTTGTACTTGTGTCATGGATGTTTATAAACGTATTTAAGTAGGTATGTCTATTCGTTCACCTAGTATCCATAGCACAAGCTTATAAGCTTAATTTTGGACTAGGGAATTGATGTGTCTCCTAGCTTAGGTTTTAATTGATCCGATTGGGAATCAAACACGGATTTCTCCGCACCGACTTATATTCTAAGCCTAAAAAACCCTCTATTTGTAGAATGAATACACCATAAGGCTTTCGAACTAACCCGTTGCGTGTAGGGGTAGCTATAGTATAAGGGTTGTAATTAGATCCACCCCAGTAATCCCCAATGCCTGATCTTTGATAATTGCAGAAGGGTTGTTTCTATAGGCTGTAAACATTAACTCTATATAAATTAACAAATAGCGCTGTTTACCTGTAGAAACTAATTTACAAATAAAACTAACTAACTAACTAAACTTTACGCCACTTTCCTAGCGGGGTAGGCAGAGAGAACCGAATTTACAAATAAAATTATCAAAAACCATTTTTACAAAAAAAGCCTGTATATAGTTGCTAAAACTGGTAAATAAAATTATTTTTTTGCTAAGACAGCAATGTTAGTGTAAAATTAAGTTCCTATAATATAAAATAATAAAATATACAAAGTTTAAATTCCCCTTAAAATATTTGTGTCATCGGTGAAATTTCGACCACCCATCCATCGCTAGACGGCAGCGAAAGCCGCTTGACTTGCCACTAGTATAGTATAATTTTTAGCTATTCAGGGCGCCAATGGATATATGACAAAAAAACTAACAATAATTTACATCACTTAGTTTTTATTCTCGAAGCTTAAGTAAGCCTAAGGCTCTATAATAAAAAGCCTAAGTGAATCTTTTCCGCTTCATTGCCCGCGAAGTGAGAAACTTCTATAATTTGCGGAGCAATCTATGGGACTCCATAATTACTCCGTTTATTGGCGCGTTAATTACAATATGTAGAACAAGAGCCCTTAACGACCTAATTGCGAATGTGCACTTAAGGCTCGCTATGCACGGACGACCGTCGCAAAGATTAATCCGATTGACGTTCAGTTTGTACTAAACAAATAAGTGGATGCGACTGTTACTTTTGTAATCCATTAGCTTAATACATCTTTGATATTTTGTTAATTTATGAACACATTAAGTACTATAAAGCTCATCGATGGTGCTATACCTTAATTAAAACCTATCTTTATATTAACTAATCAATTCTTCAATTGTGTAGAATAGGTGTGACGTTAAAAAATCGTTACTGTCGTATTTTTTTTAGCGATAGATATGTCAAGTGCTTATTCAGTGTCTCCTTTGACCACAATACTGAATTTTGCAAGTGACGATAAATCTCAAAAAATATATTTTTTAAGAATAAATACTTGACTGAATAAAAAATATCAATAAATTTAGAATGCAGTTATTATGAAATAATACTTACATACCAAAGAAAATTAATTATATAATAAAAAAAAGTATTAGGTAATTAAGAAAATCGCAGCGACTAGTCGTCTCTTTTCCGCCTGGCCTTATATCTGTCGTCTGTGTTAAGGCTTGGGCTAATTGCGTCACACCTGAATGAATGGCGCTTGAATGAGCACATCGTCTCTCGGTACAACAGTAATTAATTAATTAAACGGAAACCACAGAGGTGATGGCACTAGGCTGCCCATGTGCACACAGCCAACTGGGTGATTCTGGCAACATGTATTAATTAATCATGGAAATGTAGACATTGTGTCCATTCATCTAGCGAATATCAAACTTCCGCAGATATGCTCGCGTGGTACATCGATAAAATATGTGTTATTTCGAGATATGACCTCCATTTTTGTAAGGTTCTATTAAAATCCATTCAGTAGTTTTGCATGAAAACGTGGCAAGATTAAAATTTTCTCATTTATAATATCAGTAAGATTTTAATTGGTTTGATGATATACTTGAACGGTTAAAATCAAATGTCTGAGTACTATTCGTATCCCACGATAAACCTCCTACATATAAAATGTAACGCTATTAAAAACCCACATGTAACATAGTCGACCAAGTAACGTACAAATTTGTCCGTTCAAACTTCACCTATAAGTTGTATTGACAAACTCGCAACCACGTTCTTACAACAAAGTTGCAACGACAAAAACGCATCGATAAAAATGTAATGACATCGTTCTACCGACAAAGTCGCAACGGCAGTCACTTTGATAAAATTATACTGAAAAAGTCGCGACTATAAAATCGCGCCCACGAAACGTTCACTGCGTTTTACAAACGCAAAACCCGAACCAGAATTTAAAAAAGATGAATCTAAAACTCCGCAAAAAGTCGAGGCGAAAAATTCTTCCCCTTGCGTCGGGCCTTACGCCAGCCTGCGCAAGGCTTAAGACTAATTGCGATACACCTAAATAAGTGGCGCTTGAATGAGCGTATCGCCTCTCGGCACAACTGTAATTACTACGTAATGTAGGCAGAGCTTCCGAGGTATCTGGCGATAATAGAACAATTGTTTACTTTAATCGCTGAGCTTACAACCAATTAATTCGTAATTAAATGTGTTTGTTAAAGAATAATTTCACCAGAGTATAATTTTGCGGTTTCTGTTATCTAATTGACTGAAAACAATATGCTGATTGATTGATGATAGTTGGCTTAGTTTGGTTTCGGATATCCGCTGATATTTTGTCATTGACAAATCAGTGACGGGATTTGAAATTCATCATTCATCGTCTTTATTAAAACTTGTTAAGTTATGATTATATCATAACGTTATGTTATTATACTATACTTAACCACAGAGTAATAATATATCTACATTATAGTTTTTATACAGCAACATTTTAGAGCGAACATTTCTCAGTAGTACCCTTTTTTGCAGTAAATCACCGATTTTAAACCTGATTCAATTATTTTCTAGGTTTTCTATCTAGGAATAGTAAACGCAACTAAATGTGCTTAAACCAAAATCCCATAGCCATAGTTAAACCGAACCCGCTAGGAAGTTAGGAAGATGATGACATCAGAATTAATCTCAAACTGTTCAGTCGCACCCACGTTGAACCGTTAACCAAAGCTCATTAAATCGCTCAACTAACATGAATTAGTTCAACGTACTGATCATACCACAGTTCCGCATTCAGATTGGCAAGCCGAATATTCAACCAGACACCCTTTTAGATAATTGATTAAATATTATCCAGTACCATCAACTGAATACATTTTCAGTAATCAAATCGTCGATCTAATAGAATTCATTATTCAATTGGATGAATTATTTGATAGCATTGTTTGCTATTTCAATGTATTTTCCAATAACGTTAATTAGCCCAACATTTGAAACTGTGGTCCTAATGGAGTTACCAATGGGTTAAAATTAAGAACTGGACAAGCAATACGCTTTGACTCGATGACTACACAAAAGCGTTTCAATAGTCGAACATAGACTGTTGATACATTTTAATTTAGCGAATTTTGTTTTGTGGGCATTACAAAAGGTAAACGGTAAAGTCCTACACACATTTCATAAGATTTTTCATTTTTTTTGGAGCCCAAGGGCAAGGATTATTTAACCTGTAAAGAGGTCGCGTAATCCACCCGTATGGGTAGGCGGAGACGAAGGAGCAATAACCTCATATAACTACGTCATTTAAGTTGAATATAAAATTAAATTAAATTTTGATGTAAAATTGTGAAAAAGTAGTGACAAGGGGCTGGCTCATCGTCTACATAATTATAAACACCTAATACATAATTTGTCGAAGTATTTTTAAAGCAAGACGGTACCTTATTAATAAGTAAGGCTACCTAAATACAAATAGTAGAGTGTAAGACTGTTTGACCCATAATCAGTATAAAATAATTTTATAGTAGATACAACACGTTTTAAATGTGCCACGTTTGAATGTGCCAACTGCGATCCTTGCCTAGCATATCGTAAAAGGCGACTCAAGGTACACGGGTTGTAAGTGTGTCTGGTCACTACTTTTTTACAGTTTTTACCGAACCCAGTCCAGTTGTATTTTTGGGCTGAATGTGGCAAAGGGGGCCAGCTGTCGCTTTGACCCTACCTTTGACCCCTTCGGGAATAGGGATGTTGACTGGCTAGTCAATTGAGTCTTAATATGATACAAAATCAATAAGGCTTAACAGCATACTACGATACTTTCTTATTTAGAATGTATATTTCAAAATTAAATATAATAGGTGTCAACATCCCAATTGCGAGCGTGATGGTATGTAGCTATGTATGTACGTTTTGATTACATAGTTACCTATTTAATATTGTAAAACAGAGTGCTTATGAAAAGGTTCACTAATCGAACTATTCGACTTCGAAACCCAGAAATCGCTTTCCAACACGCAACTTGCAAATTCCCCGTACGATTTACCGCGATCCTCTCTTATACTTTTCTCTTTTCCGATAAACGCCGTACTATTTCCAAAAACGCCTCGTGATTTGATACCTCTTTCGACGCTTGCACGGGCGAAAATTCGGCACGGGAGGGTTGAAACGGCGGGCCATCTTGGCGTCGGGGGTGTGGCGGGGAGGCCCAGCGGGCGCCGACGACCCCATTCGCATCCAACTGGTTGCAAAGTGCAATTCGCTTGCGTTTTTTTCGTCGTATTCTCGATAGTCGATACGGGACGATTTACGGTAAACGTTCGCGGCTTTTTGTTTGTTTCGGTTTGGTTACGTTTAGTGAGACTGTGGTGTGGTTATCTGGAAAACGGAGTACAAGTTTGGCCGTGTAATTCATCATGATCTCAAGGTATAAAGATTTTACGGTATCATTTATATATAATATATAATACTATCTACCTACGGTTTCGATCTATTACAGATATGGTGCGCATCCCGAGATATTTTTCTTTTATTGTGTGTTTATTTATACAAAAAAGTCAGGTCCCGATTATTATTAAATAAAATATTTATTGTTTATTTATATAACCAAATTGTTTTATTGTTTGTTTTATTAAAATTACATTGTTATGAAATAATTAATAAGGAAAACTGTTACGTTAAAATCATATAAGAAATTTTTTCAGTAAAAGTACTTATCGATTTATCAATTAGTTTGTTTTTTGAACTTCTATGGAATGGAAATAAAGACTCTAAGTAAAATTACTTATTTTATATTTCAATATGAAAAAGCACAAATAGCTTCGGAGAAATATCTATCATTAAAAGATATATCTATTAGTTTCAGTCCTTTAATTGAAAAAAAAAAAAAACTGAAGACTGTTTAGCTTTTAAATTAAAATTAGCTAAAATTTTTATAAAAGATGAGAATTCAATAACAGAAAACATGATCCCATTGATAAATAATACTTGAATGTTTGAGACTCTGTATGCTTTTAATATTATCAATCCTAAAAACAGTTTTCTATTTCCCCGACAGTAACTCAAAGTAGTTTATACATTATACCGTTAAATCCGCCAGTTTTTTTTACTTTCAATAATCTCATTTGAAATTTAATTTCACATACCTAGGTTTAAAAGATAGAGTGTTTACAAGATGGCTACATCAATCGTTTTAATGACTAAAGCGTTCCAAAAAAAATACTTAAAAAAAACTATATTAAGTTAAAAAAGCTCGGTGACATCTGTCATCCCGCTCAACGTCACTAAAACTTGTGTTACTCAAAATTCCTCTGAAAATGACGGATTGCATTATCTTTATTTGCTTCATAAACCTCATTTGATTGCTCTGTTTTGTTAACGGGCCCTAAACATTGGACGAATAATGGCTCTCAACATTAAAACGAGGAAATAAGTAACCATTAAAATTATCAATCGATATGGAATGAGTCATAAATGTTAGAGGCGGTGTAAAAACAATAGCAGTGTTTGAAGTGTTTAACGAAATGGGGTAATAGCCTATACAAAATTTACTAGGTACACAATTTTGAACAAATCATAGAATTGGACTTATTTTTAGATTGTTTTATTTTACTTGCAATGATGATTATCTTTTTCTTGCTATTTATTTTCTAACCGCTAAGTGACTTCTAATTGAGCTAAAATTAGCCATTTTATGCACATTAGGTTAATTTTGTATCACAGTTCAGAATATCTGACTGGCATTAGAAGTAAGCCGTTCTATATATAGTGCAGTCTCTGCTTATAAAATAATAAAAGATCCTTTGTACTATATCATTTTGTAAAATGTGTTAATAGTCAGTTTCAATATATACCTATTTTGTATTTCTTTTTCAACGGATTTCAAAAAAAGGAGGAGGTTCTTAATTCGAGCGTTTATATGTATCTTTTTTTGACAGTTTCTCTTTGAAAGCAAACTATTTCGCTCGTTTTTCCCATTTATTTATCAAACAATTTTTATGAAGCTTACAAGAAATACCTTCGACGACCTTATAATTTATATCAAAAGCTTTGTCAAGCTTGTGCAAAAGCTTGTATTGTAAGCGTTTGCGTTGATGTCGCTTTAGACGACATATTGACGCGTCTTGATACCCCTAATGAGGTAAACTTCAAAGGGTACCGTTAGTCAGAGGTCTTAAAAAGGTGTCCAAGAACTAATATTCCATCTAATATATATTTTAATATAGTACCTTGCAACCTCAAATAAATAACAAATATCGACCGTGGATATGCTTATACCATTTTTTAAATTAATTCCCTTATCTATACTTATACACGTATTTATTAATTTAGGTCATTGATATTACATACATATACTTAAATTTTATTTATCTGTACTTAGATGATAAATAGGGCAAAGGTAGTAAATAATTTAATAATTTCTTTTCTTTCTTTCCTTAGAACAATCAAATAAAAAAATAACAAACGAATAAATTTATTACAATCGAAACGATTTTAAAATATCATTGCCTGTTTGACATTTGCAAATTAGTGACTTTATATTTTGTCATTGGGTTAATTTTTATTTGACCATCAAAAAATAAGCCCTTAGAGAAATAAGCTGAAAAAAACATATCGACTTTGATCTAAAATATACATATAAGAGAACTGTTATCCTTTAAGTTTTTTTAAATGAAATTTAATTTTTTTTAGCTTTATTCTTAAGACCTTAACAAAGTACATGATAAGAAGGACATTCGACGTAAAATTATTGTTTGGTTAATGATTTTCAAAGTGAGAAGTTAGAACTGGGAAATAAACTGGACTAAAAAGGGTCTAACAGTTTGGTCGTTCTCAGGTTACAAACAGTTACTCTACACCATAAAGTCGTATTAGAGTTAATAGTAGAGTCGTGAAATATTTACAGCAGGTATTAAAACTAGTTGAGTTTCCTTTCAGGCCAATCGAATGTAAACTATCGTAAAGCAATTAGCGAGTGCGGTTAACAGCTTGTTTTAGAATAACTTCACTTGGACGTACAGTTGGATAGCTAGCCTTGTATAATATATAATAATATATACGTTTAAAAATTTATAAAAAGTCTCCAGATATGGAGGCATATACCCATATGCTATATGCCTCCGTTGCTGTATCTGGAAACTTTTTTTTTGATGACAATAGGTCGTAAAGTATTTTTCACCTTTCTACCCCCATTCTCTCTCATTATTTCGAGAACGGGGCGGTACGACGTTCACCGAGTCAGTCTATAACATATTTGTATATAAGTACAGAAACTGTTAGTGAAGTACTTTAGACAAAGTCTTTAAATTATTTTGTTCTACATTAATATACTTTCGACTGCCTCGTTGGTCTAGTGGTAGCATACGCCGTCTAAGAACCAAGAGGTCCCGGCTTCACATCGCGTTACGCCAAAAGTTATGGTTGATTAGTTCAATATTGAATTTACGCAGTAACAATTTGAAATAAGAAAGTTGGCGATTTTAATCACCCCTATGTCTCGGAAAGCGCGTTAAGCCGCTGACCTCTCTCCGGGTATATCGGGTGGCTGTCTCACCGGACTATGAGAGTGAAGGAACAGAAAGTGCAGCTGTGTTTGCGCAGACACAATAATATCTCCTGCGTAGCGTGTGTCTTATCCTCGTTGAGATTGTTTGTCGTGACCGAAATCAGTTAGGAAGATATTAATATAGCCTAAGTTAGTCATGTAAGACATAAACATACCCACATATTATTACACCTGCAATTCTTAAAGGCATAGGCAAAGTAAAAGGTGTAATACAGCATACATGGTTCAAATTGGGATGTTGACACCATTTATATTTAATTTTGAAATATTTATTATGAAAAAGAAAATATCATAGTATGCTGTTAAGCCTTATTGATTTTGTATCATGTTTAGCCAAAACATTTTTAATTTTACAAAATCTGCTTAATATTTAGTCAGTTGACTACACAAACTAGTGACGTCACACGTTGACAAGCCCATACAAAATCTATGAAGTGATTTCGTTTTGACAGCATTTAAAAAGTATCTCAATTGACTAGCCAGTCAACATCCCTATTGAAAAATATTGTTGTGTGTATAGTTAGTTTATCGAGGAGGGCTATACGCTATATAACATAAACCATGAACGCGGGTGAAACCGCGGGCACAGCTAGTAAAGCCACAAAATTCAATTCAAGTGGCTGCAAACGCCATGGAGTTGTATGTTTTATCGATAACATTGCATTATTTAACGATCATGTTTTGATAAGGCCTTCAATTAATAAAACCTTTTCGATATAAATATAGGTTTCAATGATTAGGTTGCATATTGCCTCAAACATATACTTATGTGGAAAAAAATTATATTAAAAATATTAAAAAAAAGGAGCCCCACTACTCACCAGCCAGGTCTGCATTTTAAGGTGGGGGTATAATAGGAGAGGCATAGGACAAGTTTTCAGCTTGCCTCAAATACCTACCCAAAAATTGGTGCCAGCTCTCCTACTATAAGATTGATTGATATTAAAATATATAAATATGTATATAAATGAGCATGCTATAGATTTGTATACGATCACAAATCAAAAGGCGGCAAGCTAGCCACTTGCTTACTTACTAACTAACTAAACTTACGCCATTTTCCTAGCAGGGTAGGCATAGAGAAGAGACTTCAACTTTTTCGCAATTTCCCATCTCACTTTTAACTCAGTTTTGTAGAACTAAAAGTGGTCGTAGGAGCTTATTCAATCATTCAATTTGTTACCTCAAAGTCTCATTGATTTACCTGTACATAATTTAAATTATATTTATATATTAAAAATTGTTTGATTTAAAAGGGGCTTCTACAAGATAGAAGACTATTTAAATGATAAGAATATGGTCAGACCCAGAATAGGCTGTTCGCCTGCACTGCTATATTTACATTGACTAAGAAATTGTAACTAATAGTTATTAAAACTTGGCATTTTAAAAAGAGTTACTATCGAGTTTCTTGCCGGTTTCTTCTCGGTAGAATCTATTTTTCGAACCGGTACACATTGATCTCATTCTGACGATTTATAAGTACTTTTTTGAAGCCTACGTAAATAAAGACAATTTCATTTCATTTAATTTCATTGCTACTGCTTCGAATCTCAAACTACCCCTTCGGGAATTACGGAAGTGGTGATACAACAAATCTTGTAGATTAATTAATTTCACTTATCTCGGAAACGTTGGACGATTTGTATGAAATATGAGTAATTAAGCACAGAAGTAATCAGTGACATAGTAAGCACTGAAGGGTTATTTTTTTTATTCTAAGACATAGAGTCTGAGATCACTATCATATCTTATCACTATCCAGCTATAACCTCGATATTTCCTTAGTATATTATATACTTCGTCCGATGTTGGTCGGGGACTAAAAAATAATGTGCCAACTGTGTCTCTTGCCTAGCATGTCGTAGAAAGCGACTAATAGTATATGAGGTTTGGGGTTTGTGATTGTGTAGGCGACAAGCTAGCTACTAGTCACAACTTTTTAAAAATTTTCCATCTAACCCAGCCTATTTTCCCATGTAAGTCTGGGACTTAAAAATAATGTGCCAACTGTGTTTATTGCCTAGCATATCGTAAAAGGCGACTAATGGTATATCGGGTTTTGGGTATGTGATTGTATAGGCAACAAGCTAGCCACTTGTCACTACTTTCTCACAATTTTCCATCTAACCCAGTCCAGCCCTGTTTTGTTTTTGACTCCCCCTTCGGGAATTGTGGGCGTGATATTACGTTGTTTTGTTATATTATATACTTGTGTAAATCGCGAAGCGGTGACTCTACAGCAAGAATATGCGTCTCAAATCGAGAGGTGTTCGTTTTGAGACATGCACATACTATCGATTTTTAAAACATAATTACGTACATATTTGTAGCACTAGTTTTGTAAAGATAAACGTCGTGGCAGAATCTACCCATTGAAATATGTATGTTTATATAAACGTGGTTCTATTTGTTAAGTTTCCCTTTCCTTGATTGAAGACAAAGTTATGAAGTTAATGTTAAGTTAATTTAATTGTGAATAGACAAGATATCCGTAGTATAACAATAAAGTATAGAGCGCCATGTAACTAAACTTGACGCCACTTCCCTAGCGAGGTACGCAGAGAGAACTGATAACATTCATAGGATTCATTTTGAACTAATATTATAAATACGAAAGTAAGTTTGTTTGTTACACTTTCAAGCCTAAACCTGAGCCGATTTAAAAAAGAAAAATCACCAATGGAATGCTATATGATCGGTGAGTAATGCAGGTTATATTTTATCGAACAAAACGGCAGATCTTCGGGCGAAATCGCGGTGTAATGCTAGTATCTACAAATATGAACCCGCTCAGGAGAGGAATTAACACATTTCTTTGAATCTCCTACTTAATAAGTAATAAGTACTTATCTGGACCGTGCTTAAATTACACGTAGTAATGCTTTTGTATCCAACAACTCTTGTTAGTTAGTTGTTAGCATTCTATTCAAGTCTAATCGCTTAAATTTCCGATAAATGCATTAAATTATGAAAATATCGTCCATTTATAGATAATACGTTGAATGTGCACCACTGACCTACTTAACAAAACTATCTTTATGATATTTTAAACGAACGAAGAATTGCATAAAAGGGATCTAGGACAGCTAAAGGTCTTTGGAAGATCTTTGAATTCTATAGCTAGCTACACAAGCCAATTATCGCACGGGCAGAAAATCTCGCTGGAGAAAATAAAAATAAAATCTAAACTAATCTTCTTAGTCTAAGATCCTTAAAGCGTGATCTGTTTTTCTTTCCTACGTCTATTAAAGCATAATCTACGAATCTGGATTACATTCCATGCAAGAGACTAGCTCGATGGCGCTTTCAGTAGTGACCCTGCCCATGCGCCAAGAGTTGTGGGTTCGATCTCCACCCAGGACAAACATTCGTGTGATGAATACATGTGTTTGTTCTGTGTCTGGGTGTTAATATCCGTTAATATTTAAGTATATATTTGTATAACCACTGTTGTTTCTGATATCCGTAGCACAAGTGCTTACGCAACTTACTTCGTCGTCTTCCTAGCGTTATGTCCCGTGCTTAGACGGGGTCCGCTTAGACCATGATCTAGGATTTAGCAAGTACCTACTTATAACGCGACTTACCTCGTAGTCAGATAAGTAAATGTGATGTAGTCTGATATTTATTTATTAAGAGACGCCATCTGCTATTTGTTATTCCTAGCAGAAGATCCAGATGAATGGAATCATGGTTCTCAGCCTTAATGTGCAGGTTTTATCATAATTATATGCCTCACCGCCAAACTTGTGGAAAATAAATAAATATTCGACGGCATCACAAACTTACATTGATCTGACTCCGAGGTAAGTAGCTTAAGCACTTGTGATATGGATATTAAAATCAACAGTGGTATTACAAATATATACTTAAATATTGGACATTAACACCCAGACAAAAAACAAACATAAGTATTCATCATACGAATGTTTGTCCTGGGCGGGGATCGAACCCACAAATCTTAGCGCATGGGGCAGGGTCACTAATGAATGCGCCATCGAGCCTGTCAAAATAAAAAAATATAAATACGTACATACATTTGAAAACTGTCCAGGTTTGACCCAGGACCCCTCGCTTGCAAGCCCTGTCCTAACCACCGCTACCACCGCTCTAACTAATAAAAATACCAAATTCAGATAAATAATTCGTTTGCGCGCTCGCCTCCGTATCATAGTCGGCTGTAATTTGAAGTCCGCGTGTTCGTCACGCGCTATGCCTCCGGAACTCGGTGTAAATTATACACCAGTACTAGGAGCCTTTTAATTGGCCGAAACCAACTAAATTATAATGCCGAAAACACCTTAGGATCGAAGGGAACACTCCTTAAACCCCCAAATAAAACCGCACCGTCCTATGTCTAATTAACGAACGCCGATTCTCAAGTTTTAAAACGGAATTTATTACTAACATTTTATGTAATTTGACCATGGACTGTGTTTTATTTATGTGTACAGCTGTACTTTTATGTACTTTTTATTGTTTGTGTATACACATCTTTGTGGTTATAAATAATGGGTGTTTACGGTGGTTTCATATGGGATAACGTTTTTGACTGTGGAAAGAGACTTGCACAGAAATATGGCCATTCTTTGAATCTACGTTTGAAAGTCTAGTCATTTATGTATGGGACTAGAGAAAACATATATCTTTACTTGTCCCTACATACACTTAAATTCCTAAACTCTAAAATTAAAATTAGGTTATTTTTGACAGGCCCGTTGGTTGAGTGGTCAGAGATCCTGGCCACGAAACCGAGGGTCGCGGGTTCGAATCCCGCTAGGGCCAAATGTTTCGTGTGATGATCGTGGACATTTGTACTCAAGTCATGGATGTTTATTAACAAATTTAAGTATGTCTATCCGTTCACCTAGTATCCATAGCACTAGCTTAGTTTGGAACTAGGGAATTGGTGTGCCACTCTGGAGAATTAATTAATTTATTATTATTATTTTAAAAATATTTTGATAGGCTAGTTTTCAGATACGTCAATCGCGCATCATCTGTTTCAACTTTACATTGAAATACAAAAACATAAATAATCACGCCCAAAATTTCCGAAGAAAAGGCAAGGTGCAAGGAAGGAGCAATAAAGGTTATTCAACTGCATTTAGCCAAAGAAGAAATATCATTTGAACGAAATATAAATATTTTTTTAAATTATTCACACAAATAATCCTACTTATTTTGTTGATGTTAGGAAATGGCCTAATATCAACAAAATAAGATGATGTTAGGTAATTAAAAAAACGGTGGTAGCTCAATGGTAAGGACAGGCGCCTCATAACTAAGGGGTGCGGGTTCAAACCAGAACAAATCTATGTACGTATTTATACTACTAGCTCGGTGGTGAGGGGAAAACATCGTAATGGAACCTTCAAATTCAAATAACTTTGGATTTGTAACCATGATCCAATATTTGTCTGGTTCCCCTATCTTAGGGTTACGAAGGTCAGATCGGCAGTCGCTTAAACGTAATTACCAGACTCGCTAAATCCTGGATCATGGTCTAAGCGGGCCCCGTCTTAGCACGGGACATAACGCTAGGAAGATGATGTTAGGTAATAAAAATAATAATTTTCAAATGTCTAATTTGAAATAACACTAAACATTTAACTTGTATCAAAACTAATGTAAATGCAATATTGAACTTAAATTCTAGGAGCTTGTTAGTTAGGACGGTCGAAGTTTGATTGCAAAGTCAATCAATGTTCATCGTACTTAGTGACCAATTAAGTGATTCAAGTTAAAATATTCAGAGCTTAATGTTATTTCCAATGAAACTACTAGCATTTTACTTTTACGTTATTTCACCGTCTGCCCTTGTAAATTTGTCATTAAATACATATTGGTAGTCGGGTCTACTTTATAGTTAAACATTGAAGACTTTTTTGATTTCGATGTTTTTTTTAATCGTCATTTCCATAAATAACATTTCTATATTAGGTGAGTATGTTATATTTAATAAATATATACTAACTTCAGAGCTTACATCGTGTTTAAACGAAAATTAAATCATCGATCTCCCATATTATGTAATATTTGAATTATTTATTTTTATTTATAAAATTATATTTAAGACTGCAAATAACAATATATTAAGTTATAATATTATACATTGAAATTGGCAGAAGCATTAGCTTATATATATTAACTTACTTATACCCTGCATGGGCCCGTTTTAAACGCAGTTTTCTTTGCAGCTTAAAAGTTTGTCGCCATATACTAATTTGCCTCAAAAAATATTTAATTGCAGGTTTTACTTTACATTTAAATATTATCTACGAAACATTTACAACCGTACATTTTCGGATGCTTGCAAGTTAATAGTTTCTTTTTAAATAGAGAAGTATTTCCAAATGAAGTTTGGATTCTGTTGTTTTCGGTTGAAACTTAACAGTGTGTATTAATAAGGAATTATTTCCAAATATGAATTTTATTTAATTGTATTGGTATGTCGTTTGCGTATCTTAAGTTAAACTGAGATTATTTATCATAAAAAATGCTCTTTAAGCCCGAGTAGAAACGAGTAGGAATATTTTTAATTATGATTTTAGTTTAGACGTCTCTAGATTTTAAAATCTAAGTTAAAATATAACACTAACTTAGCAATGAGGAAAGCGATCTTAGTGTTACCTGTGTCCTTAACTAAAAATGTGTAAGTATAGTCTAATTTATTTATTACCACTATCTAAGAAAAACTCAGATGATAATCGGACAAAACTCAAATTACGAGTAAGTTCGAGCTTTTTGAGTCTATAATATAAAATTTCTATAGTCCAACTTCCACGATTTATAAATACACCAAACATCAAACGGAGCATAAACTTTTATCAATTTTTGTTGACCTGTGAGGGAAGCCGTAATCTCGAACTGCAATAAAAATCAAACTCAAAGTCGTATAGTTTTTGTCCCAATTTGGGGACTGATTGAATTCGTTACTGCCGGATAAAATAGCTATAACCTGAGCAATTTCAATTTTACACTCCGATTGCACTTTTATAAGAGACCAGTAGTTTGTTTCTTTGCAATAACTGTAAGTAAATAAACTTAAAGTGATCGCCTCCTAGAAAATTTCATTAAGGAGTACTTTAGTTTTGCATAAAGTACCATGTTGCCTTTTGTTAATTAAATGCGCCAAGAGTTGTGAGTTCGATCCCCACCAAAGACAAACATTCGCGTGATGATTACTTGTGTTTGTTCTATGTCTGGGTGTTAATATCCAATATTTAAGTAGGTATATATTTGTAATACCATTGTTGATTCTGATATCTTTAACACAAGTGCTTGAGCTACTTACCTCAGAGTCAGATCAATGTATGTGATGTAGTCTGATATTTATTTATTTAGATTTACTTAATGTCATTTAATATACATAGCTTTGTTTTTCTTTATAGACGATTTTGGTTTATGATGGTTGTATTGTACATATTGCATTATTTTAACAACTATTATTACTATAAGTAGGTATATAGTTTAAATGGTTTCATTAATATAGTTGCCAGTCCCAATATGGATTATTTCGTCCATAAACTTAAGTCTTAAAAACTTTATTAGGCCTTACATCATATTTATAATGAATCACATGACTAAATTATTGATTAATTATGAGCTTATAATCATTGGTTCATGCTACTAATAATATACGGAAGTCTACGCAAAATATAACCGACTAGTAACATATACACTAGTTTAAACAAGAGACCATTCAGTCTCATATTATCATTCTGATTTAGCGCTATATCGTATTAATTACTCCCTATTTCAAACAAGTAAGCGGATATTGAAATCTATTCAAGCGTATCCTATTCATTAGGATTATCGTTTGAAACCAGACTAACCTGGTGTATCAGAAAGCTTGAGTTGCGAGGTTTCTGTACAGTGGAGTTGCATCAGGTATTTTCCCAGCTAGTAATTTAGGGTATGTTTATCCAAACAACCTTTCGCTAAAAAACAATCCAATAATCCTTATTGACTGGCTCGATGGCGCATTCGGAAGTGACCCTGCCCCATGCGCCAAGAGTTGTGGGTTCGATCTCCACCCAAGACAAACATTCGTGTGATGAATACTTGTGTTTGTTCTGTGTCTGGGGGTTTATATATATGCAATCTTTTAGTATGTATTTGTAGTATCACTGTTGATTCTGATATCCGTAACACTAGTGCTTAAGCTGCTTACCTTGGAATCAGACCAATGTATGTGATGTAGGCTGATATTTATATTCATATTTATTTATTTTAGTGAAAGGCCCAACTAATAGTAGTTGCTTCTAATAACTACATAAGATAATAACTATATTAACGCAACTAATTATGGCCTCTAAGGTTTCATAGTCTCTCTATTAGATCCAAATAGGTTGGATGATAGTAGCTCATCCACAAATTTAAATAGGCAGACTGTTGTGTCGGTCTTATAAATCTGCATTACATTTTTGAAAATCGTAAGCGAAGGCTCGCTGGGGTCTTAACCGATACCTCGCACGAGTGAGATGCGTGTCTCAACCATTCGGCTATCGCTGCTCATGTATATTGTGTGGATAAAATTTGCAATAGAATGTGTCGGTAAAACCACTAAAATCCACGTTATGTGAACACACAAGTCTTTGAGACTTTTTTTGTTCAGCCAAGATTTGATTTTATCGAAGCAATGCAGCTGTTTCGGACAGTCACAGAGAAAATGCTTTCACAAAGTGTTTTATTATTTTTAAGGCAGATTCTTCAAGTACCTATCATATTTTTTTTAAATCGAAACAAGTTGCATTTATAAGATCTTCTCAATTGATTTTGCCACGGCGGCTAATCTCAACGAGATTTGGCCAATTACGCTTGAGATATTATAGTGCACATGTGTTGCGCAAACACAGGTGCACTCTCTGTTCCTTCATTGTCATAGTCTGGTGAATCCGACATAACTGGGGGGAGCCCAATTGATTTTGCCACGGCGGCTAATCTCAACGAGGTTTTGCCAATTACGCATGAGATATTATAGTGCACTATATAGTGTTTGCGCAAACACAGGTGCACTCTCTGTTTCTTCATTGTCATAGTCTGGTGAATCCGACATAACTGGGGGGAGGTCAGGTGTAGAAGCAAAAGCTCAAAGTACTTTTAAGAGGCACGGGGGAGTTAAACCGCCAACGTTACTGAGTAATTTCAATATTATACCCAGTGACATTTTCGTTCCAAATTAGCGAATGTAACTATGTTTTTTTTTATTTAAACGCTCATATAATTGAGTTGTTGGATACGACGGAAGTTAGATTCTTAAAAGTTAGAGACTAAATCTTATATAAGTATTATGTACTAAATAAAATACATAGATTCCTTGAGAGACTGAAGGAGAAAGTATCTATAACAGGCCGAATAGAATAACTGGTGCCGCGGGTGATAGCCAGTAACGCCATTTTATATATTTGAGAGTATATAAGAGTAGTTTATAAAATTTCATGTAGTATGTACCTATTTTATAGTTAAAAATACATTTTTAAAGTTTGTCTCGTGTTAGTCTGGGACTATAAAAGAATTTGCCAACTGTTTTCCTTGTCTAGCATGTCGTAAAAGGCTAATGGTAAATGGGGTTTTGGGTACGTGATTGTGTAGGCGACGAGCTAGCCACTTCTCACTACTTTCTCACAATTTTCCATCTAACCCAGCCCATTGTCCCGTGTTAGTCTGGGACTTAAAAAGAATGTGCCAACTGTGTTTCTTGCCTAGCGTAAAGGGCTACTAATAGTATATTTGTATTGTGTTTAATACCGCAAAAGGGTTCGTAAACGATGTTCCTAAAGCGTATTCTTTAAAATTTTATTGAACGACAACTTCCACTAGATAACTAAGTTCTCTTAACTCGTTGGTAAAGTTTGCTCCGAGCGTATTCTTACCCTCAACTTTAAATACGTCACTCGTTCATTCTGTTACACAACTTTCAGACATGAATTAGTGTTTGGGACTCAAGAATATGCTAACTGTGTTCCCTGACTAGCGTGTCGTAAAAGGCGGTATTGGGTATTGGATTTGTAATTATGCAGGTACCGAGCTAGCCTCTTGTCACTACCTTTTCAAATGTTCTAACCCAACTTAAGTTTTAGTTAAATGTGTTTCAAGAAGTTAATTTCTCCTTGAACTCTACCTATCCCTACAGGGATTGCAAGCGTGTATATTCCGTATGAATATTATAGCTTTTATCTATTAGCTTGATTCTTGCAAAAGCTAGCTTTTAGACAGACTAATTCAATAGACAGGCGGTTAGGGTTTGGTCAAAATGCGTCTTTATGAAAAATTGTGAATAAGTAGCGACAAGGTAGCTCGTCGCCTACAATCATAAGCCCTAATTCGCGAGGTGTTAGGTAGGCACAGTTGGTACATACTAAATTGAAATGAAATGAAATTATCTTTATTTACGTAGACTCAAATAAGGACTTATAAATCGTCAGTATATACAAATGAAAATGAAAATTTACCACCGGATTCGAAAAGTAGCTTCTACGGAGAAGAACCGGCAAGAAACTCGATAGTTACTCTTTTCATCGCCAAGTTCACAATAGTATCAATAACAATTATCATATTCTAAGCTACTATGCTATACAAATCTAAAAAAAGTAAATATGTATAATAGCAATTACAAATATTTGTCACTTTAAAAATCTTCTATAGTATAATAACCCTTTCTCATAAGATGATCTTTAATGTGTAATTTAATTCTATGCATAGGCAGTTCAATTATATTGTCTGGTATTTTGTTAAATAATTTTATACTTAACCCCCTAATTACAGACTAATATATTACTGGTACAGATTCCTAAGAAGCTTACACTTTAGGGCTGAAGCGTACCTTGCGGTGGAAGGTGGGGCGAGTCACGAACGTCGCATCCGACGTCGCGTCGCCGGACCGAGAAAATTATGCGGGACGTCTAGCTAGCCTACACAACGGATTTAGCTGAGGCGCTGCCGGCGAGTAAAAGTACCAACGGTATCGCGTTATCTATATATTAATACGTGAAGCAAAAACTTTGTACCCTTTTTATGAGAATTGCGCGGACGCAGGAGTATGAGATTTGTTACAGTTAAAGTTTATATGGAAAAGGAGTGCAGAAAGCTAATATTTTAATAAATAATTTTAAAAACTCAAACTAATAATGGTCGAATTTCGACTAGTTGGTGTTCACTATCTGTATAGGTTTAATTCGTGAAATCCAATACGAAATTTGTATAGGTACTTGTTCTAGCGGTTCCGGTGATCTTCGTACCGTCCCGTTCTCGAGATGAATCTGGGTGAAAAATAATTTACGACTTATTCTCATACCAATGCACAAGAAACATTAAAGAGATTAAGCCGTTTCAAAGAAATTCGATCACAAACACCGTGCCTCGGAATTTCTATATTGTGGCGCACTTCGTAACGTCCCGTTCTCAGATTTTCAATACCATTTTTTTTATTTACCGCTCAACTTTGTTATTTTTTTCTTTTATAAGAACCTTAACATGACAATAAAAAAAACAACTAAAAAAGAATTAGCGAAATCGGTAAAGCCGTTCTCAAGTTATAGCTTTGGGTGGACCACCCTTAACATTTAGGGGTATGTAAAATAGATGTGGGCCAATTCTTAGACTCGATAAGCACACAAAATTTTATCAAAATCGGTTCAGCCATTTCGGAAGAGTTTGGAAACAAACACCGCGACACGAGAATTTTATATGTTAGAAGATTATGACATAGGTTCAAAAATCCCTTCATAAAGTGTCTCTATAAAGAAAAATAAACTTTAATTTCGAATTAAAAGTCCTATTAATTAGGCTGCCCAGCATACAGAAAATATATCGCAATATCAAGAGTTTTAGCTAAAGTTTATTTTTTGAAAAATATTCTTTTTTTCTTTGTTATTAGTACCTGCCTGAATTTAAACCGGCGTCCCTTGCAGATAAGTCGTATCAAATATATCTTCTAATAGTCCGTTGAACATATCTATTACTGCACCTAGTAAATAAAAAATATGGATGATACTATGAATAATAGTTATATGTAAATATTAGCGAAATCGGTTCAGATGTTCTCGAGATTTGCGCTTAGCAACACATTCAGCGATTCATTTTTATATTATATTATTATAGATTATAGATAAATCTGAATAGTTTCTTTGTTTGCTTGAACGCTAATTTCAGAAACTACTGGTTCAAATTGAAAAATCATTTTTGTGTGGTATAAGTTTATTTATCGAGGAAGGTTATAGGCTATTTAACATTAACGCGGGTAAAACCACTTGTACAGCTAGTAACATATATTTTATGTTATGCCGCATACAATTTAAAAGTGTTAACTATTTCAACTAATTCAAAACAAGTCTCGTTTTTGTAATCATCCTTATAGTCGATAATGAAAAAATTGCGCAAATCCTCAACTGAGGGTAAAAAGTCTTATAGAGCTTTTACTGAAAGCTATAAATTAAACAAATTAAGCACCTTTAGTCTCACCTGTAAGTTAATTACCAAAATACAATCACACCGGCCTCATTCGTGTTCGGAATACCACAAGATGGTTTACATCATACGGGGTTATCGCTGCTATTAATTATAATAAAGTGAGCTTCCCGCTGAGCTTTTATGAGCTTCCTCTTGTATTGAGGAGTACGAATATTGTGTTGTGTGCTATTATTAAACTGTTTTAATTACTTTGAAGCGAGATTGTGTTCGCAGGTTTAGCCACCAAGTTTGTTCTTTATTTTGTGGAAACAGATCTAGAAATTGTGTTATTGTTCTAATTTTTGGTCGGGTATATTCTGATTTCCCCATCTTGGGGTTATGAAGGTCAAATTGGCAGTAGCTTCAATGTAATTACGAGACTCCCTAAATCCTGGATCATGGTCTAAGCGGACCCCATTTAAGCACGGGACTTAACGCTAGGAAGACGACGAGATGTCTACACGATCCATTTTTTCAGATTTTTTGTCTTTAGGCTGATTTTTCAGTACTAGAAATTCACCAATATGAATTTCATTCGATATTTTACTAAAGATGTAGGCGAACACATTTTCATTACTTCACTGTCAAAAAATCAATTATAAGAAAAACAAATATAAGTAGCCGTAATCTTGGATTAATAACTCGATGTTTTGGAACTCGCTAAATCCAGATTCACGTTAATAAAGACTCGCGTTGAAATTTTGCTCCTTCGAATCAAGTTTTTCTAAGTCTAGTTCATAAACAAGGCATAAAAAAAATACAGAACAAAAAAGGTTTTATAAACATCAGCCTAAAACCAGTTTATTTAAATGCTTTGAAACCTATCCCCGCAGTCTGCAGCCAAGAAGCCAAAGTAACGAAAAAGAGCAAATCCTTACCATTGTCTCCCAAAGAGAGTTGCGACATACCCATAAACTCTATAGAAGCCCATTGTATACGAAGCGAAGATGCTGATTTGCCCACGACACAGGGAATATTAAATGATATGCTAAACAGACGTGGTTCTATACGTGAAAAAAAATATATATATATTTATTTTACATACATACATATTCCTAAAGGCTCGTTTATGTGCCTCGCGAAGTTCGTTGTGTTGGCATTCCAATGTTATTTATCTATAGAATAAAATCCACTTCGTTAGCCGGGGATTTCATGTACATATCTGCACTAGTTACCGCACGCAACTTCATCCGCTTCGTTCGAGTACGCAAACGTATTTTGATGCTGTAAAAAGTAGTCTATGTTATTTGTTTTTCGTTTATCAAACGGTGTGCTAGATATCAGATAAACCGGTTTGATGTTTTTGCGTTGATTGAGTAACAAGCAAACAGTGGTACATTTTTATTTCTAACTTCAAAAGGTCACACGTTTTATAGTCTACGCATGATTTGAACAATTAAGCCTCTTTTGAAGTTTGAAAAAAAATAGACAGAAGTGATAAACTGGTAGCCTAACATGCAAAGTCTATCTTTTTAATTAAATAAATAATAATAAATAAATATTCGACGACATTACATACTTTGATTTGACTTCGAGGCAAGTAGCTTAAGCACTTGTGTTACGGATATCAGAATCAACAGTGGTATTACAAATATATACTTAAATATTGGATATTAACACCCAGAAACAGAACAAACACAAGTATTCATCATACGAATGTTTGTCCTGGGTGGGGATCGAACCCACAACTCTTGGCGCCTGGGGCAGGGTCATTACCGAATGCGCCATCGAGCCAGTCATTTAATTTGAGTTTTATACGTATATTTAATATTGTATTCTTACGCAATCAATCATCTTTACATGATGTAAATTCTTACTAATTTTATAAACGCGAACGTTTGTATTAATAGATGGGTGTCTGGATGTTTGTTGCTCATTCACGCAAAAAGTACCTACTGCATGGATTTCAATGAAACTTTACAATAATATTGGCTCTGTGCACGACTACAGCGCCACTTAGGACACAACTTTGTTCGCTCTGAGGCTTTGCTTTAAAGTTATCGCAACAATGTGACAAAAATATAAAACTATGAATAAATTTATATTACAAAATAACTGTGACATCGTAATTTGGGTGGATAAAAGGTTGTAAATTAATTTTGGCCATTGAAATGAAATAAGGAAATTAAAATTAACTTTAAAAGCGCGTTTTATTTTAGTGATGTCGAAGTTTGTTTACTTTAGAGCGTAACTAACCGTAGAGCTTGTATGAAAAGGATCATGAAAGTTGAAGAGGCTAGTGAGTATGTAAGGATCGTGCCGTATGGCGTTCGGTTCTCTCTGCCTACCCCGCTAGGGAAGTGGCGTGAAGTTTAGTTAGTTTTTTACTTTATGTTTAGTTGCACTTTTGCTGTTAATCAAGAAATTAAGCTACTTTAATGGTTTCATTAATAATAGTAAACACAAAAGATAGGGATGTTGACTAGCAAGTCAATATAAAGCTAATCTGTCAATAAAGCTGTCAAAACGCAATCACTTCATAGAATTTAAGCGGGCTTATGAGTTTATGACGTCGCTTGTTCGTATAGCCAACTGACTAAATATTAAGCAGTTTTTGTACAATTTAAAATCGTAGACTCAATATCCAAAATCAATATGGTTTTACAATATACTACGATACTTTCGTTTACGGCATTGATATTTATAAATTAAATATAAATGGTGTCAACATCCCTATTGTTCTTGTATTGATTATATTATAAAGACCAAATTTGTGAGTACCCTACAAAATATTATTTTATTTTAGATACCAGTTTCCTAGTAGATGTTGGGAATCGGTAAAACTTGCATTTACTATTTCTGACAGTATTATTGCAGTTTACAACACAAAAACTGCTTTGACTTATTTTTGTTGGCGGAATAATGTAAATAATAAAATTACGTAGGTACTCATGTCTAAACAGTTTACTTTGATATTGACAGATATGACAGATGACTGAGTCAACATTATTTATACTTTTTGGCCACCATGAGCGCTGCGTTATATTTTATTTCCCCAATCTAGCACTTCGCACCCAGCGAATAGCTTGTACATTAAAATAACACATAAGCTATGTTTCTTCGATGTACCACGCGGGCAGTTGTTTAAGCTATATCATGCGTTTATGATTTTATGTTAAAATCAAAAAAATCCAATACACTATTACTTTTGAACATACAGTTTAACATTTCATTTAAAGCAAACAACGAAGGTTTTACCTCGAAAAGCATTGTTATTACGGATATTATTGGAGGGGGAATATGCTGTCTATTTATCGCCCTTTGGATATTTAACAGAAATGTTTAAATATTTCCAAGCGACTGTGGTGGAATCGTAGCTCAGTAATTGGGCGCCATACAATGTGCGAACAATGTTTATTGGATTTCATTTTTCGACGCTGCCGAGGTTAAATGTTGCTTTTGTACGAGTATATCGGATGCGGTTGAAATGTTGAAGAAATTAACGTGACTTTTTTTTAATGGAACTTATTTTTCTGACCCAATGCTATGTAACCTGAACAGGAGAGAGCAATTAATATTTCAGAATGCGCGTCCAACAAGTTGTTGATTCGTTATTTTTGATGTGTCTTCTTTATTTAACTTACTGTTTATAGGCGGAGGTATATAGGACTAACAGCATAAATCCAAATTTATGTGTCCAGTAGAAGCTTTTCCAAATTAACTAAGAAAATTATGTGCAATAATAAGTTGAAAGAGTTTTTATGTTACGCTGGCCTCATTTCTTTTATATTAATACTTTTTATGCCTTATATTATTTTTAAATTCAAGTTTAGAATTCTAATTTTATTTTGATATAAAGTATATATTGTTTTTCTAGCAGTCTCTTTGTAAATATACGTCTGTTCACACCTTGGCAGTTTCTATCCAGAGGACGGCGAACTCCTAGCCTCCCCCCCCCCCCCCTCAGGGTATGTTCAGATCAGACAGTACCTACGTTCAGTAGCGCGCCCGCCGACAAGCGTGTCGCACGGGTCAGTCGTTCATTCTCCATTATGTAAATCTTTCCGCGAACCCTCTATGATCGAATGGCGAACCCCTCGGGTCGCGTACCCCATTGAGAAACGCTGCTTTAGAGTAATTATTCGTAGAATTGTCATGTTTTAATGGCTTCTATGTACTTAAGTAGGTACGTATATTTCTGTAATTTTTCATTACTGAAAATTACTGCTTTACAGCAGTAGCTTCAGCTCTCTGACAGAATTCTGCATATTTAATTTATATAAATTCCGAGTATAATGAGCATACAGAACTAAAAGTATATGAATAGCACGTGGTCAGAACAATATCGAAAGTATAGAACACTTTAATAATACTGTCGGCAATTTTATTTACAAATGCGACACTTTCATCTGGCCTTCTTAATATTCCTTGACATTAATATTAATTTGAATTATAGTCATAGTCATGTTAAGTTTTAATGCTTTTTAGTTAGTACTAATTTGCCATCAGCGATCCATTTTCATCTCAGTATTTCCTGATAGTATCTTCCAATTGTGGCTGTATGTAAAAATTAAGGTTATATTTTAATTTTCGCGTTGCTTTGAATAAGGTGGGGTGAGTTCAATAAGCTTAAACTCCATTAATTACTTTTAGCTTAATGTAGAGAAAGTAGCTACAAATGGCTAGATCGTCACGTATATAATGACAAAACCAATACCCAATCCACTATCAGCCCCTCGATTTTCGGCTAAATGTGCTTTCACGAGCTTATTGCTCCGTAGACTCCGGCTGTATGTATCTGTATGTATGAATGTATCCCTTTGGGCAACGTTTTCTATGATATGCTAGGCAAAAACCACAGTTGTTAGACCCTTTTTCTGTTCCAGAGTTTCCATTTCTGTCCCAGACAAGGGAACTTCCGCCTAAAGCTGTATGAAAGTAGTTTTCAAATCCCGCCCTCTTTCACAGGTCAAACTTCGAGTAAAAGCAGATGGCTGCCGCGATGAGCCCTGAAAACAGCGTCGAGGAGGTGCCGCGGGGTGTGAACCTTGTTATTTGAGACACAGAGTCCAATTCGACGAGCAACGGCGACCACGAAGCAATGCTTAAGGAACGAGAGAGTTCGGAGGGGTCACCTGCGGCCCCAGACGAATGCGCGGGCTGCGGGGGTCGGATCCAGGATAGGTACGGTTATATTTAGGGCAGTGTAATTTGAACCGTAACTCTGTAGGGATTTCTGCCTACGTAAAGCTGAACAATAGATGTTTGGGTTTGATTGCAACTTTTACCAACCCTTAAAGGATTTGTTGGTACGTTTTAGTTACTAAATTTTCACAAATCCATTATTGTTGTTTATTTTATAAGATATAATTTCTTTGTTTGTTAGTTATTAGTAGTGGACAAGAATCGTTAGAATTACCCAGTTACTTTAGCAAATGAAATAATAAAAAGTTGTTTATAAAATGTATTGGTTCACCAACTACATACTACTGTACAAACTCGTAGTTTTGATTTCAGCTTACAGCTTGAGATGATGACAAGTCTTTGCTTCTAAGTAGCTTTTTTCAATGATATAGAGATGTAACTAGGCGAAATTTTCTGAACCCATCAAAAGAAATTCTGAAGATATAATTCTGTGGACAGATATTACCTCCTTGCGGTAGACCGGCAGTGGCACGGCGCTTGTCTACGCTGCTGCGAGTGCCGGCTGCCCCTGGACACCGAGCTGACTTGCTTCTCCCGGGATGGCAACATTTACTGCAAGGAAGATTACTATAGGTGAGCAGCACCTTGACAAAGAAGATTTTGCCATAGATTCAGGAGTCTTTCCTGGATCGTAAAGAATTTCAGCTTTGGCAGATAATTTCTATAACCCCGTATTTTGAAAAACATTCAAGTATTATCTTCTTTTTATATTGACGATGAAAAACAAATCCTTAAGGATAAGGATTTATCTATGATTTATTTAAATAATACTTTAAGATACTTTTCAAAATGCTAGCTTTAGCTTTTAGAAGGCATCTAAAAATAGTAATAATCGCCAACAAAGCTCTTCTATATTAATAAAAAATGGTAAAGTATATTTACAGTTTTCTGTTGATTGTGTTTTTAGTATAATTTTACAGTGTTAAGTTCAGCTGGTTTGATTGCGAATTCATTGTCTGCCTGTATTGCGAAGCCACGCGTTTTTGCTGGGCGAATTTATTTTCTCTTCAACATTAAATTGTGTATTGTTCTTCATTTTGAACGGAACGTTTTAATTTCATTTCGATGACAATTGAACCACGTTTCAAAAGAGAATTATAAATTTAAATTCGATACAAAAAATATTAAATTATTACTGCTTTTAGATGGAGTCTCGAGATGCGTTGAAGCCCGAAAATATTTGCTTAGATTTAGCAAAGAATCAGTTCTTAGATGTTTTATATCGTAATAAAATATCTGTAAAAGAATTCTTTGCCTCATCAACTCATATTTTAATTGTAAAGTCTTTAGTATTTGGAAAAAGAAACTAGGATACATGTATGTACTATCAAAACGGATCTAACTTATTCGCACCCCACTCTTTGTTACTGGATCGAGTGATATTATATTTGTTATAGACTCGGCACTATAAAATAAACACGTAAATTCAACTTTCCTTTTCCTAGAAAACGATTACGGTATCTCTTTCGCGTTACAAATTCGAAAGGTCGCTTTGTCTGTATCGGCATCTACAAAAGTTTCGATAAAGGTTTACAGAGGCGAAGTAGTTATCGCGCGTCGTAACAGAGGGTCATTAAGGGTGTGTACTGGGCCCCGCGCCATTTGTTCGTTCCTACTTCACATTTGTTCGTTCCCACACCTGTCGAAGCCTTGTTACCATTTGTAAGTGTGATACAGTATCAACACGGGCCATTGTGGTTTTTATTTTTCATACTTTATCGATCCCGTTCATACTACTTTTATGTAGTGGGAATGTATTTTTCAATATGTTAAAATTTTATGGAGCGGTTTTTTAATTGTTATGACTATTTCGATGAATGCCGATTAAATGGTAGTTTTATTTATTATAAATGGTTTTGCTCCATAAATAAAAAAGGCTACTAGCGGTTCAGATCCGAACACGTGCATGATATTTGGAAATTTGAACCCTAAGGGTGAAAAGGGATGGAACGAAGTCTACCCGGACAAGATTGCAGGCAGCCGTTTGTTAAGTATAATTACATTGAAAATCATTTTTACTAGAGCAAATTTAAAATACTGTTGTGTTTTATATTTTAGTAGTGAATTAATCTGAAAAAACAAAATTAACTATTTTATTCTTTTGGACTTTGCTCTTATCAAATCTATTATTTAAACATTCAACATTAATGAATCGATGTGACGTTCGAATACGATAGAGAAGTGATAAAATTCGATAACCAATATCAATAGTAGTAAAAGTGAAACTTGCCTACTGCAAGTCATTAGCGGAGTAAAACTACAAACTACACTATGCTGCTATAACACAATTATAATGTGGCGTCGAGGGTCAAACTTGACATGATTTGATGAAGCTCCCCCGTCTCGACAGCATATGGTGAAATTGTTTGCGTGGGCGCGAGCGTATGGGTTGTATTAGGGCTACCAGATGCAGAAAATTCTATAGCCGTTGGTAATGTCAGAATGTATTTTGGGGTCGCACAGGGCACGAACTCGTCACCTATGGTATATTATTAAAAATATAGTTTAGGGAATAGTTGGGTTAGTACATGAGATGTTTGGTCTTTTGGCAAACTGGCAGTAGCTGGTCACTCAATCAGAATTAGAATTGATTGTTATAATATTAAAAAAAACACGTTAGTCAACTTTTTTATACAAATAAGATTTTCATAGCATTAATCAAGTTATACCAATTTATATAACTATGCACTATGACTAACATAGTAATGATTTAAAAAAATCGACTGTTTTAGAAGTAGGATACTTAACGAAATTCTCTTTTCTTTTACTTGAGAGTTCAAATAATATTTACCAGATAATCTGACTCCTGAAAAAGACATCGTAATTACGATATTAGCCATAATATTGGTCATAAGAGTGAAAAAATATGAAATACCAATCACTAACTGAGAGGCAACCCTGTAGTTATTACAGGTGTGCCTAGATGAGTGCGCTGATTACTCCCGGCTGACTGACACAAACTTTGACCGATGGCTACAAATTGGGGTGCGAAACCCTCAGTCACATCGACAGGTGATTAGTCCATAGACAGTGATGTTTATTGTATTTTTAACCGACTTTAAAAAAAGGAGGAGGTTCTCAATTCGACAGATTTTTTTTTCTATCTAGAAAAAAAACGTAGGAACTACTTGTTTTCGGAAGAAAACGAATCGATTTGAATTATTATAAAAGTTGGACTGGTTACTAGGTCTAGATATACTAGACTTGACGAGACTTGAGTAGAGTTATATTTCTGCTATATTTAAATAAAGAAAATGTATATTTGCTTTGGTTAAAAAATATTTGAATCCGGGTTTGTGTTTGTGTCGCGTAATACCTACGTTTTGTGATTTAAATAATATTGAGTGTTTTGTATTCGGGTATGTGATAGCGGTACCGATTCCTGTATAAAGTACTCACCAAATTATAATAATTTTCATCCATTTAAATATTATAAAGTCGCCTATAACTATTTATAACATAAGAAATAAAAATAGTATGTCATTTGGGAGGTAATTACAATATTAAATTTATATTATTAGTTGACGACAGGTTGGTGGGAACACATTATAATGACGTGGTGCATTCAAATGTAAAATTCAGTCTAGTGAATAAAATAAAAATACAATTTAATTTTAAACGTAGGTATCTGACTATAGTTATCTCGAGTTGTCTGGTAAAACGTCAGCCGCGTCCTGCGGTTACCCAATGTAGTGCCTATGCCATCAATTGAATTCAGTTTTAATTAATTTGATTTTAATATCAAAATGTGAAAACAGTTCACCGATATAGATTTTTCTGTGTAATTACCGTGGTAATTGCTAATTAAATATTATTTGCATTATCCTTGTACACTAAAGGTAGTGTTTCATTTTCACGGTAGTCGTGTGAATTCTGCTGAAATAACAACTTGCGATGAATACGTCTGAAAGTAATAAATAGTCATACAGTTTATGTAGAATCGCATTAGTAAATGAATATATCTTTCACACTAGCATACAAATTCCGAAGTTCCAAGCTAAATATTATAACTGAAATTTACTTAGAAACTTAAGAACTATACATACTGAAATACGTTTTACCTCTAAAGAGAACGTGTTTTTTTATGGTGTATTTAAATAAAAAAAAATGAGATAATTCATTATGTCTCTCGCCGTTTTAACACCTTATTCGATAAAGTTTGATATAATTCGCAAAATTTATAAAATGGAACGAAATTAAATGATCTTTATTTATATAGGCTTACAATAAGCACTTATAAATCGTCAGAACAAAATAATTATAAACCATAAATAGGAAATATATTAATTCTTTCATTAGTGTACACACCGTGTGTGTATTAGCTCCTAGGTGAAGTATACACAAAACGGTATACAAGGGACTCCTTCTAACAGAAAAGTTACTTGATAACCCCTTTGATATATGTCGTATGTTCCACGAGACCAATTGTTCCAGACTGTTCTGCGTGAAGCGCTGCGCGCGATGCGGGAACGGCATCACCGCGAACGAGCTGGTGATGCGGGCGCGGGAGATGGTGTACCATCTGACCTGCTTCACCTGTGTCGCCTGCGGGAACCTGCTGTCGAAGGGCGATGTGTTCGGCATGCGGGAGGGGCTCGTGTACTGCCGGCCGCATTATGACAGCGCCTGCTTGGATGAATACTGCGATGAAGATATGAGCGTTTATAGGTGAGTTAGTGGATTAGTGAGAAGCGGTCTTCGTACAATATAGCTTGCAATACATTCGATGAAACTTCCTACGCTTACGTGCACCGTCTCCTACCTCTGTAGTTTAAGAAGAAATGTAAGTAAATGGAGTAGAAAAGAAAATAGTATAGAGATATCAAATTTAAATTTCGTAATATATTATTATTATTCAATTATGGATATTGTAAGTGACTATTTGCTAATCAAATAAATATAGATACTTAATTAAATTAAATTAAATTAAAATACATTTATTGCTTTCCTCATTAAGTACATTACACAAATACATACAGCTACAGATTGTGTTATAGGAAGGCAATAGGAGATGGATCAGCATGGGCTCATCTAAGATCGGAGATCCTTCACCCTTACGCGATTGTCTAACCCCAAGTAAAGTATCTATGCTTGGGTTTTGGACTACGAGTAGGTGACTGATTAATAGATAGATATAATGAAATACTTCTTTCTACTCGAGTACTTGACAAATCTTTGTGTTCATCACTCAAGTTTTGCTCTAAAAGGAATTCAAACCAGCAACTTTTGTTTCATCGTCAAGGTCTGTAACCACTCGACCGATTGGCTTGTCATAATGCAATCATCATCTTCCTAGCGTTATGTCCCGTGCTTAGACGGGGTCCGCTTAGACCATGATCCAGGATTTAGCGAGTCTGGTAATTACATTGAAGTGACTGCCGATCTGACCTTCGTAACCCTAAGATTGGGGAACCAGATAATTTTTGGATCATAGTTTGTCATTATGCAATCTTTTATTAAATATCGTCTTCTATCTACAAAAACACTTTCCGACAACGTTAACTAAGGAAACTTTAAAGTAACTAAAACGTTTAAATAATGGGAATGAAATTAAAACAAGTTCTTACTGAGGAGAAATACTCTTACTGCGAAATTATTACCAAGGAGGATGAAGTTTTTCCAACGGTTGGTTTTCTGTTATATTGTAGGCTTCTTCAGAACGAAGATTCATTCAATTTAAAGAAGATTCTTCATTTTCGCAGAAAGTAATTTCTTCGAGAGGTTTATTTGTCGTTTCCCGGAAACGAGAATTTTATCCGCCAAGTATTAATTTCTACTGCAGTGTTTGTTATTTACTACTCCTGGAGGACAAATGCCAGCGTAGCTGTTTTTTACGTAACATGAGTTACATGGTAAAATTAATTTTGATTGGAAAGTTCAGCTACTCTGTTGAGGTCAGCACTTCCATGTAGGGTTGCCACCTTTTTTGTGCAAATATAGGATATTGGCTAATTAAGGTAGGAAAAAAAGGTCATTCTGTCTAAATAAAGTACAGTTTAATTTACTTTGTCGTTTTGCTTAAAAAGATTTTGTTGCACTCACTGCTATTCAAATTTAGTAATTGCGAATTGTTTAATAATAATAACATATTTTTGGTATATTAGACATTCGTAAAATGTATCCCAGAGAAATCAAATCGTGCGAAATAAAGTATTTAGCGTACTTTATTTTCCTTAAAAAGAAAAGAGTACAATTGGACTAAATAGCGTACAATAATTTATAATAAAGTACGGTTGGCAACCCTACGTCAATGGGTCACTAAATATAAATATCTTGTTGAACTAGGGTGCTTTCGTATTAGTATTTCAGTTGCTAAAGTAAATGACGGTGGATTATAAACTTAAAACATTGGTATTACGTACCATACATTATGCAGTTTTTTCTGAATATTTTTATTAGATTTAACACTATCAGTAAATGTACAACGTCTGTGCGCATTAGTTTCAATGCGATTGGTATATTTTCAACTAAATACGTCGTTTTCTAGCGTGAAAATATAGTTTTAAAGCGAGTTTTGTGGTCTTTAAAGTTTCTTTTCTAACGTAGAAAACATTTTTAACAGATGCCAGGAGCTGCATAGCGAAGGGGAATCTTCATCGCAGTTCTACACCGGCGGTCCGAGCCCTAAAGGTCGCCCACGAAAGAGGAAACTAGCTCAAGGCTCCATCGACGACATGCAAGTCCAGACCATGAGGATGGCCAGCACTGCATTAGGTAAGTTCAACCTTGCTACCAACATATTAAATCCCAATTTCAATTGCCAAGCGAATCCGCCGAGCGAATTATTTAACGAAAAACAAATCCTAATGTAATTACGGGTGTCAGAAACACACTCAGCGGATCTCCCAAATACAGCGCTTTAAATTCGTAGGGTGTTTTTTGCAGGCAACTTATGAAGCTAGCTACAACGTTTTGCTCAGCGACAATATACATATTTCATCGAACTCGCTCCGTTAAAATTTAGCAGAAACCTCAGAGGGAAAACTCGGCCTTCCCTCGGCGTCCCAGATGTCAATTCATCCCGTGGCGTAATCACGACTAATGAATAGAGGGCGCGCTGTCAAAATTCCCGTTGTCTCTTTCGTGCGCGCTGGGCGTCGGCAAGAGGGAGCAAGAGGTATGCCGTTTAGTGAGTTGGGTCGCCTGTTGGGGTCCGTAGTCTGGATTATTCTTTATAGCGTCGAAATGCGAGGTACTCATTGAGGTGGATTCAGGTTGTGACTTCTCGGCACGATTAATCGCTGGCACCGGTTGAATGGAGTGTCGACGTGTCGTTTAGCCATTGGCCGTGTTGCAGCCGAGCCGAGGAATTTGCAGCAATACAATGCGGCTAGCCGTTTTACTGAACTGTTTTGTGATTAGTGCTTAATAGCACCGATTACACGTACCGTTAACTTTGATGACTAAATCACAGAACAGAATTACAATGACTAAGGTACAGACAAAAATAGATGGTTATTTTTTTATGATTCATAACTTATTTTAGAAGCCAATTCATTACAAACCAATTAATTTATAGAAGTTCTTTGACTGTTTTTTCTTTTATTTTTGTCTTTGTTTACTATATAGACAGGCCCGTTGGTCGAGTGGTCAGAGACCCTGGCCACAAAACCGAGGGTCGCGGGTTCGAATCCCGCTAGGGGCAAATGTTTCGTGTGACGAACATGGACATTTGTACTCAAGTCATGGATGTTTATAAACGTATTTAAGTATGTCTATTCGTTCACCTAGTATTCGTAGCACAAGCATAAGCTTAGTTTGGAAATAGGGAATTGGTGTGTCAGTCTAAAAAAAAAAAAAAAAAATATATATATATATATATATATATAATATATATATATTTTTTTAGGACAGAATTTGCCTCATTTTTAAAAAAAATAAGTAAATGACATACATATTTATAACGAAACCTGACTTGTAAACGAACTGCGACCGACATAGACCAATCAATGCTTATTATCAAAGCATCACACGTTAAACCATCAGTTCGTCAATTAAGCTTTTGTAATCGAATCACATTGAACGAGCATTCGACTATTTGATTATGACTGTCGTGTTAATAGAATTCTGTCTAAATTTACAATTACGTCATTGCAATTGCAAGTGAGTATTGGGTTAATAGTAATAGCATTGACCGAATTAAAACCCAAAGAGCAGTGAAATGGGTCAATGGATAAGGATGTGCTCACGTGAGAGGGATATTGATGCAAACCAAACATCTAATAACTAAGGATGAACCACAAGTAATTGATCAATAGCAATTTTATAATGTTCGTGATTGACTTATAAAAGGCAAAAACGGGAACTTTCAGTCAACACTTTTTACAGTAACCGTGGACGTGAAATTGCAAAAGAGATATCAAAAACATGCACATGCTTCGATGTGGTTTTTCAATCGATGCATATGCTCGATTGCTATAAAAATTGAAGTTAATCAAGTAATCAAATACATCTGTAGCAACAATCTTATTTCCAACGAACATACCGTTAAGTGTAAGCGAAATAGTGGAAAAATCTGGAAGAACGCTTCGACATCTACACACTCTCACAGGGAAAAGTTAATCAAATTTCCTGTCATCCTCAAGCCCTCCATGCTATCTTTAAAGTCATTAAAACTAAGGTTTTTATTTTATTCTGAAGTATTTTATAATGGCTGTTTCTTTATATAAAGCCAGCATCATGCTAACATATTAAAAAGTCGGTATCATCACTTATACAAATTATTTGTCGGTTTACATCTATAACGTTTAACGTTAATAATCGTTTAGTTACACGTTCTGTGACCGAGTAAAGTGTATATCTCTACAAAGCGGTTTATAGTCACTCCAGATTATGTGTACTTTTATGACAGACGCCCATCAATCAAAAAGCCTTTGTTATTTCACTCCGAAAGAGTTTGTTGTAGTCTACGCGATAACATGAGAATCGTTTTATTTGTAGCGATTATTTTGAACTGGTGAAATTTTATTAATTTTCGTTTTGAAAGTGTAAGTTCTTATGTAGGCACTGCGTGCAGGTATAGGGGATATGAAATAAGTTAACACTAAATAAGCTAACAATCTAATGTAATTAAAAAGATAGGCTAAATATAGGTATGTTCTTGTAGTAGAATTGGTAAGACATTATTTGAAAGGGCAATAAACCAATTTAATTTTATACAATGAGCAAGTCTAAGCTGATCATGACGATACCACAAACACCAAAATATGCATAAGTCGCATGCATATGCATTGCGTGAAATCTAAACTAAGTAATGAGACCAATCGTACCGTCGGTGTGGAATAAAAAAGTTAGGAATAAACTTTTCCATGGATCCCCATTTTTTTGTTCCAACAATTTCAACGTGCATCCGCCATCAATCTAACCAAATGAAACGGAATTACGGTACACATCGAACGTCATCTGACACCACCCGTTTTGCACCGCCGTTTGAACATAAAATAAAACGAATAATCAATAAAAACCGGCCATGTTAAATTAGACATTAAACAACTTAATTTTCTGTGAATATTTCAAGCGTCTGTTGCCGTTATTAATATTAAGCAAAAAATATCATAAAAGTCTCGTTTGTTGATTCGGAGTTCCCCTCACATATTTATATTACTTATTTTAATTTTATGAATTACATAGTTTTGAAGACAATATACGACTAAGTATTCTGGGATTATTTCAAGTTTCTACCTGTTGCCGTTAATAATATCGAGCAAAAACGGCAAAAAAAATCACGTATAATGTAGAGAAGCCCCATTTAAATATTTATTTTATTCATTATGCAACAGAAATACATCGTTTGTAAAAAAATTCAACTGTCTAGCTATAACGGTTCAGCCAGTGAGATACAGCCTGGTGACAGACAAACAAACTGTCTGTCTGTTCAACAGACAGTCAGTGGAGTGTCAGTAATAAGGTCCTATTTTTACCTTTTGGGTACGGAATCCTAAAAACCGTTTCACACGCTCGTCGCGCGCGATTGTCAATCCTTTAAGCCCGAGCCGCCATGTTGGGACAACAGCGCCACTTGACGCCGCGCGCGTGACGGTGATAATGAGAACTAAGGGCCCTCGAAAAGAGTTACGTGGCCTATCAACGATCTGTATATCGATTGCGGTAAATTCGCTCGACTCGGGCTTACTCGAGATCTTACGTATCGGGTTTGTTTTGAGCACGCACTTGAGACTAGGAAGTCGGTTATAGATATCAATTACGCTGGCTGGTCAATTTGGATATTTAAATTTTAGAAATATTACAGAGCAGAGTTAGGTAAATAAATATCAGACTTACATTAATCCGACTCCGAGCCAAGTAGCTTAAGCACTTGTGTCACGGATATAAAACCCAGGCACAGATCAAACACGAATGTTTGCTCTGAGTTGAGATCGAACCCATAACTCTTGGCGAAATTTACTATAACGATCATAGACTGCATAGACATTACTCGATCAGCGATCAGCTGTCCAAATGCAGTTTCCATAAAATTTCTATAACAACAAAAAAGTGTTCTATGTTAATTTATTTTATCAAAAAGAAACATTATTCAAAAAAGTATTTATTAGTAAATCGGGCTTTTCGGAAATTTTCTAAACATGTAATAATCCAAGGAAGCGGATGTTTGTTTCCGAAGCGTAAAGAAATCGCCTTAACGAAAGGATTTGTTTATGCCTTCTCAATTATTAACAGCAGCAAGGTTGATTTATTTGTATAAGAAGAAACATTATCCAGCTTAAAGCTCCGTAATACTTTTTCATAATTGAGTTAAGATCTTTACTTAATTCACTTCTGTTTTCTCAAGGGATTTTTTTTTTCATTTTTCAATAAAAATCTTTGCAATAGTCCCATGTTGCTCTTGAAGAACCGCGTTCCTTGCTAAGCTCGTCGTAAAACACGATTGAGAGTGTATGAATAAAATTCATGGCAAAACTAATACTAATAGTGATGTCCCATGTTGGCCTAGGACTTAAAAATAATGTGCCAATTGTGTTCCTTGCCTAGCATGTCGTAAAAGGCGACTAATTGTATATCGGATTTTAGGTATGTGATAGTGTAGGCGACAAGCTAGCTACTTGTCACTACGTTTTCACAATTTTTCATCTAACCCGACCCAGTTTTATTTTTGGCCGAACGTGGTTAAAGGGGCTTGCTTTCCCTTTGACTCTGCTTACACTTCGTGTAAGATTGTTAATTGTAATACTGTTCGATTATGGGCATGAAGTGATGTATGTATGTAAGTGATTACGTAAACATTTTAATGCTTTTTAAAAAATTTCTCATATCATTTTTTTTAACTTAAGCGATAAAGTTCAGAGTCAGTAGACAAATTTTAATAATATAATTATTATCTGTTTATTCAGTTGACAGGTTGCTACTTAACATTATAATAAGGTTTAATTCACTTTTTATGAAGAAATTTATTGTTTCTGAAGTGATTTTATTATTTTTACGATGGCTCGTAAAACACAACCATAACTCGAAAATGCTTAAGACGAGATTAATTTGGAACAGTAGCGTAATTAGGGGAAAGATTAAGTGAGAGGAGGAGAAAAAAATACGAGCATTTTTATTATTTTTAAATTATTGTTCTTGTGTTTTGGCTTGGCGTGTAAGCTGACAACTGTTTTATCAAAATTTAATTGTTTTAGTTTGAGTTTTATTTATATCGGTCATGTCATAACATTACAGTGTCTTATTGCATAATTTATACAGTGTCTTTTTTACGCATAAGCAATTAATTTTCAAGTTATATATATTTTTCTGTGGTGTAATTAAGAGAAAATTTTCAAAAGCTTAATAGTTTTGCAAAAAGCTATATTAATATTTATCGGTTCTAGTAAAATTAAAATAACTCCTAGTATTTTTTCTCGAAAATACACCATCTTATAAGCAGAAATTAAAAAGTGTCATAGGGGTAAGAATAATTTAGGGAACAGCTAGCTCCAATTAACAATTATTACCGTAAACATTATAGTTGGGTTACATGCAAAAATGTCAAAAGATAAATAGCTAGTTAGCCGCCTGTATAGAGCCCAATACGCAAAACATCATTAGTCGCCTACGACATACTAGGCAAAGAGATTGTACATTCTTTTCAAGTCCCAAGCCAACGTGGAATAGAAAACACAAATATTGCATTTTAGCTGCAGAATTTGCACCTCAGATGCTCAGTCGCTTTGAGCATGTACTGCAATGAAAATTATCACTGCCATGTGTTCCTCAAAAAATAAGGACCAATCAGTCCAATTAACTGGTTTAGAGACCCCAGTCAAACTTTGATGGTTAAAGAGTGATGTAGTTAGTTTATTTTTCACACTATATCACGCTACAGTAGTAAGTGAGGTTACTTCAAACTCCAAATTGCTTTTAATTTTTTCGTTGATTATGTATTTTTTAGTTATATTTTTTCTTTCGCAGCACGTAGCAGGCGGAGGTCAATGGACAACTTCCTGTGACTCATTAAAATACTACCAGGCAAAGTCATACAATAGAAGAGCCAAATGTTTTTGAATACATTGCCGTGATGCGTTAAACAAAAAGAAATTGTTTTCAAGTGCTTTCCGATTTTCAGCAAAAGCAAGGTTTCGATTTTAGATGACTTTGTGCGTTTTTTAAACTCATATGTTCCTTCATAGTATCTGAGATGTTGGGGAATTATATGTCAATCGATTCATTCATATCATAGTAAGATAAACGACCATGTATTATTATGTACAACCGCCTACAAAAAAGTAGTCCCTTGAAATCCGAAAAGTGTTTGCAATATGAACAACAGTAAAAAGCGAATAGCGGAAATATATCGTTTTAAAACTGGAATGTTTAACCTTTAAATAAAAAAAAATAACGCTTCATATTACCATATGTGATGACCATACCTTATATTACAGATCACTTCTCCAAACTTAACTCGATTTTACGAATGAAAACTGAGCAATGAACACGCAGTTAATTGATATAATCCATGACGTCGCATTTCACTAATCAAAGCAAATCTACAGATCGCTCGTGATATAACAGCTAATTAAACATACATCAATTGATTTTGAACTCGCGTCACATTAATTATCAAAGCTGTATTCTATCCTGCATTTGAAATGTCAATTACCTCTAGGATTGCATCCAGACACTAAATGATCTGATGTTAATCAAACCGACTCTCTAGTAACTAACTAAAGACTCATCTAGACCCTTGTGACGTCACATGGAACGGACCCATAACGAAATGGTTGTTTTTTTTATGTACTTATTAATCTTAATTATCTAACTATAATCATAAAGTTTAGAAACATGGTCTTTTAAGTAGCCAGTAGCTTTCGTGCTGGTTATAATAAGGAAACACTTTTGTTTTTATTTTAAAATATCTTTTGTGCTCTACCGAATACGGTTTTGTTATTAATTTATTTGATTTTACGACATATTGAGTTTTGATATCATTTATAGAGACGTATCTGTCTATGTATGATTTAGGCTATTGAACAAATGTTGGCTTTGCATGCTTGTTTAAACTAAGACATGTGAGATAATTAATTTAGATCAAGGCCTCAGATTTTAGGAATCATCAGCAAACATACATAATTGATTGATTAATTGAGAAAGTAGGTCAAGAATATATTTATAATGACAAGTACTATGGCAAAATGGAACCTAATTCATGAGATACGAAATAATAAACCACATTATACAGAATCACCACCGACAAAATAAAAATTTGGTAATTATGGATTAACAAAATTAATTAATCACATGTTACCTCATTTCGGCCGATCTCCCGGCAAAAACGAAACTTCCGCGACAGTAAATAAAAAAAAGCACACAATGACAGGTGAGTCACTTTCCCTCCGTTCGAGCAGCCATTTTTCTTGTTTGTGGCCGATTATTATTGTTTATTGTTATTATCTTTTTGTTTTAACATTATCTCGCTTCCATCTTCGGCGGCGTTTTTGTCTTCAAGCTTTTTTTTTATTTTAGATTTTTAATTAGCACAAGGGGTTTTTTTTCTTCCAGCTATTAATGCGAAGTAATGGGCATTTAGTTAGGAGCACGTGGGGTGGATTTTTTATAGTTCTGTTTATTGAATTTTGTTGTATTCGAGACACGGTCTGTTGGTGTCAATTTTGCTTCGTTTTATAATTAGTTTGATACGTTTGTTAGATTAATAAAAGGTAGAGTTGGTTTATGATTGACTTCGGACACGTTCTTTTTTTTTTAAATGTTTATAGTAATACTCATATCTTTCCTTCGATTGTGAGAGTACATTTGGAGGATGAAAATGTAGTTGAGTAAGAGATGTTTGTTTATATTTGATGGCTTATCCTGCTAGTTGTTTAGGATCATATAGACGAGTGCTACTATATCGTCATAACCAATAGCAATGACTATACTATATAGATAGGCAAACCTTAAACAAATGAATCTTTAAATAGCCTCGCTATCTTCTGTTGCAATAGTACCTATTAATAATAAATAGATATAATAAAAAAATACAAAGGTATCAAAACTATCAAAATCATGTGAGAAAATCGTTAAGTTACAGCTAAGTTAAAGTTTTTCAACACTATTATCAAGGCTTACTAGTAAACGGAATACGTGTACGTACAATCACTATGGTCTTAAAGTTTTTAAGTTAAACCAGGACAGCTATAGTGAAATAGGGCTTAATTACTGTTGAATACTTTTCACCGATTAACAAGTGACTGGAAGGTGCTACTTAACGCGTCACTTTACGCCTACGTAAATCGACTCGTACGCAATACGGACATTAATTAAGAAATCAAAAGGCCGATTAAATCAATATTACTTTTTAAGGTATTTATGGTGATATCCGATTTGGTCTACGGATCGATCTAAGGCATCGTTTCTCAAACTGTAGAACGGGATAGATTCAATTATTATTTTTAACTTAACAGTACATGTTTAGTTGCCGAATATTAAATGTAGGTACTATAGAATGTGGGGATTATGAGAGCTCAAACTCAAAAATTCGTGAGGTATTGATAAGTGTCAGTGAAGGTATTAAGAACAGATATCTACTGTTAATTATGTTAAATCTACATATTTAGAGATGAATAATCGAGCAGTTTAGAGCAAGGCAGATTTAGGAATAGGAGTCCAAATATAAACAATGTACTTACTAAATATTAGCCAAAAAATTGTCTATGAATTAACTCTAGTAAGTCCCAATTTTTGTATCAGCAAAGTTTCATTAAATTCGTTTATTACGTTTGCTAAAAAGATTACGAAACAAACGCTTATACAACATTAGTAAAATTATCTTAAAAGTATTTTTTCTCACCAAGACACAGTAAAGTTTAAAAAGCGTCGGCATCCAGCTGCAATGACACCGAATACTCTTCCCCGTTTTACATATTTTCGTAAAGAATTTTCGTGTTACGCTTCCGTACCAAGTCGGTTTATTAGTTCGGTACAGATTCCTATCGCATACCCGTACCCGTGCTTATTTATGACGGAGCTACCGATGTCTCTATCGGCGGATATCGGACGATTCTCGCGGGAAGATAAAACGGAATTCCGGGTGAGAGAATATTCAGGACGGCCACGACGAAAACACCTTTATCTGTATACGAATAAGAGCCAAATATGTTAAGCTTGTGACATTGTACGCTCGTTCGGTATGTGGGGACACGTTGAGATGTGAAACACGTATTGATCTGCAGGATTCAGTTGACTTGTAATTGAGTTCAAAGGGTCCGGTTAATTCAACGTCTGTTGACTTCGAAGCTTTGACACAGGTCATGTGTAATTCAGATCAGTATTTCTATTTGAAAATCTGGTTAAGTTCTATTATACAGGGTCATTTGTAAAACATCAACAACCTCGCAGAAGTAAATTAATGACATTATAAACAACAATGTTTATTGTACAAATTTTCCTTAATCGACAAAAAAATAGTATGTTATTCAATTGGTCTGCGAGTATAATAATATTATTTTGTGTCAGTCTGATAATTCAGAAATCCAGACCAGCACATTAACTGTCGCTATGTCGGATTCATGGCGCATTTTAACACAAAACGCACTTACAACTTCATTTTCTATTCAAGTAAACTAGATGCAAACCATCCATGTTCCGAAGACTTCTATGTCATATGATGAAACATCAACCTGAGAGGATGTCAATCAAAAATTTGCTTACTAAGTAGTCACGGTTGATATACGTTAATACCACGACACGGCAAACCATCCATCAACCGTAAACTACGATTCTTATTCTTGGGGAACAGAAGATATAGAAGATGTCAAATCAAGCTGCTATATGGTCAAACTTAAATTTCATTGGAAAACTTGATGGGCTAAGATGGATGTGACTAATGGGTTGACCACGGTGCCAGAGCCAGGGCCGGCGTGAGGGGGCGTAAAGGCAACTTGTCACAGATCAAGATACGCCACTACGGTAGTAGTAGTAAACGTCTCGACGAGTTTACGTCGGCTATCGGCTTTCAAGGTCTACCAAAATTTGTTTATGACCTTCGTTTAAGCGATAAGCGGTAGCGGTTTGGAATCGATGTTTTTTGTTTAAAAATAATAATATTTCCTGTCCATAGTAGAACCTCCCTCCATAGCGCCGGTTTTTAGTTTCCCTTTTTCGTCATAGTCCTGCATCTGCATCTGCATCAGCCGGATGTCGCCTGTGAGTGTAAGTTTTATACTGCAACTAAGGGCAACACCCGGCCGATGTATCATATCATCACTCATTTAGATCAAACTCTCAAAAGGCCTCTACATGTTGGACCCAGGTCCCCATGCAAGCCTTAAAGGCCCAGGCTTGTCCCGTGATTGTGCCGATAGTAATAATAATAATAATATGTAGTACGTTGTACGTTGTACTTATGTAGTTGTATACTGTTTCTTTCAGAAATCTTTATTGTAAGTAGCTTTTGACTCTAATTTCTTAGTACATACTGTACACGTCGTTATATAAATAATATTACGGCTATATTTCCTAAAGGAGTTGGCGGAGTGCCAGGAACACTGAGCTCTTTAACTAATTTTATTTATTTATTTAGCTAAAGATACAATCACGTAGTTTTTTAAGGTTAACGTTAATGGCTAAAAGCGGTTTCCTTAATCTAAAACGGGTTCAAATAGCGATAAAAAAAATATAATATTATTATTACTGATAAATTTACATGCCAAAAGTGCTAACCCTTATGAAGGAAATGGCTTACTTTTTATACTCAAAAAATATAAAAGATACCACCAAGGTCCCATACTGGATTCTCCACAACAGAGCCAATTCTACGTATGCGATGGTCAACAGCGGGTTTCATAAAATGATGTTCCATAAAATCTAACGCTTTCGCTTAAGCCTTACACCAAAACAAAATGGCGCCTATCAGTGCAATAAAATATGTACTTCCTTGGGCTTCTTTATTTTTTTTACAGCCAATCGTTAATATCGAAGTCTTTACAACCCACATGCTTTATTGCCAGTTTCATACGAGAAAAAAAGCATAAAATAAAGTCGGTAACATGTTAATTCCGTCTATAAAAATAAAACGTTAAGATACGCAGTCGTCAGTTTTATTGGCCAAGTATTTATACACTTGAAGACGTTTTCTTATAATCAGTTCGAAATGAATTCCAATAAACTTTAACAGCTGCCTTTTGAGTGTGGAATTTTGAGTTTTCAGTTGACATGCGTGTGCGTCAGACTCAAAGAATATGTGTACGTTCAGTCTTTATATGAATTGTCTATTTTGTGGAATCTATTATAGCATATGTCCTTCAGCAGGTTTTAAACTAAGTGTACCAATTTTCATTGCAACCGGTTGTCGTTGAGTAGTTTATGTGTTAAAACGTAACAGACAGACAATTTCTTTCGCGACCGGTTAGGATAATAAAGAATTCGATTTTTTTATGAGCTCACCACGCCGGCTTATTGAGTTAAGTCAACATTGTGTCATGTGGCTGATCCATGAGATAATTGACGCACTTTTGCGCTAACTAATATATGCGCTATGCGCTGACACACTTAGAAGAAGTGAGTTGGCACATTCGGCTCATTGAACTAAATTGGTGCAATTAGATACGCCGCTTCAGGCAGTGTTACAATGTATATCATGATCGCGTAGCTCTATTAAGCTATCAAAATCTGTTTGACGTTACAGCTTAAACTGTCTGTAGGTGCGAAGGCCAATGATGAAACTGATATCTAAGCCATTGGATCTAACTGGTAACTCGTTGTAATTGTTATATCAGAATGTCATTCTACTTGAGCTATGTAGGGTAGCTTACTGCTGTACGAGGATTGATTGATTGATGATCATGATTACTGATATAATTATTACTAGCTGTGCCAGCGGTGTCATCCGCGTTTATGGTTAGTATTATAGAGACTATTTCCGTCATACATGATTTCTATGTAACTTTAACCATTACGGCTGCACACGCGACGGAAGCTTAAAAAATGGAGTAACTTCTCCCGTTTTCCCAACATTTCCCTTCACTACTCTGCTCCTATTGATTGTAGCGTGATGAAAAGTATACTATAACCTGCCCAGGAGTATGAAGAATAATTGTACCAAGTTTCGTTAAAATCCGTTGAGTAGTTTTTGTTTCTATAAGGAACATACAGACAGACAGACAGACAGACAAAAATTTTACTGATTGCATTTTTGGCATCAGTATCGATCACTAATCACCCCCTGATAGTTATTTTGAAAATATATTTCATGTACAGAATTGACCTCTACAGATTTATTATAAGTATAGATAAACTTTTTAGGTTTGTTCTTCTGTATGTCATAACTTTATGGGATTGAATAAAAACGTACTTTTAAAGTACACCATGCTCAAATACAATATGCAGTATAACGTCGCAGGAAACATACTATGATTGGCTTCTAAAAAATTTACGAATCTATAACCGAACTTTTAAACGTACATAAATTACGTTACGGACTTATAAAAAAATTAAATTCCCAAAAATTCTAATTCCAATGTTTTACTAATAGGGATGATGACTGCATTAAAAAACTATAATTCTATTTAGTCCGTCAGTTAGATTATACATAAATACTAGACACATATTTTTCGCTTTATCAAATTAACAAAAAATCACAAAGATAATGAGCATCAAAGTTTTAGAGTGGGGGCTTGCGACGTCACTATTTAGTAAAAATTGTACGAAAGTGTGACGTCACGCGCAACTTGAATGCATTGTATCTTCGTCAATGTTTGTTTGACAAATAAATAAAAAAATACGTTCAATATTTTTTTATAATCTAACTGACGGACTATACAGAATTTAGTCATCTAGCCTATTACTTATTTTATCAAAACTCCATCAAAATCTTTGCTAACCCGTCATAGTTTTTGATAACACGAAAGAAGACATATCATCGATCTTCCTCGTTTAATAATAAAAATAAGTGCGCAGAACTTTGCTTCTACCTTGACTTTCAATTTAAAAGTAGTCACTTGGTAAATATTGCTACGTTTCAAGCTTAACACACAGTTGCCTAGCAACTTTTGTGCGATTCTCATAACTTCTCTCACCTTGAAAATTAAGTTTGCAACTTAGAAAACTAATGAATGGCAAGATATTTTCAAGTTCAAATCTCTCTTAAGTGTTGCAGGATTTCTTTAGAATTAATTTCTATTCTATGTTGGCACTTTTCCTGAGAAATGTTAATATTTTCGGGGACTATATTAACCAAATATTAGTCGGTTTATTGGCTTAAACGCTGAAATGTATACAATAGGATTATGGATTACTTAACTGGAATAATACATGACATTACTTATAACTATCACTTCAAATGTTTCATGTGATGAACATGGGCATTTGTACTCGAGTCATGGATGTTTATAAATGTATTTAAGTATGTCAAGCCATTCACCTAGTATCCGTAGCACAAGCTTATAATTGGTGTGTCAGTCTGGAGAATTTATTTATTATTATCATGTCTGGTCAGTCACATACATTTTAGTTTTCATATAGACTTGACACAGACAGATGTCGCTAAATATATCATTTAGACTGATTGAGAGATGAAACCTAATAAAAACGTTATTTTTTCACTTAAAAAAATTTTTTTTTTCATAAAATAAGTAATTTACGTAATTTCTTAGATAATTTATTAAATTTAGGTGAAAAACATGTTAATAAAATATTTCCTTCAGAAGCAAACCAAAATAATATTTGTTTTAAAACCATGAATTTTCACAGATGGCGTATTATTATTTATTATAAATAAATAATAATTACTCACCACTGACGCTGTTCTTGCGCGAGTTAAAGCAGTAACTTTTCAAGTATGGGAGTGACCCTCTGTTGTACGTAGTATATTATTACTCTGTGTTATTATTATTAAAATCAGGTCGATCATTTTGAAAGCTGTAGGTAATATAATTTTATTGAATCACTACATACCAATTGGTTCGTATAGAAACGGTTGTACAAATATGTTAATAGAAAATTCATTGGAACGATTTGATAAATTCCGATGGAAGCATGGATAGTGCTTTTCGTTTCGCTAAACCATTCCAATGTCCGGTATGGCGAAATGATCATTCGGTGGATAATCAGGTTTACATAATTCAGTGTGCTGTTAAGTAAGTAAGTAAGTACATCTAGTAGTGTTGCCGCTCGATAGGCCAATATCGATTGTATATCGATAAGCTATCGATAGCTGAAGAAAATCGATAGTATCGATACTACAATACTACAGATAAACAGCAATACTATCGATAGTTTCGATCGCTGCCAACCAATGAACTATTGATACTTCAATATCGAATACACTATCGATAGAACAAGACTATGATACTATCGATACTCTAAATAAGAGCAATACTATCGATAGTATCGATACTATCGATTGCAAAACTATCGATTTTTCGGCAACACTAAACTCAAGCCAAAGAACCACCGGCTATCATGGGGAAAGTAGGTATTGGTTCAAATCCGGGCACGTCGTTAAGGATTTCTCAAATCTATATACATAGCACTTCCTCTATTAGGCTACAGTGACTGCTTATCATCAGGTAGGCCATATGTTTAGTAGACACCTTTAGTATTATAAAAAATCCCATAATGACATGTAATAACATTGTATCAACGGTCCTTTCACTAAATGAACTAAGTAACGTCTGTTCATTTCCTCAAAAGCCAGACAAGCCGTCACTTACCGATAACGCTATCTTAACAATACCAATTCCAGAAGGGAAGCCCTTAACCAAATACTTTCAAACTCCCTAAAGTCACACAGAAAAAAACTAATAAAAAATAATTGACCGCATGCAAGAACCCTCGCGTTTAAATCACTCACGCTGTCTAATATATTTAATTATGAATTTAATAATTAGTCTGATTCGCATCGGTGGGTTTGTAAAAAGCCACGATGAGCCACCCAAGTACTTTTAGGGCGAGAAGTAAATAAATTAAAACCACCGAGTTCTGTGCCCACATGTGCTCAAGCGTGAACTCGTAATTCGACTTTAATATTCAGATATAAAGTGCAAAGTCGTTTGTGTTGCGAGACGGCGGCAGGCCGTTCATTATAGTATATCGTTTAGATCAAAAATATGTCCAATTATCAGGACATTCATCATACTATGTTATTTGTTTTGACATCCATGTAAGTGGTCGGCCCTATAATTGACCGCTGTGAGTCTCTAACTTCCGTTGCGTTTTTTGGGTAAAAAAAATATCTACAGCCGATTATTTGGCAGTGACAGGGCAAGTCAAAGGTAATTAATTTTTCTTTTTAATTTAGTAGCCTTGATAGGCATCTGCTGGTCCGGGGAAATATTTGTAAAGCGCAAGCGTTTGATTTTTAATTAAGAAACTTACGTTTGACTTAATTTATGAGTAAAACAATAAATTTTAAAAGTAAAAATATATACTTAGGTTTTTTTTGTACTAAAACTGCCTTTGTCATATGACAATTAATTTATACTTAGATATCGAGATATATACTTAGCCAATCAAAGTGAGGTCAAATAAACAGCAGTTTTTAATTTCTCATTCCATTCAGCTGGTGAAGGCAGAAACCAGAAGGTCTAGGGATTATAACATCCATATGATTTACACAAATCTTGATCTAACTGGCGTTATATCCTATAAATAGTCGGGGTCCGCCTAGACCATGCTCTTATTGTCGACCAATGGTATAAATCCGTACATAGATTTGAAAATATCCAGACATATCGGGTTTGAACCCATACATAACATCACGCCCATAATCCCCGAAGCGAAGGGGTAGGCAGAGTCGACTGTCGAAGGGGCAGCAAGCCCCTTCAACCACATTCAGCCAAAAAAAAGTCGGGCTGGGTTAGATGGAAAATTGTGAAAAAGCAGTGAGAAGCGGCTAACCTGTCGCCTACCCAATCACACACCCAAAAGCCCGTAAACCATTAGTCGCCTCTTACGACAGGCTAGGCAAGAACCACAGTTGGCATATTCTTTTTTTTGGTCCAAGATCAACATGGGCCAAGTCCCAGACCAACATGGGACAAATGAACCCATACTTCTTGTATAAGAGTCGCATGTCCTAACATTGAGCTACTACTACCACCGCTTTTAAATTCAACTGGCCCGATGGTCGAGTGGTCAGAGTCCCTTCCCACGATACCAAAGGTCGCGGTTTCGTATCCCGCTAGGGGCAAAAATTTCGTTTGATGAACATGGATATTTGTCCATAAACGTATTTAGGTATGTTTATCCGTTCACCTAGTATCCATAGCACAAGCTTATAAGCATAGTTTGTGACTAGGGAATTGTACACAACAATCTGAATTGTCTGAAGAATCTATTATTGTATTATTATTTCTAGTTATTTGGAACGTCAATGTTTTGTTCATTTCCCGTGGACTTTTGACACACCGTTGCACATCTTCGTTTTTAGCGGCGGAGCTACTCACCCGCTTCACAGTCAGACCACATCCCAGTTTTTCAGACGCAATTCCCCGGTCCCTCGGGAATGCACCGGTTGTGGTCTGCGCCGCAAGATGAATCTGCTAATGGGTAATCGTTCCGGAGCTGGTGGAGTGCGACTCGTTATTGGGATCAGTTTTTTGATGTGACATCCGAAGGGGTTATTTATGTGCGTCACCATTGATATTACGGTCAATTGTATTGGGTAACCGTATTGACGGTTGCCCGTGCGCATGTTTGTATGGTGCTCCACACTTAGCGCCCTTTATATAAAAAATGGTTCGACGTAAAAAAAATTGTTGATAAAAATTTGTAGATCATTTTATCCTTTTTACATGTTCTATTATAAATGCAAATATATAAATAATAAATTTTCCAGACAGGCACACCAATTTCGTTCCAAACTAAGCTTATAAGCTTGTGCTATGGATACTAGGTGTACGCATAGACATACTTTATTAAGTTTATAAACATTCAAGACTCGAGTATAAATGTCCGTCTTCATCACACGTTGTTCCATATTGGGCTGGGACTTAAAAATAAAGTGCCAACTCTGTGTTTCTTGCCTAACATGGCGTAAAAGGCGACTCACGGTATATCGGGTTTTGGGTATGTGATTGTTTATGCGAAAGCTAGCCACTTGTCGCTACTTTTTCACAATTTTCCCTTTAACCCAGCCCAGTTTTGTTTTTGGCTGAATGTGGTTAAAGGGGCCTGCTGACCCTTTGACTCTTCCTATCCCTTCGGGATTATGGGCGTGATGTTAAGTATTATCATCACACGAAACATTTGCACCTATCGGGATTCGAACCCGCGACTCTTTGTTTCGTGGCCAGAGTCTCTGACCACTCGTCCAACGGGCCTGTCAATACCATTAGAGGTTGAGAAAGTGAGATATTTTAAAAAACTTATTTTTTAGTCCTTGGCTTTGAACATCTTAGACGCTCATACGTTGGCATTTGTGTCTTTCAAGAAAACAATTATAACATCAAAAAAAAGCTGTACGCAAAAAATCAGCTTATTACGTTCGATTCCAAGATGCGTGTTTTAGACTAACGTGATCTTATTAATTCAAAATTTGCTGTTTGCGTTAATTGAGAATCAGGCTTTATATACTCTGCAACGTACCTATTTAATTAAATAAGACCTAAATCGTTTTAGTTTTAATCAAGTTATAATCAAACAATGATCTATATTAAATAATATCTCATTCATTAAAAACATCGTTAACCTAAGATCGGAGGAAACTTGCGAGAGATTAACGTTGTTCACCAAGTCTCATCAAGCATTAATTGGAATAATATCATTGTAGTTCTAGGATAGTATTTAATAGTCAGATGCTCAATTAATAAAGTGACTACGTCTGTGTTTGAATTGTGCAGGAGGAAATTGTTATTATCGTAGAAGCTGTTAAACTGCAGATGTGATTTTAATAAGGTTGGAACAAGGAATATTGTACCGTTCCAGGTTCCTTAGAATCAGAACATAATTTTTCTCTATCTACATATTTGGACTGCAGTCATCAGCTTCCTAATTATGTCCCGTGCTTAGATGCGGTCCGCTTAGACATGATCCAGGATTTAGCGAGTCTGGTAATTACATTGAAGCGACTGCCGATCTGACCTTCATAAACAATTTTTTGGATCATGGTTTCAAATCCAAAGTTGTTTGAATTTGCAGGTTGCATCACGATGTTTTTCCTCACCGTCGAGCTAGTGGTATAAATACGTACATAGATTTGAAAAATCCAGAGGTACGTACCCGGGTATGAACCCTCGCTCCTCGGTTAAGAGGTGGGTGTCCTTACTATTGAGCTACCACCGCTACCTATTTGGACTGTGTTAATACTACAATTTAAATAGTGTCAAATGATTCGTTATTATTGTAGTCACTCGACTACAATAGAGTAGAGATAGATCTAAAACATAAAGAAACAAAGTTTTGCTGAACAAAATTTTAGTTATTGAAGTACCTACTCACAGCATAATTTGTTACAGAGATACTCCACCGGGGTGATCTGTCTTCCTCCATGGAGTCCTTGGCCTACGAGTCATCAGTGGCCTCTCCCGGCAGCGTGTCCAGCCACACTCAGCGGACCAAGCGCATGCGCACCAGCTTCAAGCACCACCAGCTCCGTACAATGAAGTCGTACTTCGCGATCAACCAGAACCCTGACGCGAAGGACCTGAAGCAGCTCGCTCAGAAGACTGGGCTGTCAAAGAGGGTGTTGCAGGTCAGTTTAATTTTTAGGTAACAATAGCAAATTCAAAATTTATTCTTATGAGGGCTTTCAAAAGTATATAATGTAACATAGTAGGTATCAATGAATCGAGCGAGCATGCTTAGAGATCAATTACTTAGTTTATTTACTTCTGCCTCACCCCTTAAAAATGCTAGGTACGCCCTTGATTCGTATTGTGAAATTTATAAAATATGTATTATAATCTCATCACTGTCACTACTTTTTCACAATTTTCAATCTAACCCAGCCCTGCTTTATTTTTGGCTGAATGCGGTTGAAGGAGCATGCTGCCCCTTTGACTCTGCCTACCCCTTCGGCGATTATGGGTGTGATGTTATGTATGTATGTATGTTATAATTTTATTCAAAATATGCTAGTTTACTCAAAAAAAATTATGGTCCGTAAGTTAGATTATCAAAAAATATTTAATATGTATTTTTTTCTTTATCTAATACTCGAAAAATTACAAACATCCCATGCCCATGCCAAGATGCCCTTAAAAAATCTGTAATGGGGCGCTTTGCGTCCCTTAGACGGATTAATTTTACGCACCCAGTACCTAGTTTCTTAATTCATATTGTTGATACTTACTCTTTTCTACGTCAAAATATACATAAACATCATAACATAGAGGTTTTCTTCTAAACAATAGATGACTTTTGGCATTGAAATATCTTAGGACCTAGTTCCTGCTGCGAAAACAAAACCTAAAGGGGATGTAATTTACTACGGGAAAGAGTACAAACTCCGAGCGGATCAAGTCGCACTCAACAACTAGTATTTAATTAAACAAGCCACCAATCGTATCATGTTTAGTATCTGGTGATTACGTTAAATCTTAAAAATTGTTCTGCTTCTAGATTTCAACTCTTACGTGTCTCATTCAAATCCTCTTGCTAATAACCAATACTAGAGTGGTTTATTACTTACACATTATGGTTTATCCCTTCCAAATCTACCAGTGGTGACATCTTTTGAAACGTCTCTGTCTGTTGTTAACAGCGCTCAACACTGGATACGGTTAGTAATAAAGTTCTACCAAATGTTACGAGAGGGCGCTAGTATAAATTGGCACCCAACTTGGTGTTTGAAATCAAACTACTCCTTTATATATTCATAATAACGTCTGCAACGTAGATATTAGACCATTTTTTAAGTATTAAGCGGTATATAATGTGTGTAAGAATAAAAATGCCTAAAATAACATTCTGTGCAATAGTAGACGTGATAAGTTAACATATTCGGCATATTGTGACTGCATTTGTCTACGCATACGATTTTATCAAATAATATGATTTAGTTTCGAGGATTCATCACATACGAGTTAAATTGTGGTACATAACGTGTAGCCAAATAAATATAAATTGTTATTTTAACCAAAATTATGATGTCCGTCTAAATAAAATCTTTAAGTGCTGTTGGTTTTAATATTTAGGAGTAATTAAGTGACCTTTAATTACTCCTAAATATTAAAACCAAGTGCATGCACGGCAGGTCATAGATGAATCTTTGATTGTTTTATTTGTCATTCATGTTATCCAAGCCAGTTTTAGTCATTTACTTATTAAGTAATATAAATTATACCGTTAAAACATGAAAGTTTTAAACTTAATTCACTTGACACCTCACTGGCAAAAAATTATTAGTATTCACAATAAAGCATTAACTTAATCTTGGTTAAATAACTTTACAAAGTAACTAACTACTTTATAGCAATCCAATCACATAAATATATACTTACATTAGAATATGACTTTATGAACATTTTCATGAATTTCTTATAGTACCTATGTTTCTTGAAAATCATTTTTTATAGTAATTGTTTTGGTGAAATCCATAGCAACTACAACTAAATAGTTTTTGCCATTAGAGAAAACCAAACGACATGCGGCACGGTCCTTTTTTTTTTTTTTTTACTTGAGGAATGCATTTACGCACCATCCAAACAGAGTCCTGGGTGGACCTATAAGGGTGAGTCGGGCTCGAAACCCGAACTCCGGAGACCCTACCGACTAAACCTCAAGGCTGTCGTTCTTCGGGCGCTAACGCAAAACCAACGGGATCCCCACTGTCGGGATTCATCTCGAAAATTCTACGCAGCGCGCGCTGCCGCCTAGCGGCCCATCTCGAGGGAGTGATATTCTCCCCCAGAACACCTAGGGTGGTGTTTCACAACCACATAGACAGCTGTGTACCCTATCCTCACGGACCGGGTGTAACACCTGCAGTCGGCTTCTCCGGGGACGATAGAGGGCCAGAGGACCACCTTTTTTTTTTTTAGTTGGGGAAACTCCCACGAGCCGTCACCCTCTGCTCGGGGAAGCAGAGGGCGGTGTGTCGGACTCGAACCGACTAAAACCCCAACGTGGCCTCCCGCGGCGCAGTTCTGGAGGAGCCGGTATCCCCACTGTCGGGACTATACGGCAGCTCCTCCGGTAGTGCGCATGCCGCGCTGCGCGGCTCACCTCGCGTGGCGGTGGTCGATGTTGTGCAGCCCACGCCATCAGTCGTCGGATGCACAGCACCGAGCACGCGCGCGCGTCGAGACATGCCAGGCCACCCAGCATGTCTCAACTACTCCGCCCAGGATTCAGACGCCGATCGTCCCCGTGACCGGCGTCGCCCACTCTCGCGCTGTGCCTTCTGCTAAGCCAGAGGGTACGCGGAGAGCGTCTCGTCAGAAGGGGCCGCCTTCCGCCCGGCGACCTAAATTGAGGGCAGAGCCTTGTCGTCACGGAGGGAGAGGAGATCCCTCCGCGACCCACCACAACGCAGCGCAGTGCGCCCCTGTCGGGTTGCCGAGGATAGGGAGGCGAGCAACGACACACTCAGCTCCTCCTCTTCCTCGGCAATCCTAGTCCGGCCGCAGGGGGCTGCGGCCGGTGCCGCAACTGCTCGGTGGGAAATGTCGAGCAGTCGCAGCTCACCTCGGGGTCTCTCTTAGCTTCGGCCCTGTCCTGCACCAGGGCCTACTAAGCCCCCCCGGTACGCCAAACCGAAGACCCCAGCAGGGGGGGGGGGGGGCAGAGGACCACCTCCCCTAACCCCCACGACCCCAAAGGCCCTTTTAGTCGCCTCCTACTCAGGAGTATTCGGAGCCCCCCCTGCAGGGCGCATGCGGCACGGTCCTAACACAACCAATAGACTTAATTTTATTTGCATTCTATCCCGTTTCTATTTAGGATTTGTCTCAACCATAACCTTAGATTTTACATTAAATCAACGGAGATTTGACCCTCATTACCAATATAGACAGATAGCATTTTAGTCATGATTACAGATTCATAGGTTTAAGTCACAGATCAGTGGTTTAAGTAAGTTTTCACTCACCGCTGACGAAATGATACAATCACTTACATTTGAAAAACACACGCATGCGTAAATTAATCTTAATACATAATAATATACTCCCCATAAATGTCAATTGGCCTTATCAATATCAATGGGGTATTGGCGCCCAACGCGGTACGATCACATCATGTCCTCTTGCGACGTTGTTAGCCAATAACATCTTTGTAACTTTGCAAAAGTGGTTTCTAAAAAATTTTACTCCATTAACGCTTCAAAACACACGTTCCATTAGTTTATTTAGAATCCTAGTTAGAATCCCATGATCATTCTCGTTACATAGGTATATATAATTATGTCCTATAGTCACTATTTTATTTTTAAAAATGTACTTCCGCATCAGTATTCGAACCCGAATCTCCTGGGTTAAAACCAGGATCCTAACCATTAGACCATACGGGATATAATTGCATGCGTTCCAGATATCTACCTGTTTTGGCTTGTGCCAAAACAGATTCATTTGAGAGGGAAGGTTTTTCGTATGAATCATATTGCATGGATAGAAATATATCGTTAGAATTTTCAAGGGACTTAATCAAAGGTAATGAAGTCTCATCTGGCAGTATAAATGTATCAAGTTTTTAATAATAACTAAATATCAATAGTATGAATGATACGTAATTTCATTCTACAGTTGCGTCTGTGTACATACAAATTGTCAATAGGTATACACTATTTTAAAAAAAAAATAACCTGATATAAATGGTTGCATGTGCGACTTGATTGAGCAACAAATATCCCAAAACACAAACATATGCGATACAAATCTAGCATTTGTAATATGGATGAGATTAAGATGTCGTTTAAATTAATGTTTAAGCTATACTAGAGTTGTCGCTAAAATCTGCCCGTATTCTCTGAAGAGGTAGGTAGGGCAGCTAGCCCACTTAACCATATTCAGCCAAAAAATAAAACTGGGCTGGGTTAGATGGATAATTGTGAAAAGGAGGCATAAGTGGCTAGCTCGTCGCCTACACATTCACACACCCAAAACCCAATATACCATTAGTCGCCTTTTACGACATGTTAGGCAAGGAACATATCTGACACTTAAGTCCCTGTCCAACATTTAATTATAAAGATTAATAACATTTATTTCCAGAAATTATAAACATTGTTTTCGTCCACAGGTATGGTTCCAGAACGCCCGTGCCAAATGGCGCCGAAACATAATGCGGCAAGAATCCAACGGGAACCCCGGTCATTCGGTGAACGGGGCTATCGTCCCCAGCTCGGTCCCGCCCCCCAACGTGGGGACCAGTACCATGATGCTCACTGACCCGATGCCCATGGACGATATGAGGGTTAACACTCCGCACCCCCACCCTATGAGTTTCAACGAGCTTTACTGACATCCGGAGACCCTGAATGGGTTTAAGGAAGAGCGTATGTAAGGAATGAGGATAGGAGTTGGTGCTGTCATCTTGTCAACCTAGGCATTCATATTTGAAAGAAAATGACCGAATTAAACCTGTTGCCTAAATATGACAAAATTATGGAAATACTTAATAATAATGGAATGGTTTTTTTTCTTTTTTTGATACTCAAGAGATGTGTTCTGGATATGGGATAAGCTATCTTTGTGGCGGCTTATTTGGGAACTGCTGCTATGTAGGTTTAATCCGATCTAATATATTAACAACCATCTGGCTATCTACTATCAAATGACCATTTTTTAAGGCAGTTATCGCAGCAAACATTATCGACGCTGAATTGGGATGTGGACATTTATATTAAATTTTGAAATATCAATTCTGAAAAAGAAAGTATCGTGGTATGCTGTTAAGCCTTATTGATTTTGTATTATATTGAGTCTAAGATTTTTAATTTTACAAAAACTGCTTAATATTAAGTCAGTTAACTATACAAACTAGTGACGTCCCACGTTGACAAGCCCATACAAAATCTATGAAGTGATTTCGTTTTGACAGCTCTTAAAAAGTATCTCAATTGACTAGCCAGTCAACATCCCTATATCAGACAGCTTACAATGGCCTTAAAATTCATATACACAACCATATCATTTAAAAGCTCTGGATATCGGGCTTTTGAAATTGCCGCTAGTTAACGTTTCTTCCTATCCTTTATCCTTGAATAGAAAGAGACGCAAATTTTTCCCCATCGATCCGCCAACAGAAAGAGTTCGCTACTAATTCATGTTTATTTTATACAAAATATATGATACCTCTGATGAACAAACATACAGACAAGATTCATAAACACATAGCGGCATATAAGGGGCGTTTGATATGAAACCTCAGACGGGTACGCTTGAAAGTAAATGTGTATTATTTCAGTACATTGTGACACAATGCTATCTATTTGGATATTTAAATTAAGATGACGTGAGAAAATGATTATTGCACCTACCCCCAAGTGGAAGTAGTTAACCATTATTGATATCTATTATGTTATCTTTTATTATCCAAGAAGTAATTATTATCATCGGTAAATGTCCGCAACATGTATGTACTATTATCTATTGGGACTTGTGCAATTCAGTTTACCTAATTTAACGAAGTTAGTATGTAAAGATATACCTAGACGTAATGACCTTTATATATTTTAATTGTAACATGCCTAATTTAAAATAAAAAACAGGCATTTTACAACCATTTCTTTTTTGTATAAAAAAGGTTTCAGTTCTTTTTTATGTAAAAAAGAAATATACGAATATTTTAATTTGAGTAATTTTAGACACCACATTAATGAGTTATAAAGTACATTTTTTAAACTAGATTATATTATTTGTTTCAACGTTCCTAAATACATGGATTTTATTTTATTAATTCATAGCTTAAGTTAGTATTATAAAATTGTACTTAATTTTTGTAGGTTTAGAACTTATATTAATTTTCATGTTTAAAAGATAATTTTAATTTATATATTTTAAAATTTGTAATAAATATTGTAATAGTTTTTGCACGTAGCTTTTATAATTACCCTTTCCTTAGGGTCAAAAAATCCAGAGTTTAAAAAGAGGTCACAAATACTTTTTCAAAATTATGTTGACTATTGAAATAGGTTGACCCATTAATTTAATTGATATTTAAAGTAAATTAAGCATCGGTAACTAATAATCCTGGTAGTTAAACGTAGGTCATTTTGTCTATAAATTGATATTAATATAGAATAAGGATATTTTGTGAGACTAATGCTGGTTTTGATATAAATATTACGGAATTTCAGAAAAAATCAAGCATGAATTAGCGTGATACTCCATTGTTCTATGTATTATTATTACATATAAATCATAACTAGCTGCCTCGGCGCACTTTGTAACGCGCCGTACTCAGATTTTAAATACCCAATTTTTTTTTTCTCTCATAAGAACCTGCATTTGAAAATAACAAACACAACTAAAAAATAATTAGCGGAATCGGTAAAGCCGTTCTTAAGTTATAGCTTTGGGGCAGACCACCCTTATCACTTAGGGGTATGAAAAATAGATAACAACCTATTCTCAGACCTACCTAGTGTATATATAAAACACTGTGACACGAAATTTATATATATAAAAAGATATATTATTAACATTAAAACACGTTTCCTTAAAGAATACTATTACATATTCATTGTTTTAATCTTTGATATGTTGTATCAGTCAGCAAGAAATTACATTATTTTATCTAAAACGAGCATTAGTCAATAAACTTAAGTAAAAGTAACTAATTATTCGAAACGATTGTAGTGAAATATTTTTGTGTATAGTAAACGGTATATCTATTCGCACAAGGACTAGATTAAGTAGAATTAGAATTTGGATGGAAGCGACCAATGTGAGGGTAGTTATTCACGGTGTTAGACAGCGTTGTTTTAAGTAAATTCCATTATGTAAGCTTACATATAAGCCTGAGTGAGGTCTATCTTAGTCCATTGAAATTGTTACGTTGCAACAAAAAAATAATTTACATTTTTTTGCCACAAATAGTTAGTCCGCTATATCGCAAAAACATTCGCACTTCTTTTTACAAGATGACGGCCATTGCACAACGGTGCAACACCACAAATTTGAATTTTGTTTCAAATTAAACCCCTCTTAAAAATCTTAAATAAAATTACGATGTCCAATTTTTGCCATCCCAAATGTAACTTTTCAATGGACTTTCTGCCGTGTGACCGCTGTGGGCAGCCGCAGGGCCTATCAGTGACTGTCAGTGACGCTGCAGATGTTTTTTCATGGGTGGAACCACACAGCTGTATTGTTTCTGGTGTGACTGAGTCACTTTGAACGAGGTGTGACCACCCTAAAACCTTACGTTTCTCCAAACTTAATTCAAGCTGATCCAGCATTCATTATTCAGACCCAGTGAATGAGAGTACCGTAGGAATATATATTTGGGGAGCATTCTCGGTTAATATATAGCTTTTGTCCTCCGTTTCTGGTGGCGCGATGACCCTCCTTCGAATCGCTAGCGAACGAATGACACCGCTTAGGTTTCAAGCGCCTATAGGCTCTCAGGCCACAGCTGGCCTGATGGCAAGCCAACAGGCTCACTGATATACTACTCAAGTCTAAATACCCGAAAGGAAGTTATTAAAATTAACTTCCCATCATTTAGCTATTTTTTTACTGTTAAACCTAATAAATTCCTTTATTCTGACCAGTAATTATGCATTCCTCTGACCACTCTTAAGCTAAGATTATTATAATAATGAAGTGATACTAGTCAGAACTTAGAAATCGACCCGTTAGTTTAACTTACTATGTAGGATACTAAGTAGTGACTTTAAGTATTAAGCTCCATTTCTAACATATGGTTTTTTCAGTTTACTTTCTACAAAGATCTTCTCAGCCTTTTCGATCGATTTCATATTTCTAGGAGAATATTGACAATATTCAAAGTGTTGGCTTAGTCCCGCGATAAACACATCGACTTTATGACAAAAATATAATGATAGTGATTCCGCCTGGTATATAGACAGACGCTTTAACAAACAAGAAACGAACACAGAACTCATAAAAGAAAAGGGAATCTATTTATTAAATATTTTGTTTTCTTTTCGAGCGTTTAACATTGAAATGTACAGTTATTTAATCACTTATTGACTAAATTTACTAGAAAAATTATAGAGCCAATTATAGTATATGTTCCAGAATGATGTTTTTAAATTGTAACCAATTTTATTCATAATTACCTCTGAAACACTTAGGTCGCTGTACGGAAAATATTTAGCCATTTAAATGTTTGTAACAAAATGCACAATTACGTACTTCTAGAATATTACGGATCAATAAAAATAGCCCTTGTTGTAATCAATTTAGCAAGGATAACGATACAAGAATACTAATTCGCATTTAGTCATTCTAGGTCTTAATTAGGTGTACCTATCGATTTTACATTAATAAAACTATCCAAAAATGTGTAAAGATATAAAATAATAAGTTTTCATGTTTCATTTAATTTATATTAGGCATAAACATTAGATGATAAAGAGTTTCTTTTTAACCGAAAATAAAGATTCTTAGTTCAAGTTTTTTTTTTAATTTTATTGTTAATTTTACATTTCTGAGTTTGCGCAGTGTCTATGGTGCGCTATACATATCACCAACATTAGAATGTTGCTTTTTGCATTATTGTACCTATATTATGTTTCCAATCTCATAAATATACCTACAGTTTATAAGATTGGACAATTATCGAAATATTTAAGTATTTGAATATAATCTTTGAAAGGTAGGTACTTATCATTGGCTCACTTAGTAAAAGGCAAGTAAGATATAATTGATATGATTGGATGCTGTATTAATAGATAAACGGCTAGTGTGGGCCAGTGAATATGTACCTTATGGAAAGAAAGAAATAAATATTGTTTCTGTAATGTGAATAGTCGGGATTATGATAATTAATTAATTAATATAATATAACAATAGACTTAAGTCGTGTCAAACCATTGTAGTTCAGATTATAAGCCCAGAATTGTACTGTAGACTAGTAAGTAGCGATATGATAACATATTTATACTTGAGAATGAATTAATATATTGACATTATTAAATTATCTGTTTGTTTCATTTTAAATAATTATTTGGATTTACGTATACTTACCTAGAACCTAAACTTATTTTTGGCTGAATGTAGTTGAAGGGGCATGCTGCCCCTTTGACTCTGCCTACCCCTTCGGGGATTATGGACGTGATGTTATGTATTATGTATGTATGTAGAACCTAAACGAAATTAAAAGCTACATGTAGTTCAAAAAATGTAAAAAATAGTGTTTTTATTAATATAGGTACAGGGGCAACATGAGTTAATATGACCACCTTCTGTTAGCACCATTCAATCACGTTAGGTGTTCTATAATAATAAGTATAGGTAACTGGTTATATAAGTAAATTACTTACATTTTCATCAAAACTTAAACTTAAAGAATTTAAGTCACAATTTTCCATCAAACCCAGCCCATTGTCCCATGTTATTAAATAAATTATACTTGATAATGAAATAATATATTTACTTTATTGAGTTATCTGATAATATTTTAAAGAATTCTTTGAATCAAAGTATTATCTAGTTGGGGAAGCGGCGTGATCATTAATTAGTTATTTAAATAAATTATATCACAATCAAAGTAATAGCTAGGTAGGCACCTACTATTCTGTGTTCGCGAAATATTTGCGAAAATGAACAAACTTTTGGCAAACTTCATCATTAAAATACGTGAAGCGTCTAGACTCCACTTCTTAGTAGCCACGTAAGTAGATTAGAACCAGATAAATCACCTAAATCAAGCCATCAATATAATTTTATTTGCATTCTCCCCCATCCTGCCGGCTCATTAAAATTTTGGTGCTCATTGATACAATCTAGCAAGGAATTTTAACAAGACGCCCGATTCGGTGGCGGTCAATGGGATCGATAAATAATCGATTAATCACGAATCGACATCGTTTCGGTGGTCTATGGTTAGGTACATGGTGTTTTTTGGGCGGTTCGCAAAACAATACGTTCGTACATGTGGAAAGGATGATGAAAGATTGCTGTTGTGATATCTTATGTATGTAAACCATTTACTTAAGTAGTACCAACATAATAAAGAAAAATAATTAGGTCACTATCTGTGGTTGAAGGGGCATGCTGCCCCTTTGCTCTGCCTACCCCTTCGGGGATTATGGGCGTGATGTTATGTATGTATGTATGTACCTATGTACTATCTAAACCTAAATAAAAAAGAAGATGTCTACACTAAAACACGCCGTAGGTTATAATCCTGTCCAATCAGTTCGTTTTGATCTCAATAGATATTTACATACTAGACTGATGGGAGCTGCTTTTTCTAATATAACTTTGCAAAACGAATTAGTTACTTACGGCTACTTAGCGGCTTGTATATATCTGGTGGAAATTTTAATCACAATTGGTGGCCTAATTCTTATCATGTACTATAACGAAAATCAAATTAAAGTTGATTGGGTTGATAACTGTAAAAAAATGTTTGCAAGCAAGCAATAGCACAAGCATATTATTAGATAGTTATATACAATTAGATAGTTTAAATCAGATATTCAGGAAAAATCAGTCAAACTATATTATTTGACTGGCTCGATGGCGCATTTGGTAGTGACCCTGCCCTATGCGCCAAGACTTGTGGGTTCGATTGCCACCCAGGACAAACATACGTGTGATGAATACTTGTGTTTGTTCTGTGTCTGGGTGTTAATATCTAATATTTAAGTATATTTGTAACACCACTGTCGAATCTGATATCCGTAACACAAGTGCTTAAGCTACTTAGCTCGGAGTCAGATCAACTAATGTAATGTTGTGGGATTTGTCCGCCTTACTAGCGGTCCGCCTTAGCTTCGCACAGGTGTTTGCAACAGCAGAGAAGCATTTTTAAGCAGGTTATATCAAGAATATAACCTGAAATTGCATAGCTATTTCCTACAAAATGTTACAAATCATATACATAAGCCTTCCTCGATCTTCAATTTATCTACTGGTGAAAACTGCATCAAAATCGGCAGATTAATTAAATAAATAAACTGTCCAGACTCACACACTAATTTCCTAGTTCCAAACTAAGCTTATGCTTGCACTATGGATACTAGGCGAACGGATGGATATACATAAATATTTTTGATTCGACTACAAATGTCCATATTCATTACACGAAACATTTGCCCCTAGCTGGATACGAACCCGCGACCCTTGGTTTTGGGCAGGGTCTTTGACCACTCGACCAACGGGCCAGTAGTTTCTGTAATTAGCCTATACAAACAGACACACAAATATAAGCATCAGGGACTTATTTTTACACTATGTATCGATTCGCTGGCAAACATATGGACTTATAGCTTCTGCCCGCGGCTTTGTGCGCGTGGTACATCGATAAAACATAGCCTATATGTTATTCGGGTGTATAAGCTATATTATTGTACAGTTTCATTAAAATCCATTCAGTAGATAGTTTTTGCGTGAAAGAGAAACAAACATCCATACGTCCCTACAAACATTCGCGGTTTTATTATTGTATAGTAGGATACCTCTTACCATAAACTTATGACAACCAACTCTTTGCTCAAAGCCAAAAAGTTCAGCGACCCTAACCTGTCACCGTGACTTGACCACGTTTGTCACTGATTTATCGATTCGTGGTATACGCCGTTTAAATTGACTAATAATGTACGGCAAGTCTCCGGAGCGCAGACGTAGGCTGAAAGTCGCGCGGCCGCCGACCTTCAGGGTTGAAAATGAGCACAATCAGGAAGCGGTACCACAATACTTTCAGGTCAGTACGAGGCTCCCACACTTATCAGGTGTTTAAGGCATTCACAATTATGTTTTTATACACATTTAGTAGAACCACGCTGATATATACGCTCTAAAAATATGTACATAAATACAATATCAAAAGTAAGGCTGTAGCAATATTATATTTTTACTGTTTCAATGGTGCATTTAAGAAAAACATTCTTATGGTCAATACATGTGTTTGTTCTGCATCTGGATATTAAGAATATATAAATATTAACTGCCTCTTTGGTCTATGTATTGTGCGCCGCCTCAGGACCAAAAGGTCCCGGGTTCAATTCCCGGGTAGGGCCAAAAAAAATGTGGCTGGGTGCTTCAATATTGAAATCACTCAGCAACAGCCCGGAGTCAGGAAGTTGGCGGTTTAATCACCCCCGTGCCTCGGAAAGCACGTAAAGCCGTTGTTGGTCTTGCGCTTGACCTTTCTCTGGTCATGTCGAATTGCCGTCTCACCAGGCTATGAGAGTGAAGGAACAGAGAGTGCACCTGTGTTTGCGCACACACTTGTGCACTAAGTATAATATCTCCTGCGCAGTTGGCTAATCTTCATTGTGATTGGCCGCTGTGAACGATATCGGTAAGGAGGACATTATTATATTATATATAAAATACCACTGTTGATATTAATGGAACTAGCTGTCCCGGCGATTTTTCTTTTCTTTCATAAGAACCTTCACTTGACAACTAAAAAAGAATTAGCGAAATCGGTAAAGCCGTTCTCAAGTTATAGCTTTGGGGTGGACCAGCCTTATCACTAAGGGGTATGAAAAATAGATAACAACCTAACTTACCAATTGTACATAAAATTTTTATCAAATTCGGTTAAGCCTTTTCGGAGGAGTATGGAAACTTACACTGTGACACGAAATGTTTATATAGATTTAATGTAGATAGTTCATTCGCCTCTGATAGTAAAGTTAGAGCGTAATAAAAATATTCTTTGGGTTAAAATTTTACCCCTATTTTTTATTAGTGAAATGGTTTCTACTCTCGATTCTGAACAAACTAATTTCAGGTTTTGCAGTTTTTCATTGCACTTTCTAAATGCAATTGATAAAAAAGGGAATTTACAACATTAAATTCTGAAAATATATAGGTATGACTACAAGTTGATTGTCTTTTCAAGTACTTACGTGCAGATCGGCTAGCGACTTTAATTTTTATTAAACTTAATGCTTTATAAAGTCATAAATAATAATATGGAATTATTCCATTGTAATGTTATTTTTATATTATTCCAATTTAACTTTAACCGGCGATATTATTTGACCTTACATAAATATGCAAAAACCTTATGCGATCTTTAATTGCAAGCCTATTTTTCTTGTATTTAAAATAACCTGCATATTTTAATTATCATTGTTAAAGAAGCAGATGGATTCAGCAAATTTAATTCAAAATAGGTCCTTAAAGTTTGTAGGTAAATGCGAAATTCGATCTTTTGAATATAAGTAGATATAGTGAATCTACTTATGTATATTCTGACATGTTTCTTTTCCGCGGCTTTGCCCGTTATTTTAGAGAGTAGGTATGCCTACATGAAATGAAATTAAATCTATTCGCCTCCAGTACATACCTACACACACCATGCACTTTTCCATTAGAATTGATTGTGGCGTGCAAATTTTCTTAAATCTAAGTAGATCTAAGTATTTTTTTAAAGATTGGATAAAACACCTCCAACATTATGTCCGCAATCAATGAAGGCGTAGCCTGACTCAGAGGCTCTTAAATTACACTAAAATACCTAGCAAATAATCATTATTTTTGGGTTAAGTTAGATGGGCGTATTTATAGGTGACAAAATATTTCCATCGAACTTAACCCAGCAACTTCCAATACTCTATACCATAGATTTAGGATGTACAAGATACACAATGACGGCTCGGAGACATGACCAAAATAAATTTAAACATGTGTTGGTTGACGTCTATGTGTGGGTTAAAAATAGTGTTGTCAAAGACGCACTTTTACATTATCGACTGATTCAGTTGTATACCTACTAATAGTATAGGTATTTAAAACACTTTCTTATACTTTTGATTAATTATTTATGGCATTGATGAAATCAGTAGTTGTTTATATTAGGTAAACCGAAATAGTCGGTAAGAAATCGCATTCTAAGCAGTTCTATAAACAATGAGATGGTAAAATGTATTCCTCGTATATTCTATTATATATATGTACATAATAGAATATAAGAGGGTATGTATATTTTATTAATAAAAATAAAAAAAAAAGAAATATGATCTATGATTTATACCTATAAGACAAAAATACATGACTTTTGTTTTGACTGATGGAATGAAATGAAACAAATATTATATTAGCAACTTTTAATTTGGTGACGTTTAGTTATTTAAAAATACTATGTAGTGCAACAAATTTTTTGTTGTCGTCATTTGCCGTCAAAATGTTTGCTGCAGATAGTGGAGCTCTTACTGGGAGTCCAATCTGGTCTGTCTATAGTCCGGATCCACTTTTTACACAATGCTGGGTTGCTTGGAAACCTAGAAAAATTATCAGTTACTTAATTACCAAATTGACGTAGATACTGAGTTCCTAATGTGAATATAATTATAATTCAACATAACTTGGCTAAATAACTTTGTCTTCATGTCATGATGTCGCTAAAAGACGATTAAGTTTTTATCGATACTCGTGACGTCACCGCTTTGTCAAGCACTAGCGTAACCAAACTATTTACTATTTTACACAATATTTTCCCCAATTCTGTTTATAATCACGATGTATACTTAGAAAGATCAAATATAATCAATATACTATTGTAAACATATTTTTCTAAGCTGATTACTAGCAACAATTTGACAAAATATGGTTTGAAAAAATCTAATGCTAAAATCGTATTTACCTCTGAAAAGTGTATTTATTCGAATTATTCCGTCGTGTAACCTCACAATCACGTACAGAACAAGTCAACTCAATTGCACATTTAATATTCTCGATTATAATCCAAGGTTTAATTCATAAATGCACAAATTTCACTGCGACGTAGAATAGACCGGGACGCTAAGGCCTCTTACTCGCAAAAACATTGACATATAGGTACTTCATTCGCTGTCTCTTTTTCTCTCGGGCGGTTTGGATTTGAGCAGGATTTCTCGCTCCCACGCTTTATGTATCTTTTGCGTAGTCAAAAAATTCTAAATCTATGCTCTATACACCATTAGGCGCTTTTGGCATGCTAGGTAAAGAACTTAGCTGGCACATTCTTATTTAATGTGCAAGACCAACAATAGTCAGTTAATAAAATTATACAATTTCATCTGCGCAAAGTCGGGGCGCGGCGCTAGTTTAAAGATAAAGTGACATTTCTTTCCAACCGCAAATTCGTGAGACGGCAGCCCTCACTCATAAATAATGTATCATACAGGCCTTATCAGTTTTTGCTTATCATACAATGAGCTAGCCAATCCACGATGAAGTGAACCGTAATTCCCGTGTGGTAAAATCACATTTTGCGTGAATTGAACGCTTGATTTGAATGTCTGGTTGAACTGGCTCTGTTTACATAAACTTTAACATGTATCCATTGGTGCTTGTCAATCAAATTTAAAAATGCCTCTTGGTCGCTTTTTTTAATGTTAAATGAGTACCTACCGCGGAATGAGCACAACGGCTTGAAGAAGGCGGTCCAATTTGATCCTTATTTAATACTAGCTGTGCCAGCGGTGTCACCCGCGTTTATGGTTAATATTATAAAGACTATTTCCGTCATACATGATTTCTATGTAACTTTAACCATTAAGGCTGCACACGCGACGGAAGCTTAAAAATGGAGTAACTTCTCCCGTTTTCCCAACATTTCCCTTCACTACTCTGCTCCTATTGATTGTAGCGTGATGAAAAGTATACTATAACATGCCCAGGAGTATGAAGAATAATTGTACCAAGTTTCGTTAAAATACGTAATAATTAAATAATAAGGAACATACAGACAGACAGACAGACAGACAGACAGACAGACAGACAGACAGACAGACAGACAGACAGACAGACAGACAGACAAAAATTTTACTGATTGCATTCTTGGCATCAGTATCGATCACTAATCACCCCCTGATAGTTATTTTAAAAATATATTTCATGTAGATACAGAATTGACCTCTCTACAGATAATCCTTACTTAAGTAGATAATAATAAGGCCTCTACATGTTAGACTCATGTCCCCATGCAAACCTTATAGGTCTGGGCTTGTCCCGTGATTGTGCCGAGAGACATATTAATATTAAGTTCTCCAGACTGACACACCAATTCTCTAGTTCCAAACTAAGCTTATAAGCTAGTACTATGGATACTTGGTGAACGTATAGATATACTTAAATACGTTTTGTAAACATCCATGACTCGAGTACAAGTGTCAATGTTCATCACATTAAACATTTGCCCCTAGCGGAATTTGAACCCGCGAGCCTTAGAGACGTAGCCACGGTCTCTGATCACTCGACCAACCGGCCAGTCGAATTTAAAAAGCGGTTCTCTCTGCCTACCCCGGTAGGGAAGTGGAGTGAAGTTTAGTTAGTTAGTTTGATTTGGTAGTAGTAGCTCAATGTTAAGGACACGCGACTTTTATACAAGAAGTATAGGTTCAAATCTAAATAAAACATTAGTTGCATCATAACGTTTACGCTACTTACCAATTGCTAAGAAATAGGTCACGCCTATATTTTGAAACTTCAAAAGGGACCCATGTTGGTCGGGGCCTTAAAAAGAATGCGCCAACTGTGGTTCTGTAGGCGACGAGCCAGCCACTTGTCACTACTTTTTCCCAATTTTCCTCCTTCCAGCCCAGTTTTGTTTTTGGTTGAAAGTAGATAAAGGGGCTTGCTGCCCCTTTGACTCTGCCTATCCCTTCGGGGATTATGGCCGTGATTTTCTGTTCTTTATGTCAAAAAGGACATGGGGTACTTTTTAATCAGAGGAAGTACACTTTCGGGGTTTCCGGCCGCTGTGATATGACATGACATCTGGCATAAAGAATCAGATTGACAATCAATTTATTTGGATGCGGGGATTGTGCGACGCTTCATCACCTAAGCTCAGAGAGCAGGATGCTGTTTGTGTATCCAAGGGACCTCTGAATAGGAGAAGCTCTGACTGGCCAATGATGGTGATGGTAGCAAGTTAAGTGTGTATACACACTTAACTTCGCGGCGCTTTTCATCGCACTCAGGTTAACCTCAAAGCCTCAGCCGACCTTCCTTTTTTAGATAATGTTAATTTGTTGATTTAAATAAATAAAATGTTCCAATTGGAAGTTCCGTTAAGTTAGTTTTCTCATGAGTTTGTTAAATAACCTGCTTAATGTCAACAGATATCAATAAATGTTTTGGAAGCTCGCAAGCTGGCTTGGTCCAATCCACACTCCGCCACCTCCTACGTGGTGGTGGTCCTGGGGAAAAAGAAGTACAGATCTAACATTAGGAGAAACACAGATGAGCCTTATTTTAAAGAGGTAAGAGTACAAAGCCGAGCAATTCAAAATATTTAACTTATTAAGGGAGCAAGGAACTGTTATATCTATTTTGTATTGTCATCCGACCGCTTTCCTTTATGTGAAATGCCGAATAAAATAATATGTATTAACAAAAATTTCAAAATAGTTGAATATTATTTTAACCGTGTTTATTTAGACTGTTTCGTTTTTGAAACACGGTTGAATGAGATTCTACTTATAAACACCTAAATTAATGTTGAGGACGACTAGTCTGTGTTGCAACATTTTGCTGCTCATAAAATTTCAGGCGTTACAGAAGTATACTCAAACAATGATCGCGATTTTACAATAGTTTAAAAGTTATGAGTAGCTTGTTTGATTTTGTTTTTAAACAATATAATTACTATTGAAATTTACATCAATTGAAATCCATTAAGTAGGTCCTTACAACGAACTTTTAATGTTTAGATAATCGTTTTTTCAATATTATTTATTACCTTACTACATTATATTTAGAATGAGAAGGATATTTGACCATTTGTATTAAAATTATATCTATGATGGCATATGTTCAGATCAGTCTCACAGGATTGATAGGGAAAGAAATTTAACAAAAATAGATTTTTAATACATACCTACTACAATTGAAATTAATCATAGTGGCTAGTGCAATAAATAAATATAATAATTATTGTACTTGCTCAGTGTTTCACGTATGAGATGTATGCGAGTGTCCAAGACCTGCAGAGGTCCAGCCTGTGGATGGCTGTAATGGAGCCAAGGTGCTGCGCACCTTCCAGGCTGCTTGGAGAAGCCACCATAGACCTGGGAACCATTTGGGCTCAGCCACGTAAGTTTTAACAGGGTTTTCAATAAAAAAGTCTGAACTATGTGATCTTTTTGATCTACGTATGGTGGCGAAATTATAACGATTGGGAAGTTTTGCAATGATTCATATACTAACCAGTTTATGAAATCTCTCGTCTCGTGGGACCCTTTACGGTCAAAGTATTTGACCTTTGACTGGGAACGGCCTCGCACCAAAATGGGGCCAAAGGTTACTCTGCCTACCCCGCTAGGTAAGTGGCGTGAAGTTTAGTTTTTATCAGTTTAGGCCCGATCTTTTAATGGTCAGTTATGGATTAACAGACTGATAAAATATAAAGTCACCAACTTGCGGATGTTATATGGTATTTTACTTAGGGAACAGGCAATGACATTTACAATCATCCGGATTGTGATTTATTCGATCGTTATCTTTTATCTGACTGATGAAAAATCAGCCCTTAGTCTGGCGTGAAATCTTTACCACCATACAGAGACTCGATTGCGTATAGGTAGGTATATAATATCTCAGGTGTTCCAAAAACGATTTCTATTTCTAAAGCAAGGAGAAGAGTTTTTTCATATCCTTTGGTTTTTTGATTAGATCATCAAGTCTTCCACAAGTGGGCGCAGCTGACGTTGCCCCGTGACCCCACCGCTGGGCCGGTGGGGTTCCTCAAAGTGGATATCTCCATCATCTTCCGCGGTGAAGCACAAGCAATGCCAAGTCTTGTCAATCAGCCCACTGTGGTGGAGTATGTTTTCGAAATGAGTTAGATAAGTTTTTGGATTTAATTTCAAGTTAACTATTAACTATATTTACTAGCTCGTTTGTCTGAAACTTACGATAGCAAAAGAACTTCAATGTAATTAGCCCAATTTTAGTTGTAATAAAATAATGAAAAGACACTAGGTAATTCTCCGCCTACCAACGTTAATCACCTTTGCGATTTGATAGGCAAGGAAACATAGTTGGTAAGTTATTTTTAACTCTCAGACCATATCGAAAAAACATTAAAACCCAAGGCAAATATTAAATGTATGTATATCGCTCTTAGGACTTTGCTTACCCCTTCGGGGATTGCGGGCACTAATGTGTGTATTATTATTTTGCATATTGGGGCGCAAGCTGTTACCCACGCACCTGCTCTACACATGTATTTGATTCCAGGAATCTCTTGCTTCCCTCTGGATCCGAACAACAACGAGCCAACTACGTGATCACGGTGTACGCCGCCTTCGGCCTCCCCAATGGCTCTCACTGTCACTCTGATAAGCGTTTTGGGAAGCTGCCCAGCACATTCGTCCGCGTGTCCTTCTGTGGGCTCGTGGTAGGTTCTTTAGGCTTAGGTGGACAGGCCACCGGAGCGGAGAAAGTTAATAATCCACCATTTGCATCAAATCCTCGCTTCTCTTCAGTGGACACGGACAGGGAGAAGCGAACTAGACAGCCTTAACTAGCTATGAGAATCTGCGGAGACGACTGCACACTTGAAATAATCGACTGCAACTTGTAGTTGCCAGAGTTGGTTCTTTTTATGGGGAACTATTTTGTTCAAGGAGACGTGTGAGCGATTATATTTGTGGTCTTGCAGTCGACCGGTGCACCGTATACAGGATTGAAAGATGCTGCAGGTTGAGTTTCAGTTCGTCAGATGAAAGGGTTATTCCGCTGGAGCTTCCAGGTTTTTCCAAGCTTTTTTAGTCTTCAGTTTCGGTTCTCTCTGCCTACCCCGCTAGGGAAGTAACGTGAAGTTTAGTAAGTTAGTTTAGTTTTCTCAATAAAGCTCTTGTAAATAAGGAGCATTTTAAATCTTATTTATGAACCTAGAGCCCATTAACAGCAAAAATAAACGAAACTCGATATGCCATTTTTTTATCTTCTCGATTCATTTATCCTTCACACACTATTCAATCTCACTACTTTGCATTCCTTGCACAGGCAAAGACAGCAGTTCAGCACAGAAACAATCACCCGACGTACTGCGAGCAGGTGTCTATCGTAGAGATGTTCCCAAACTTGTGCCAGATGGTGCGGCTGGAGGTGTGCTCCGCTGAGGGTTGCTTCAACCGAGTGCTGGCCAGCACGCATCTGAAGTTGGGTTTAGTGTCGCATGATGGTGAAAATGGTATGTCAGAAAGCTGTTTGGACTAACTAACTAATTTCACGCCATCACCCTTGCGTGGTAGGCAGAGAGAACCGAGCGTCATATGATATGGTCCTTACAAACTTCACTCACCGTTTGATCTGATCCTTATATAAATTTAATAGCGGTTAGCCGGTGTATGCGATGCCAAAGAGCCTAATAGGGTATTTGTTTATTTTTCAAAACATGTTTAAATTTAATTATTAATCAGTGCTAAGTTACAAAAAAATATTTGCTTAAACAATAACAGCGTAACAACGATAAAACAAAAAATAAATTCAAATTAAACTTTTACCGCGCGAAACACTTATGGTCGTCACGTGATCTGCACAACACATCTGCACAACACAACAGTGCTGAAACAAAATTCTCGAGTCCTCCTACTCCTCGCGCCAACCGAAAATCCGGGAAATTTTCCGCTATTGGCAGCACTGAACTTGATACGTTTGACAGCACTTTGACATGTTTAAGAAACGTAACGTCACACTTCGTGATTTGCGTTTGCGGTATCGTAAAACATAGAATAAAAACCATTATTTCATTTTATAAAAATATAAAAAAAAAATTTTTTAGAAAAAAAAGTTATTTATATTTTACACATTTAAACTAACTATAAAATCTTTTTTTAGTACTACTGGCAAATACCCTATTGTTTTAATGGTCCGAAACCATAATTGTATTATATAAGGCTATAACATAGCCTTTCAGATGAAACCGGCCTGGGGCACATCGGTTGGATGGTTTCAAAGTCTATAACGACCATATGTAGAAACGACTTTTGTGTTTCGATGTGTTAAGGTTAGGAACAGCGTTAGCGCATTTATTTTAAGTCTCAGAGCAGCATGGGAAAAGTTAGATAAAGGGGAAATGGACCATGAAACCGGTATCAAAATAGATCTTAAATGGAATTACATATAAAAATTAAAATGAAAATCTTTATTGTAACAAGCACCAATACAAAGCCTAATGTAGCCCTGGCTTCTCAGATAGGAAAATCTGTGTTACAGAAGCCAGTACCTTCCTATTATTGACAAAACTATTGGGGTTTGTTGAGATTTACGACACACGTAGTCGATTAATAATATGTATATAATTAAAAAAAATAGCTGGATACTTTTGTAGACTCTTATATTATATACTCAGAATATATCCAGATTAAGTCGTCCTCAAAAAAGATAAATAAATAGTTTATATTTCAGGATTCCTTCCGACATTCGGTCCATCTCTTCTACACATGTACGGCACATCGTGTGTCGGTACTATGGGCCCCACCGGGGAAGACGGGCCCTTTCATCGTGGTGCTCTCTTAGTATCGCTGAAGACGATTGTCCCTTACTACCAGGGTGTGCAGGGCGCCAGGAGCACCAGTGTTGAGCCTGTGACTCCTATTAAACCGGTAAACTTGTACAGTCGAGTTTAATAGCGATGTCAAAAGCACAAATGCACAAATACATGGATTAAACTCATAACATGACACACGTTTAACAAATGACATTCCTTCTTGTGTTGAAGGATAAAAATTAACATCTGATCCAAGGGTTTGAAGCAGGACACGTACTTTTGGATTTTTAAAATCTATGTACGTATTTATACCACTAGCTCAGCAACGAGGAAAATCACTGCGATAAAACCGGCACATTCAAACAACTATGGATCCATAATCTAAATTTATGTTTCCCCTAGGGTCACGAAAGTTAAACAGGAGTCGCTTCCATGTAATTACCACACTCGCTAAATCCTGGATCATGGCCTAAACGGACCCCGTGCACAGGACGTAACGCTATTCCACCTATATATTTCACTATAAACTAAATGTGTAAATAGGTACCAAGACACATTACAAACAAAAGGAAAGGGGCCTAGGAATGTTGCGCATGCCGACGATCTCCTCCCACGACACGACTGCTATCTTTTCGAGCTCTTCAACTAGATTCCCTTGGATTACAGAGGGTCGCTTACATCAGGCCTTATGCAGCAAGCGACGGATCCCCAATCCTTCGCGCGCTAGCCCTTAGTGGGACGCCATGCGTGTTGCAAATGCCGCACAACACTGGCCAGTTCTACGCCAGCATGTTGGCTATGATACGTGATCCAACTCCCGATTTCTCTGAGCTACCGTCTACGAGAGAATAGTGGTGCAGACTCTTCTCTGGAACTGCCTCGTCTTCCACAATGGCGTTTGGGCTAGAGCGTCTGACCCAAGCTTCCGAAGCGGCTGCCTCTCTGGTGACTTGTAGATTGAGGCGGCTTAGCACTCAGCGCAGACCATATATTTAGTCATGGGAGGTCGGACGTCCGGATGTATCGGTGACCTGATAGTATTTCCATGTCCACCATGATTACCTGCAATATTTCTTAACACTCCGCCGTGGTTCAAATAAGCGCTGGCAAACAAAGATCACACCCTAAGGCCGCTACTGCGATTCATATTCAATGACTGATGGTTCTTAATCACTTTATTTGGACAGGACCACTTATGGATAATGGAAGACTTCGTCGTCTACTGTCCAATATTCGAGGTGTCGATGCTGGATCGAAGGATTTCTGGCAAATTTTGCGGAGTAGCTTTGACTATCGGAGAAATATGTCCTGATAATGGTGGTGATGAAGGTATGTTATATAGCGCTACGCGATTTCACCCGCGTGGTTTTCGTTCTTATGTGAATACCGGGATAAAATATAGCTTATGTTATTCGCTGATAATGTAGCTCTCCATTGGTGAAAGAATTTTCAAACTAAGTTTCGTGGCTTAGGCGTGAAAGAATTAACAAAGTCACAAACTCACATTAACAACTATTATATTATTTGTTAGGATTTTTTGAAGTCGACCCACAACAAACGATCTAGTTATCATAAATATACGAAACTGTTACGCCTTAAAGTTAGTTCTTATTTGTATTAAACAGCGCTTCGCAGATTCATCCAAAATTTAGCCTATATTACTTGCTGTAATAATGCAGCTTGCCATTTCCATAGCAAACAAAGAAATTCAAATTCACATTTATAGTATTAATTAGGATGTACTTATTCATGGTTTTTGATTTCAGATTTTTGCACGATGCAAGCTGAAATAAGTGAGTAAAACTTCACTCTGATATTCCCAATATTTCGCCGTTTCTATAGACAACTTGAAATGTATACGTTATTTTTAGAGGCACGCAAACTGCACTACACTGGTTCAATGGACGTCTTCAAGTCGAAACCAGCTTATGGGTTTTTGGACTTCCCTAGCGGTTATCCTGTGCTACAGCTGGCCACTCGTTTACCAGACTTCAGATTTCGTATGTACAGGAACAATATGGTATATGGGATCGTTGCTGATTTGGTAAGTGTGCATTTGTCGTAACCAAACTAAAGTAAACTAAACTTCACCCCACTTCCCTAACGGGGTAGGCAGAGAAAACCGAACGCCATATGGCACGATCCTTACACACCTCACTTTCTTTTACAACATTCATGATCATTTTCATACAAACTCTACGGTTTTAATGGCTCCTAACAACATCACCTTCTTTTAATACATGACTAATCTGGTCGCGGTAGGTGAGCATAAGCCTTCCGTGGCTCACCTACCACGACCAGCGGTATATATGTGTAGTAGCCATCTGGTTAAATTAGCCAGCTAATTGGTGGCCTATATGATAAATCTTTAAGTGCTGGCATTCAAATTCGTTATCAAGTTAAGTGTATTTTTCATTGACTCCTCTCGATCGTGAGATCGCGAGAAAGGCTGTGTTAGTTCATGACTGGCTCGCTCTTTCGTCAGGCGACCTGGATGTACACGTTTCAGCCACCAAACTAAGGCAGTCTTTGAGCGAGGTATGCAATGCGAGCATGCTTCAGTCTCATCGTATCGCCCCACGTTAATCAATGTATTTAGGTGGTCGGAAGAGATCGCCAATCCTCGGTCTACCTGCATCGCAGCACGCAGGGATACTAACTTTAATTTTTAATTTGAATTTGATTCTCCAGACTGACACACCAATTCCCTAGTTCCAAACTAAACTTATTAGCTTGTGCTATGGATACTAGGTGAACGGATAGACATACTTAAATACGTTTTATAAACATCCATGACAAATGTCCATGTCCATCACACGAAACATTTGCTCCTAGCGGGATTCGAACCCGCCACACTTGTTTTTGTGGCCAGGGTCTCTGACCACTCAACCTACAGGCCTGTCCACGGTTACTGTCCCGGAAAACATTGTACCGCCCCGTTTCCGAGACGAAATTGGGGGGTGGGAAAGGAAGATAAAAAACACATTACAAGAGCATTAAAATCGGTCGAACCGTTTCTGTAGACTTAAAACACAAACACCCATGCCACGAGATTTTCATATTTTAATATTCGCATTTTATATATTAAAAGTAATTCACCAAAATTTAATCTCAATACTATCGAGCAGGGGATCGCAGTGCTAGGAGACCTTGTTTGGGCCGGCTGCCTAGCACATTTACTAGTATAACGGCGCCCAGTCGACCGCCCCAGAAACACATTCATTCACACGAGTGTAGGTATGACTATCATCAAGTTGAAAGATACAATTTAGTTTTCTCACTTCGTAATCAAATTCTTAGTTACTAGTCGTAATAACTTGCGTGTTTTCTGTTTTTTTACAAAACACAACAGCATACAGATAGCGCGCGAGTTAAATGCAGTCGGGGCCTGAGACGAGACATACCTGAGCTCTGCATTCAACTCGCGCGCTATCTGTACGTGGGGTAAATAGGTAAATTAGGCCTTAAAATTGTTTGTGTGTAATGTCATCATCGGTATTCCCCCACGTGATCAAATGTGCAGTTAAGCCTACTGTTACTGGACTATTATCTCATGAGCTATCTAATCTATCCTGCTATATTAAAGTTCTACCAAACGTCGTTCAACATCATAAACGTAGACAGTGTTAATTGACTTATTATAAGACTGTTACGATAAGCGAAATAAACAACAAACCTTAACATTTTTATGAGATTTTTATAAATTCATTATTTTTAGTAGGAAAACTCGAGGAAATCTCTTTTTAAGTATAGACGTTGTCTCAATTATGAATGAGAATCATGGACCAACTAGAGCCGGTCCAGGACAGACAGAAGTGAAAATAAGGGGAGACCTTTGACCAGCAGTGGGGCTTAATATGTAAAATAAAAAAAAAACAATGTTGCAGATGTACATGGGGGACAGTAATCACTTACCATCAGGTGAACTGTCTGCTCGTCTGCCCGCGATAACATAAAACAAAAACTGGGTTTCTCGACCATCATATCGTAATGGTGTATTGAGTTTTGGGTTTATGATTACGTAGGTGACGAGTTAGACATTTCAATGTTCCATCTAAACCGACTCAATTTTATTTTTGGCTGAATGTGGTTTAACGTGCTCATAGCTCTTTGGCCTTCCTCTTCGGGGATCACGAGCATGATGGTATGTTATATGCATACCAACACGCCCATAATGAACCGCAATGTTTCATCTGCTCGTGCAATACTTAGTTTTGTATTGTTAGTATTTGATATACAATCCTTCATTATATTTAACTGGCCCGTTGGTCGAATGGTCAGAGGGTCGGCCACGAAACCAAAGGGTCGCGGGTTCGAATCCCGCTAGGGGCAAATGTTTCGTGTGATGAACATGGACATTTGTACTCGAGTGATGGATGTTTATAAACGTATTTAAGTATGTCTATCCGTTCACCTAGTATCCATAGCACAAGCATAAGCTTAGTTTGGGACTAGAGATTTGGTGTGTCAGTCTGGAGAATTTAAGATTAAAGATTTAAGAATATTCTCATTCAGGAACTGTCGATATCAGATGTAGAGCGTCGTCTCAAGAACTTTGAATACTCAACCCCAAACGATCTCATTGACGAGCTGAACAAGGCTCTGGACGATGCAGCTGGCAACATCGTCAAGTTTCTTGACATAGTTCAGTACTCCGGCCCAAATGCCTGCAGCACGGATGACGTCATGCGTCAGTACAGTACAGAATTAGACCAGAAGCAGTTGGCTTTGCAGAAAGAAGAGATGGTAAATAGTAACGAATCATGATAATATTAGGGTTTAAGAAAATAAATGATAATTTAAATAGGTATCTGATCAAGCACATCCCATATTATTGGAAGTGCTTGACCAAGATTTTATAAGTGTCGCTGAATCTACCAATGTTTACTTACCATGGGTACAAATGAGAGGGAGGGAGGGATATACAGAAAAAAAATTAATAGACTAGGCTATAACCTATAATTTCCTATGGATAATCCAATATTTACTAGGTTGCCGTTTTCTTGTTTCGGTTTGATTACAGGAAAAGGCATACCAAGAGATCACAAAACGGTTTAAAGCTGGTTCTACACTAAATCTAATCAGAACTACACAGAAGGCGATGGACTACACTGGGGGAGAGACGAGGAAGAGTGTTAAACTATTACTAGCTGAAGTTAAGGCGATGACGCAGAACCTAAGGAATCTGATATTTAAGGTGGAGTAAAGTTTAGTAATACTGCAGAAATCATCTAGACATACATACTCCCGCAATAGAGTATTTTACTATAGCACTTTATACCTAATGAATTCTGTTATAAAAGTTTATCTGAATACAAAAATACCGAATATCATGTTTCAAAAATGAATTTAATTATATTAGGTATCTGTAATAAATACATTTTAAAAAGTTTGAAATAACGGGCAATTACCCGTTTAATGTAACGTGGCTAAAAACGCTGTGGCTAAAAGTCGACATTATTTCCAGCAAGTCTAGCAACAAGTTCAACATAATGTCCTGAGTTTAATAGAATATGAGTTTTATATACCAAACCGATCCGAATATGACGTCATTTCGGCACTTTATTAGTCTATGAATAATGAAAAAAAATAAATTTAACTCTGCCTACCCATGATATGTGTGTATGTATTATTAAATATTAGTAAAATCCAAACAAAAACAAGTTATAGCACTAACTGTATTCAAAAGAAACTCGGAACACAACAACTTTACATCTCAAACGTTATGGCGCGAGAGCATATCCTGTCAAAAAAATGCTAGGGCTGGGCCCAGTATTGCAATCGACTAGGGATGGGATGGTTATCGCCGATTATATCTTCACATCTAACAGCTCGGCCGTCCTGCATTCCTTCGGTCCCCGAAGGTGAGTCGACAAGGTCCAGCTGCCGTCACCATACGCAGCCCGATGACTCTTGACAGCTCCTCAGGAGCAGTTGACTGCTCCAGGTAGTAATCAAATATGCTATGTGGCCCGTCAGGCAAGCATAATCTGTTATATTCGCAAGGCTCTTGAAGCAAGCGCACATTGGCATTTGTGGTGCTGAGACCCCAAAGGCAAGCATAATACCAATTACTGCAACCCAGACCCCAAAGGCAGTTGCAATTTATCATGGCATTAGAAATGCCTTAAATTTTATCTCGACACAATGGTTTTAAGGCCCCGTAGGCAAACCTATTGCCATGACCCACAAGGCAAGTCGACCAGTATTGCTACGGCCCCTTAGGCAAGTCTAGTATCGCTAAGGCCCCTGAGGCAAGCTTAATAATATTGCTAAGGCCCCGGAGGCAAGCGTTATCATATTACTAAGGCCCCTGAGGCAAGTCTGAGTTGCTAAGGCCCCTGAAGCAAGCTTAATACTTAGTTTTGCTAAGGCCCCTAAGGCAAGCGTAATAATATTGTTAAGGCCCCGGAGGCAACCGTAATAATATTGCTAAGGCCCCTAAGGCAAGCTACCAAAATTTTATAAAATAACAACATTATGATTGAGACGCATCAGACATGTAATCATCAGATGAGAACTCATGGCGGGCTTGCCACAATTTCATTTTGTCGCGAGCAACAATGTTCTTATAGGCTCTCTTACCTTTAGTGGTTGACGAAACCTCATAACGATCGTTGGGCAAAACCGCTGTCACTTTGTAAGGTCCCGCGTATTTGGGTACAAGTTTGCCATTTGACAACCCCGGACGCAAAATTTTTCGTTCTACCATTACTAATGTCCCAACAGTGACCGGTTCAGTAACTCGTCGCCCTTTATCAAAACGCAATTTCATCTTCGAAGCATTCTCTTCAATCTTTTGCTCTGCCTCATTCCTTAAGCGAGCCACATCTGTCGTATAATCTGCCCCGCGGAATTCACCAGCCAATCGGGGTCTTAAGCCACATAACAATTCCAACGGTGATTTGCCGGTACCTTGACTAACCGTCGAATTTATTCCCAACTGTACCTTTGAGAGGTATGCGTCCCATCCTTTCTGTTCATCGCCCATATATGCCGTTAAAGAGCTTAAAATCGTACGATTAAGACGTTCCACCTGTCCATTTGCTCGAGGCGATGCTACAGCATTCAATACATGCTTTATGTCATGGTCCTCAATGTATTGTTTAAATTCTCGACCCGTAAAAGCGGTACCTCTATCGCTTATTATTCGAACTGGGTAACCAAACACTTGATTCAACTTAGTCAAAGCTGTAATGGCTCCTTTAGCATTAGCGCTGGCAACGGCTTCTAGCCATATAAATTTGGTAAAGCCGTCGATCACTGCAAAAACATATGATTTTCCATTGCTTTTGCAAAATGGCCCCAAATGATCTATATGCAATGTGTGGAAGGGCACAGGCATCCTAGAGATGGGATGCATCAATCCAGGCTGTTTCCCGGTAGGTTTCTTGGCAAATTGACACCCAATGCAACTGGCCACATATTTTCCCACACTTTTCCTCATCTTGGGGAACCAATATTTCGCCTGTATTGCCTCAAGACACTTACTCAATCCAAGATGCCCGTGATCATCATGGTACAATTTCATAATGTGCCACCTTGCGCTTTTCGGCAACACAGGTTTATTCTTACCGTCAACCAAACGACACAAAATCCCATCCACGATTTTGTAATTTTTAGCTAAGCCGTCCTTCTTTTGTTTATTAGCTTGCAGTTCCAGCTTTAAGTTTTGTATACAAGACTGAGTTTCCTCGTCTGCACTCTGAAGGGTATTAATAAAATCATTTTCTTGTATGTGATTCACTTGTAACTCAATGGGATTTCTGCTTAGAGCGTCAACATGTGCCATTGACGTCCCTGGTCTATGCTCAACATCAAAATCAAACTCCTGCAAGTCAAGCCACCATCTCGCAATACGTGGTGACAGATCGCGTTTAGACCACGCTAGACGTAACGCTGAACAATCAGTTACAACACGAAACTTGAGACCAGAAATATAGACTTTAAACTTCTGAACACTAAATACCACGGCCAAAGCCTCTAACTCAAAACTATGATAGTTAACCTCAGTGGCTGTGGTCTGCCTGCTTGCATAAGCAACAGCTTTCCATTCACCATTCTTATGCAGTTGTAACAGCACCCCACCTAGGCCCAACTTCGAAGCATCTGTGTGGACTTGCGTTTCTCGTTTCGGGTTGTAAATTGCAAGAACAGGATCGGAGGTAAGTTTCTTTTTCAGTAACTCCATAGCCTTAGCTTGCTCTGCATCCCAATGCCATTCTACAGTCTTCTTAGTCAACATGGTAAGTGGCTTTGCGATAGTTGCAAACCCTTGTATAAATTTACGGAAATAGCTTGCCAGCCCTAAGAATTGACGGAGTTCGTGTACATTACTAGGAACTCTGAAGTCAGAAACCGCGGCTAACTTATGAGGAGATGGACGTATTTCTCCTTCATGGATTTCATGCCCCAGATACTCAACAGTTTTAGTCAAAAACGAACATTTGTTACGTTTTAACTTTACACCAGCAGCATCAATCAACTCTAGAACTCTCCTCAGATTATCCAAACAGCTTGAAAAGTCTCCTCCCCATACTATTACGTCATCTATATATACTTCGGCACAGTCATGTATAACAGGAGCTAGTATTTCATTCATAGCCCTTTGAAATACCGCAGGTGCATTGCAAAGTCCAAAACTCATCATCCGATACTGGTAGTGGCCATCAGGGGTAACAAATCCTGTGTATGGTCTTGACCTTGACGCTATTTTTATTTGGTGATACCCATTGGCCAAATCCAGACAGCAAAATACTGTTTTATCAACCAGGCGGTCTAATAAATCTTGAATAACTGGTAAAGGGTATCTCTCCTTTTCAGTGATTTTATTTAGTGCTCGATAATCGACGCACATTCTGTGTCCTCCATCTTTCTTCTTCACCAATAAAACAGGGCTTGCATAAGCTGACGTTGATTTTTCAACAATACCTGCAGTCATCAACTCTGCCACAATATCTCTTATTATTTCCCTTTCGTGAAATGACATACGATATGGTTTATAATTAATCACTTTATCTTCTACTAATTTAATAGTCATTTCAATTTTGCAATTTCCTAACTCTACAGCTTTGTTAGAGAAACAACTGTTATGCTTTTCCAGAAGAGCTTCTAAAGCTTTCTTCTCCTCTATTGTCAAATGATCTCCTATTTTAAACATATTGGTATTTCCATCACTCAGTTCTGCTCTTGCTACACATTCCTCACTTTTAAGACTTATTGGTACATTAGTTTGGTTTATCATCTTTATAACCATCTGTCCTTCTTCACAGTTCAATTCTTCACTCAATACATCCTTCTCACACAAAGGTTGTCGATGTTCACTGTGTTTCACCATCATAACTCCACTAGCCATAGGTTCTGTCCTCACAATAACTTTATTTAAACCAGGGTTAAGTTCCACATCAACATGAGGATATAAGCGCACCTTTTCAAAGTCTTCACAGAGTTCTGCAAGTTCTAAAGCCATATCTCTTTTGAACACGCTGAGTTGAGTAGCAGTCTTTACCACAACAATATCTTCAGCTTCAGTGAATGGCTGACCAACAAGCACATCAAAGTCTTGGACCTTGTCTGGTACAATATAAAACTGAGTTTTGATATCAACACCGTCTACAGACAATGTTGCCGTGGTTTTCCCTATTGGAATAGTTAGAGCATCACCATACCCTTTAATCACAACATCATCACTGCTGGCATGCTCCAAGTTCTGCTGTTCACAAAAGCTTCGCTTCATGGTGTTACATGAGCTCCCAAAGTCAATAAAAGCTTTAGCTGGACTTCCACTAATATGAACAGTTTTAAAATATTTCTTGTCCGACAACTCACTACACACAGTCTGAATTCTACGAACTAATTTGTTCTGTGGACTGTCTCTCGACTTCTTCCTACATTCCTCTACTGTGTGACCTTTAATGTTGCAGAATGTGCACTGTTTTTGATTTCTTTTCTTGAAACAATCAATTTCTGTATGACCTGTACGATCACAAAATGAACACCTCTTTTCAAATTTGTTCTGGATTGGAACCTTTTTGTTATTTTTATAACATCTGCTAGCCTTGTGACCAGTTTTCCCACAAGAAAAACATTTAAGTTGTTTGTTTGACCTTTGGTCGCTTTTTGTTGATGTATTTGACTGATTTATTTCAGTGCCCAGTTGAGAGTAATTAACACTCGCCAAATACTTTAACAGGGAACTGGTATCATGGCATCCCGCTGATTTTGCACCAATTTCTAACAAGGGATTTCCCAGCGTACCAATCACTGCTTCAGCAATGACTTCATCACTTAAATGACACGACATCCCTATGCCCAACTTTGTATAATAAAATGCAATAGGATCCTCATTGGGTAGTTTAACTCTATTCACCAATTCTCTTATTTGAACCAATTTATTTGTAGTAAATGGGAATGCTTTTATCAGCTTTTCCTTCCATTCATTCCAGCTAATATCATACGAGGCCTGCTGTTCATACCAGCTTTTGGCATATCCACTCAACTTCGCAGTACAATTACAAATAAGAGTGCGCTCATCCCATCCATGCATTTTGGCTGTACTCTAAGTTTCGAATCCAATGTTCAATAGACACCGCAGTGGTCTGAGGATTAAACTCAGGGATAAAATCATTACGCCCCACATAACGCACCACAGGGCGTATACTCATACCAGTACTACTAGATGGTACCATTGACACATTTGGTGACAGAGGTGGTGTTGAACATTCTTCTTTTTTCTGTCTCAACTCCTTAACCAAACTTTCCAAAATCTTTATGCGTTTATCCTTATTCCGTAAATCTCTCCTAAATCTTTTCTCTTCCTGTTCCGATGAAGATGAAGATGAAGATGAACGAGCCCTCTTTTTATGTTTATGCCGACCCATTGTAAAGTCAAAAGTATTACAATAATATTATTTATTCTGTAGCAGCATACACTGGAGAACACAGTTTAAGAATAGAAATCTAATTAATAAAGTTCACAATTAAAACAAAACAGAACTGAAGTTTTAATTTCTTAAAACTGGAACTGTTTGAGAAATTGTCTATTTTTAATTCCACTTACATTTAATAGTAACAACTTACACAGATAAAGTTTATATATGGTCTTACATGAGAAAGTCCATAAATTAAAACAAAATATGTACAGTCTGGGTGGATCTCACCAATTAACTCCTAGGTACTCCGGAGAGTGCAGCAGCAGTGTATGCATGCAACATGCATTCCTCCAACCACGATACTTGTTGACCAAGCTCAGTACCGTTAGTTAGAGCCCTCAAAACCAGCAACTAACACCGTATAACACCATGCACCACAATGACGTCACTTAGAAAAAACTTTTTGCGACATGTTTCGTAACAAGTTCACACATAAAAATATCACATAAAAAATGTCACAAAACACATAAATATCGTGTCAAATATTAGAACACGGGTTAGTTTATGTGTATTTACAAAGAAAAAGCATCCATTGTTGCCAAATATTATGAAATTAACTTTTCCACCACCGTTTAAACCTACTCACACAGTCACGTAAATTATTGACAGTTTTTCAAATCAAAGGCGCGGAATACAAAGGTCTCACTTCTGAGATATTAAATATTAGTAAAATCCAAACAAAAACAAGTTATAGCACTAACTGTATTCAAAAGAAACTCGGAACACAACAACTTTACATCTCAAACGTTATGGCGCGAGAGCATATCCTGTCAAAAAAATGCTAGGGCTGGGCCCAGTATTGCAATCGACTAGGGATGGGATGGTTATCGCCGATTATATCTTCACATCTAACAGTATGTAGGTAATGAAAGCTAGCTAGTTCGTCGACTAATCACAAATCATATAGCCAATACATCATTAGTCACTTTTTAGGACATTTTAGGTGAGGAATACACTGGCGCATACATTATTTTTGAGTCCCAGAAAAACATGAGATTTTTTTATAAATTGTCTTATGACTAAAATTTGATCCCTCAGACGTCTGAAGGCTGGCCAGATGTGGTCCTGTGGCTTCTGAACGGAGGCTCTAGAGTCGCCTTCTCCAAGATACCGACCGCTGAGATAATCCATTCAGTAATATCCGAACAGAGTGGAAGAAACTGTGGAAGAATACAGACAGTTTATATGAAGGTTAGTGTTCACTTAAGAATACCATCATGCTCTTAATCCAAGCAAGAAGAAAGTAGCTATTTAGATTACAACACTAGCTGAATATATTAGTAAGTTGGGTAAAAAAAGTGAAGAACAAGTAGCTAGTTTGTCACCTACGTAATTACAAACCCTACAGCCAATATACACTTCACATTGTATATCAGATAGTATTTCGCGCACTTTTATGAAATGACCGGTGAGGAAACCAGTTGGTACATTCCTGAATCTCGGACCATCACAGGACCAGGTCAAAAACCTCTCAAAAATTTTTGGTTTCAGCCCCTCAAATGCCCGAAACACGTGAACACCCTCGCCACCGGCTGTTACTGCATCGCAGGCAAGGTCGAGTTGCTCTTCTGGATGGGCCTGTATCGGCAGAACTCCAACTTTGAGAGCTGCTTCCCTAGCGGGATGAAGCTCAGGGTCAGGGAGTACGAGATGGTCGTGAAGGCGACCGTCTTGGTAAGGTCATTTTGGATTAGACCGGTTTATGCATACATTTATTACCCCGCAACACTTCGGAGAAGTAGGTAGAGTCTAATAAGCTCTATAAACAACGTGCACGAGCACAAAATTGGGGTTGGTTAGATGGAGAGTAGGGAAAAGGTGACAAGTATTGAGCTTGAGTGAGTAGTGGCTAGCTCGTTGCTTATATAATCACACACTCAATACTTGTTACTCTAGTAAATGCCTTTTATCTACATACTGCTAGGCAGCTGGTATATTATTTTTAAGCCCCAGACCAATATGACGCTGATGGGAACGGTGTCTTAACATGACACCTACTAGACGACCCACCATGGCGGAGGCACGCTACCAACGCAACTCCAAATCCTTTCAACGAAACTGAAATGATTTGAGTGATACTCTTCAAATGATCACGATCGCACGACATGGCCATTGGCTCCATAGCGTTAAGTTCAGAAATTTCACGCCCAAGTAACCTGCTAAAATATTTAAAAGAGTAACTATCGAGTTTCTTGCCGATTTCTTCTCGGTAGAATCTGCTGTTTGAACCGGTTTATATTTATATTATAAGTGCTTTTTGTAAGCCTATATAAATAAAGATCATTTCATTTTATTTCTTTTAATTTCGGCGAAAAGATGCAAAGATCAAAGCTGTTATTGCTTTTATTTTTAAAATTGTAAGACTGTACGACACAGTTGATTGGCTTGTTAGGACAGTAATTGGCAATCGGTAAGTCTCTTTAAATTAATAGGATGAAACATCTCTCTGATCGATATGTCTAGACGGGCTGTTTATGTTTGACAACTGTGGTCTGTGTTGGTCTCTGGCTAGGAAGTAAAATAAGCTCATTAAATTGGCCGCTGATGCGCTTAAACGTCCGCTTGTGAACAAGCTACACTGAATAAATTTTATAAGAGTAAGAATAAGGATTGTCATACTGTTTTTAGAAATAGGCATATTCATATTTTTCTTCATTTATTTGCATCGACTGCATACATTCGTTCGCCATGCGATGGTAGCTTACATAATGGAAATTACTTGTGCCTTATATTTGAGAGCTGTTGATTCGATCCCAGGATGTCTAGACCTTGGTATTAATAAAATAATAATATTAATAAATATCAGACTACATAACATACATTGATCTGATTCCGTGGTAAGTTGCTTAGGCACTTGTGTTACGGATATCAGAATCAAGAGTGGTATTACAAATATATACTTAAATATTAGATATTAAAACCCAGACACTGCACAAACACAAGTATTTAACACACGAATGTTTGTCCTGGGTGGGGATCAAACCCACAACTCTTGGCGCATGGGGCAGGGTCACTACCGAATGTGCCATCAAGCCAGTCAAAATATTTTTTATCCATGTCCGAATTTTTCACTACGAGCACAAGCTCGTCACTTGTCATTACTCTACTCTACATTACGTTAGTGAACGAAAATATAATGAGTAAGTCACCACATTAAAATAATTATCTCAGGGTTAAATAGGCAAAGTGCAGTTATCCAACGGAATCCACGCCGAATTTGTGATGTTGGTCAATAGTAGACCCCACAGTGAACGTAATATAACATATGATGATATACGGCCTTAGACCACGTGACTCTCTTAGAGAAAAGTTTAAAGAAATAAAAATTCTTACAGCATCACAATTCATTTTGGATTGTATTATGTATATATTCAAAAATATTGAATCATTTCCTAAAAAGTCAAATACTCATAGTTTTAATACGAGAAATAAACACAAACTTGCTGTTCCAAATCATAGACTCCAAAAAAGTGGTAATTCATTTATTGGTCTAAGTATTAAAATGTTCAATAAACTACCACAAAGTATTTTAACATTACCCTTACATAGATTCAAATTATGCATCAAATCATTTTTAATGAGTAAGGGCTATTACAAGATCGAAGAATTCCTCAATGACAAAGATTTATGGTTAACTTCATAATGAATTGTTCATCTGCAGTGATATCTAGTCTTAAGTGTGGATTAATTAAGTTTACAAAATTGTATAATTGGCATTTAAAAGAGTAACTATCGAGTTTCTTGCCAGTTTCTTCTCGATAGATTCTACCTTCCGAACCGGTGGTAGTATTATGTGTTCTTTTTTTTGTATATTGACTATTTATAAGTGCTTTCTTGAAGCCTATATAAATAAAGATATTTTGAATTTGAATTTGAATTTGAATTTGATGAATATACTAGTATTTGTTTTCATTTATATTGAACTTTCTCTAGGTAATTTGAGAGGTTTTTTATACTTTGTGGCACGTGTAGTAGTATTTTAGTAATTTTGCAGATGCTGGAGTGCCGCGTATTTATTTACAAGGCAAAAATTAATAACATAAACGACAATTCCAACCTTTCGTACGTATTTATGAGGATCAACGCCATAAACTCCGTAAAAGAAACCAAAGTAAGTCAAGGCTTGATAATGTTAACTATTAACATAATATACATACATATATGTATGTATCACGCCCGTAATCCTCGAAGGGGTGGGTAAAGTCAAAGGGCAGCATGACCGCTTAACCACATTCAGCTAAAAATTTAAATGGGCTTAGTTTGATGCAAAACTGTGAAAAAGTAGTGACAAGTCGTCGCCTACACAATCGCACACCCAAAACCCAATATCCCATTGGTCATCAGTTGGTACCTACATTCTTATTAAGTCCCAGACCCACATGGGACAACTTTACGTAACTCGTAGTTTTATAACTTTGTCCGTCCAACAAATACTAAACAACAGCAGATATTGACCACTTAATTAGCTTCAGTTGCATTGTATTAAGTAAGTTTGTGAATAAAAATCAAATAATGAGAGGTTCTCAAACTCTCCATACGCGGGGACTAAATCGACACCTATTTCGCGTGACGCAAAGTCTGAACTATTGTACCATCGGAGCTGACAAAATAAATGCCGAATACTATTCGATGTACCCGCACATCAAATAGCACTTGGAGGTCTCTATTATTAAACAGTATGAATTGATAAATGGTTTTACCCTAGGTAAAGCAAATGACATCATCACCCATTTGGAACCAAGTCCTGAGAATCCAGAAAATGGTGTTCACTTCGGTGGAGAGACTGGTCAGCAGTCCACCAGTAGTACTGATTGAAGTCTACGAAAATGATTTAACGGTGATTATTGACATTCATATATAATTCAATTTAAGCTGATTTGGTTTGCAATGGTGACTCACATGCAAAAAGAGATGATGCGGGTCTGTGATATGAGGAACCAAAATCTTGGCAAGCATTGAGGCACTATGGCCTCGAAGCTTCCTGCCATAGGCCTGCCGCTGTCTGAAGACAGACGACTGTTACAGTTAGCTGTTCCTGTGACCAGGACAAGGCCAAGGAAACTGATATCTTTTTAGTCCTCAGCTGTAGTGGTGAGGCCGAGAGAGATTTTATATAAGGATGTCGTTACCAAAACCCACCCTGCAGTGGTGTTTGGTAATGACCAGAACTGTGAATTGACCTCGTTTGCAGGCAGCAGGTGACTACTAAAGCCAGGCTCAATAAGCTGTTCCAATTTAAGTGAAGCAGGGTCTTTCTGTCTACTAAACAGCCACGGGAGTTGAACTCACCCTGCTGATTCCCCCTGGTTAGCGAGACAATAATAATGGTCAAAATAGGTGCTCTTTAGATCCCAAAAACAGCTTTGCAAAACCAAATGCTTTCTTATTTGGTATACTAATAACTGTGTATATAAATGTTATAGGGTAAAAATGATCTCATTGGTCGTTTCCAACTTCTGCCAGTGGTTGATGACAGACAAAGCTTTGAGCACGCGCCCAAGCTCCAGTGGTACGAGATATATAAAGGAGTAGAACTTACAGGACAAGTACTTATGTCTGTACAACTTTTACAGGTAAATCACTTAGTTCCTTTTTTAGCACATTGCTTAGGTGCGAAACGATTAGTGATGCCGATCGATAGTCGACTATCGGTAGTCTATCGATAGTTGACGTCATATCAATAGTATCGATAACTTAGATCCAGGCAATACTATTGCATGAAAGCAATACTATTGATACTATCGATAGTATTGTTGGTCACGAAGAATAAACTATCGATAGTCCTTTTATTTTCGATACTATTGTTTAGAAATTATTCGTATAATGGTCACTCGTACGTATAGGTTTATTTATACGGTAATTAATTACTAAGACTTCATTACTTCTCTAGCGGTAATGCTGTATAATTTTAAACTAAATTATACAGCATTACCGCTAAAACTAAAACTCAAAAACTCTAAGTAATACTATCGAAAATTAAGAAACTATTGATAGCTTTAAAACTTATATTTACGAGGAACAATACTATCGATAGTATTATGGTTAGATATCACCAAACTATCGATAGTATCGATACTATCGATAGTATCGATAATCCTATCGATATTCTAACTGATTTTCGAGGTCAACTATCGACAGCGAAACTATCGATAGTTCGGCATCACTAGAAACGATAAATGAGAGTATGTACCATGTATCATATTTTTCAGTTTTGTTTATGCTGAATGTGGTTGAAGGGGCCTGCTGCATCTTTGACTCTGCCGACCCCTTCAAGGATTATGTGTGTGTGTGTGTATGTGTGCGTACCATATAATGTGGAGTCATAATTGGCACTTACTAGGTAAACATGTTGAAAGTATTCAAGTCGCAAGAGAAATTTTAAACTATAACTTTGTCTGGCAGCTAGTCTTAGTTTCTAGGAAGAACCCGAATTTCGGTTTTGTGAGATTGGTTTAGTTTGTTTGATCAAGGAAATTGCTACTATGCAATTGGTTTTAAGAAACTAGTAAAAATTTAGTTTGCTTTAACCTTATACTAGGCAACTATAAAACTATTGCAGGTCCCAGAAAAACTGATGAAAACCACGATATATTCTCCAATTGAGGAAACGTTCTATGCTTCTGAAGTAAAAGATTTGAATGTGACAGGAGAAGAAGTAGAACCATTACCGACAAGTCTTATTCCAGAGTCAACTACGTATAAGTGAGTAATATTCAATGCAATCAAAACCTTTAATGCTGATAATGTTTATTTGAATTTAGAGCTCAATCAATTAATACCCTGTCCACGTTAAGAATTTCTTTTTGACAGTTCACACAGAACGTAACTGTTATAGATTACGAATAAATGAACTTTAATATGTGAAGTAATATATTCAATAATCTTATTTAACTACCTTATTCATTACAAAAAAGAGATTAAAAGACCGTAAAAGCAATAGTTTTACAAAATAACTGATAATCGGCTGGCATACTATTTAAATTAAAATATATTACTTCATTTAATAAAATGAATTGCACAGAGTGGACATCTACTGGTGGGGTCTTCGTGACGTCAACATCACAAGAAAACCCTGTGCAGTTCTTCAAATTGACGAGCTCATCGTCAAATCTGACATCATCTGTGACAAGAAGAACAGTTCCAATTTCCCTAATGGCCGCACTACTCAGACGTTTGAAGGGCCCTTGAACGGAGCCTATAGGTCAAACCTATGCGTGAAGCTTTACGATAGTGGCACTTTTGGGAGAACCCTGTTTCTTGGGACTAACGTTGTAAAGAACCCCAATAAGTTTGTCGTTAATTGGCTGGCAAAGCATGAGAGAGAAGCGTCTTTGAAGTCGGCGTCTATTAGTTCTTCAGACTATCTTCAAGGTATATTGTTATATCGTTCTCATCAGGAGAACCTTTGTTTTTGTACACAAATATTCAGGAATTTGTAACATTTTATCTAGACCAACTAACTAATTAGCCTTTTCTCTAGTCCCCACTGTGTCACGGTCGTTACCATTTTATTACCTAGGGGTTTGGCAGAGAGATCGGTAATAACCGTGCCATATGGCGTTCGGTTCTCTTTGATTTTTTTTATCACATCATAACGAATTTACGAATTCGCATTCGAACTCGACTCCCACTCAAACAACTTCATAAAATATAGAAGCCGTCTGGACTATTGAATTGAATTGAACTGTGCGTCACGGTATGTACTGATGAGTATAATTTTGATCTATTCAATTGACGTAATTTTCTGCGTCATTTTACCCGGCTTTGTTATAAATCTTAATGTTAAACATATATTTACATTTTCTTAGCCTAAGAAATATAAAACATTATTTTTATGACATAAATTGTTAATTTATGTCATTTTTCTTCTTCCCTTACTGACTAAACGCTTTTATTATACAATTATTACGTCATTATGTGCGTAAAATAAATAGATTAGCAAATGTTTTAATCATTAGTTTATTATTATACTGCTTTAATGCAAATAGTTAGTACGTACATTCATAGGCACGTTAAATATGTATGTATACCAATCGAATAATATTAGCAACAGCAATTTGTTATATACCAGATTTTTATCACTAAGATTTAACTGAAACACAGAGTTTTGAAGTGGGTACCTAACAGCTCGATATCACAACCTAACTAAGTATAGCCAAAAATAAATCTATTATAAAACTGTACATATGTATATAATTATTTTAAACGGAAAGACTCATCATCTAGCACCTATTTAAAAACCTTAAATTTAAAATCCTTTTCCGAAAACCTAACTGTGAGAAATAAGAATAAATAAGGATAACGGTGAGAAATAAGAACTTTCAGGTACACACACACAAAATCATTAGTAACCAAATTGCATATAAAGGGTCCTTAGTAATAAGTCCAAAGCTGTTTAAATTCAAAATGAAATTTATTTCGATCACGGAATATATAAATTGTTCCCATAACGCAGTTTCTTAAAAAACAATTAAATTATGGACATTTATCATTATTTCAGTGGGCCCTTCATATAATTTATCGATTATATCATCACACTCGCAATTTCCGTAGGAGAAAATAGAGTCTGGGTATAAGTAATTCAACGGCCTTCGTACCTTCAACTACTTTTAAACCAAAAAAAAATATTGTTGTGGGTTAGATGAAACATTGTGAAAAAATAGTCAGAAGTGGCTTGTCGCCTACGCAGTTAAAAACTTAATGCAACAAGGACATTCTAGGTACAAGCACATGCTACACGAGAGTCCATCATGGTACCACAATCAATTTCACCGTAGGTATTTAGATTTTTGTATTATTTCAGTCAATCAGATGACGTACGTGAAGAAAAGCCGTTCAACAATAGACGAAAACGATGAGTACACCAGCAACATATCTATCAAAAGCAGTAAGGCACTGTGTAAGGCGAAACGGACTGCTTGGAGCAGAATATTCAGCAGGAGCCCAGCCGAGGAGGAGTATGTGCTCCTGCCGATGTTTACGAAGGAAAAAGATCAGATTAAAGTGCTGAAGAAAACACCGAGGCAGCCGGAGCAACGGGACTGGTGGCTGAGATACTTCTGTTCGCAGAAGGTAGGCTGCACTGCAACTAACTGCCAATACACCTCCACACCTTTGATTCCAAAATCTTATAACCTAGTGGCTTGTGGAGGTGTGTCAGCCGGTATGAATGCTAGCTCCGTGGGCTCCAACCACGAGCACTGCCGTGATGCGAGGGAGTAAATGTGTAACCTGAGTCAGGCTGTCTAGTCCGAGTCAAGAATATATGCTCAGCAATAATGATGTGGTACTCCATCCATCCAAAGATGTGTACTCCGTCCGTACCAAGGATGTGTACTCCGTCCGTACCACCATCTACAATATTTACGTATTCATTTATTGATCTCTGGTCTGAAAGCATCTCTTATGCAAAGGTTGTTGGTCTATTAGGTATCTTTTAAATCTATGTACTAATTAGTATCACTTTTTAGTACGATAAGAGAAAACATGGTGAGCGATGATCTTAGAGAAAACTGACGTAAAGTACCGTACCGACCTACTAACTGCTGCGTTTTGTATGCTGAGTACGAATAGGTTTTGGAGTCCCGACCTCTGAGAATTGATAGCGCTGCTGCCGGAGGAGCTTTGGTGCTGGTCCCACTCTTTTTTCCTTACAGTGACCGCCCAGTTAAATCCTAACAAAACCTGCTAAGTATTGACAACGTGTCTGAATGCCAACTGAATGCCACTAATCACGTTGTCAGCATTCACATCAGGGATATTTAAACCGATTTCCAAAAGCAGGAGGGTTTTATCTGGCTGTATGTTTTTTGAAGCTTACCTACGTGCTATGAAAGAAAATACATAATATTTTTAGCAGATGCTATGCTTAGCCCAGATAAAACGCTACGCCCCAACTGAAAATAATATTTTCACGCACACTTTCCGAACGTCAGCAGAAGAGCCTGCGTCAGTTATATTATGGTTAAACATCGTAAAATAACAGAGATTTTAGTATTTTACGCATGCTCTAAAATTATCTCAAATTAGCAAATTTCCTACAACAGGATTACGAGAATGGTGATAAGGTTGGCGTTGGTGATAAAATTGTGGTATGTATACTATTGGGGGTATTATAATTAGTAATTACTATATTTATGTAGCAACGCAAGTTTTGGGGATTTTTAAAATTTTTACGATGAATAGGTATAAGAGCGTAAAAAAATATATTGTTGTGAAAGTATAATAAAAAAAAATACACATAAAATAAGAATAATATTGCAATAATAAGATCACAGTCACTGCAATCTGATAAGTTTATTAGATTTAATCAGATGATTTCGACGAAGATTTTTATTTTGATTTGGAAACCAAGAGGTTTTAATGTTGCCTGGTATCATCTCACTAATAAATAGTTTCGCGATGTTACGTTACGCTAGAAAATAAATGTCCCCGAAGCCGGGGTGGGCCGCTAATCCTAAATAAAATATATAGTACTAATCCGCTAGCACTAGATGTCATTTGGTACTAAATATTGCAACCACTTCCACTCTCTGAGATTTGATATGGCAATAGCAAAAAAAAAAAGTTCTTATTAATACTATTACCTTTGTGGGGGAATACATCTTAAGGGAATCTGCATATACAAATACTGTTGATTTATTTGCTGATGCCCTTATTTGGACCAATTAGCAATTACTGCAACGAGCTTGCTAATCAAGAATCTTATATTAAGCAAAGTCAGGAAACGGGACTTAACGCTGGGGGGACTAGCAAACCATTCATGTTCAATTAGGTACATAAGATATACCTAAGAATTATTCAATTTATAAATCACATTTTTTAAGATATACGATTCAGAACTGGAAAGCCAACCGGAGTTCTCAAAGTTCAAGGACTGGTGCTTTGCATTGAAGTTCTACAACGGGACGAAGACTGGGATCCCAGAAAAGGATGAGCAACTGTACTGTGGCTTCTTGAAGGTCGGAATAGCGATGTACAAGTGGCCACCCCCGCAGAACACTGTGGCGGTGAGCCCTAACGGAGTGGAATTGAGTAACGGGTAAGCGGTAAAGATGCATACTAATATTATAAATGAGTAGTGTGTCTGTCTGTTACCTTTTCACGCTTAAACCGCTGTACCGATTTAGGTGAAATTTTGATATAAAAATATTTTGAGTCCCAGGACGCCTCCCGGGGTCCTAAACCTATCCTATGTCCCCCCATAGGATAGGTTTCATTCAAAATATCACCATTAATTAAAAAAGCGGATGGATAGGAAATCAATAAAGGAGATTATTAATTCTAAATAAAAAATTCATAATATTCATTCTTCTTCTTCTTCGATACAGGGTGTATTTCGATCATATTTTAGGATTTGGTAGGTCTGATTATAATATGCATAACAAGCTATGGTATTTGTAGTCACATTTTTATATAGATATTTTTCGTAGCTTGTTAAACTTATCAGATTTTGAGCACTGATCTTTAGCCTGATGAGCAGTACCTTCTTAATGATAGCAGACCGAATTCCGATATATTTTCGACACATTGTCAAACAAACCAAATATTTGTGTTCCGAGAGTATATGTGAGGGATAAAATGTAAATAACTAGCACTTTTTTCAGCCCGTATCTCCAAGTGGGGACATATGGCGATAGTGATCTTTGATGAGCGCCTGGCCCTTTAAGACTTTCTGCTTAATGTCTCTGCTACTAATACTGGTTATGCTCTCCTATGGTAGACCGCAGACATCTTCACAATGTGTATATCCCATGTCTAACCCAACTTTTTTCAATATATTCTATAGCTTAAGTTAATCAGGGATAGTGTAGTATTCTAATGATGAAATATTTTTTAAATTGGGCCAATAGTTTTTAAGATTATTGGTTACATACATACACATCTTTCCTCTCTATAATAGTTGTGTACTCGTCGAATGTAGATTTAATTTTTATTGTTTGCAGATACTTCGACGACTTGCCAAGCAACGAATCAGCACAATTCCAAGTTAGAGTGTACTTAGTGAGAGGAATAGATCTCAAAAAGAAGGATTTCACAGGACAATCTGATCCATACATTGTTCTCACTTGCGGCAAAAAACGATTGGGGAGCAGAGAGAACTTCGTCAAGAATACGCTTAACCCTATATTTGGAAGGTAAAAAACTGGTTTTATATGGAATATAAATTATTTTTGTGAAACCACCCTGTTTCTACACGCAACGTTTTGTGTTTTTTTTCGTAATATTCTGCACTCTATGACGTGCCATAGACTGGGCTTAGGTCCCTGTTCACTATTATATTTTACTGGCTGTTTCCCGCGTCTTCGCCCGCGTAGACTAATATTTCTGTATCCTACAGAAACTGTGTATTTATCCGGGTTAAAAAGTAGCCTATATGTTATTCCAGACTATAATCATTTTTTCGCTTCATTCCCCCTATTCCGCGAATTCGCCCCTCTAAGAACAGTTGTAATATCTGATGCATTGTTTTCAGAATGTACGAGTTCAGATGCATCTTGCCAGAAGATTATCTGCTAAATATCTCGCTTTATGACTATGAAGCAATTCAACCAGATGAGCTGATCGGCAGCACTTCTATAGACCTGGAAGACCGTATTTACAGCAAGCATAGGGCTCGACTCGGCTTGTCTTCTGAATATAATCTGTAAATGTATAAATTCTGCTTTAGGTGTAAGGTTTATTTTTCTTCTCTTTATTTTTTATATCAAAGATTCGTGGACCAGTTTAAGAAGACTAGCCTAATGAGACGAAATATTTTTTAAACTTGTATCAAAATAGGATTGCGGCAGAGGTTAGGTTATATCAATATATTATTGATATGGGAAAGAAATTGTTTTTTGGTCGATAAGATTCAGAAATAACTGCGTCCGCAAAATGTTTACATTTAATAATGCAAAGAAACTTTTACACATAATTACATCAGCCTAGTTTTAACAGATTTGTCTATTGATAATATTATTATATCAGCTTAGTTTTAACAAATATATTTATTGTTTACAGTGTTGTAGTCATATCTTTGTTGAATGTAGCACAGGTCCATACAAATGGAGGGACTGTACGAAACCTTCAGAGATTTTAGAAGAATTATGTGTCAAGAATCATTTGGCACCTCCAATATATCCTGACCAAGCTGGCGTCATCGTCAACGGCGTAGAATACAGAGATAATGGGAAAGGTGAGCTGATTCGTGTGCCAGGTGTGTCGGTTCCGGACCGGGTACCACCTGTACCATACTTGAATTTTTCGAACCTAAGTACCTACGTATATATTAAAACAGTGACTCAGTGCTGAGAAAGACATTATGTAAATAACTATGGATATGAAACCTTGATCTAATGTGATTATTTTCTTCATCCAATTATATTACCTTCATAAAACTAGATTCAGTCAGATTTTCGAAGATCTTGGATCCATGCCCATGGTTTATCTTTTTTTTTTTATGTAGATTCCAACAAGTAACAAAACTGTGAAAATATTTTGATCCCATATCATACCCACAATCCCTAAAGGAGTAGGTAGAGTCCAAGTTATTTTTTCAATTCATAAATTGTATTGAAAAACAAAAAAGTAATTACAAATGACTGGGTCATCGCATATATAATGACAAACCCAATGTCCAATACACCTTACCTATTTGATTTTCGTAACATGTTAAGCAAGGAACACATATGCATTCTTTTTAGGTCCCAAATCAATGCAAGTCATATCAATATACATCAACATATTTCAGAGAAGCCGTATTTTTCGACATCTGAAAGGAAAGAGAACATTTGCCTGAGTCTGCTGCACAAATGGCAGACGCTGCCGCTATGTGGATATCACTTGGTGCCAGAGCATGTGGAGACGAGGACTTTGTATAATCCCGAAAAACCCGGAATTGAACAAGTAATACAATTGTTTCATCATCTATCTTCTATGTAAATTAATGTCTCTATGTTTGTCTTCTACGAAGGTTCTAGCTTCCTTCAATTGTCTGACACTTTGATGAGATGTTCTGATATTCATATTTTTGAGGTGTTATAAAACATTCTGATCAATGTTGTCTTCCTTATGAGTTTTTCGATAAAATTTTCATTGAGCCGACTTGACGTCGGACCATGTCATCACAATGATTGAATACAAATGTTTATTGGTCTTTTTTTTGCTACAAACCTGCTGAACTAGCCATAATCTATATGTACTTATATATATCCGAATAATATATAGCAATAAACTTTACGTTTTACGGGTGTATAGGCTATATTATTCTAAAGTTTCATTAAAATCTATTTACTAGTTTTTACGTGAAAGAGAAACAAACATCCACCCATCCATACATGCTTTCGTGTTTATAATATTAGTTGGAAGTATTAATAGTAGGAGTAAAAGAGACATTTTCCATTCAGGGTAAAATACAAATGTGGGTGGACATGTTTCCGCTGGACACGGAAATGTATATTCCTCCACCAGTAGATATAGCGCCTCGGAATCTCGAAGACTACGAATTGAGGTTGATCGTGTGGGATGCTCAGCAGCTGAGATTGGATGACGGCGGACCATCATCGAAGAAGGCTCCTGACATTTATGTGAAAGCGTATGTTTTTTGTTTTTTTTTTTTTGTTAGATTTAGACATTTTGCTAACAGCTACTTAATGCATCACTCCGACCCTCCAACTATTATGAAAAAAAAATCTGATTTCAATTTCAAGTTGCATAATTGCATTATTCCAACTTCAAGAACGAACAATCAAGAAATTTATTATTTGTATTCTTGATATAGATACGAGTATCTTTTTTTTAATGTATTAAAAAAAATGGTTTGATAGATATCTTTAAAAAAAAAAACTAAAACTGTATAACCCTAGCGGGGTATTCAGAAAGCCTTCATTAACTGTTATACTCTTGACGTGTAAGCGCCGTTGATGTTAAACATGTATTTTAACTACGTCTTTTCTATTTAAATCTAGTTGGATCGGTTCAGCAAGTCAAGCCCAAGACACAGATATCCACTACCGATGCACTAACGGCGAAAGTCATTTCAACTGGCGAATGGTATTCAACTTTCAGTATCAACATGTTGAAAGAAAGGTAAGGAATTATCAAGTATCAATATATTAATCCGTCCTAATTATCTAATTTAAATAAATCAAGTCTGTACAAACTGACTGACTACAAAAGCAGTGAGAATAAATAGTAGTTTATAGAATAAAATATTTAGATAGATGTAGAAAACTATTTAAGGGCCAAGTTAAGATTTTTTTCTTATATTCAGTCATATAACACACATTTTTCTTATAGAATTAATCACAATATTTTCGATATACGTAACAATACTGAATGACTTACTGATGATAAATAGTGTCGTCTAAATTCTTCAACAGATTGTGGTGAAAGAAAAAGGGCCTTTCACAGAGTACGAGGAGCGCCTACCACCAATTCTGATAGTACAAGTAATGGACACAGATGCAGTTATTTCTGACGATTTCATAGGTACATATAATTGTACATCACATACCCAAAACTCCATATACCATGACGCCGGCTTGTTTTAATTGTAAGGACAGACAGGTCGTACCAATTTAGATGCCACACTGCCAATAAATGTTAAAAAGATCAAGAAAACTCGAGGCGCATCCATGTGTAGGATTCTGTTATTGTGAAAAAGTAGTGACACGTGGCTAGCTCGTCGCATCACATACCCAAACCTCAATATACTATTAGTCGTCTTTTAAGACATGCTAGACAAGAAACACAGTTCGCACATTATTTTTCAAATATCTCCAAGTTGGACAAATTTTCGATACTAGTTTCCAGTAAATGAGAAGTATGGATGTATTCCTTTCCCGTTGGTTTTAAATACTTCTTTTTATTTTCAGGTACATTGACTCTAGATTTAGGTGCCTTACCAAGAGGAGAAAAACTGGCACCTCAGTGCACCCTAGAGGCTATGGACAAGGCAAAGAAATTGAACCTCTTTTCTGTCAGATCTGTGCGCTCTTGGTGGCCTCTTTGGACAATTGATATGAATACTGAGAAGAAAGTTCTTGCTGTGAGTACAAATCTGCAAATATGGTTTTAGTTGAGATAGTTTCTAGTCTGGTGCATACACTCGGTCAGGTTGAGACTTGAGCAGAAGATACAATTTCATGATGAAATTATAGTTACATTTTTGTTAGGGACTTAAAAAGAATGTGCCAACTTGCTTAGCATGTTGAAAAAGGCGAATGGTATATTGGGTTTGGGTGTGTGATTGTGTAGGCGAAAAGCTAGCCGCTTGTCACTTCTTTTTCACAATGGCCATCTTACCCAGCCCAGTTTTATCTTCGGCTGAATGTAGTTAAAGGGGCTTTCTCCCCTTTTGACTCTGCCGACCCCTTCGGGGATTACGGCCGTGATGTTTTTAATAAAAAATATGATAACAAATCCGGACTTAGAGTTTGTAAGTGATGAGGACTTTGTTTTTTTACTATATTTGAATAGGATGTTACTAATAATCTGTTTATGATTAAAATTGAATAAGAAAATATCTCTCCTATACACAACACAGACAGATCTTCCTAAAATATATTTGTATGTATATGTTGTTGTCATTAGGGCGTGATAGACTTAGAAATGACTTTATTGCCGAAAGAGAAAGCAGTGTTGATGCCAGTTGGCTTGGGACGGAGTTCTCCTAATGCTATACCGGAGCCAGAGTAAGTCAGTTTTGTGTTATGTGCTTAAAATATTATATATATATATATATATATATATATATATACATATATTTGGTATGTGTTATTTATTGCTCCCTAGCTTCTGTCCGCGTCTTCGCTCGAGTGGTATATCGATGAAACATTACCTGTATGTTATTCGGGTGTATGAGCTATATTATTCTAAAGTTTCATTGAAATCCATTCTGTAGTTTTTTTTTGAAAGAGTAAAAAACATCCATCCATACAAACTTTCGTATTTATAATATTATGATGTAAACATACTATAGGAAAAATATAATTTTGTTATTTTTATAACTTAGTTGCTCAACCAATATGTAATAACCATATGAAATAATTAAAAACTAGACCGAGATTTATAAGCTTTTATTTGCAGACGGACTGCAGATTCTACAAACATCTTTTGCCTGACCTCCGAGGAGGTCTGCAAACAAACTTTTTTGAAGTTCTTAGGATTCATTCTGATACTGCTTCTGGTGTGCAGCATTGCGATTTGTTTCGATTTGATACCGGACTTTGATGGCGGAACTTGGTACAAGTAAGTTCCATGTTACATGTCGTATGTATAAAATGTTATTGATTAAAGAAATTTCTGTACTAAAAACTAAAGCAGAGGAACACAAAGCGGAGTAACAGTTCGGAGGGTTTTAGCAGGAATAATGAATTTTCACAATGTTGTTATATCTTCAAATTTTACTTACAAAAGCAACTATTTCAAGTAAATTTAGTATATTATAATTACATTACTTTTCAAAATAAAAAGACATGAAATGTTCTTTTTTCAAAATAAAAAAAAAATGTACCAACATTATCAAATGCTTATTATTAAATATTTTGTAATATTTTTATTTTAGACCTGGAAAAAGATTTAAAAGGAACTACGCCACCAAAGTGATTAAAACATTTCCAGATGATATGTTTTAACAAAACTTGGCCGCTGCCACTACAGTGCATATGATTTTGTTTAAGTTTTACTGTATTTTAATAGTTCAAGTTATTTTTATTTATAATACTATCTATATTTTATTTGATTATCTTGTAATTTTTAAGCTTTTATTAATAGATAATATACATTATTACTGTCTATTTAATATTTATATATTATATTTTTTATAACTATAACGAGCTATTTACTAAAAAATAATATTAAAACGTCATCTAGAAGTTTTATCAGGAACTTTACAACTACGTGTGACTTTGACCATGAGCTTGCTTGGCGTTGAGCTTTTAGAAGGGGTGAGCTTTTGATGGTTGCGCCTATTATCTACTAGATGGCGCTAAATAGTAAAAGCTTATTTAGTAGACGGACGCAAAAATAATGAAATTAGTAATATATTTTTAGATTATTTTATTTTTATCAAATTAAAATCTAGCAATTTAATAATATTGTGTTTTATTAAATAATAATTCATATGATGATATTCATTACCAAGTTATTTAACTTTTCTTAGTTCTGCAATTTAATGTTATTTTTTTTTGCAATTTATTCACTTTTCTTTACTTTATAATCTTAATGCTATGAAATATATAAGAGTAGACGTACAAATTAAAAAATAATTGAGCTAAATCGTACCATCCACAAAGGCTACGATTTCGGCCCTTTAATTTCAATTATGGTATTTTAAAACATGTTTTACAAAAATATTGCAAAACAATTTGCAACAAAGTGACGCGACGCATACAAACAGGAGACGGGTACAATGTGGTGCTCAACACGCATGCCTGCATCGCAGGGCGATTCGCGCCCACACTGCGCTCAAGTGCCGGGGAATGACCATTACAACCGCGCGCTCCGCCGACCCGCCGCGGTCACTTCTGAAACTTTTCCTTTGCCACAACGCGAATGACGGAAAACACCGCTATAAGTGTTCTATTTTCGAATTGAGTTTCTCATCTTTGACGGTCCAGGGCGACAGCGCGGGAGATATCGTGGTGAGTAAAGTTTTCTATTTTTGAATTTTTTTTTTATTCTAACCAGAAATTTGCGGTTAGTGGCTTGCGCGGTTAGTGGCTGTGCTTTAAAAATAAGGTTTTATGACAGAGTTTTTACTAAGCTTGTGTATCATGTAAAAAACGTGACGTCATGTCTTCCTTCGCAAAGACTTACGTCTAGCTCAAGTATTTTTTTATAATCATGAGATTAATAGCTCCTACCTGCAAGTTCTCAGTGGAATTATAAATGAGAATTAAAAATAATTTGAAATCCATACAATTTTCTGATTGAAATAGATTTGCATTATACGTACACTATAAAGAACGAAAAACAGGCATATTATGTTAGGGAGTATAAGATACATAATTTTTAGAAATTAACATTTCAATACCACTTGTTTGTGTGTGCTGTGTGTCAAATTAGATTTGTTTTTTTTTATAGATAGGTACACAAATAATATTTGCGATAAAAAATATGAAGGAAATAAAATTGCCGTGTTTGCGGGCAGTAACTAATGTGTTTGTTTTTGTTATCAATCTGATTACTCGCTCGAATCGATTTGCATTAGGTATATGTTTGATAGCTAATTTATTATAAAGTTAGGTATATATGTAGGTGCCCTTTATAACGTGGACCAAGTAATGAGCATAGGTCAGCGGCTAATTCAGAATAATCAATCAATAACATTTTTTACTGTAATTTCTAAAATAATAAATTGTGTGAATATCCTACTTAATATAATTGTCTAACAATTAATTTTAATGTAAAGTTTCATAATGAAGAAAAAGCTATGCACACATTATTTACATAAAATTAAAGTAAAAGTTCAAGCATCGTCAAATCACAATGACATACCTACCTGCAAATAAATAATAAACTGATATCAAGGCATTTTGCTCTGTAAAGTTTATAAAAAATATTTATAAAAGAAAATATATACAGGATCACCAGGATTATTACACCTTTAAGGATCCTGGTGATCCATACAGCTACATAAATCTACCATCTTTGAAATTTTACACATGAACATGCCCGCAATTCCCGACAGAGGAGAGTTGAAGAAACAGCAAATATTACCAGAAAAAATTGGTCAGACCGAAGTTCTTATTTAAATATCACATTTTCTTCAAGTTATGAAATATTATAATTAGCGTATTGTATATCAAGGTACTGGGTATAAGATATATAAGATATCTAATGAAGAGGATGGAAATGACCTAGACGGTCTTGTGGAGAATACTGGCATTTATTTGTTTTTGTAGTGTCTTGTTATAAATAAATATAGAAACCTATTGATACTGCAGTTGCCGCATTTTTTTTTTTACTTTTGAAGTTCAAGTTTCAACTTTGAATTAAGCTAAGCATATGGTTAGTACCCCCCGCCGAGTTCTCCGGTTTGCCGCACTAGGGGGGCTTAGTAGGCCCTGGTTACCAGGACAGGGCCGAAGCCAAGAGATACCCCGAGATGGGCCGCAACTGCTCAAAGGGAAACGAGTCAATTGCAGCACCGGCCGCAGTCCCCTGCGGCCGGACCAGGATTGCCGAGGAAGAGGAGGAGCTGAGTGTGACGTTGCTCGCCTCCCTATCCTCGGCAACCACTGTGGGGCGCACTGTGTTGCGTTGCGGTGGGTCGCGGAGGGATCTCCTCTCCCCCCGCGTTGACAGGGCTCTGCTCTCAATTTGGGCCGCCGGGTGGAAGGCGGCTCCCTCTGACGAGACACTCTTTGCGTGTCTCTCTGGCTTAGCAGAGGGCACAGCGCGAGAGTGGGCCCACGAAGCCGGTCGCGAGGACGGCAGGCGTCTGATTCCTGGGTGGAGTTTTTCGGTGCTGCGCATCCGGCGCCTTACGACCGTGAGGTGCACAGCATCAACCACCGCCGCGCGAGGTGAGCCGCGCAGCGCGGCATGCGCACAACGGAGGAGCTGCCGTATAGTACCGGCAGTGGGGGTACCGGCTCCTCCGGAACTGCGCCGCGGGAGGCCACCTTGTTGTTTAGTCGATTCGAGTCCGACACACTGCCCTCTGGATCCCCGTTCCGAGGATGATAGCTCATGGGAGTTCCCCAAGTAAAATAAAAAAAAGCACTTAGTAGCTTTAAGAACTATAAATTTAATAAGTCCGCTAATAAATACAGTCTTCTAGTCGCCTACAGAGTAGAAAAATCTTTTTCCTCAGAATAATTAACTTCATAAATACTGATATATATGTCAGTATTTATTTAATTAATATTTATTCTTAGTAATACGAGTTAGACCAATTATAAAAAGAATACAATAGCTTCAATATATGTAATAAATTAAAAGCAACAATTTAAACAAGTCTAAAGATAATATTAAATAAAAATTTTTATATAATTCCTAGACTTTTGAAACGTTTTTATGAGTAATTTTTTTTTTATATTATAGGAAATCATAGTGGAAATCACAAATAATAGTGGAAATCACAATTAAATTAATGTGTGATTTCCATTATACTACGATGCCTGCAATCTCGGAGGGCCAAGGGCAGGATAGAGTAATAAGCCTTTTAATCCACCTCCAGCTAAAAATTTAATTGTTTTGCGTTAGAAGGAATATGATAAAAAATATCGCTAGCACATCGTCGTCTTAACACTTAGTCGCCTTGTATAACATGCTAGGCAAGGAAATAAAGTTGGTATTTTCTTTTTTAAGTCTCATACCAAGATGGAAAGTATAATTTCCAGTGAACCTTGCCTTTATATTTTCATAAGAAATTTTCCTCGAAATCACTTAATAACCTTGGACGTTGATTGTTAAAAGAGTATCTCTATGTACCTTTTTATTATATTTGATATTAATATTTTGGTTTTAAATATTGTTTCAAACTTTTTATACATAAGCTTTATATAAATTATTTTAAGCGGTTGTGAAAATTCCCATAAAATATTCATGTGGGTGCTCGTTTAGGCTTCTACTAGACCACTAAAAGGTCTTAGTGCATCATATATGAGAGACTACCTATGGATATAATAAATCTGTGGATATTGTTTATAATATATAATAATGGATATAATATACTATCGGTGGCAATAAGAATATGACTTACCTAATCGTAAAATCATTTGCACATTGCCAAAGACCATAAAGAGTGTTTTGTTAAAGATTCACCAAACTGTCTTGTCGCTTCTCTATACCTTACAAGGACACGACAAGACGAAACTTAGACAAATGTCTATGGCCTATCGACTCTATAAATAGAAAATAGTACTATTTTTGTCATAAAAAAGGCAGCTACATGACCTTGTAAATCCTACTTTATGATATGATGCACAAAAACCTGGCAGTGTACCGCATACACGTGTCACTGCGCAATATTCGCTGCAGCTTTTTTTTTTATACAGGTTGCAATAAGGTTCATTATTGGATAGGCCTGTACATTTTGTGTTGTCTTCCAAACAGCGACAGGTGTGGCAGTCATCTGTTGCTGTCGACGCTGTTGATATCACAGTATGTATTAGACTACCGTATATAATATATATTCATTTACCTGGCAATGGCGACATTACATTTTTACAAGCTCGATGGCGCATTCGGTAGTGACCCTGCCCCATCCGCCAAGAGTTGTGGGTTCGATCCCTACCCAGGATAAATATTCGTATGATGAATACTTGTGTGTGTTCTGTGTCTGGGTGTTAATATCCATTATATTTAAGTTTATATTTGCTATACCACTATTGTTTCTAGTGTGCATCTCTAATATCCGCAACACAAGTACTTATAGCTACTTACTTCGGAGTCAGATCAATGTATGTGATGTAAACTAACTAACTTCACGCCACTTCCCTAGCGGGGTAGGCAGAGAGAACCGAACGCCATATGGCACGATCATTATGAATCCTTATCCTTGATCTTATAATTTTTATGTGATGTAGTCTAATATTTTATTAAAAAAAACTTAGTCCAAGTTTGTGGGGTTGCATCCCTTGCCATTTTGAAAAAGGGTTATATTTTTACTTTACACTAGCCCTTTTACAAAAGCCTAGTCACCTACCGTTATCAAAGGTGCTTAAAAAAATAAGTTGGGTAAGCGTCTTTAATTTCGGTCACCCATCCTTTTAATTGATTAAGGTTGCTTGACTTTTGAATCTAATGCCGATTACACAAACCTTTACGCCACCGGTCTCCCCACTATATGACGCCGGCTTATTTTAATTGCAAGGACAGAAAGGTCGTACCAATTTAGATGCCACACTGCCAATAAATGTTAAAAAGATCAAGAAAACACAAGGCGCATCCATGTGTAGGGTTCTGTTATTATGAAAAGTAGTGACAAAACATTAGTCGCCTTTTACGATATGCTAGGCAAGAAACACAGTTGGCACATTATATTTAAGTCCCAGACCATGGACGTGGCGCCCAGTATATTGTGTGGATCTGTAACGTTCACAGCGAACGATGGCACGATCTCCCACGCGGTAGGGTGTGCACTTGCCTTAGCTAGTTCTATCCCTTTAGACCTGGACGCCAGGGTCCTCTCGATGGTGCTAGAAGTCCATTGCTAGAAGGAGCGTCACAGTCGATCTTCAGTCCACAGGGTAGGTACCTCTTGCAGGACGAATTACTGCCTGGTAGATCACCAACTCGCTAGGAACTAAACAGCAGCGTCGCCCTGTAGAGGGGGACCTGAATATTACTACAGTATTCCTATATTTTTTGTAGGAGACTAGAAGTGCCTTTGGGATCTTTTTTTTTTTGTTGAGGGGGAAGTCTTCAGAAGATACCCGACTTCTTATAAGGGGGAGAAGACGGATTATGTGAAATTTTTATTCACTAAAACTCCCCGGTGGTCGTCCTTTACACCTAGCAGGAAGTGCCGAGTCCTCTGTTGACTTGCGCCTTTGGGATCTAGGTGCCATAGGAGTCTGTCGTCTACACCATCGAGGTATTCTGTAAAGAGGTTTCCTCTCTTCTGAGATGATTCGCAAGGCCGCTGCGCTGGTTACGAGGGCGGTCGCACCGAGTCCCTGCAGTGATGATCCCAAAACTCATGACCAGCATCCGAGTTTTTGGGCCTTCGGTTTTAATTTTATTTGACACAAGTACTCAAAATTACTTTTGAGCGTCAGTAGCTCAATGATAAGGCGCCTCAAATAAGGGGTACGGGTTCAAACACGGGTACGTACCTTTGGATTTTTCAAAATTATGTTAGTATTTATACCACTTGCTCGGCGGTGTGGAAAAAAAATCGTGATGAAACCAGCACATCCAAACGACTATAACTACATGTATAACCATAATCTAAATTTGTCTGATTCCCCTTTAAAAAGGTTACGAAGGTCAGATTGTAATTACCAGACTCACTTAATCCTGGATTATGGTTAAAGCGGACCCCATCTAAGCACGGGATATAACGCTAGGAAGATGATGGCTTAAGTACTAATTTTGATTATAAGGCCCTTATTCAGCGTGTCTCACCAGGCAACCAGTACCAGCGAAGGTTTTTATACTAGGTTATTTTAGGTTTTAATGCATATTGCATTGATTACTCTTATGTACGAGTACTTAAATAGTATGTAAATTATTTACTAATCGTTCAGTTTGTGTGACTATGTATTTTTAGTTGGAATCAAGTGTTAAATTCAATCAGACATTATTTTCTGTTTTGCGATCTAATCACTTGCGCGTTCCTTAATGATTATTTTTTTTAAATATTGTTAAAAATCTCGAACATTTATCCCACAGAAAAAGTAAAACTGTAAAGCTGCCAGAAACCTTCGATTACATAACAATGCCAAATTGTTAAAATTTCGAAATTGGTGTTCACAAACCATAGACCTTCACAGGTTACAGGTTATCTGGGATAACTGCCCGTGTAAAATATATATGGAACCAGTATCATTTTGACTCGTCCTCACATGACCAAACAAGCATGAGTCCGTCTCAAGGCCTCGAAGCGCTCCCCAGTAACTTGTTCGCTAAATGCCACTTGCCTCTTTTTGTATTTGCCACAGCATTGCATTAAGGTTTCGGCAACTGCATACGAATGGAATTAATTGAAATAGTCTATAGGCTTTTTAACACTTATTAATCGTCAAAACTAGCCCTTGCTAATATTATATTCGAATCCGGTTGTTACACTTTCACGTTTTAACAACTGTAACGGTTTTATAAACTCTTTCACCAATGGAAAGCTTAATTGTTCGCGAGTAACAAAGACTACGTTTTATTGATGTACCACGATTCGCTAGTTGTAGGAAATATTTCCAAATTTCGTGTATATTTTCTGAGCGTCTCTTCATCTAAACTACATATCCGATTGCGATGGAATGTTGTACACCTAAAGTTTTGTCCCTTGCTTCTTTTTATAAACCGACTTCAAAAAAAGGAGGAGGTTCTCAATGCGACCATATATATTTTTCTCGGAAAAGATCGAATTACTCACGGGTAGAGCCGGGAAAAGGTAGTGTATTATATGTAACAGTGCTTTTCAAATAAAATTATTTGCATGCAAACATAATATGTTTGCATGCAAGTATCATATTATGATACGTGTGTATGCATTGGGTAAAAAGCACCCTCTAAAAATGAATAAAAATGTATTCACCAATTAGTAAAAGGTCTAAAATAATTGTAAATACAATTGCTGTCCCGTTTCGAAGCTAGTAACATCGTATTGTTTGTGACTAATTAATTAAAATGTATAATCTCTGATGTTGTTTGAAAACCTCTCTTCTTCTTACGACTGTATCAAATTTAAATGTTTTAGAAAGGGAATTTGGATGATACATTCACTACAAGGGTTCCATTGAATAACTTTATGTGTACGGAACCCTAATGTTCAGCATTATTAACTAATAATACTTATTGTTTATACCTAGTAGTCCATTGCCATTTTACGAGTATCGTGTTGCATTCAACTATTATGATTATAAAAAAAATCAAAGGAGTTGTTCTATATTTAGTTCATATTTAATAATAATAGTTAGTTTAAAGTCGTCTGCGTATTGTACCTACTTATGGAACAAAATGCAGAAGACTTAAAACTCTTTAAAAAAGCGTATATTTAAACATATATTTCCATATCAATTAAACCCATACAAAAAGAACATATAATTTAGTTTTGATAAACGACTCGGCGTAACAAATTTCCGAAATAAATTATATTAAAAGTAACAGATAAGAAAAATACCGAACATCATTTTAGACCAATTAGCTTGTGTTTAGTTGTAAAATATTTCAGTAAATTGTGAAATTGACTTTATAACATGTAAAAATCATTTTGTTAGTTAATTTAATATACCACATTCAACTCGCAGTCTTAGTAGATTTAATTTGTAAACTCTCTTCAAACAGTCGAGATACGTGGACCGTATTGTTTTATCTTAACGAAACATACCATAAAAAATCGGTTAAAATATTTATGTCGGAGCAATACATATATTGCGCTGGCGATGAAACGATTCACTGTGTCTGCGACCGTAACAGCAACTAGATGTGTGAAACTTGGAACGTGGAATTTAAAAAACTATTACAAGATAAAGTTCCGTGAATTAGTACAGTGATAATGGTGGAAGCTGTGAAAACTAGTGACGATAATAAAACCAAAACGAGCAATGCCGAAAAAGGTAATGAGGTCGATTTTGACACGTTCCTGTCTTCCGCTGGCGAATTCGGGCGGTACCAATGGTTTCTTTTCTTTTCAATGTTCCCTTTCTACATATTCGGCGGCTTCACATATTTTGGACAGATATTCATGACCGAAGCTTCACCGAATCACTGGTGTTGGATACCGGAATTAGAAAACTTTACGGATGTGGAACGACGAGCTCTCGCCGTACCTCCAGATCCCGCCGCCCGTTTCGGATACTCTCAGTGCCAATCGTACGTAGCTAACTGGAGCGAAGTCTTGATAACAGGCCAGAAACCTAATTCTTCATGGCCTACCGTATTCTGTCAAAACGGATGGGAGTTCAACAAAACTGAGATACCTTACCCGACTATTTCGAGTGAGATGGGATGGGTGTGCGACAAGAGCAGCTACCAAGCTTCTGCTCAATCGTTTTTCTTCATCGGATCCATTATTGGCGGGTTCATCATTGGATGGGTCGCCGACCGCTTCGGGCGCCTGCCTGCTGCTACCTGCGCCAACATGATATCTTGCATCGCCGGTATTGCCAGCACGTTCACCACTAACTTCGTTGGATTCACTATCTGCAGATTCTTTGTCGGTATGGGATACGATAACTGCATGATGATGACATATCTGCTCGTTCTAGAATATGTAGCACCAAAACACAGGACTTTGATCGCAAACTTGCCATTCGCGCTCTTCTTTTCCTCAGGATTAGTTATGCTTCCATGGATAGCCCTTGCCTGTGCACATTGGAAAACATTAGGATTAGCTACTAGTGTTCCCCTGGCCTTGTCGTTATTAGCCCCTTTTGTCATGCCAGAAAGTCCAAGGTGGTTACTATCGAGAGGTCGTGTAAACGACACAATAAACAAAGTTTTGACCATTGGCCGCATAAACAAGAAGACTATCCCGTCAGATTTGGTGGAAAAATTCAGAGCAACAGCAAGTAAAGAATCAGATAGTGAAAATATTAGTATTATTCAAATGATGAAGCGTCCTTTATTAAGGAGAATGTTTTTGACTCTATGTTTATTGTACATGGGTTTCATGATAGTGTTTGATGTGTCAGCGAGAAGTGTTGGTCAGTTGAAATTTGATTTCTTTGTATCTTTCACATTAGTTTCTTTAACGGAACTTCCATCTTTGATTTTGCTTAGTTTTGTAATGGATTTGATTGGCAGGAGGTGGTTAACGATTGTAGCGATGATCATTTGCACTACATTTTGTTTTTTGACGGCATTCATTGAGGATGGTTTGGTTTCAGTCATATGTGCCATATTTGTTAGATTCACTATTAATATGGCAGCCAATACTTGTATGCAATGGAGTGCTGAGTTGCTGCCAACTCCAGTCCGGGGTGGAGGGTCCTCTATAATACACATTTGCGGTTACGTTGCCACTGTAATATCACCTTTTGTTGCTTATCTCGGAGTCATAAAGTCCTGGCTTCCACTGATGACTTCTGGCATTGTTGGCTTAATCACTGTGTTTCTAGCCTTTTTCTTGCCTGAAACAACTAAGAAAGACTTGCCTTACACCTTTGAGGATAGTGAAGAAATGATTAGAACACAAGCTTACTTCGTGTTTCCTTGTATTCAGAAGGAAAACAAAGAAATTAAAGGTCACGTAAACTCTACGTTCACAAATTAAGGTTGTGATGAAAATTAGACAAAATTGTGTATAAATCGTAAAAAGAAGTAAGATCTAACTGCTTAATTAGATCTGATAGCACGTTTTTTCACAAACTGACATCGGAACGTCAGCAAACTTGTTGGTCAACTAGCTACTTAATTAACTTTAAAGATGAAAGCCAGTTAACCCTCAATGCATTTGTAATTAAATATTGAGTAAAACTTTTAGTTTCAAAGTAATTTAACTTAGTTAAAGACTTTACCCCAGCTTTTTGTAACTCTTAATAAATAACACTGTTTTTGTATTGATGTAACCTATATTTTGTGAGACTAGATCGTTGAAAAAATAATAATATGTATAAATAGTCATATGATGTAGGATGATTGTTATATATTTAATGTATTCCTTAAATCTAATAGTGTTTATATTTGTTTCATTGTATGTAACATGTATACTGGGTTTTTTTTTGGATTCATAAGACAATTTTTTGTATTATTTACTAGCTGTGTTGATATTAGATAGCCTATTAGCCTTCCTCGATAAATTAATATACATATACAACAAATAAAGAATTTTCCAAGTTGAATAAATAACTGATGTAGATGAATGTGTAAGTATGATCCAATTTATCTGGATAAATCACGTCACGTCAGGCAGTCACGTCATGTACATGGCAGTAGCTTTAATTTCATGACCAGGCTCGCCTAATCAGTGGCTGACTGTTTTAGGCCTGGGGTGGCAAAAAGCTGTACGAGGCCCCTAGTAAGGATACGAGCAGCGTTGCTTGCCCGACATTGGGGGGGGGGGGGGGATCTTAAATCCAACAGTGCCTCCCCCACCCAATTTGGGGGGGGGGGGGGGGGAGAGGTCCATTTTGAGATCAAGAGTTGTGGATTCGATCCCCAACCAGGACAAACATTCGTATGATGATACTTGTATTTGTTCTGTGTATTAATATCTAATATTTAAGTATATATTTGTAATATCACTGTTGATTCTGATATCCGAAACTCAAGTTAGATTCGCTATTAATATGTAACGTTACGATATGATAACGATAGATATAACGACGTGAGTAGCTTAAGCAAGCTACTTACGTCGGAGTCGGATCAATGTATGTGATATAGTCGGATGCACTGATGTTATTCATAGTTAAGTTTATTTTAAGACCTGGCATCTAAGTATCGGGGGATTAGTAGTATTTGTTAATTTTTGTTGTAATTTTGATATAACCTACCTTATTGCAAGTTAACTACAATGTACGCAAGTACTTTTAATGTTTATTATTATAATGCTTGGCGATTGGCGAATAAATTATTATAAATAATGACGTATAAATATTGTTAAAAACTTTATTATTTTCTGACGATTTTCTTTTATTTTCTATTTGCATGCGAAGGATATAATTATTTTCTATTTGACCGGCCCAATGGTCGAGTGGTCGGAGATCCTAGTCACGAACACTAAACCAAGGGTCACGGTTTCGAACCTCGCTAGGGGCAAATGTTTCGTGTGATGAACATGGACATTTGTACTCGAGTCATGGATGTTTATAATGTATTTATTTTTAAGTATGTCTATCCGTTTACCGAGTATCCATAGTATAAGCATAAGCTTAGTTTGGAACTAGGGAATTGGTGTGCCAGTCTGGACGATTTATCTATTATAATTAACTAACGAGAATTTTGGCTGCTGTTAGAATCTTAGTATTATCATCCTGACGCAAATAGCTTTAAATGCAAACAACCTCTGTTATAATAAAGATTAAATACATTGTTTGTTACATTACTTTTTATCTTTATAGTTTTATTCTCTTTGTAAGTATTCAAAGCGTAATTGTAATACGTTATAATTACATCTTACTTAACATAAGAAAGAAAATGTTTTATTTAAATGTTTAAGTTCTTAGTATCAGCTATCAATATGGGGTAATTAACACTAGTTATCAAATGGAATTCCTTTTACTAGTTGTCATAATTTAAACAATTATGAGTTATTAAACATTATAGCGTCTTGTTTGATATGCTTAACTGAGTATTTTATTTATTAACGATTTTATAACTCATTCAAAATACAATTGTTATATATTAATAACACGAGGATCCTTTAAAATATTTTTATGAAATAGATTTTGTGTGCATGGTCCAAAAATTGTCTGGTTCCCCTATCTTAGGGTTACGAAGGTCAGATCGGCAGTCGCTTCAATGTAATTACTAGACTCGCTAAATCCTGGATCATGGTCTAACACGGGACATAACGCTAGGAAGATGATGTTTTTGTGTGCATGATGGATCAACTATTTTCTTTGTTTAGAATGTCAGAGTATAATACTTGTGTATCCTATATTAGTTGATGATCAGATAGTGCAGATCCGATGATATCTAATGAGCGGAGTTAGCTCAATGATAAGGACACGCGCCTCATTACCGAGGGGCGCGGGTTCAAACTTCAAACCCGCACGTAACTCTGGATATTCCAAATCTATGTACCTACGTATACGTATTTATACCAATAGCTCAGCGGTGAGGGAAAACATCGTGATGAAACCTGCAAATTCAAACTTTGGATGTGTAACCATGGCCCAAAAATAATATGGTTCTTCTATCTTAGGGTTACAAAGGTCAGACCGGCAGTCACTTCAATGTAATTACCAGACTCGCTTAGTCCTGGAACATGGTTTAAGTGGACCCCGTACTAACACGGGACATAACACTAGGAAGATGAGAAAGGATCAGAGCAAGCCAGCCAGCTGTGTTGATGTCACTGCTTTTCTCAGTCTTCCAGCAAACCCGACAATTTTTTTTTAGTAGGCTAAAATTACTTGAACATTTAGCGGTTTGGTGCCGTACCTAAGCATTCAATATGGTGTTATTTAATTTGACAGTAGGGTTATATTATAGTCTTTATTATAGTATGATTGTAATTTTTATCGACGATTTTTAACACGAGGAACTTTTAAAATATTTTCGAACTATTATTTCTGCCCCTTTGACTCTGCCTACCCCTTTGGGATTATGGGCGTGATGTTATGTATGTATGTATGATTATAATTATGCAATGAATTGTCAATTTTTAAATTTTGGCATATTTATAATTGCATGTTTCTTACCTTAAATATACCTTATTTAAGAATAGTACTTACTGTATTCATAAAATACACTGGAAATAGCCGGTGCAGAGAAAAAAGTGACCTTATATTTTAATCTCGAAACTTAACTCAAGAATTGGGATGTTGACACAATTTATATTTAATTTTGAAATATCAATTCTGAAAAACAAAGTATCGTAGTATGCTGTTAAGCCTTATTGATTTTATATCATATTGAGTCTAAGATTTTTAATTTTACAAAAACTGCCTAATATTGAGTCAGTTGACAATACAAACTAGTGACGTCACAAGTTGACAAGCTCATACAAAATCTATGAAGTGATTTCGTTTTGATAGCTCTTCAAAAGTATCTCAATTGACTAGCCAGTCAACATCCCTATTATGTAACTTAAGAGGTGTAGCTATCGCCGTATCAATGATATGAAGCTCCCGCTCTATATGGGCCCCTGAGTTTAAAACGTAAACATTTACGTTGTCTACAACGATAATATCGATGGTAAAAAGGACTCGTCAATACATTTAGTACTGGGCCCACGTATGATTAGCTAGGCCACTGTAAGCATTAGTACTTTTAAATCGCTAAATCAAATTTGATTATCTAGCAAAGACATAATAAAGAGTAGACACGATTCGCTCCATTTAAACTTGAATGAAGGTGAAGGGTTAAGGGTTATTGATCTGATAGTTCCAACGGTATACATACATAACACTACGCCCGCAATCCCCGAAGGGGTAGGCAGAGTCAAAGGGACAGCAGTAACTTAAACCAACATTTAGCCAAAAATAAAGTAGTATAGTGTATGTAATATATTACTCCGTAAAGCAAAAACTTTGTACCCCTTTTTGCGATACGCCTTTGTTCCCATTTGTTCTACTGAATAGTTCTACGGTAGAACTAGTGAGAATTTTTTCTCATAAGTTCTACGATTTCACAAGTTACTGAATAGTAGTTCAAGTGGAAACTCTTTATTCCCACTTCTTCTACCTGTCCTTTACGGTAGAACTAATGGGAGTTTCTGTTCTCACAAGTATTACGTTATGATATGTCCCTGAATAGTTGAACAAGTGGAACTAGAGTTCTATGTAGTCACTGTCGCCTAGGAGTATGCAGTTTGGCACAGTTTAAGTTTATAAGGATAAGGAGTGCATGAGCTAATATTCAAATAATTAAAGCATTAGTCTTTTTTTATTTTTTTTATTTAGGCAACGGCCTCCCCCTTTGACTGCCACTCCTCTCTGCACTGTGCCACTTCTTCCTACCTATATTAAATTAATAAAAGCGAATTATGATCAAATTTCAACCAGTGGGCAACCTCTAATAATATAAACAGAAGTCTAAGTGGGTGTATAACTCCTGTAAAAATCACAAGATTTCACCAATATGTTCGCTAACATCGAATTTAAGTATCACCCATTTCAGGATCAGCTGTATTTCACTGTATTTGCTCTAGGCCAAGGCTTATAAAATTACCATTACCGTGTAACATGTCGCAATTTCACGTCTGAGTGTGACATTATATTTTTATCACTTGCCATGTTAAGTACGAACAAAGAGTAATACTGTTTTTATACTGACATTTACCATAAGACACAAAGATAAGGCGTATGCGTAACGGAAAAAAAATTGTTTTCATATTATACACTAGTAGTGTCACGCCGTTTCACACGCGTAGTTGCCGTTCCGTTGCGAACTCGGGGAATAAATATAACGTATGTTACTTGCTGATGATATAGCTTTTGATTGGTGAAATAATATTTAACATAGATTTAGTGGTTTAGGCGTTTAAGCGTAACAAACAAACACACTTTATAATTTATCTAGATTTAGAAGTTACTGGCCATTTTAAACGCGGGAAACGTACCTAATAAAAAAATATACCTAATTCTTTTTTATTTTAAGCAGTCTTAGTTGTCTCTTTGTGTAACACAGCTATCTATCAATTGAAGTTTAATCAAAATCGATTGAATTGTTTCGGAGATTAGGAAGATCGAACAGATATGCAAACATTTGTATTGTTTTAAGCAGATTCTATATAGATTTTAATGTTCTCAAATAAGCATTTAAAATGATTGAAACTGTAAAATTCACGGTCTTACACGTAAGATAATAATCTAATTTTAGAAGTCAGCTGTTTGTTTTATCGTAGCGTAGCATAATCTTCTTCCATTGCTTGCTGCTAATCACCATCTATCTTAGCTGGCCAATACCATGGTGCCTCAATAATATATTTAAGGTTTCTGACTCGTCTTGTAGGCACATATTAGTTGAATTATTTTAAATTATATTCCGATGTCGAAAACTTTAATGGCATATTCCGGCTTAAGTTGTTTATTACATTACCTATATACTCAAAATCACATATATTATATATAATCATAAAACCTATACCCAGTACCTACATTATTAGTTGCTATTTGCTACGTGCTAGGTAAGTTGGTACATTTTTAGTCCCAGACCAACATAGGACCTAACTATGAAATTATATGACTAGCCCGTTTGTCGAGTGGTGAGAAGGGTCTCTCACCAGCCACGAAACCAAGAGTTGCGGGTTCGAATTCCACTAGAGTAAAATGTTTTGTTTGATAAACGTTTATTTCTTTATTAATCAACGTATTTAAGTATGTCTAACCGTTCACCTAGTAACCATAGCTTAGTTTGGAACTAGGGAATTGGTGTGTCAGTCTTGGATAATTTATTTATTATTATTAATTTAATTTCTTTAGTGTATTTACGTTTCGCCGACAACAACAATTCTATCCTTCAGCAACATCTACAGAATATCAGTATAGCGAAGTCAACGTGACTTCAGTGCTGTCTGCTTTCACAAAATCATAATAACATAGGTATATCCTGAATTAAATAATTTTTTTTTAAGGAAAGAACTTATAAGTACAATAGTGGTGGTGGGGTGGACATGTTCTATGAAGTCAAAGTCAAAGTCAAAGATTACCTAAAGAAGAAAATACAACCATGTTTAAATTCTTAGTTTCACTACGCAAAGACCAAATTTCGGAATAAGTTAGGATATGAATCACATTCCAAATATATTTTAACTTTTCTAAAGAATATTTTTGCAAGTGTTTATTTATTAAAAACCTATGTAATTTTATATAGTACTATAAAATACTTTAGCATTTCATCATCCTTTTGGTTGAAATGAGATGACACCGGCTGTAATATAATAATTGAATGTTTACTCGGACATTAAGCGTAACGCTCGGATATAACTGGAGATCCCTCATTTAACTATCATTATCATTATTTGTGCAGCTTAATTGATAAGATTGCCTCGTTGACAGCTCACGGCAGCCTCGACACTGTTTTGATTGTGGTGACGTCTCTGTTGTGTAATATCTGTTTATAGTTCATTACGTGGTATTAAGTCAGCGGTGGTAGCTCGATGGCAAGGACACACGCCTTATTTCTAAGGGGTACGGCATGTATCTCTGAATTTTTCAAATTTATGTACGTATTTATACTACTAACTCGTAATCTGATGATCAACGTCGTATGAAACGATGTGTAACCATGATCCAAATTTGTATGGTTCTCCTTTATGGGTTACGATGCTCAGACTGGCAGTCGCTTCAACATAATTAATAGATCCGCAAAATTTAGGATGACCATGTTTTAAGCAGACTTCTAATAATAATGAGATGAAAACGTAGGAAGATGAAGTTGATGATGATTAAAATGACGCTGACGCTTTATCTACTGGGTCATAACACGAACCATCATAGAATTTTAATCATGATGTAACATTTTACAAGTGCATCGTCATTTTATACATAAAACATATCCTATTTGTCCATTCTCATACTTAACCAATAATGGTTTATCCCACGGATATTGCGTTCAGCATCTGTAGTCAGTTAGCATCTGCACGGAATGAATCGAAGTCTGTTCCGTTTAACTGATGTTAAAAATAAAATATATATTGTTAACTTAACTTAACATCACGCCTGTAATTCCCGAAGGGGTAGGCAGAGTCAAAGGGGCAGCATGCCCTTCAACCACATTCAGTCATAAATAAAGCTGGGGTGGGTTAGATGAAAAATTATGATAAAGCAGTGACAAGTGGCTAACCTATCGCCTACACAATCACACACCCAAAACCCGATATACCATTAGCCGCCTTTTACGATATGCTAGGGAAGAACCACAGTTGGTATATTCTTTTTAAGTCCCAGACCAACACGGGACAGTGGGCTGGGTTGGATGGCAAGCTGTAAAAAAGGAGTGACAAGTGGCTAGCTCATCGCCTACTCAGTCACATACCCAAATGCCCGTAAACCATTAGTCGCTTTTTACGACATGCTAGGCAAGAACCACAGTTGGCACATTCTTTTTTTTTGTCCCAGGTCAACATGGGCCAAGTCCCAGACCAACATGGGACAAAATATATTGTTAACAGTCGATATTCCGTTGATTACTTTTAATTTGCTTTGACATGAAGCTGGTTGGAACTAAATGAAATTTGTCACAAAAGAATATTATCGTTTAGATACTAAGAAAATATTTTTGATCCACGGGAAGCACGACAACTTGTCTGGAATATTTCGAGTTCCACACGGGATAAAGATAGTGAATAATAGGTAAAAATACAAAAAAAGAACTTAATATTTGACGATTAGGGATTGCAATCCAGCGGCATTTTTAGATAGATCCAGGATATCCTGGATACACCAGAGTTAAAATTGTGCTGGACCCAGCGGGACCAGCATTCTAATTAGAAATAATTGACTGGCCTGGTCGAGTGGTCAGAGACCTTGGCCACGAATCCAAGGGTGAACATGGACATTTGTAGGTACTCGAGTCATGGATGTTGATAAACGTATTTAAGTATGTCTATCCGTTCACCTAGTATTCATAGCACAAGCATAAGCTTAGTTTGGAGCTGGGAATTGGTGTGTCAGTCTGGAGAATTTATTTATTTGTTTATTTATTATTAATCTTTGTCCCTAGTAGGGAATGAAATCCAGCGGTGTTGAACCAGCACATGTAGTGACATGGATCCAGTGGGATCCGGCATTGCAATCCCTCGACGATTTAACAGACTAAAACAAAGTAGAAGACCCAGAGTAAACATAAGAGCTCCAGGTATCTACTTTCATCGGAGGACTCGAGAAGTAGGTATCTAATTTTCTCAGGTTCAGCTTAAGATTGCTCGCTCTGGGACACAACTAATAAAAAGTTACGGTTTCTCATTAACGCTGGCAACAAAGTTTCCTATTTCCTACTAGACTGCTGAGTACAAAATATGTTTACGGGTTTGAGTATAATTTTATTTATAAGTATAGGATGCAATAACAATTTATTTTTAATGTATGTAACTGTAACTCTGTTGTTTATTCAAAATATTATATTATTTAATTATTCTATAGATATTTTTTTAACCAGACAAGGAAGCATGAATTTTATTGATTTGAACTTAAAAAAAGGAAAGTATTTGTCTCTACAAAATTGACATGCCGGTTGATCTTGTGATCCTGGCCACGATATTAAAGGTGGTTGGATCGAGTCCAGAGGGGCAAATGTGTCGTGTGATGAAAATGGACATTGTATTTAAATCAGTAATAGACGTTTTAAGTATTTGTTACTTGCCATTTGTTTTTTAATTTTTGTTATATTTTATTTGTCACTTAATAAATCATTTTTCTTTTCTTTATTTTTATCCGTTGCCTTGTATCCAAATTACAAACTTAAAGATTGGTTTGGAGCTAGGGAAATGGTATGTTATCCTGTATAATATATTACTTTTTTTTAAAAAATCTGGTTTTACCAACAACTTGGTGGTGCACTTGATTCCATTAACTTAAAAGTAAAGTCTTAAACATTGCATCAACGGGCTGTCAAAAGTGTAAAAGTGAACAATGTAATTGCCTCGTATATGTCAGACGACAAATGATGCAGCTACCCTCTGCGATGTTACACATGTCACGTCTTGCTAAACGATCGATGTCGCGTTAATTTAGCTCGCATGTCGCGTCTCGACACGGCTCACCCGAGGCCGCGAAGGAGTATGGAGGGTTCAACGTTAGAAAAAATTAAAGGATGTTAGAGGCCATTTCGTCATTCGCTCTTTTTCCTAGCGTCGTAACTTCCTAATCAGGCCCTCAGGCGGAGGTCGTTTCGGCTATATGATATGATGCATATGCTATATACCACCTTCATAATCCTAAAAGGAACGAGATAGTAGAATATAGATCTACATCTAGCTTACCTCTTCCAGGATTACGGGCGTCATATTATGTTATGTATGTATGTTTCTAGTTGGTTATACAGATCGATTTCCTATGCAACCACTTGTCTTTTGTATAATTTATGTCTAGCTACTAGCCGCCATTAGTTCCGTTCATCTAAACGTCCCATGTTTGTTGTCCCACTGTGTTTCTTGCCTAGCATGTCGTAGAAGACGACTTATGGTATATGGGGTTTTGGGTATGTGATTGTGTAGGCGACGAGATAGCCACCAGTCACTGCTTTTCTACAATTTTCCATCTAACCCAGCCTATTGTCCCATGTTGGTCTGGGACTGAAAAAGAATATGCCAGCTGTGGTTCTTGCCTAGCATGTCGTAAAAGGCGACTAATGGTATATCGGGTTTTGGGTGTGTGAACAATCACACAGGCGATAGGTTATAGTCTAAGAAAATAGGCCTTTAAATACGAATTTGAGGTAAATACTTGAATTTTTGATATAAGTTACTTTGAACGATTTAAAAACGATCAGATTTTATAAAGAAATGCCCTGTTTATATTTTCGCTAACATTAAAATTATCCGAGATAGGGCGGTTAGAAGCTTGTGGATGATAGTAATAGTCCGGTCAGTTTCCCATTTTGATCTGAAAGGATAGGACCAACGGGAAAATTTGTGTGTGTACTAGATATTTAACAATCCAGAAATTCAGGTCTCTGACACATCAGGTTAGCTAAAAAAAAAGCGCGGAAGATCGAAAAAGGCAAACAACTCATGAGTAGTGCAAAATATTGAAAAATGCTAAAGGTAAAAGTTATAGATAATTGAATTTCCTACAAAAATGGTATCTGCATATTTTTTCATAAGTACGATATTTTTCGCAAAAAACACACCTAAGTGTAAAATTATTTAAAAATGTTTTTTATCTTACAAGTTTTTCTCAATAAATAATAATGCGTATAGGTACATTATTATGTCTATTTTTCAATAATAAGCAGCACTTTAAAAAATATTTTTTCCTTACTAAGATGAATTTTTTTTTTCTCATCCTGACGGGTTTTTAATGCAGAATTAAATCCTTTGGTTTATGCGAAATCCGTCTACTTAGTACCTGTAATTTATTAACTTTCATTGAATAAAGAGAAATGATCGGTAGTGACTGCCTGACCGAGTCAGGATTTCTTGCCAAAACCGAAACCGAAACCGAACATTAGGCAGCTCTCTTAGTTTTGGCTTAGGTTGACATAGCATGTTGAAATGAAGTGTATCTTTACAAGCTGTTATGTCTATATGTAATAGAGAGATTAGAAAAAAATATTGGTTACGTTCTTTTTTTCTTTTGTTCAGAAAAATAAGAATGACAAATACAGCGCGTTAAAGGTCCCCGTGACGTCACTTGTTCCGTAAATGCGCCGCGCTCCAGATTTTTGAAGCGCTGTATCTTTGCAATTTTCCAAGTATTCGATAAAGCAAAAAATACGTATTCAATATTTTGATAATTTTACTTACGAAACAAAACAAATATTTTTTCAAGTAAACAGGAGGAATCATCAAAAGCAAAGAAGGCCAAAAAACCCTTCACAGTTTAACATTTTATCAAGAACAAAAGCCTAGAAATCCAACTCACTTAACAAGTTCTTAAGCTAGACAAACTCATCGACCAAGCGGATATACCAATATACCAATACTGAGGAACATCTTAATAACAGTAATTAATAAAATTATAATAGAGTAATGCCAGCTTATACAGTTGCTTCTTGGAACATCAATAGCCTGGTCGTTTATGTTATTATGTTGAAATTCTACTCCCATAGCATAACATTGATGTACTGCTTGTCTCTGAAGCACAACTAATATTCAATCACATAAGTGCTTTATTGAAGCCTATGTAAATAAAGATAAGTTCAGCATTACAATCAAGGACTACCACATTTACTCAATCTTCCATCCAGACGGGACTGCTCATGCAGGAACTGCTGTGATTGGGAAAAGAAATATAAACCATAAAGTACTACCAAAATATAAAACAGTACATCTGCAGGTAACATCTGTCATGGTGCAAGATGAACATGGTCAGCTAAAACATACAACATAGGAAAATCAATTTACTGACTATTTTAGGACCCCTTGTCATAGATTTATAAATTCAGACGTGACTCCCATGCAAAGAATGTTGCATTTGAGTCTGAATTCTTTGCATGGGAGTCACGTCTGACTCTTCCAAGAGGACGAGAGCTGAAGAAAATCCTTGACAAGAACAACGTCTACGTATTCAGCACAGGTCAAACAAAATATTCGACAAGCTCTATGGTGCATTCCGTAGTGATCCTTTTTTTTTTCCCGGGTGTAATCCGTCATTCCCCCGAGAGACGAGAACTGCGGGAGTATGTCAGACTCCTACTGACTAAAACACCCGGGGTATTCCGCCGCATCGCTTCTGGAGAGGAGCCCTGGGAACGCTATGCCTACCAATGAACCCCTCCCACCTGCGGTTGCTCTTGCGAGCACGACTTTAACATTGCTCCATCGAGCTATACTTCGACTAGATGCCCCGGAACACAAGGGGCGTCTACGTCTGGCTAGGATGCCGGTGATGGACCCCCCTATTCATCACTAGCTAGCGCAGGCTAAGGCGGCATGCATGCATATTTACCAAACCAGCCATGGCTAGTTAGTATTTGTGCCAGGTTGAATGTCATTTCGCCATGTTTGCAGCTGACCCAGTCTTGGAGGACTTATTACATCAACTAGTTCCTGGCTAGCTCCCGAGTTATCAAGTCTTTCCGACCATATGACGAGCAATGCTTCTCGCGCTTCATCCCGCCATGCTTGGACCTCGCGGGGGTGAGGACGAGGATTCTCACCTGATTCGATGGCTGGGTCTGGGTGTTAATATACAATATTTAAGTATATTTTAGTATTACCACTGTTGTTTTTGACAACTGTATCAGAAGTGCTTAAGCTACTTACCTCGGAGTCAGATCAATGTATGTGATGTCGTGGGATATTTATTTATCAAACATATTGGCCCACAGATCCCAAGAAACGACCAGACGTCCTAGACTTTCTGGTTTTTAATGGATTCTCAGAGCGATATTCAAATATTAAAAGCTGTTATGATAGCAGTTCAGATCATACACAAATCATTACGACTATAAGTTCTACAATACAATAATAGAAAAACCTATTCAGTAAAAATACAGACTGACACGGTACGCCTTTAGAAAACACATAGACTTAAATATAGTTATAAAAGTTCTACTTAAAACAAGTAATGACATCGACGAGGCATATATTATGGTTTCTGGACATGGAGGTCCATAATTGACGCGTTTGAAGTTGCCCATTCCATAATCTTGGGATAGGGGGATGGAATCTTCGCTATATCATTTGATAAAGCCATTGCATTAAATTCCACCACTTAACTATAATGGAGGCACTGCTTTACTATTGGGTACCGACATATCTGCGGGTTTTGCATGGAAGTAGAATAAGCACGCGGTCGAGGTGCATGCACTGCGTAAAATCTGCGGTGTATCGCTCACAGACTGCGTTCGGAACAATGATGAAAGAAAAAGAGTTGGTCTGAAAGACAACGTCGGAGTTAAGGTAAGAAAAAGCATGCTCTGGTGATCCGGACATGTGGGTTAAGTAGATGACGAAAGATTGAGCGAAAGTGGAAGAATGAAGGAGCCGCGGAAGGTCCAGGCTTACCCACCATGACCAAATTGGTCGTGCGGTAACAGAAAAGTGAAGGTGAAAATGTTAAAGTAGCAAGTGAGGTGTGTAAGGATCGTGCCATACGACGTTTGGTTCTCTTCTACCCCACTAGGGAAGTGGCGTGAAGTTTAGTTTAGTTAAGTTCAAAACCATAGAGCTGAAGTCATCGAGGTCACATATTAAAGCCTGGATATCATTAGGGACTAGGGGACTTGTGAAACTTGGTGCCACTGCATCATCAGATGTCTTGATAAAAGCTTTGACCAAACATTAGAAATAATACAGACGGGACTAAACTAGACTTGAGCTCAATGGTAAGGACACGCACCTCTTAACCGAGGAGTGCGGGTTCAAACCCGGGCATGTTAACCACCTCTGTATTTTCAAATCTATGTACGTATTTATTACCACTAGCTCGACGGTAAGGGGAAAACATCGTGATGAAACCAGCAAATTTAAATAACTAGGATTTGTAACCATGATCCAAAATTTGTCTGCTTCCCTTATCTTAGGGTTACGAATGTCAGATTGGCAGTCCCTTCAATGTAATTATCAGACTCGCTAGATCCTAGATCATGGTCTAAGCGGATCCCGTCTAAGCACGGAACATAACGCTATGAAGATAAAGACTGACACTACATGAGCACTTACAGCTTGATGTTTCGGCATATCGCGTTTAGTCCAGTCAGTATTATTTCTACTGACAATTCAACGAGAAAGTTTAAAATCAAAAATCAAACAAACTCAAACTCGATGGGTTAATGTTACAATTTTTTGCTATATCGAATACTCGGAAAATTACAAAAGTACAGCGCTTCAAAAATCTGTAGTGTCTGGAGTGAGCGCGTCACGGGGACCTTTAACGCGCTGTATTTGTCATTCTTATTTTTCTGAACAAAAGAAAAAAAACGAAACCAATATTTTTTTTAATCTCACAGTGAGATAGACACCGGGTCAGGAGACATAAAAGTAAAGATACACTTCATTTCAACATGCTATGTCAACCTAAGCCAAAACTAAGAGAGCTGCCTAATGTTCGGTTTCGGTTTCGGTTTTGGCAAGAAATCCTGACTCGGTCAGGCAGTCACTACTGATCATTTCTCTTTATTCAATGAAAGTTAATAAATTACAGGTACTAAGTAGACGGATTTCGCATAAACCAAAGGATTTAATTCTGCATTAAAAACCCGTCTAGATGAGAAAAAAAAATTAATCTTAGTAAGGAAAAAATATTTTTTAAAGTGCTGCTTATTATTGAAAAATAGACTTAATAATGTAGCTATACGCATTATTATTTATTGAGAAAAACTTGTAAGAAACATTTTTAAATAATTTTACACTTAGGCGTGTTTTTTGCGAAAAGCATCGCACTTATGAAAAAATATGCAGATACCATTTTTGTAGGAAATTCAATTATCTATAACTTTTACCTTTAGCATTTTTCAATATTTTGCACTACTCATGAGTTATTTGCCTTTTTCGATCTTCCGCGCTTTTTTTTTTAGCTAACCTGATGTGTCAGAGACCTGAATTTCTGGATTGTTAAATATCTAGTATACACACAAATTTTCCCGTTGGTCCTATCCTTTCAAATCAAAATGGAAAACTGACCGGACTATTACTATCATCCCTAAGCTTCTAACCGCCCTCTATCTCAGATAATTTTAATGTTAGCGAAAACATATACAGGGCATTTCTTTATAAAATCTGATGCTCTACAACTTTTATTTAAACCTTTTTTTTCTACTACTTACCGTTTTCCCAAAATTTCAAAAACAAATACTTTTTTTTTTTTTTTCAAATGTTCTCGGGGGTGATTTTACAAAAAAATTTCACAGATCGTTTTTAAATCTTTCAAAGTAACTTATATCAAAAATTCAAGTATTTACCTCAAATTCGTATTTAAAGGCCTATTTTCTTGGACTATAACCTATCGCCTGTGTGATTGTTCACACACCCAAAACCCGATATACCATTAGTCGCCTTTTACGACATGCTAGGCAAGAACCACAGCTGGCATATTCTTTTTCAGTCCCAGACCAACATGGGACAATAGGCTGGGTTAGATGGAAAATTGTAGAAAAGCAGTGACTGGTGGCTATCTCGTCGCCTACACAATCACATACCCAAAACCCCATATACCATAAGTCGTCTTCTACGACATGCTAGGCAAGAAACACAGTGGGACAACAAACATGGGACGTTTAGATGAACGGAACTAATGGCGGCTAGTAGCTAGACATAAATTATACAAAAGACAAGTGGTTGCATAGGAAATCGATCTGTATAACCAAAAACAAATACTTTTTATTTTTTTTTCAAATGTTCTCGGGGGTGATTTTACAAAAAACTTTCACAGATCGTTTTTAAATCTTTCAAAGTAACTTATATCAAAAATTCAAGTATTTACCTGAAATTCGTATTTAAAGGCCTATTTTCTTGGACTATTAGCCGCTTGTCAATGCTTTTTCACAATTTCCCATCTAACCCAGCCTGGCTTTATTTTTGGCTGAATGTGGTTGAAGGGGCATGCTGCCCCTTTGACTCTGCCTACCCCTTCGGGGATTATGGGCGTGATGTTATGTATGTATGTTATATTGCGTTTGTAATTTCCAGGACTAGTTTTAAACGGAATCAATACGAACGGGAAGTTTGTATGAAAAAAAGTATTCTTAATGTTTGTACCCGGACGAAGTCGGGGCGGGCCGCTAGTTAATGATTTAAAATTCACATGTACGTGCACATACATCCTTACTAATATTATAAATGTGTAAGAGTGTATGTTTATATGTATGTTATATTAAAACGTCAAAACGGCTAAACAGATTTTGATGAATTTTCACATAGAAATAGATAAGATTTAGAAGAAGGAGTATAAGATATAAGGTTGTTTTTTATTAATCTTGCACGCGGACAAATTTAGGAAACGGCTTTAGTTTAGTTTTTTCTAATCAGTCCGAAAAAAATCTGTATTATAACAATAAACGGTACCCACTCTAGTAAGAACAGCAAACAAGGCTAGGAGTGTAAAAGTTACGGCTATTATGGCCCATTTAAAATACGTGAAACGATTGAAGCGTGGCGATTGGCCGAGAACTTGCTATTCAAGTTATTTTTAGTTTTTCAGTAAGTCCTGAGTGCTGTCTTAAGTAGTCAATAGTAGCTACGACCGCATAATGTCGGTCTAATTATGAATAATTGTTTTTCTATTATCTTGGTATAATGTTTGACAATGGTATATTTTTACATACATACATATATAATTTCCAGTGAAAAAATATTTCGAATCCAATGACATATTTAACAACATTGATGGACAATTTAAAAAAGATAGAGTTTAATATCATCATGCGTAAATTAAAAAAAATATCACATAAAGTCCCAATTGGGATGTTTTCGAACATTCAGACCGCGCGCGTTTAATACATTTTCTTATGTAATATCATTATATTTTTGGCCACAAAACCAAAGGTCGTAGGTTCTGACTCTGCTAGAAGCATATGTTCAAGTGATGACTATGGTAATCGACTCATGTACGCTAGTAAAAATGTAATCTAGTTATTTATAGAGAACAATATCCATGCTTAAACATAACATAACATAAAGACCATAGTCCCCGAAAGAATAGGCAGATTCAAAGGGGCAGCTGGCTCCAACCAAATTCAGCCAAAGATAAAACTTTTAAGTCCCAGACCAACATGGGACAATGGGCTGGGTTAAATGGAAAATTATGAAAAAGTAGTGACAAGTGGATAGCTCGTCGCCTACACAATCACATACCCAAAACCCCATATACCATTACTTAGTCGTCTTTTACGACATGCTAGGCAAGCAACACAGTTGGCACATACTTTTTTTTTAGTCCAAGACCAACATGGGACATAAGTGGGTATCCATGATTAGTTTAGAGCTAAATAATCAGTATGGTAATCAATCTAGTAAAAGAGCCCTCATTTTTTATCTAGAAAGTATGGCTATAACCATTTAACTCCTCAATGCTCATACGTTATTTGAAATGATGGATCTGTACAAGTCTTACTGACGTAGTTCGAAGAGCAGACATCAGACACACCTAGGTAATTACTGGACTTGATGTAGTAAAAGACGTAAGAACCTTTCAACGAGGTGCGGAAGGTACACATAGGTACATAGTCAATAACGCCCCCATAGCAGTTTACATTTCATTACTCATTCTTTGAGAGCCCACGTTTTGTTACTGCTATCTTTGTGTCCTGTCAGCAGTGCCCCGCGGTTTCACCCGCATAGCTCCCCTTTCTGTAGGAATATGGGGATAAAATATAGCCTATGTTACTTCTGGATAATGTAGCTTTCCAATGGTGAAAGATTTTTTAAAATCGGCAAAGTAGTTTTTGAGTTTATTCATAACAAACATACACACACACAAAGATAGAAATCTTTCCTCTTTATAATATTAGTATAGAAATATAGATATGCCCGTGAACTTGCCTTGCCATTCTTTGGCCATCTTTTTAGGTACCCAATGGACTGAGACAAAGCCTAGAAGGTGGAGCTGGATTTTCAGTACAGGTCGTGAAAGGTCCAGAAACGAATCAACAAGGCTAACACAGAATCTTAGCCGGTATTTCTCAAAACACTTAATAAACATCCCTGAAACCGCAACCATTTAGGATGGTCAGAAAAAAAATAACCATGCTCTCCTCTTGACTCCTCTCTTATGCTATCTCCGGTTCAATAATACCGGATCCGATCCGGCTCGTAAATCCGTTAAGTAAGTAGAGGTCATGGTCATAAAAAGGTTGCCACATGAGCAACCATATTTTTTTGAATTTTCTGAAACAGTGGCCGTTTCAGAAATTCCAAAAAAATATGGCTGCTTTTTATACTAGATGCAGCAAACGGCCTGGTCGCCTGATCGTAAGTAATTACTGTCGCCTATGGACAAATGTAACACTAGAGGAATTGTCTATTCGTAACTGGCTTTTAAGGCCTCAAGGGCTCCATCAATTATGAGTGGTGGGTAAAAAATCCGATAAATTACCGGAGGGAACTAAGCTGGGACTAATACCCATTCCGCAAGTAGCGTCGTAGATTTCTATATACCTATCAATTTACACGGCTACTTTTTCGTAAAGTACGGTTCTGAAACATTCCAGATATTGCCATACATACATTATTCAATACCATAACATCTAGCGAGTTAGAGTGAGGAAAAAGTGGTGTACCAATTTTTTTATTAGATTTCTCACTCTCATGATATCAAGCTGGTTGAAGAGTGACTGCGTTATCAGTATGATTTGGTTCTGCCATTAAAAATGTGGGGTGGGAGTTAAAGGGTGAATAATATTTGACGAATTATCATACCTGCCAAATATACAAACAAAATTTCATTAAAATCGTTCGAGTTGTTTCGGAGGAATGCGACACCACCGTGTTACGAGGTTTTTAAATAATAATTAATATTCATAATAATATTCAACGACATCACATACATTGATCTGACTCCGAAGTAAGTAGCTTAAGCACTTGTGTTACGGATATCAGAAACAACAGTGGTATTACAAATATATACTTATATATTGGATATTAACACCCAGACACAGAACAAACACAAGTATTCATCACACGAATGTTTGTCCTGGGTGGGGATCGAACCCACAACTCTTGGCGCATGGGGCAGGGTCACTACCGAATGCGCCATCGAGCTTGTCAATAATTAGATATTACATGTTTCTTTTTAAGACGACAACATTGGTCGACTGTACTCCTTATACCAGAAGAGTTAAACCCCGCTAATTGAGTGTAGCTACTTTGCGAAGGGCGTGCCGTCCATTAGCACAATGAGCGATGGTTGATACCGAATCCATCAAATTGATTACAATAACGTGCAATTGTGCTGTCAAAATAATTTGGATGGGCTCGGAAAATGACCTTGAGATGACGTGGTTGGCGAATTGTGTAATGGTCCAAGGGTAGATTATTTGGTTGAGGTGTTGCAAAAAATATAGCAACTGCTTTTTCTTAACGATTTTCTGTAAGTACTTTAATTCTATAGAGCAGATTTCACTTAAATGTATAATAATACTAGCGACCTGCCCCGGCTTTGCATGGCAAGCACTAAACAATAGGAAACTATACACCTTCCTCTTAAATCACTCCATCTATAGGTGAGAACCTCTTCAATATCCCTTGCGTAGTTTAAAAGATCTAAGCGAACCGACAGAAGCGGCGATTTTGTTTTATACTCTATAAAGATTAGTAATTTTGATCTAAAAGAACTTCAGCGCAAGAGTAGGACATCCGCACGACGCCAGTCACGGAAACATCTACCTTTTTAAACCGGGATTGGAAATGAATATTTAGAATAATTTTAAGAGCAGTAACATTTTCGGCCTCGAACTCCTCTGGTGTTCCCAGATGGGCGCGCTCACACAATACATAGGCTTCATTTACTCTTACGCATGCTCACCCAAAGGAACGTGTCTGCGGGCAAAGTGTATTCGCGTTGACGATTTATTTGATTGAAACGGTCTAGCTTTGGTGTCTATTTTCCCACTATGTTGGTACATTTTTGTGTGCTTAATCGCCGCAATTTGAAAAACGGGACGGCTATACCAGCCAACAAATTTCTGGCAACTGCAGTCGTTTATTGCGACCACGACTATCCTTCTGCTTCTCCATGCTGCACTTCAATGGACGCTCCGAAAATAGGACACATATCTACATCTGAGATTCAGTTGTCCTACGCTGTCCTGACTTGAACCATCTATAATTTTCAAATGATGACTGAGAGTATCATCCTTAACATCTGGGAATCAATCTTATTGGAGTATTCTGCTCACTGTATAGTCTTGACCCGGATTAAAAGTCCATTGAGGACTACACAGATACCTTCAAATACAGTATTAAATACGCTCAGGGGCCCCGTCAAAATGAGCTATGCTTTCCCAATAGAATTGACCTTTAACCTTGCACCACACACCTATAATAACATGAAATCCAATGTTAAGTGTTGAACAATTGGTAAGTAGCGCCGTTAGTCAGTTTTTGATGCCTATAGAAAAAATTACCCATATAAGACTCAAAAAATAATGTATCAAGTGTGTTCCTTGCCTTGCGAATCGTAAAAGGCGACCCATGTATGTAGGGTGTTATGCCTGCCATATTTCGTATATTGCCCCTCTTCCAAACTATCGGGCGTCCGAAGCTAGTTTTGGTGGAGAATAAACCAAAAAAATCAAGAATTTAATAATATTTCTTTGTTGTGTTATCGTATTTATTGCATTTTGCTTACAAAACATGCATAATACATACAAACAATTGTCTATTTTTAGTTCAATGTCAGAATGAACATTGTTTTTATCAGCGCTCAGTATTATTATCCGTTTTTCAAACTATTTACCAAATAATAATTATAGTTTAATTATAAACAAGTTATAAATGTGATGATTCAAATAGTGGCGTTACCCAGTCCGCGTTGGCGCTCTAAGTAATTTGTTCCCGTTATATTTTCTCATGGGAATCAACTCGTTATTTTCATTTATTTCTATTGCTAATTGCGATTATTGCTCTGTCCATAACGTACGTTCAACTTTGATCAAAGTGGGTTTTTCTTCCTCGTCATGAAATTAAATTGTTTGCTCGAGTGCACTATGCGAATGTATGCCCAGTACTATGGATAGCTCTACATACAAAACTGCTTGATGGATTTTAACATAACAGGTATTGTTGGTAGGTCCTTTAGGTAGGTAGGATGAGCTGGCCACTTGTCACAATTTTACAACTAACCGAATTCCAGTTTCTGTTGGCTAAATTAAGTTTAAGGGGCTTTATTGGAGTCTGCCTACCCCTTCAGTGATTGCAAGGATGATGATAACTGTGCGTATGAAGGAAAAGATGCGCAAGAAACATGCGCATTTAAAAACCTATGAATAAATACATCCGTTTTTTAGTACATATCCTGAAAATAGTACAGAATTGCTAATAGAATCGACATCAAATAGTTTTTAATCTATATTATATTTTGGACTTAATAATACTTACAAAACCTTAAAAAAGTTACACCCCAATAAAAACACTAGGTATTCAGCCTGAGCGCATCACCTGTCACAATGTCACAAGGTCGTTAAGTCCCGTTACTATTATTTGTAATAAACACAAATGTCACATACTGTACAGCACCAAACTCGCACGAATACAACGAGGCAACATAAAACCTTGTAATTTCGTGAGTTTTTGAGATACCATCTTAATTCCTTTTCGAAAATATTAGAACCGAAACACGGGTCACAAGAAAATAAGCTTTATAGACATAAGATAATAAGCTTGTTTAACTATTTTCCTGGCCATACCCCTGTTCAGACCCTTGGAACTCCATTCTGTAAACCAACCTAACCTATTAATTGTTCCAGGCGTAGAAGTACGGAGATGTTCCTGCTCCCCGGAGGAAAAATGAAGAGGTCTCCGGAAAGAGCGCGAGGGCCGGCCATCCTGTCGTCTCCTGATGGCGCTATGCCCGTGGTCCACGTGGTCTCCAACAACTTCCAACACTCCGTACCAAGGAAGAGGGGTCTTGCTGTAAGTACCAATGAACTTGTTTCCTATATATAATATTACAGATCAAAAGACGGAACCTCATTTGATGTGTTCTCATAGATACCAGCAGATTGCTTTCGTGAAATACTTATATTGAACACTATACTACACTTATCTGTAAATACTGAGACATGACGTCACACATCGTTGTAAGTCTTCAGAAATAATAAATTTATTTATTAAGATCCTCGAATTAGAACTTGTTTTAATTTTGGTGGTTCTCAAAACATTAGATAGGTATACTAAAATAATCGTAGCGTTAAACGGGACCAACAAACATGCTTTTTGTGACGAAGCAACAAGTTATATAATTGACTAGCTGTGCTCGCGGTTTCTCCCGCGTTTATGGTTATTGTTATATAGTCCTAAATCCGACTGGTTAGTAGTTTCTGAGTTATGCGCGTTCAAACAAACACGTAATCTCTTCAGTTTTATATATTAAAGTAGGTATAGATTAACAAAACGTCCTTGGCTTCACATATGTTAATCTTTTCATTAACCTATCTTGCTTCTAAAAGATTCAGAGTATCTTTTAACAGCTACGTAGCCAGAGTAATTTTTTAAATAGCTATCCATATCCAGTTTTTAAACAGTTGTTAAAAGAAACCCTTACCTACGTGGAATTGCATTCTATCAAAGTTCTAAAAAATCATGTTCGTTCATTTGATCTTAAATTACGTCTAGGCTCTTCGTTCTGTGCGTCTTATACTACTTCTCATATTACCACAATCTGCGATGTAAAAATAGACGTGCAAGAGTTATAGTATCACTATAGATTTACATCATCTGTTTAGTATTGCAAAGGCGTAAAAATTCAAACGAGTAAGATTCGATTTAAAATGGCACTGTTCGTAAGGATCGAGGAAAAGAAATTACAATAAGCGTGACTGTGTTTCGTTGTATCTTTCAGTTTTAAACTTTTGCCTTGTAATGTGGTAAGGCCACACGCCTCGACTTGATCTCAGACCTCGGGGATTCAAATCTATGTAGTATGTACGTATTTACACAGGATTATCTTTAAAATAGCCAGTGTAATGCAGGTGTAGGCCTACCGGTTCACCTCATCCACGCGGCTTGCTAGAACGAAGGGAGGAGGTAACCGAACCGCCTTTTTCGACCACCCATCCGTGTGCTGCCGGTCAGTGAGCGGGTTAGCCTTTCGTGTCCACATCGGGATCTTCTTCTGGGACATGAGGTCCTCGCAGAAGAGAGACCATCATCGCCTACGACCTTTCGCTGCTAATCATAGCGGTTACTACGTTACGCACTCGGCATCTACTACCGCAGTGATTTTGCGGTGCTGCTGGCTCCAGGTCGCGCACACCTTAAAGGTGTAGGCACGGTCATCGGCTACCTCTTACTCTATCTCACCTCCGATCCAGAATTCGAACATGATACAGCCCATCGTTATCAGAGGGACACAAAGATAATGCCTCGATAAAGAGAAGGATTCCTTCCAACGACCTGATGTAAGACCCCTACCGGTGAAGAAAATGGGGTAGCACCCTAAAAGGACTCAACCCCACCGTGATGCTGCATCAACACGCCACCGCTTGGTCGCGATTTTTAGGGAGCAGGCTAGACATCATACAAAATCCCTCTCTTCCACCCATAACCCACCACGCCGCAACATCTGTCTAACGTTGACGGGTTGTCAAGGGGGGCAGGTGACTCGAAGTACCCAGTCCTCACCTTCAACAAACCTGTTGATCTCATTGATAGCGGTAAAGAAATTAATCTTATCCCTCAGCCGTCCTCTGTCTCGCGCGGCGAGTAATTCCAACATTTCGTCAAAGGACACTGTTACGGAATGAAAGGGTGGAAGGTAATAAAGGGCTCAGAAAAGAATTTAAATAATATAATATAAGGAATAACAAGGAATAAAGAAATACGTGGCACAAGCCAATTCAGCAATCAATGACAGCAAGGAATTTGACAATGTATAAAAAAGAAGTATAAAATATAATGGTATCAAAAGAGGTTGAAACTGGCCTTGCGGCCAGTTGGTAACATCCTCCCCTTCTTTACAAAAAGAGGGAGGCAGGTACCAACGGGGAGGTGGCAAGCCTATACTCTTAAAGGCCTACGAGGCCGTCCTATGCAGGTCCACGCGTCTGCAGGCAGCCAGTCTTCATAAAGTCTGCATCATCACCTCGGCTTACTTCGTCTCATGAAATCATCATGAGACCTCATGTTCCTCTTTCAAGCTCTGCAGCTCTGTGCCTGGAGAGTCAAAGAAGTAGATTGGGCGAGCAGCGACTGGGCTTCATGAAGTTAAAACGAACTTCAAAAGTGATCTTGATCAGCCTGCCACATCCATGAAATAGATTGGACGAGCAGCGACTGGGCTTCATGAAGTAAAATGATCTTCAAAGTGATCTTGCTCGGCGTGCCACATCAGAGAAGTAGATCGGGTGAACAGCGACTGGGCTTCAATGGAGTAAGAACGATCTTCAAAGCGATCTTGCTCAGCGCGTCACCGTGAGGATCCACAGGATAATTAGCTCGACGAACCCCAGTGAGATGTGAAAGCGTAGATGAGGAAGATAGCAGCGCAGCGTTGCAAGCGAAGACGACAGCATGGCGATGAAGGCGAAGGCAGCGTGGCATGATGGAGTCGCGAAACGGAATAAAATAAAGTTTATTTACAACATTTTCCTAACTTTGCACACCTCCACCGTTATAGAAATGAAAAAAAATAAACTTTAAAATAATTAAGGAGTAGTAACTTAGATTATAAACGTATAGAAATTAAATTAAAAATAATATTGTAAGCAACTACATAAATGAAAACAAAATTAACTAAAGTGTGGACTGTATATCATAAGAACTAAAATTAACTAATTGTATTTACCTAAGATACTACGGTGAAGCAAAACCCTTCATGAATTCACCGTTGAGTAAAATAAATAAAATGAAATGTTTAATCTCTATGTATGAGAAGCACAATAAAAATAAAATATCAAGCACAAAGCTGGAGAAAAATGTAAATAATATAAAAATTTATTAAATCTAAATCAACAGACTATACTCAAACTAACTAGACGAAAATTAAACATAAACATTCTACTAACGAATATATAACCAACATAAAGTATAAAATAAATGTAAGAAATCAACAAAACTAATTAAGATTGCACTGAACTGGAACACTGGAAGACGAACTAACTTTTACAAGGTCTACGGAGACACCCTCCCGCAGTGGAGCTAGATCGTCCACGGCAAGAGGGATCTCGTCACTGCTATTATTACTACAGCGATGTAGAATAAGTGTTGGGAGGTATTCCTTTAACCAACGCTGCGAAAATATATCCGCAAGCCTTAAAACCTTTCGTCAAGATGCTGGACAATACAAATGGTGTGGCTTTGCCTTTCCATAATTGTTACCGTTGGATGATACTCCGATTAAAAAATGGAAAGGTGTTAGAGCTTCAGCGTCATCCGGATGAGCAGCGACGTGAGTGAGAGGCCTCGAATTGACCACTGCTTTGGCTTCGGCTAGGAGCGTGGCAAAGACAGGTTCATTAGGAGCTCTTTCCGATAGAGTCCCTTTTAAAACAGATTTAACTAAGAGTACCAGTCCTTCCCACGCAAAATGAGCCTGTTTGTATACGTAAACTACGTCTCTAGCCAAACGCGCCGCTTGACCAACTTCGTTAACGCTACCTATAAAATTATCCATGTACGTATCATGGATAATAGCATTGGCCGCCTCTGGAAAAATATATTTATATGCTGTGAAAGGGCTAGAGACAGCGCCAAATGTCATTGAAGACATTCTATAAACAGAAAGAGGTAAATCTGGCAAATCACGCCACAAAAATCGCTTTGCATCCGTCGCAACCATAGAAGCGGGGCTGTCCGGGCGTTCGGGGTATGAAAGCACCGGTGGAATATCCCCGATAGGTTCCAGTGAATCACAGAAGCGTGGAACCCGAGAAGGGTCACCACCGCGCCGCGAAAATGGAGCGGCGAGAGCGGAGGTGCCACAGGGCTCCGAGATATGCTTCGTAAGTGATACACTTTTGATGGCAACAGCCAGAATCATTACATCGGAATTATGTTTATAATTGACATGTGAATCGTACCTCGTGTCATGATCTCCAGGCGGCACTGCTGGGGTCCGGTTGGGCGTTGTAGAACGCGGCCGGGTACAAGCGGTTAAGACGCCGGGGCTGGCAGACGATGAACGAGGGGGCGCAACTATAGAAGCAGGGCTGTCCGGGCATTCGGGGTATGAAAGCACCGGCGGAATATCCCCGATAGGTTCCTGTGAATCACAGAAGCGTGGAACCCGAGAAGGGTCACCACCGCGCCGCGAAAATGGAGCGGCGAGAGCGGAGGTGCCACAGGGCTCCGAGATATGCTTCGAAAGTGATACACTTGCAACCCAACGATCGATGTCACCTTTTTGACGACTAGAGGCGCGGCTACTGCCGTGGCGGCTGCTGCTCTCCGCTTCAAGCTCAGCTATCCTCGCCCGCATTTCCAATTTGAGCACAGCACGTTCTGTTTCTACCTCTTTTTTTTGAAGTAATGCCTTTTTGCGAGCGTACTCCGCTTGTATGGTCAACGTACGCGCTCGAATAGTTGCGGAAGAGCTGAAAGCTGAAAAAGAAGCAGCGTCGTTCGCCGCAGGGGCGGGCGCGGAGTGCGCGGTGGGCGCGGGCGCGACCGTGAGAGGCGTTCCGGGCTCCGGTAGCGAAGCCTGGCTCGCACTCGCATCTAAATTTCTCTTCTGAGCTCTCGTTAACATTTTAAAAGATGCTGGACAATTTGTTCGTTAAAAATAAGGAAACGAAAATACGAAGATTTAAGTTATAGAGAACAAAAATAAATTAACGGCTCGAATGGACCAAATGTTACGGAATGAAAGGGTGGAAGGTAATAAAGGGCTCAGAAAAGAATTTAAATAATATAATATAAGGAATAACAAGGAATAAAGAAATACGTGGCACAAGCCAATTCAGCAATCAATGACAGCAAGGAATTTGACAATGTATAAAAAAGAAGTATAAAATATAATGGTATCAAAAGAGGTTGAAACTGGAACATGAGGTCTCATGATGATTTCATGAGACGAAGTAAGCCGAGGTGATGATGCAGACTTTATGAAGACTGGCTGCCTGCAGACGCGTGGACCTGCATAGGACGGCCTCGTAGGCCTTTAAGAGTATAGGCTTGCCACCTCCCCGTTGGTACCTGCCTCCCTCTTTTTGTAAAGAAGGGGAGGATGTTACCAACTGGCCTGAAAGGGTGGAAGGTAATAAAGGGCTCAGAAAAGAATTTAAATAATATAATATAAGGAATAACAAGGAATAAAGAAATACGTGGCACAAGCCAATTCAGCAATCAATGACAGCAAGGAATTTGACAATGTATAAAAAAGAAGTATAAAATATAATGGTATCAAAAGAGGTTGAAACTGGCCTTGCGGCCAGTTGGTAACAGACACTGCGGAGGCGGGGTACCCGTGTATCACTATGGGTACTATGAAGGTGATTTACAAGACCCCCTGCAAAATGTAGTCATATTACCGACGTACCTATGAAGGTACAGCGCCCCGCTTATTGTTTAGCGCTGTATCCCAAGTGGCTCCCAGCCCTGTATCCTGGGATGGGCCAAAATTTGTGGCTGGGTATCTCAATATTGAAATTACTCAATAACAGACCGGAGTCAGAAAGTTGGCGGCATAATCACCTCCGTGCCTCGGCAGCACGTTAAGCCGTTGGTCCTGCGCCTGACCTGTCATCTCCGGCTATGTCGAATTGCCGTCTCATGAGCATAAGACGGCAATTGAGATGAGAGTGAAGGAATAAAGAGTGCACCTGTGTTTTCGCACACACTTGTGCACTATAATAACTCCTGCGCAGTTGGCCAATCCACGTTGAGATTGGCCGCCGTTACTGATATCGGCTAGGAGAACATTATTATTATATCCCAAGTGGCCATAAGTAAAGCACCGTTCTGTACTTAATGCCTGATTAGGAGTTAAAGAAGTAGATTGCTTAATCCACAGCCATTTATAGACTAGGTTCTCAGGAGTTTCTGTTATTAAGCTAATATTTTTCAACGATTTTATTTAACTTGACCTGTTTATTTGTTTCGATATCTAAGTATCTGATAAAATGTCACTGTCGTATTGAATGTAAAAAAAATATACTAAACTGCACTTCAATTGTTGTTAATTTATATGCCTGTACTGTATATAGTAGCGCGTAGTTAGCGCGATTTCACCTGCGTAATTCCCGTTCCCTTGGGAATACGGGGATAAAATAAAGCCTGTGTTACTCGCTAATAATGAAGCTCTCCATTGGTGAAATAATTTTCAAAATCAGTGTAATAGTTTAGGCCTGAAAGTGTAACAAACAAACAAACTCACACTCGCATTTATAATATTGGTAAGAATCTATAGATTCTCAATCGCCCTTTTAACATAATTAAGACCTTGAATATTTAAACTAAAGGGCTTGCGAAGAGACATCAAACGAGCCCAAACCCAAACTTGTTGAGTTACATTGTTGCGTTCAGAGTTACCATGGCAACACTTCGACCCTATCTTAAAACAAGTCTGATGACATCAGTCTATTGAAATGTTATTTTTTTTTGAGCTTAGAGTGCATTTCTAAAGAATACAATTCTATTTTATGAATGTTTGTAAAAATATCATTTCAAGTTTATGTGGATGCAACACTTCTAAAACCCTTGTACTATTTTGATGATATTTTAGATAAGGTACAGATTTTGAAGATTTAATGATTATTTTTTTGTTAAAAAATGTGTCTTGCTTGTAAAATATTTTATATTAAAAGGACATTTTGAGAAAGAACATTTAAATCTTTCTCAATTGTATTGATTACAGATAATACTATAAATGCATGTTCCAAACATGGCATTTCGTATTTTAATATTAATTTATTTTATTATTAATTTATTTTAATATTAATTCAATTTAGGTTTAAAGTTGTATAGTTGTTCCATTAGAAACGCCGATTAGTGTTATATTATATAACCAAGGATTTTTTAAACAAATTATAACACTTTTGTACTAACAGAGCAAAACTAACTAACTTACTAACTAAACTTCACGCCACTTCCCTGGCGGGGTAGGCAGAGCAAAACTATAAAAAAAGATTGTAACTAAACATTTAGGGGAAGTCGGGTCCCATTTCAAAACCGCTAAACATCTAGAATTTATATTTCCCAATAGTAATAGCAATTATTAAATTCTCCAGACTGACATACTAATTCACTATTTCCAAACGAAGTTTATAAGCTTGTCCAATTGATAATTTAATTGTAACGCATACACAAAAATAAGTTTCATAAACGTCAATGCTAATACAAATGCCCATAGTGAGATTCGAACCCGCGTCCCTTGGTTCGTGGCAGACCACACGACTAACAGGCCTGTCAAGAGTCGAGCACAATAAAAAGCTTAAATTTTATTACAAATAAATCCAAGTTGCACTGAACGGAGGTTTTTTCGTAGCTCAATAAGAGAATGCTCTCCAGACTCGCTTTTTTCTATATTATATATTATTATATCTATTCTTTTTATTATTTTATATCCCAAGAATTCTATTTAAACAAAAATATGAACAAAAGGATTTTTATGTAAAAAAAGAACCTTACCGGCAGAATAAGTTTTCTATTATACAGAATTCCTCCTATTCGGCTAAGAGAGATGAAAGAAATGGTCCCTGATTCGCTTTTCTATATACTCTGTACTATGTATTATATTTCCTAAATATAAAAAAGTGCTCTACATCATTGTGTCTAAACGCCATCCCGAATGTATTCCTGCTATCAATGTTGCGCACTTGCACCGCTAGATGCCACTATACGCTTTTACATCGCGGTATCATTTCGTTTCTCCGATCGTATAAGATTGGTCGGAGCGTTACCCTTGTTATATATCATTTAAACTTTCACAACGTGCCACTGCCTGAGTTTTATTGACTCGTTTCTTGTTAACTAGTTGTAAAGGAACTCATTAGTGGTTCGTAATTTTTGAATAAGTGGTCCCGTTTTAGTGGCCGCTTAGGAAATGAATTTAGTTATCATCGTCCTTGCCAATGATGGCTATGGCGATTTGGCTATGAAACTCTCGACGTATCGGCCCTAACATGGCTGACTTATACTTACCCGATCTTGCCAGAAAATATAGGGGTGCAGTGAACACATGTGGGGAATGGGGATACTATGCACGTAATTATAACTGATACTTACGTGGATTATATTTATTATAATAATTTTATTTGACCGGCTCGATGGCTCTTTCGGTAGTGACCCTACCCTATGTGCCAAGAGTTGTAGGTTCGATCCCCACCCAGGAAAAACATTCGTATAATAATTACTTGTGTTTGTTCTGTGACTGGGTGTTAATATTGAATATTTAAGTATGTCTTTGTAATACCACTGTTGCTTCTGATATTCGTAACACAAGCGCTTACACGGTAACAGAATCATTGGCATAACATTTTACCGTGTACCCGGACAAAGTCGGGGACCGCCGCTAGTATAAATAAATAAATAAATATCCGACTGCATCACATACATTGATCTGACTCGGAGGTAAATAGCTTATATAATTGTGTTACGGATATCAGAATCAACAGTGGTATTACAAATATATATATACTTAAATATTGTATATTAACACCCACACACAGAATAAAGGCAACTATTCATCACACGATATTTGACCTGGATAGGGATCGAACCCACTAATTTTGGCGCATAGGGTAGGTTCCCTACCAAATGCGCCATCGAGCCAATCGAAATTTACAAACACAATCTACAAAGAGTTGTTATCCGATTTGGTACAGTCGTTCCATAGTTATGGCCGTACATACATTTTGACGATAATATTTTATTGACTGAACTGGCCCCTTAGTCGAGTGGTCACAGACCCTGCCCACGAAACCGAGTGTCGCAGGTTCGAATACCGCTAGGGACAAATGTTTGTGTGATAAACACAGACATATGTCTAACCGTTCACCTAGTATCCATAGCACAAGCACAAGCTTAGTTTGGGACTAGGAAATTGGTGTGTCAGTCTGGAGAATCTATTTATTTTATTTTTTTATTTATATATTTTTATATTGAATACCTACTTGGCACCATGCTTTTACACGTGGCACCATGTGGTCGACGTTGTTAAATTGATCACAAATATTATTTATAGCTTCTGCCGGCGGCTTTGCTCGCGTCTTACATCGATAAATCATTGCCTATAATTTTATTTGGGTGTATAAGCTATATTTTTGTAAACTCAGACTACAGAACAAAAGGCAGATGGAGCGCTCGGAAAAAAGATGTGAGGCAAGAATTAAGCTATGAGTGTGTGACACATTGTATCCTAGTGTGCGTGTAAGTTTGCCAGGGTAATTAAAAAAAGTCCCACTGTTTTTTGTGTTTAATGCTCGAGTAATATAATATTGGTTGGTATTGTAACATATTTAATTACTTATATTTTACATTAAAATAAACATCTAAAATTTATTTTTTGATATATTAAACTTTGTAATTATAATCGACATACAAAACATACAATCTTAGCAGCCTATATTTTGCACCAATTTCTTGAAATATTGCCTTTTGGCATCTATACATGAGACTCATACTAGCAGCACCCCGCGGTTTCACTTGTGTAGTTCCCGTTTGTGGGAATAAGGGGATAAAATATATAATGTGGTTGAAGGGGCAGCATGCCCCTTCAACCACATTCAGCCAAAAATAAAGCTGGGCTGGGTTTAATGGAAAATTGTGAAAAAGCAGTGACAAGCGGCTAACCTGTCGCCTACACAATCACACACCCAAAAGCCCGTAAACCATTAGTCGCCTCTTACGACATGCTGAAGGCAACAGGCAAGAACCACAGTTGGCACATTCTTTTTTTTTTGTCCCAGACCAACATAGGCCAAGTCCCAGACCAACATGGGACAAAATATATACCTAGTAGTTTATTCGTTACGTACCTACAAATAATCTTTCATCTTTATAATAATAGTGTAGATTACGAGTATTTTCACATTACCTTTACTTCAAGATAAATATTTCAATGTAACCTAGCAACACTACCTAAATTTTATTGAAGTTTTGTGTTCCAAGTAATGAGAAACAAATAACACGGAAATATAATATCAAAATATTTGGATAATTATTACTGAACTATGAAACGGTACTGCGTTTTCTTGTTTTAATTTTTGGAACAATTTTACAATGTTCAAACACACAAGACGGCATTTTTAAGAATTAATTTAAAACACAGATGTGACGTACTGTCAACGCAACGCTTTGTTTCGAACTATCTTGAATTTGTATTTGCTTTAAATTTTGTATTTGCTTTGCTGGCCGCACTCGTGCCCGTGACGGGTCTATCTGCCTTTTATTCTGTAATCTGAGTTTGTAAAGATTCATTAAAATCCATTTAGTAGTTTTTTCGTGAAAGAGTAACAAACATCCATCCATAGTTACAAACTTTTGCGTTTATAATATTAGTGAGATATGATTGTAGACTTTGCTGTTTTAAATTGCCACTTTTCTTTTATGACACATGTCATACTTTTATTCTGTTATTTTTTTTTTCTTTTTTTCTTACTATCATATAGCTGCCTTCCTCTGTGACATATGTATGTAAAGGCACGGTTACAAGGAACCGCAGTTAATGGTACGTAGTAACTTTTTATTAATCTGTGGTTTAGATACGGTTCGGAACGTGCTTTTGTTTTTTTTTTCTTAGTTAATTACTGTTAATAATTGTGTCGCAGTAGCCATATAGGACTGGCCCGATGGTCGAGTGGTTAGAGACCCTGGCCACGAAACCGAGGGTTGCGGGTTCGAATCCCGCTAGAGGCAAATGTTTCGTGTGATGAACATGGGCATTTGTTCTCGAGTCATGGATGTTTATAAAGAACGTATTTAAGTATGTCTATCCGTTCACCTAGTATCCATAGCACAAGCATAAGCTTAGTTTGGGACTAGGGAATTGGTGTGTCAGTCTTGAGAATTTATTTATTTATTTATTTATATCAATTTTAACACTTTGAGTTCTTTCACCCAAGAAACTTTTAAATATATTAAGGACCATGACCTCTAATTCCAATAGCCTCGAGCTTGTCAAGTAAGATAGGTGTGAAGACAGTGTCAAAGGCTTTGGTAAAATCTAAGAATATACCTATAGTCTTAACTTTTCCATTCAAACACTTTGCCACTTATCTGTCAATTCTATAACGGCGTCTTTTGTCGACCTACCTTTCCAAAAACCTTATTGATTCTCGCTTATAATACGGTTGGAGTTTAAGTAGCTAATAAGATGACGATTAAGACCTTAGAAATTGAGGTCAAGACAGAAATAGGCCTGAAATTGGTCATGTTGTTTCTATCTCCAGACTTATAAATCGAATGAACAATAGATTTTGTAAAGACTTTGGGGAAAACACCAGTCGACAAACAAATCTTAGTGTAAGGGGATATTTCTATACGTTTTGAGAATTGCCGTAGGAATATTATCCCAGCCCACTGCAGAAGTGTTTTTAAGGCTTTAAATAGTGCGTTCCACTTTATCATTGTCTGTAACTAATAAAACTATAGACGTTGCCAGATGCGGAGCACGAGAATTAGAGGTACTTGGGAATGTTCTATCAGAATTTATCTTTGAAGCTAAGTCCCTACCAATAGGGGACCTGCACGACGACGGTGCTGCCAACTGGTGCCGTCAATGGGAAATTTGTACGCCATGAATACTTGAGATTGATTTTTTTATCAAGTAAACAGAATTAGTTTTAATAGTGAAATTTATTATTTTTATTAATGTATTGTTATGTTTCTGGATGCACCAATCACCATCTCCCTAGCTTTATATCCCGTGCTTAGACCATGATTCAGGATTTAGCGAGTTTGGTTATTACATCGAAGCGAGTGCCTATCTGAAACACACCGTAACCTTTATATAGGGGAACCAGACAAATAAGGATTATGGTAACACATGCATATAGTTGTATGTGCAGGTTTCATCACGTTTTGTACCTCAACGTCGAGCTAGTGGTTTAAATACGTTCATAGATTTGAAAATTCCAAAGGTACGTGTCCACGTCTGAACCCGCACCCCTTGTGTATGAGACGCGTGTCCTTGCTAATGAGCTACCACCTCACTTATTTTTATAATTCCGGATGCACCAATGCTTAAAAAATCGTCTGGAGCAACATTTTTATTACTTTCCAAGGAATAACATTCTCATGCAACGGTTATGTAAAAAAGTCCAAAAATAGATAACTACAGTAATAAAATATATTCTGCACTTATATTCCCGTAAACATTAGATATTTTAGTTTGTGCGACAATTTTTCCAGTTCTAAAAGCCTTATTTACTCTTTAACTTTCAATACATGGGCCGCCTCTAAGAACTTTTGACATTTACACATATTTTGGCTACGCTGTCGAGCGGTATTTATAATTTTTATCATATAAAAAATAATGCAATTGAAGATTTAATATTGTTTACATTATTCACAGTACGATGACAGGTCTAATATAAGCTTCCTTTACTGTCCGCATAGTGTCTCTTTTGTTGATTTAGTGCTGCCCCCTATAGTTGGTGCACGTTCCCTATACCAAAGATTGGGCACCCACTGAAAACCGTTGTGATCTGCCTTAAGGTAGCTCGCGACTTGAGCTGAGCGGGCGCCTTTTTGGCCCACAACTTGGTTTATCTGTTGGATGCTCTCTAACTTTGTAATTTTTTGTTAATTTGATAAAGCGAAAAATATTTGTCTAGAATTTTTGTATAATTTAACTGACGAACTATATAGAATTATAGTTTTTTTTTTAACAGTCGTCATCCCTATTGTGAGGAACAAATACTTAGTAGATTTTGTAGCTTAAGCTCACCTTGTCATTATATTACGATACCAGAGTTAGATATACTTGAAAAGTAGATTTTTTTGATGAAGTGACCGTTTTTATTTTGAACAAAATTTCATTTGCCTTATTAATATAATTTGGCGAATAAAAGTAAATATGCAAATACCGATGGAACTGGGGTAAATATGCAAATTATATTTTATATTGGAATTAAATCAGTATGCATGTGATGTTGTCTAATATTTATTCATATGATTTCACACTATATTTATATAAATAGCGATGGTAGCTCACCGGTCGTCTCATATTAGTCGGGTTCACAATAGGGCACTAAACTCTTGATTTTTCAAACCAATGTACGTATTTCTATAAATATATGTTTATTGGTATCTCTAGCTCGGCTATTGTGTGAATACATTCTAAAGAACCCCGCACATTCAAACAATATGTATGTGTAACCATTATCCAATTTGTCTGGTTTCTCTGGTTGACTACTTACGGGTTACGAAGGTCAGACAGGCAGTTAAAGGCTTTAGGGCTGATTTTTCAACAGTCAGATACATAAATCACAATCCGGATGATTGTAAAATGTCATTGCCGGTTTCCTAAGTAAAATACTGTATGTCATCCGCAAATTCGTGGCTTGAAACTTTTTCAGTCGGTTTATTCTTATCTGACCATTAAAAATCGGCTCTTAATTTAATAACCAGAGGAGAAGCTTAAGCCCAAATGAATCAGGCATAAATAACAGGTAGACAGGTGTAATTAATTTGTAGCACCTTGGGAATTTCGTCCCAAGATCAGGTTGTAAGACATTGATATAACTAATAGTTGGTGTTCACGTTGGTTGTTCGTTTTCTGCACAAATATTATGAGGAGGAAAGATGAGTACGTTTGTATCAAATGAACTCAGAAACTAGTAGACCGATTTTCAAAATTACTTTACCATTAGAATTCTACATTATATCTTAGTAACAAAGGCTATATATATTACTAGGAATAAATAGGGATAAAAGATGTGTCCACCTGTATGAATCCGGGTCGGGCCGCTAGTAGTAAATTATTATTAGAAGCTTCGGTGTGTAACCGAGGCTTGAATAATAGTTATTGAACAGTGTGATAATAAGTACAAGTGACTTTTGAAGCGAAGAGTAGCAGTTCAAACCAAGAACGTAATATTGAGGAACTTTGAACGGCTCCGTACTTCAAAAGGAAAAAGGGAACTTAATGGGATTAAATTTACAGTCCGTTTGTACGTCTGTCTATTCCGCATTGAGGTATTAAGTTGGAAATAAAATGATTATACTCAAATTTCCAGTTTGTCATCATTTTACATATAACCCAGCACAATTTTATTCTTAGCTAAATGCCGTTTCAGGAGCTTATTGCCCCTTGGATAGTGTATAACTTTTTGGAATGGGTGTGATAATATGGATAGAAAATGTAATGCAACATGAAAGTTTAAAATCTTATCGTACATTGTTGTTCATTTTCTCAACGATAGATCTTCACTTGAATGCACAAATAACGGCACACCTTAGCAGTCAAGTCATGCATTGCACTCAGAAATAAGTAATTTGTAACCGCCACCCCTTGAGAGGGTAATTTTTTTAACTTTTCCGCTGGCGACGCGTCACGTACGGGGACACTTCGCTTGAGAGATAATAAAAAGGTAACGGGTTTATGGCCCTTGCACTAACCGTGTGAGTGTATATATTTGTTAAAATAGAACGTCTTGATAAATAAAAACGGTACGTAATTTTAAACAATTTTACATCAGTGTAGATAAGTAGATCCGCGGACCAATTGTCATGGATATCAGGATCAACGGTGATATTACAAATTTAAACTTAAATATTGGATATTAACACTCAGACTCAGACTCAGACAAACGCCACACGAATGTTTTGTCTTGGATGGGGATCAAACCCATAACTCTTGGCGCATGGGGCAGGGTCATTAACGAATGCGCCATCAAGCCAGTCAAATGTTGTACATTTTAAGAAACACGCGCACTTTTATTTAAACATATAGTCTGTTTACAAAAGTAACTCTTGCTAACGTTTACATGGCTAAAATACTTCAGGAAAAACAAAGACAAACTAATTGAAACGAGCATTCATTTATATACCTATAAGACGGAACTAACTATTTACTATCAACTAACTTTATTTCTAACGATGTTACTAATCGAGTGGTAAAATATATATATCAAGTATTCTTCTAGTTATACCAAATATTCTTAGAGCACCATACTTTTACATATGTTCTGCTCTTCAAAAAATCTATATACCATATCTATTTTACTCACGCTCATATTAATTACCTCGAGACTTATACGATCCAGAAAATAATTTTAATACCGCGATGTAACACGACATAGCGGCATCTGGCGGCAGCGAGGGTGAATTAAATGTGCGGAGGGTCCCTGGCTAGCAGCCCTTCTGCTTTACATAAATAAGCGCAAAATATTTTTCTAAAAGGAGCTTCTATGAAGGGATAAATGTTAAAGCGAGTGAGATGTGTAAATACCGTGAACTATGGCGGTCGGTTCTCTCTGATTTAATGGCGTGAAAATAAACTAAACTATAATAGTTTATTTGTCAAAAAAAAATACGTAAGTACCTAGTTATTTGACAAAATATTTTGTCGTCACTTTGTATTTTTGTCTACCTAAGGTAATGTAAAAAGGTCATATATTTTAGCGGTTTAAATATATTTCCGAATATAAGTAGGTATTTTAATATATTCCGAGTGTATGATGGTGTATACAAAGCTTCCATAATAACTTAAAATAGAATAGGGTAGAAAATACTTTATTCGACACACTCAAAAAAACAAGTACAACTTAGCGATTAACTTATGTTCCTTACCTAGCATGTCGTAAAAGGCGACTAATGGTATATCGGGTTTTGGGTATGTGATTGTGTAGGCGACAAGCTAGCCACTTGTCACTACTTTGTCACAATGTTCCATCTAACCCAGCCTAGTTTTATTTTTGGCTGAATGTGGTTAAAGGGGCCTGCTGTCCCTTAGACTCTGCCTACCCCTTCAGGGATTATGAGCTTGATGTTATGTATGTATGTAACTTCAACAATTTTTTTCGATAAATTGTATTCTGCATTTGTAGCGCTTTATTTTTTTAAATTTCTACAGATATGGTTTTGTCCCATGTTGGTCCGGGACTTAAAAACAATGTGCTAACTGTGTTTCTTGCCTAGCATGTGGTAAAAAAGACTAATTGTATATATCAGCCTTAGAATGTGTGATCGTGTAGGTGACGAGCTAGCCACTTGTCACAACTTTTTCACAATGTTCCATCTAACCCAGCCTAGTTTTATTTTTGGCTGAATGTGGTTAAGAAAGCTAGTTGCGCCGTTGACTCTGTTTTCGCCTGCGGGGATTAGGGCGTGATGATATTGTATGTATGTATGTATGTACATATATGTTTTCTTTGTAATAGCCTGTATTAATGTTCTATCACTTACCGAGCAAATCAGAGCATTGTTTGCACAGCAGCTCATCCAGATTGGATTTCCCCTTGTGTTTTTTGGAAACTCGTTTACTAGATACGTCTTTACTTATTTACAGAAAACGCTCGCTAAAAGCCCCATCATCAGTTTATCGTTATTCCTTTGTGTAAGAAATTTAATATTGTCCTAAAGATCGTAATATGGTGAGGTGCAGGTGTGTAGCCAGGTTGCAAAGGGCCCAGTGATGCTAGTGCGCATCGGTGTTTATTTTATTCATTCTTAACATTACTAATAGATATGACTTATACTTTGTACGTCGTTTGTAAGAAGAAAAGTGTTAATACAAATATACAAATTCTTTGTTCTCAATGTCAATACAGTTTGACGTTCATCACAAGGAGAACATAATTGTTTTTTTTTTTATCCAGGATAACTTTAGTAAATGGCTCATTGAAGTCAAAACTACTTTTGGATTCAAACTAATCAAATATTAATTTAAAATGTTGATATTTCGTCTTTAACATGCCAATTTAAAAATACTGTTCTACTATTTGCGAGATGCGTGCGCTGTGGAAAATATGCGATGCATCGCTCACAGACTGCGTTCGGAATAATGATGTAAGAAAGAGAGTCGGTCTAAAAGATAGCGTCGGAGTCAAGGTAAGAAGTGGCATGCTCCTGTGGTTCGGACATGTGGAAAGAAGGATGACAAAAGATTGACTAAACAGATATACGATGCGAAAGTGGAAGGATGTAGGAGCCGCGGAAGGCCCAGGCTCACCTACCACGACCAGATTGGTCGTGTATTAACAGAAGGTGATGTTAGGAGTCATAAAAACTGTAGAGCTTGTATGAAAAGGATCATGAATATTAAAGAGTCGAGTGAGGTGTGTAAGGATCATGCCATATGGCGTTCGGTTCTTTCTGCCTTCCCCGCTAGGGAAGTGGCGTGAAGTTTAGTTAATTAGCTAGTTACTATTAGCATTGAGCCTTTGACTCTGGGCTACCACATATCACTGACAGTGGAGTAAAGCTAGATGTAGTCTAAGCAGCGCAGGTAACACAGGGGCAGGTTTCAGTGATGGGGGATATATGTATATTAAAGTCAAAGTCAAAGTCAAAATATTATTTATTTATATATGTTTGAAGATGAAGAAAACACTTATAAGTCGTCAAATGCATGTAAAGCTTTAGGTCTCATGTCCGATTCAGCTCGGGCCCCGGTGCTGCCCTTACGTCCGCCCCTAATGAAGTTACGACCTTGATTTTCTCTCGTAAACTCATATAGCTACACTTACACTTTACCGTTATTGGATTAAGTGATGTCGACTTGGCCGTTGTGAGATGTTCACTTATGGTAAACGACTTTATAAAATTTTAGATCTTTGATACTATTTTATCGTGAATTGTTAATACACATATCAAACGCTTCTTCAGAGTGTAATACGAGTGTTGAATACTCAATTATGTAGAAAATTGTAGAACACCGAGTTTCTCTTTGTTTTTTGCGAAATGGTTAGTTTTCTCAATTGAGATCAGATATACATTAGTAATAAACAACGTATTTTTTCGATGTTAATAACGTATAGCAAATACGTAATTGAAAGCGTCGTCTCCTGAGACTACATGATAATATATGTGGCTGTATTATGCGTCTTTGTTTATTACTAGCTGTTTCACCCGCTTTTATGGTTAATATTATATAGCATATAGCCTTTCGCGATAAATAGACTATCTAACACTGAAAGAATTTTTCAAATCGGATCAGTATTTCCTGAGATTAGCGCGTTCAAGCAAACAAACAAACTATTCAGCTTTATAATATTAATATACATAGTAGGTATAGATAAAGTAATTTTACAAGTAAGTATCATAAATATTAATTTAGATTGTAACTTACTCACATGACCACATTATTAAAAGATTTGGTCGGCTAATTTTACACAAAAATATATGTATCTATCCTTCTTTATACGCCGATATTGTTTGAATGCATATCGATTTATAGATCAACCATCAAACACCACAGATATCGAGATCAAACGCGTGACGCCAACCTTGCACCTCCTATCAAAAGGAAAAATTAATTAGGTGCATTTGTTAGAGAATAACAAATTCATAATTATTTTTTCCTTTTGATCACACTGCTAGTTCACAGCCGGAAGGGTTGATTAACGTTACTATCGCTGGGATCGATGGAAAACTAATTTACCTCCAGAAGCCAAATAACGGATCAATTAGAGTCACATGTTCTGCCTCGAGCGAGACGACGGAGACAAGTTTTTGTTCGTTTTCAGATCAGGACACGTCCCTGACACGAGACTAATGTCCTACATGTCATGATAGTCGTTTTACATAGATTTCTTGTAGGTCAGTCATATTTAAATTATTTATTCTGTCAGATTTTCTGACAAGCCTGTTGGTCGAGACAGACACCCTGGCCACGAAACCAACGGTCGCTGATTCGAATCTCACTAAGGGAAAATGTTTTGTTTGATGAACATGGACATTTTTACTCGAGTCATGAATGTTTATAAACGTATCTAAGTATGTCTATTGTCTAGTCTATACGTCCGCCTTGTATCCATATCACAAGTTTGTAACCTTAGTTTGAATCATAGATTTACAAAAAATTCTAAATCTATGGTTTGAATCAAGGGAATTGTTGTGTCAGTCTGGAGATTTTATTAATTTATTTTAAACTAGCAGCGCATTTTAACCGCGTAGTTTCCATTCCCGTGGGAATACCGAGATAAAATATAGCCTAAGTTACTTGCTGATAATGTAGCTTTTAAATGGTGAAAGGATTTTTAAAATTGGTTTTGTGATTTAGGCGTGAAAGCGTTACAAACAAACTCACATTCGCATTTATAATACTAGTTAAGGTTTTTGTATGTATTCTTCATTAAAGGATTCATATCTCTAAAGGAAAATAAACATTTGTCTGCTTGGCCGTGTGTCATTGACCTTTGTCGTTTGCAAAGGCATCTGTACGAAAGAGCACTTACCAATGACTTACAATATTTAACATCAGCTAGAAGCTTCATCATTTCATATACCTTAAGGAGTAATCCAAATACCATAAATCTGCAGTTTTGTGTTATACCATGGCCGGTCAAACTTGAACCACGTTCTTATTTCTCTTATTTATTATTAGATACTTTATATTGTACATATTATGTCACTTGCCTGTATATTTATCTTATTCTATTGATACCTACTGCATAATCTCAATAACACACATGCATTACCCCACCTCCCACACCGGTACCACTGAAAATCAGCGTCATGTGGCCACAACGTCATGACAAATGCTGAGTGGCTACCATTTTGGCAAACTTTTTGTTATAATATTTTTTTATACCTACACGATTTTGTCCATAATGTTTGTTGTATCGTAAATATTTGTTTTAGGTTAAGTTTTATGCACCAAATAAATAAGTTTTCTTTCTTTCTTTCTTTCTTATAATATGCCTTAGGTACAAGAGGTCAATAAAGTTGGTGGCTCACAAGAATAATGTGACTCTTTCGTGCTTTCATTATTCCCCTGATATAAAAATTTTCACAATGTGTCATTTAATTATTTTGACATATTATATGTAGATTGATTTATTGATTACGTCGACAAACTCATTCTCAAACTTAAAATATCTTTATAAACGTACCTCAAAAAGCATCGTCAAGTATTAGGTACAAAATAACATAACATAACATTACGCCCGTATTCCCCGAAGCCCGTAATCAGCAGTCCCCTTTCACAACATTCAGCTAAAAATAAAACTGTGCTGGGTTAGATGGAAAATTGTAAAAAGGTAAGGTACAAAACAAAACAATTTAATCCTACCACCGGTTTGAAATGTCGCATCTACCGAGAAGAAACCGGCAAGAAACTCGGTAGTTACTCTATTCAATGCCAGATTAAATATAAAATTAAAATGTATGTACAGATTATACTTAATTTATACCAAGTCACACAGTTAATGTCCGTTAAAGAACAAATAATTATCCCATTCCCTGTGGACGCTATGAGACCGCATATATGTAGTTATGTTCGTGAATACGGGTTCCAATGCCAATAAAGTCTTGACAGCGAAAGTGACCCTATTTGAAGCAAAATCTCAAGCATAATTTTGCAAAAACAACAAATACGCTATAAGATTTTATACATTACACATACATCGACCGCAATGCATGTATACGCTACGTTGGCCACTCTTGAAAGTGGTTAATGTACAGATAACGTATCCCACGATGGGTTTACGCGAACAAACACTCCCTCGGCATTTTATCACATGCTTAAAAGCGTCTTAATCTGTTTTGTATAATGTGTGAACTAAAATTTGGTATCGGCTGTACCGAAACAAACCATTCGCGTTATTGATTTGTGGGCGTTAGTAATACCTAAAATATTGGCCCCTTTTGATGATGAACCTTTTTTAAAAAACGTGCCTAAGTCTCAAAATTTCAATATTATGGTCCTTTAAGTACCCGGGAAGGAGCGGTGGTAGCTCAATGGTAAGGACACGCGCCTCTTAACCGAGGAGTGCGGGTTCAAACCCGGGCATGTACCTCTGGATTTTTCAAATCTATGTACGTATTTATACCAATAGCTCGACGGTGAGGGAAAACATCGTGATGAAACCTGCAAATTCAAAAAACTTTGAATTTGTAACCATGATCCAAAAATTGTCTGGTTCCCCTATCTTAGGGTTGCGAAGGTCAGATCGGCAGTCGCTTCAATGTAATTAGCAGACTCGCTAAATCCTGGATCATGGTCTAAGCGGACCCCGTCTAAGCACGGGACATAACGCTAAGAGGATGATGATGATGATGAAGTACCCGGGAAGCGGTTGACGTGGCTGCTATTGTCATTAATTTTTGGTACATTTGTGATATCAAATAAAATGCGCCAACTATTTTGTACAGCACGCCACCTATGGCACGTGCCAATAGGATGTCATTAATACATATCATCACGCTGGCAATCTCCGAAGAGATAGCCAAGGTCCTGGGCCAAACAAGCTCTATTGTCATCTTTTAGCCAAAAATTTAATTGAGTTAGGTTAGATAAAAAAAATGTGAAAACGTGACAAGTAAAAAGGCTGAGGCTTATAAAAAACACAATACACCGTTAGTCGCCTTTAACGATATGCTAAGGAACACAGTTGGTGTTTTTACTGTATTTCTGACTCCCACGTGACAGGCATCGCCTAGTGTGGGAGTCACTGTAATTGTTAATGTAATTATTTTTCTGGTAAATAAACAAATCATTATTATTATTACTTTTTGGTTAAGTCACCAACTTATGAGACAGACCAACATGGAACGCGTGTGACGTTATACAGTACAGTTTGATGTCCCATGTTGTTTTTTTTAAAAAACTGAGCTCATCATCGTCCTCGCGATTTGTCCCGTTATTAGCGGGGGACTACTTTGAAACATAATTCTGAACCTAGCGAGCCTGGTTATTGATTTCTTATAACAACCAGTCTAGCTATCTGCCTTTGTGACCCTCAGACCGAAAAAATTGCTCATGATTTATACGTCTGCAGTTGGAATATGGAATTTTCTTACTGCAGAGCCATTTGTAGCTACGTGAAATTGAAAAAATCTAGAAGGTACTTGGAAGTACGTGTCCTGATTTGAATCAACATTCCTTGCACGTAAGCCACAGGAACTAAAAGGAAAGTCACTCAGAATTTTGGTAATTGTAATCAATACTAATGTTCTAAAGCTGAAGAGTTTGTTTGTTTGCTTGAACGAGCTAATTTCAGGAACTACTGGTCCGATTTGAAAAAATCTTTCAGTGTTAGATAGGAAGATTTATCAAGGAAGGCTATATAAAATTTACGATAAGCGCAGGTGAAACTGCGAACACTGCTAGTATTTTGATATATTTCGTCGACTGTTTAACCCCTGACGCAATCCCCCGAACCCCAAGGGATATGTATACTAATTGGGAAGTAGGTACTGCCCTTGACCGTTGAAAACCAGTTTTCATTAATACCGTGAAAGCCTTACGACCCCAATACTATTCCAGCGTTTTCCCTGTAGGAATAATCTAGAAACCCGACTGAGGACCAAAATGGATTTATCTTCCAATTTAATAAAGTGATTTTATATGGGTAGACTGTTAGCGTCTGATGGAAAATGGCAATTTTATACAACCTAAACTGTTTTTGTAGCGGTGTTTGACCTGTTGTCAGGTTCTGGAACTTACGACTGTTATGGATATGTCATGGACTAGTAAAAAAAGAAGGACTCCGCGCCATTAACTAGATGTTGAAGCTCCTCAAGTGCTTCAACTTGATACGCAACTTACGTCACACATTGACATGCTCCAAATGACGAATATGCGATATCTGGTATCCATAAGTATCTCACTTATACATGTATAAACCTGGCCTCACGCTATAGTATGACTGCGGAGAGTCCTTCTTTTTTTACTAGTCCGTGGGGTATGTGGATAAAGTTGTTTGTATCTATGCGTGTGCTTAATTGTTTTAGATACGTGGCAATGTGTTGCTTAAATTAATGAAATTTACCGATACATATCATACATACATACAATATAAGTGCTATATATCCCATGTTGGTCTGAGACTTAAAAATAATGTGCTAACTGTTCTTTGCCTAGCATGTCGTAAAAGATAAGGCATATCGGGTTTTGGGTGTGCGATTAAATTTCAAATGTTCAATTCGAATTTTCTACCTAACCTAAACCAGCCACGTTTTGTTTTTCGGCTAAATGAGGTTTAAGACGCTAGCTGCCCCCTTTGACTCTACCTACCCCTTTGGGGATTACGTGAGTGATGCTATGTATGTATGTAAAGTGCTACAAATATCCAGGACGTCCAAAACTCTCAATTATTGGGCAAAACCAATGCTTGAAAGTTGCTACCTTGAGCTGACTTCCTTTATTAGGGTGGTACCTCTGTGGTCTGTGGGTGGTACCCAGATTGAGCTAGTACCGACATAATGCTATCATGGCTTCACTGTAGCTCTATCGCAGTTTCATTCGAAAGTCGTATTTCCTAGATGAAATATATCTTGAATGCAAAATTGTATGATGACTGGTTATTCAGTCGTTAATTTCACGTCACTATTTTACGCCATACTAAAATAGGTTCAAATAAACAATTTTCCGTTCGAATTTTGAATATTAAATTTTCGCTACACTATAAAAGCTCTTGGATATCTAAAGGAAAATGTCTTTTAATTACACAGTCATTAAGCTCCTTTTAGTATGACTTAATCGAGTTCCCTTCCACAGGAATGGATGTGGACCCTCACCGGACAGAACCGACAGCCCAGAGTCACGAAGCCGAAGCAAGAGCAGATCAGCGAGCTACAACTCATGCTGCCTCAGCCTCCGGGACCCACCAGCTCGGGAGACGTCTGTCTGCTTGCTGAAAGCCCTTACAGGATACTGAGGGTGAGTTGTCTTGTTCTTATTGCCTGACCGTGGATCAGTATGCATATTTAACTATACGACATCAACTGAGAGTCTGAGTTATAAATATACTGTTCTGAAGAAAAATAATTACTTCTAACCGAATTAAGTTATCTAGCCTATATGACGTAGGTCAAATTACTGTATTATAGCAGCGCCCCGCGGTCTTATCTGCGTAGTTCCCGTTACCGTAAAAATACGGGAATAAAAAATAGACTATGTTACTCGTCGATAAAGTAGCTTTCCTGGTTGGTGAATAAAATTTTCAAATAGTTTCGAAGCCTATTTAATACAAGCAAACAAATAATCAAATCTTTCCTCTATAAAATATTAGTTTAGATATTCTTAAATGTATGACACTAATGGGTTTCCATTGGTGTCATACATTCACGATGTGAGTGTGGGTTTTAGATTTACTGTACTAAAGTATAATAATGGTTCCTAATCGAATTCGGTTTAATAACCGATATGACCGATATTATAATCTACGCTCCAAAGTTTGATAAAGAGTCAAAACCACCCACAGGAACGTCATCAAATTTCCTAAGCGTTCGTGGACTTATTAATATGAGACTGCATAGTAATTATTGTTAGGTTAGGGTCATAAAAAATATAACAATGTTATTGTACTTCGTTTTTTGTGTTTGACTAATACTCTATTATGTGAAATAAAAAAAAAACTGAATGAAGGGCTATAACAAGTAATGCCATCTAGTGGTTGCCAGGTCGAAACTTATACTAGGAGCGTAAAACTAACAACTTTCACACTTTGCCGAGCTTAAAGCAACCGTGGCCGTGAAGCTCTCTCGAAGACCAGGGGTTTCTAACTTAAGATATTATAACACCAACTAACTACCTTTTATTTTATGGGACCCCATGTCAAATGATATTTAGGCTGAATTCTTGCTAACTATACAACTACGAGCGTGAAAGTAATGAATTCTTCTCATTTTGCGCTATTCCATAAGAATATTTGTAACTGTGGTATTATTTAACAGCTATTAATAAATAATTTTGGCGGAACCCTGATGACTATTCTAGGGTACCCGTAGGTACAGCGGAACCCAATTTGGGAATCCCTGTCGTAGATTTTACGAAATATATCAGAACTTTTTATCCGAATATTTATAATTTATTATTAAAAAAGCTTTATAGCTATCTATGTGAAAAAAAAATGATATCAAAATGTATGTACGCGCATGTCCTTACATACCTCACTTGCTTATTGAACATCATTATTATTTTCATACGATAAGATTTTTAGGGTAGTATAAATTAAACCAAAATTTATATATAATTAATATCTATGTATACATAGATTACAACTTATATGGATACTTATATGGAACGTTCTTTTAGAATAAATTTTGGGTCACTTATTTGTATTTACATAACATTACTTTTTAAATTTTGTTAAATTTTATGTCACTAAATAAATTATGTTTCTTTCTTTGTAATATTTTGTAAGTAGTTCACAAGTTATGCATATTTCTTAATATTAAAAATGAACCTAAAATCTTTTGGTAATTAGCTTAATTACCAAACGTTTTTAGATTTATCTTTCAACTGATAAAGTCTTGAGTTGTTCTTATGCGACATCAGGCCGGGATAAAAATATCGCGAATCCATCCCTAAAGTATAAAATTTTCGCGTGCTTAATTTTCTCTGCCCCGCTGGGAAACTGGCATGAAGTTTAGTTAGTTAGTTAATTTAATCTAAATTAGGTGATTTAGATATGTACCTGGGATTGGTCCTCGACAGTCACTGGAACTTCCAGGCGCACTTTAGGCAGCTTTCGCCTAAACTTATGGGGACTGCAGCCGCCTTGGGCAGACTTCTGTCCAACATAGGGGGGCCGAGGGCTTCGTGCCGGAGGCTCTACCTCGGGGTTGTGCGGTCCATCGCCCTGTACGGCTCACCCGTGTGGGCCGATACCCTGACAGGCCGGTCTCTCGCGCAGCTGCGACGTCCGCAGCGCGCGATGGCGGTCAGGGTAATACGGGGCTACCGCACAATCTCGTTAGAGGCGGCTTGTGTGCTAGCTAGTGCCCTCCCCTGGGACCTTGACGCGAGAGCCCTCTCGGCCGTGTTCCATTGCCGAGAGGAGGCGCGTCGGTCCTCAGTCCACGGGGTCACCGCTCGCGAGGTGAATTCCTGGTTGGAAGAGTTCCGCGGTCTTGCCGTGGGACTCTGGGACGCGCGACTGGCCGATCCTGGAGCTGGTCTTCGGACCATCCAAGCGATCCGGCCAGTCCTAGCCGCATGGTTAGACCGGACCCATGGCGCGGTAACCTTCCATCTGGCGCAGGTGCTCTCGGGGCATGGTTGCTTCGGGAAGTACCTGTGTCGGATTGGTCGGGAGGCGTCCAGGTCGTGTCACCATTGCGGTGCCATCGAGGACTGTGCCCAGCACACGCTGGAGGTGTGTCCGGCTTTTGCCGGCGAGCGCGCAGCGCTCTCCGCCGCCGTTGGGCAGGACCTCTCGCTGCCATCCGTGGTGTCAGCCATGGTGGCGAGCGAGAGCTCCTGGGAGGCGGTGCTCTCCTTCTGCGGCATCGTTATGTCGCAGAAGGAGAGCGCCGAACGTCAGCGCGAGCTCGACAATCCCGCCCGACGCAGAAGGCGAGGCCGCCGTGGCGATGGTGTCTAGCCCGGCGGCGCCCTACAGGGGGGGCTCCGAATACTCCTGTGGTATCCCTGCCTGTCGTAGGAGGCGACTAAAAGGGCCTTTGGGGCTGTGGAGTGTTTGCGGGGGGGCCTGCATTCACTTCGTTAAGCAGCCCCAGAGAAGATGACGACACGTGGATCCTCGTCCGTTAAATAGGATGGGGTGACACTGTGGTCTGTGCCGTCATAACCACCGCGAGGTGTTCTGGGGGCGAGGTTGCCTCTCCCTCGAGATGGGCCGCATGGATCGGCAGCGGCGTAGACGTAGATTTCGCGTAGAGTCCCGAGTGGGGAGCCCGGAATCTGCGCCAACGCCCGAAGAATGACCACCGTGAGGTTTAGTCGGTAGTAGAGTGCTTTCCCGGCCTCTGAGCCCGACACATCCCTCGTAGGCCGAACCTAGGTTTACTTGGACGGTGCGTAAATGCATTCCTCACGTAAAAAAAAAAAAAAAAATATATATATTCAACATTATATTATGGCACATATTTTGTGTGATGAACATTGACATTTTGTACTCGAGTCATAGATGTTTATAAAAACGTATTTAAGTATGTCTATCCGTTCACCTAGTATCCATAGCACAAGCATAAGCTTAGTTTGGAACTAGGGAATTGGTGTGTCAGTCTGAGAATTTATTATATTATTATTATTATATTAGCCCAATATGGTTGAAGGGGCTAGCTGCCCCTTTGACTCTGCCTATTCTTTCAGGGAACGCGGTCGTGATGATATATAATATCAACGTTTGTATGTATTTAAAACAGGTCGATATATATTTTTTTTTTTGGTGCAGAAACAATGGCGACAAGCTCGATGGTGCATTCGGTAGTAACCCTGCCCCATGCGCCAAGAGTTGTCGGTTCGATCCCCACCTAGGATATATATTCGTATGATGAATACTTGTGTTTGTTCTGTGTCTGGGAGTTAATATTCAATATTTTAGTATATATTTGTAATACCACTGTTGTTTCTGGTATCCGTAACACAAGTGCTTAAGCTACATACCTCGGAGTCAGATCAATGTATGTGATGTAGTCAGAAAAAAAAAATGCAGAAAATGCAGGAGCCGCGGAAGGCCCAGGCTCACCTACCACGACCAGATTGGTTGTGTATTATCAGAAGGTGATATTGCGAGTCATAAAAACCGTAGAGCTTGTATGAAAAGGATCATGAATGTTGAAGAGGCGGGTGAGGTGAGTAAGGTTCGTGACATATGGCGTTCGGTTCTCTCTGCCTATTCCGCTAGGGAAGTGGCTTGAAGTTTTAGTTAGTTAGAAACAATTCATGAAGTTCTGTCAATAATCAGTACTAGCGTGATAAAATTCGGTTATCAACATTTTTCAATTTTTTTTTAAATTTTGAGTTACACAATACTATCAAGCCTTATTATGACCAAAGAGCTGGTACAGTAAATAAAAAAAATAAGTAGTCAGAATATCATTCCGAAATACAAAAGGGCGAAGTTGGTTTAAGTGTGATACGGGTGAATATACGCTATTTGATTTTTTTGTGTCCCAGAAGGAAAAGTAATCTATTCCATTTAATATTTATAATTTATCTATTTGTCACTATTTTTAAATTTATAATGATGAGGGCCAGAAGATTTACTATTATTTTTGTGTTTTATAAGTACCACAGGAAAATGTGTTAACAGAGGAGTGACACTACTGGCAGAGTGGTGACAAATTGAACCAGAAAAGTGACACACCATTGTTATAAGCTGAGCAAGAAGACTTATATTAAATAAAACACGTATAAATTACAGTATTAGAATATTTTTTATTATATGAGATACATTAAGTCATCACAATTTCTAAATGCAACCTTGTTATTATATTAATATTAATAGTTTTTTAACCTTTAAGTTTTCAATACCCGTATAAAATAACAGAATGACGTATATTCTGCTGATCAGTCTCATCTGAGATAAAAATCACAGTAAATATTATTACTATTTAATAGTCTTTATTATAAAACAATCAAAAAATGAAAACTTTGTAACATTTAAGGCACTGTAATCTTAATCAACTTACTAAATAAAACAAAAATATAAACTTCTTTCACAAAACAAAACAATAGTACTATCTAATGATATCTATCAGTCTCAAGGTTATTTAAACAACTTAAAAAATATCAGCGTACAGTATACATGAAGTCTTTCACTTTTTGCAAAGAACAGAATCGACACGAAACTAAATATTTTTTATTAAAATACTGAACGATCAATAATTTACTTTTCAAAAACATCAACTGGCTTTGCAAACTTATAGAGTACTCTGTTACCTTTCATAAATATATTTGGCACTGGTAATATGGTCAAGATTTGTTCCCATTTAACATCAGACATGTCATTCTCATTTATTTTAAAAAGGGTACCATCTTCATTGGAGACCTTTAAAAATGTAACCCTGATGTCTCCTTCTTCTTCATCAAAATCTGACGAACATACGCCAGCATATCTATATTTTTTATTATTAATTTGGTATTCCACCAGAACAAAATCTCCATTTTTGACAGACATAGGAGTGTCTGGATTATCTATATCAGGTGAATTAATCAGATGAGTAGATGTTTGCGCAACCTCATTTGGCACATCTTCCTCAGAATCAGTATACACAGCAGCAACATCCAATTTGCTTTTTTTTTGAGGGTATTTAATGTCCCCTAAGTGAAAATGAGGACAAAAATTGCTACAAAAGCAACTGAGACTCTTCATGTACAACATATTGCTGAAATGATTTCCTCTTACTTGATGCACTTTTAGTGTACCAGTAAAAGGTTTGATATTTGGTTTATTATCTTCCATTATCTTCTTTTGAAAATCAATTTCTTTTTCGGTTATCACAAATATTTGAATGCCAGGACAGTTTTTATCTAATTCGGTAGCAAAGTCGTTAATGGTAGCAATGTCAGTCCCTAAAGCAACAATTTTGTCAGCGGTTCGTTTACATGTTGCTCCAATACCATCTGGAGCCCCTTTGCCATGACCGGCTTCATGGTAATTCCAGGTAAAATCACAAATATTTGGGTAGGTTTCAGTTAATTTAAAAAGTAAGTAAAAAAACATATCTTTGTTACGATACTGAGTAACTGGGCCATCGCTTAAAAAATGAACGTTTTCTACTGAAGAAGGAAGCAGTTCCATGACAGGTTTTAGATGAGCCCAGATTACAGGTACATTATGGCTTAAGTTTTCTGACATTGTGGCGAAACATTTTGTTTCTCCCTTGGTATATAAGACCACAGTGTGCAAACTTATTTGCGTTCGTGATCCACCAAAATGGAATGATTGAACCTCTGAAGAATATTTTGTATTATAGTTTTCTGAAAAGTCCATATGGACCACAGCATCTTTATTAGTTAAGTTATCTTTCAGACTTTTGATTGTTTCATATTGATGGACTATATTTGCTTCATGCTTTAAAAAAATATCAAGGTTTTCTTCAAGTTTCATCACAATGTCTTTTGGAGCATAGTTTGATGTTATTTTGGTATATTTTCGAACCCTGCGTTGTTTTTTAGTTTTCATATCTATAATGTCCTCTATAACACATTGCCATGAAGAATGTTTGATTAAAATAGAATTGTCGAACTCATAATAATATATAGAACGTCTTTTGCAGTTAAGACATTCTCGCATAAGACATTTTTCATTGTAACGGTCGCAACATAAATAATTAAGCACCATCTGATAACTTGGAAAACTTATGATGTTTGCCTGTTTTAGAGAAGCTAAGGTTAGCTCCATGTTTGCATGCGTTATACATAAACAAGTGTCTCTTTGGTGGATGTTTGGAGATACAACCCAAAATGGTCGTAGTTGGCAAAAAAGTGTGTAACTTATCTTTATATTTTTTGTTTTTATGAACTTGGTGTGAAGATTTTTCATGGTATCCTGTAACAATCTCTTCTGTTTTTTTATTTTACCTTTTGTAATACAATCTCTTTTACCTGGGCAGAGTTTACTATTGCAATCTTCTTCTAAAAACTCTGCGACTGTTTTCTCTAATTTAGATTTCCTTTTATCATTTCTTGTCTTCCGTGTTATGTCTAACAAACTTTTATTTGCAGTAGATGACGGTCTTATGGGTTGCATATTAATTTGGTTCAACACTTTGTATTTCTTGACTATTTTACCACTTAATACTTTTTTAAATATTTTCTTTTCATTATCATTCGTTGTTAAATGCATATTTTCTTTGAGTTGATTTTGGATTACTTCACTAAATAGTAGTTTTTTCTTCACCTCTTCTACTTTTTCTTTATTATTGCTCTGTAAAAGATCGGTAACTTTTGAGCTTGGAGTCATTTCCTGTTTTTTGATGCGCAGTAGTTTCTTTTTATAGTCACGTACCTTTTGACGTAACTCTTTAATTTCATGTTTTTGTTTTTTTATAAGTTTATTTCGTAGCTTTCGCTGAGTTTCTGATCGTCTTTTAGCAGCCTCAGCGATATTGTTTCGTGGAAGTGGAGGTTCGTCTTCATTATCAGACTCTGGTGGTGTTACTGGAAAGTTTCTAGTTGATTGTACCTTCACACGAGCTCTATGCTTTCTAGTCTTCTCTCTCCATATTTTTCTAATTGCCCTTTGTTCCCTTACAGTCATATCACGTATGCTCTTAATTTGTCCCTTTTCTTTTTTTTTTGGTATTGCTGCCTTTCCTTTTCTTTTAATTCTGCATTTTTAATGGGATCATTTTTAATTCTTTGATAGCGTAATCTTTCAGCTTGTCGCTTTTTTTCTAACCTCTCTTCCCTTGTTTGCTTTTTTTTAACATTCACCATGATGTCTGATTATGCTAGAGTATCTAAAACAAATAAAATGAAGCATTAACATATTAGATATTTAACGGAACAGAATTTCGTCACTTCTCTGTCGTTCATGTATTTCCTCTGGCATGAAATCTGCCACAGAAGTGACGCCAGAGAAGTGACAAAATCGTAAATAACCTACAAAAACAACATCACTAGATTTTCGTACCACAGTTAGACGTAACCCATGACATCTATACACAATAAACCTTGCATTGAGTAAATAAACAGTTTTGTTACAATAAAATAGAAAAACATATGCTTACCAAAGGAAATACTCCAACGACTGGCACAAACACGCTCGTCGAGAGCGAATCGCAAACTGACGTAATATTATTTAAGTTTTGCTCAAGATCGTTAGCTTGCTTCTAACTTCACACTGTTGTTCGCGCGTAATTCAAGGTCAAAACATACATCGGCAATTTTAAGTGGATTTTTTCTTCTTTAGAGTTTCGCCAGATGAAGTGACGTTTTTGTAACGTGACATTAAAAAAAGTTAATTTTTTTATATTTAATAAATATTTTTACATTATATTTTGATAAAATATATTTCGATGTTTATTAAAGTAAGTGAACATTTAAAATTAAAACATGTTTGCATACGCATTTAAATAATATTGCCGTTGAATCATTATAATGCATTAATGGGGAGGCCAGAGGAGTATACATTTTGAGTTTTTAAGACTAATAATGCTTTTAATTAAACAATTATCGTGAAAAGACTATGTGGGCCAGATAATAGGCCATTTTATTTATTGTTTAAGCATAGATAATTAATAATATAATAAGTTTGACATAAAATTTGTCTATAGACCATTGAAATTCAAATAGCGTATATTCACCCACACCCCGCACCGGGAATCGAACCCGGATTACCCGACCGATTGTGTACGGTACAGGTGTCTTGCCGTTAGACCATGCGAGGCTCACTGGGAACGTACGAAATTAACTATTGGTTGAGGCAAACCAGTGTAAACTGATCCCAAGTTAAATCTAACTTGTTTCATCCGAAGGACCTGCTTATAATGGTCATATTGGCCATATAACCAACTTTGGAAGACCTTCGCTGAAAAGTAGTCGTTGTACATAGCACGGCTCTTGTTAAGCTGGAAATTGTGAAATTACTGACCAGTTTAAGAAAGTCTTGGATAGAAAGCTATAGGTTCCACTTTGCAGACCTTTTTGTTTTGGCTACGTAGTGCGCATGCTCTTTACCAACTACCTTAACTAGAACTTAAAATTGGTAGGAATCGTATACTTGCTGAGTTGGCAGATTCTGGCTGATAACGCACATGCGCAAACGGCGACCAGTTATATCTGACCTTTGAAATGCTCTGTAGGCTGTATTTTTTTGCGGTTCAAATTAAACTGGTTAGTTGCCTTTATTCTACCAAAACAGTAAAACCATAGCACGTAAACAAATTACATTTAGTTGTGTATCAATTTATGCTGGATAGTTAAACATGTACCAATATAACTTGACCTGTAGAACACTCCCCACTACTTCCAAACGTGGGTCAAAGTATGCTGGATTTTATGATATTCCGAGCTTGAATATGACGAAGTTGGCTAAAATCGTTGTTAGGAAGCGATGTGATACAATTTATCAGGTGTTGCAAACAAATTTATCTGCGTGAACTTTTTTCCCGGGAATATGATATTTCGCTGTAGTGAAAAGTACCCTGTAATTTTCACAATCTAAACCTACATGGGGAATAAATTCTGTTGCTCTGTTAATTTAATTCTAAGTTTTAAATCAGTATGAGTTTTGTCGCATGTTGGTCTGGGACTTGGCACATGTTGATCTGGGACGAATAAAAAGAATGTGCCAACTATGGTTCTTGTCTAGCATGTCGTAAGATGCGACTAATGGTTTACGGGCTTTCGGGTATGTGACTGAGTAGGCGACAAGCTAGCTACTTGTCACTACTTTTTCAAAGCTTTCCATCCAACCCAACCCCAGTGTCCCATGTTGGTCTGGCACTTAAAAATAATGTGCCAACTGTGGTTCTTGCCTAGCATGTAGTAAGAGGCGACTAATGGTATATCGGGTCTTGGGTGAGAGATTGTGTAGGCGACAGGTTAGACGCTTGTCACTGCTTTTTCACAATATTCCATCTAACCCAGCCCGGCTTTATTTTTGGCTGAATGTGGTTTAAGGGGGTTGCTGCCCCTTCGACTCTGCCTACCCCTTCGGAGATTATGGGAGTGATGTTATTTATGTATATGTATGTAAATAAGTATGAGTAATTAATTTTCGTAACATAGTTAATAATAGATGCTATTTTGAACTATCTGAACTTCTTGACCCTCACAAAGTTAATGATCATTAGTCAAGATTAAATCCGTCTATCGAGTAAAAAATCTTCAAAAAACAAGAACAATTTCACAAATTGTGTACCAAACATACCTTTAAAAACGCAACTTATTTCTATACTAAAGTACAAATTATTGTTTTATAGTTATTTTACAAATTACTAACCTGTAAAGAGAAACAACATTAAAAGCTATTGCTTCAAATTATATTTTTATTCTGAACTCGTAAACAGATTTTGTATTAATCCATAGACACTTTTTACTATCGTAGAACGAACATAGTGCAAGCCTGCTGCCACCACAGATAATATATGTAATCGAAGTAAAAGCGCGAGAAACTTAAATTGATGAACGAAAGATATTCATTTACTTATATATACTATTGCTCTAAACAAAAAAAAAACGGAAAACAAAGTCACTTTTTATCAGCCGAAGCGCCAATTAACGCTAATGATTGCAATGATAGCGTTAAATGGATGATAAATGTTCTTACGAATCTTTTGCCGCCGGAAGGAAGAACTATAGTTGAAGATACATAAAAATTTTATTATAATGAGTAACATGTTAGGAAATCACTAATTTGTATTTGTTTTTTAGATCGCCTACGAAATTTAAATACAAACAGATATAGATACACTAGCTGACCCGGCGCACTTCGTAACGCCACGTTCTCGGAATTTCAATACCCATTTTTTTTTAATTTACCGCGCAATTATTATTATTTATTTTTTTATATTCTTAAGAAACTTCACTTGACAATAACAAACACAACTAAAAAAGAATTAGCGTAATTGGTAAAGCTGTTCTCAAGTTATAGCTTTGGGGTGGACCACCCTTATCACTTAGGTGTATCAAAATAGATATCAACCTATTCTCAGACCTATCAAGTGTACATATAAAATTTCATCAAAATCGGTTAAGCCGTTTCGGATGAGAATGGCAACTAACACTGTGACACGAAATTTTGTTATACATTTAGGAAAATAATTCAAGCGAAAAAATGTGAAAGAATTGCTTACTTAGACAAAGACACATTTAGCTATATTCATGAATGTCCATAGTCAAAATTCGAAAACGAATGTCAAATATCAATAAAATTAAATAAAATCGACCATCTAAATTATGTACTTGAAACAATTGTTTTAACTTCATTACAAAAAAAAATTTGAATTACCTATGATATGCCGAAAATGGATCACCGGTTTCTATTTAAGGTCAAAGAGATGAACGGAAAGACGTCCCGAATCTTTTCCATAATATATCGTATTACAATTTTATAGTACAGTCGGTTTCAATAACAAGAGTGTTGGCATGTGTTTCGTGTAAAGGAGGGCGAAAAAGAAGTATGATAAGGAAGGATTAAAGTTACAAAGATAGATAGAATAGAGATACCTAATGCCTTTTTAGAAAAATAACATCAGCTAAATATAGCTAGATTGTATAGTCAACCTTCAATATAGTAAAAAGTTCTTTTGATCGAAGTTCAATTGCATTTAAAGTTTAAATTAAAATTGTCTTAGCAATAAACGTTAATTGACACCGAATATAATGTTCTTTAATCATATTAACGTCCTCGTCATCTAGCTAGCGCTACGCCCGGGTTTGAACCAGCACATCTCGCGTTTGAGCCGCGTGTCCTCACTACTGAGCCTGTGTCCTCACTTCCGCCGCTCTCTGTTTTAATTATTAGATACATTAATATTTTTGATACATTTGTGACATACATACATACATAATGTCACGCCTTTCTCCCATGGGGGTAGGCAGTATAATGTATGTATGTATGTGACTAAGTACATTAATCGAAGTCAGAAGCATTCGAAGGTATGGGGCAGTGAAAACGTTTTTGAAACTGTGCTGTTCATTTCAAACAACATTGCTAATATCCATCATAGAATTTATAATCCAATTCATGCTTTTATTATTTGCCGAGCTCAAACTGTAATGTATTAGAAATATATAATAATATGCATTTTTTTTATTTAATATCTCAAACTATATTATAGGAAAACACCAAGGTGACTTTTTAACCGACTTAAAAAAAAGGACGAGGTTCTCAATTCAACTGTTTTTTTTATTACAACACGCGTGTGAAATTTATAAAACGCGTGTGAAAAGTAAAATTTTAAATAACATGTTTAATGTTATTTTGAATTTTATTTGGATGTTGGCTCTCATAGACAGTCTAATCAAATATGAATGACAAAGGAATGTCAGTTTAATCAAATATGAATGAAAGTGAAAATGTGGTGAAATATCAACTTAGATTAAGTTGATATTTCACCACATTTTCATGCTCAGACAATCCGATATTAATGGATGATCCAGCCCTCTAGACAGATAGCGATAACATGAAACGCTAATATCATGATTATGATAACGGTAAATCTGCCATAAAGCTAAACTGACCACAACATTGCGACATAGTTTAGGGATTTAAGTTTTTATCGCGAATGACAAGCTTAAACGTAAGTGGTAGCGCATACAACCTCCCACTCTTTTTAACCGACTTCAAAAATAAGAAGGAGGTTCTCAAATCGTCTAAATTTGTTTTTTTTATGGTTTAGTGACAAACTCTTTTATATATTATTATTAGAGAGCTAAGGTTTATGTGTCTATACAGACACATATCTCTCAAGCTTTAATAAGGAAGGCCTGGACTCTCATAATTCTAGAGGAAATATATTGAAAACATTTAGCCTTATGATACCATGATTGAAGAGGCGAGTGAGGTGTGTAAGGATCGTGCCATATGGCGTTCGGTTCTCTCTGCCTACCCCGCTAGGGAAGTGGCGTGAAGTTTAGTTAGTTGGTAATGATACCAATTAAAAGATGAATTAAAATCTGAATTGGTTTACGATTATGCGTAATCAGTAAGTGCAGAATTGAAACCGATTGTTGGTTACTGAATAATCACCAGATAATTCAAATGAATAATAGTACAATTATATTTTTATAACGGAAAAGTTTCAGTGGGACTTTCGCACTTACGGTTTTGAATATATATAGAAATAAATAATAATAAATAAATATCCGACTACATCACATACATTGATCTGATTCCGAGATAAGTAGCTTAAGCACTTGTGTTACGGACATCAGAATCAACATAAATATTGGATATTAACCCAGACACAGAACAAACACAAGTATTTATCATACGAATGTTTGTCCTGGGTGGGGATCGAACCCACAACTCTTGGTGCATGGGGCAAGGTCACTATCGAATGCGCCATCGAGCCAGTCAATCTAAATCGGTATATCGTTTATTTATGCTGCCTTGTTGCGGTTGGGCTTGATCTTATAAGGGTTGTAATTAGGCTGTTACTCAATTTCGGCCTATTGTCCGACAACTTAATTTGCATTAATGGGCAAAAGGGTTTAGATATTTTATGGTATTCGAGGTAAATAATACGGCACTTAATATTATAAAGCTGATAACTTGTACTTAACCAGTTATTAGTGTTTAATTTTTCAAAAAGTTTATAGATTTCATGTCCACGTTCATCTAACTGTGAAATAAATTGTAGCCAATGTGTGCATTGACCACATTTGTCTCACACAAATGGCAAAATATTTCAGTAGGTATGAAAAATGCGTACATATCGAAAGTTTTGTGATAGAATAATAATAATAAATTCTTCAAAATGACACACCAATTCCCTAGTTCAAAACTAAGCATATAAACTTATGCTAGGTAAACGGATAGACATATTTAAATACGTTTATAAACATCCATGGCTCAAGTACAATGTCCAAGTTAATCACACGAAACATTTTCCTCTAGCGGGATTCGAACCCGCCACCCTCGTTCGGAGGGTCTCTGACCACTCGTCCTACGGGCCTGTCGAAACATGAGTATTATTTTCGACTTTCTTGTATGTATTCCTGACTTTTTACAGATAGATTTCATAGAGTAGCATAGATATGGAACTCAAAGAGGTATGGTTATTAAAAAAACACCCGTTGTTGATTTTTGAGGAGCTCGTGTTTCGTTATCCCCTCCTAAACATATACATACATAATACACTTATGTTAGTAATTTATTGAACAATCGGTACGAAAAAATTGTGTGATTTAAAAAATGTTGCACAATATCAATAACAGAATAAAGTTCAAGAGTGTTCATGTTTTATTCTATATTCAGAATATAGGTAGGTACCTACCTACGAACTTGTTATTTTAAGTCGTCCTCAAATAACATACTTTGTTTTTCTAACTTTGACGAGCTTTTTCATGCTAAAGATGAATTTACAGTTTTGTATCAAAGACAAAGAATAAGTTAATCTTTGATATTAATAGCTGCAAAATTATAATATGTAAATAAATCAGACTACATCACATACATTGATCTGACTACGAGGTAAGTAGCTTAAGAACTTGTGTTCCAGATATCAAAACAGTGGTATTACAAATATATACTTAAATATTGGATATTAAAACCCAGATGACACAGAACAAATACAAGTATTCATTATAAAAGCTTTTTCTTGGGTGGGGATCGAACCCACAACTCTTGGCGCATGGGGCAGGATCACTACCGAATGCGCCGTCGAGCCAGTCATTTTATTTAAGTACTAGCTGTGCCAGCGGTGTCACCCGCGTTTATGGTTAATATTATAAAGACTATTTCCGTCATACATGATTTCTATCTAACTTTAACCATTAAGGCTGAAAATGCGATGATATTTTTAAACCATAGCATGATAGCATTCATTTAGTCATAGTAATTGTTGTGCAAAAAAATAATTTCATACATATTAGTATTTTACGTTGCATGTTCAAATTACAAAATATGAATGCAAATGTCATGTCAAATTGTAAAAACACCAAATATTACATTGATACATAACATAATATATCGAAAACATCATCATCATCCTCTTGCCCTTCTCCCAGTTCATCTGGGGTTGGCGCAGCATGTCTTCCTTTTCCATACGTCCCGGTCAGCCGTCATATATATCGAAAACATTCAGGTGATAATTGCCATCTATGGCACAATATGTGAACTAAACAAGTGCACTTGAAAATTGCTTTCAGCTCGTTATAGTTATCAAGTTTAAACAAGCGGGTTAATACTTTATCCTGTAAATAAGCTGTGGACACCTTAGCGAGAGAAGCGGGTTTGGCTCTCGTCGAAATAAAAAGCGAAAGGCTTCTTCTCTTCCATATGATCGTATCCTCGTCACGTGCATAGCTAGTTAGTACTTGCTAGATAGTTAGTTAGTAACACGACCTTTTGGAACCTGAACCCTATCTTTATCAGTCTTAATAGCTTGAGGTATTGCCAGGAGTGCCAGGCTAGTGTATCTTGATTTGACTTCAAGGTAAATAAATAGCAGCACTTGTGTTGCGAATATCAGAATCAACAGTGGTATTACAAATATATACTTAAATATTGGATACAGAATAAATACTAGTATTCATCACACGAATGTTTATCCTGGTTGGGGATCGAACCGACAACTCTTGGGTCGGGTTACTACCGAATGCGCTATTGAGCCAGTCTATTATCTGACGTACGAATAAGCAATCGATCGCGTGGTCTTTCACCTTAGACTTAACTAACTACCATCAGCTTTTCCAAGCTACCTGAGTTTCTGCGGGGAACGTATCCAAAATATTTGAGTATCTGCTAGAAGCAGATAGTGCTGTCCAGTATCTGCTTGTGGTTATTCTTAACCGCTTGAAATGGAAAGTTGGTTCGGCGATGCGAATCGTAACATAAATTTCCAACGCCACATTTCAAAAGCGTCGATTTTCACTCTATCTGACTGACTCGATGGGACATTTGGCAGTGACCCTGCCTATGCGCCAAGAGTTGTGGGTGCGATCCCCACCCAGGACACACATTCGTGTGATGATTCGTTTGTTCTGTGTCTGGGTGTTAATATCTTATATTTAAGCATATACGTAGTTGTAATTGTAATACCACTGTTGTTTCTCATATTCGTAACACAAGTGCTTTAGCTACTTACCTCAAAGTCAAATCAATGTATGTGATGTTGTCTGATTTATCTTTTTGCCTCATTAATAATGATTTACTGCCATAAATCAAGATCACTAACGAGCTTATCAATAGGTATTCATCTGTTTATTATTACTTTAGTTCTGCGGGTTATAATGAGGTCTTTCATGAGGTCATGTTGGTCTGAGAATTAAAACGAATGTGCTATCTGTATTTAGAATGCCATAAAAAGCGATCGGACTCCTTCCGTATATTGTGTGTTTTTGTTGGTTTCTACGACGAACTAGCGCCTTGTCTCTACTGTTTACTGAATGGTTTAAGGGGCTCGCTGCTTTGCATACGCCTTCTCCTTATTAATTGATTTTATATCTTAAAAAGTTTTGGTAATTGTGAGTATAATAAGACCATGCAGCTTTACTAATAGCGTTTTAGTCAGCGCCCGCTGCCGCTTATCACCCAGTGATGCGTCACCCCACTTACAGACCGCTCTAATAGCCGACTATAGGTAATGGAGCGACGTTGTACCGCGATTAGCGCAGATAAACCGCCCTCGAGGCCCGCCCGCCGCGGTAGTCGCAAATATGTGGATGTTCCGGCGTGCGCAGACACTGCCCTGCATCAACGTCAATCCGGCCAAATTGGCAGAGGTAAGTCATTTTGTAAGACATTATCTTGCAGTTCTGCTATTTTTCATTAGTATTTGCCTTATTAGTCACAGATATATCGATGATTTGATTTGACTTTGCCGGGGATTATGGGCGTGATGTTATGTATGTATGTATGTACTTACATATATCGATGATCTGGTATGTGTCGCCACTGGCCTAAATCGTTGAACCAGACCAGAGACTGTGTGTGCCAGACACATCTTCCAGCTTGTACCAGTATACGCAAACATCTACCTCTTACCATAGATCTATCTACTGCGGTAATACAAATAGGCAGCAAATTTAAACTCCTTCTTACTAGAGCGGATAATTACAATCACGCGAATTGGGACTCTAAAACAGAGGTAAGCAATTGTTCTCCATTTTCTTAGAAAAGATTGTCACAAATATGGATGTTTCGGCGTACGCAGACACTGCCCTGTATTAACGTCAACCCGGCCGAATTGGCAGAGATAAGTCACTCTGTAAGACATAATCTTAATTTAATTATATTCTTGACTTTTAGTTGACAATTGCTGCTTTTTCCCTATTAATTCTTGTCACAGACGTGTCATTTCGGGCCGGCAAAAGTTTTTAACTTCTTTCCCTTATTTAATGCGGTAATTACAAAATATGCAGATATTCCGTCTTGTAGAAAAGCTGTCCTGCGACAAGATACAGTGATATTGGCAACGGTAAGTCACTGCAGTATCTGAGTCGTTATTTTCTTTTTTTGTTATATATATACCGGTCTCTTAAACCATGATCTAGAATTGTTTGGGCATTGTTGAAATGGGTCTTTCTAACTTCTAAATAGGCTAAATATACGTGGGCTTATCGATACTCATCTATAGTAATTTATCTAATGTATTTTTTATAGTGCCGTACGTAAATTTAACAAACAATTTGCAACCGGGGCAATAAGCTTAACTTTCAGAGGTGCTGCGAATAATTTGAAACACGTTCACCATTAACAAATTACTCAGTCGCTTTAACCCTTTAGCGACCACTACATGTAGTGAAGCTAATTATATCTATACTAATACTAATATTATAAGGAGGAAATACTAAAAGTATAAAAGAGGAAAGATTTGTATTTTTGTATTTTTGTGTAGTGTGTGTATGTTTGTAATCAATAAACTCAAAAACTACTGAGCCGATTTAAAAAAAATCTTTCACCATTGGAAAGCTACATTAGCGCTAAGAGTTGTAGGTTGATGCCCACCCAGGACAAACATTCATGAGATGAATACTTGTGTTTGTCTTGGACGTTAATATCGAATATTTAAGTATTATATTTGTAATTTGTTGATTCTGATATTCGTAACACAAGTGCTTAAGTTAATTACGGAGTCAGATCAATGTTTGTGATGTGCTCTGATATTTATTTACGATATTTATATAGTCGAAGATGTATCGTCAATCTATGCTACTTAAAATATTCTCTATCATCATTTTATCACGCCCGCAACTTATAAAGACTTGAGTCGAGTTCAAGTAGAAGTAATTCTACTTTCCCAACTACCCAAAAATAAAATCGACTTGGTCAAACAGAAAATTGACAGTACATTCCGCCGCCCTTAATAACATGCTAACTAAGAAACCCAGTTGTTGCATAAATAGGACCAAGATCAACATGGGACTTTTTGATGAATAAGAAAATAAAAGTAAATAACCACATAGGAACTTGTATCGAATTCATGCAAATTACCTATCAGTACCCACGGACTAGTAAAAAAAACACTAGATATCGGAAATCTGTCATTTGGAGCGCTTATGTCAATGTGTAACGTAAGTTAGAGTGTCAAGTTGGAGCACCTGCTGAGATTCAACGTCCAGTTAGTTAGTTAGTTAGTGGCGCGGAGTCCTTCTTTTTTTACTAGTCCGTGTCAATACCAAAGATGTTTATCAGTAATAAAAGAAACACTTCAAGTCGCCCGTCGTTCCGTCCTCGCCGCCCTCGCTAGGGCCTTATTCGCGTAACCGGCTTGCGCCCGGTCGCTTCTTTTCCCAAACCTATGTGCATAGTACCTATGTGCGCCTGCCCTCTCCCAGCAATGTCCTGAGTCGAGGTTTGAGCCCCGCTAGGGAGCGCCCTCAGGCTGTTGCCTAAATTTTTAGGGGTGAGAGCTTCCCGCTCCCCTGCCAGTCCGGTAGGTAGATTACGTATGTTGTATTACTCCAGAAAAAAGTAATACAACATACGTAAGCTTCATTATTGACTAATTAATTATACTCGCCACAGAATTACGATAGCTGTATCAATGACTACAACATTTTTAAATAAAAAACATGTTTACGAAAACAAATCTGATAGATTTGCTAAAAAATCTGGACCTTATTTAAATTTTATTTGATTTTACTTATGAAGCATGTAAAACTTTGTTTCTACTTAATTAAGTAGTAATTGACTCAAATATGTACATAAACTTTTTACTGATTGTAACTTCGTTAACTCGTAAAAAAACAAATTAAACATCCCGCAGGTTTAATAGCATTTTCTAGCCCTTTTAAATTATATTCCTTTGCAATATTTCTGTGATTTGCTCCGACATTGTTATTTAGGAAGAATAAAATTAGCTGCAAATTAATTAAAGTGTACACGTGCGTGGCAGTTCCCAGTAGGCCGTTCGCACCAGGTGACTTACAATTTATATCAGCTGATTCAAGTCGGAAGAAAAAATATATTGTCATCTTGCAAAAAAATTCTTACATTATTATTTTAATTTTCAACGCAGGTATTTTATCTATAATCAATTGTAATCAAACCTTCACATTTAAACATTAAGCGACGCGACTAAAAAATTCTGTTGAGTCCATCAGTTAGATAATAAAATGAAAAAAATTAACACATATTTTTTAATTTCATTTTTTAATCAAACACTGGTGACGTCACACGTTGGTACAATTTTTACTTACAAGTGACGTCAGAAGCCCCTACTCCAAAACCTTGATACTTTTTACCTTTGTGATTTTTTATTCTGATAATATGTGTTTTTTTTATAATCTAAGTGACGGACTAAATAGAATTATAGTTTTTTAATGCAGACATCATCCCTATTATAGTTATGCAAGCATATCTATTTGAATATGCCTGGGTTTACCTCGCAGTAGTGCAATAATTTAATTTATTATATAAACAAATGAGAAATACAGATTTATCATTGAGGCCTGCCCTCTCGGAACAATAAGAGTCTATTATTTTATTAGAAATGTTTTATTAGACTAGTAGTACACTGTTTTACTGAGACCAAGAAAGTCAGTGTATACATATAAAAATAAATATCAAACTATATCACATACATTGATCTGACTCCGACGTAAGTAGCTAAAGCACTTGTGTTACGGATATGAGAATCACACACACACACACACATAACATCACGCCCGTAATCCCCAAAGGGGTAGACAGAGTCAAAGGGACAGCATGCCCCTTCAACCACATTCAGCCAAAAATAAAGCCGGGCTGGTTTAGATTGAAAATTGTGAAAAAGCAGTGACAAGCGGCTAACCTATCGCCTACACAATCACACACCCAAAACCCGATATGCCATTAGTCGTCTTTTACGACATGGTAGGCAAGAACTACAGTTGGCATATTCTTTTTAAGTCCCATACCAACATGGGACAGGAACTCACAACTTATGGCGCGTAGGATATCACTACCAAATGCGCCATCTAGCCAGTCAAGTGAATACCCGTTCAAAATATGAATCGCGGTAGGTGTTATGGTGTAGCGTTTGTCTTTTGTGCCCCAAATTAGAGCACGTTTCCGGAATATTAATGGAAGAAGCAAGAGGCTTGGCATTCGGTAGTGACCCTGCCCCATGCGCCGACAGTTGTAGGTTCGATCCGCACCCAAGACAAACATTCGTGTGATGAATACTTGCTGTTTGTTCCTTGTGTGGGTGTTAATACCCAATATTTTTAGTATATATTTGTAAAACAACTGTTGATTCTGACATTCGTAACACAAGTGCTTAAGCTAATTACCTCGGAGTCATATCAATGTATGTGATAAAGTCTGATATTTATTTATTTCGTCCTTGTTTACTAATAATATAAAATAGGAAAGTAAGTCCGTCCATAGTTACATTTCCATGCTTAAACTAATTAACTGATGTGATATTTTGTACGCGGAAAGTTTAAGCAAGAACAACGCTTTTATCTTGGGAAAATTAATGGTCTCTGTAACATGCTAAATTATATGTGAGTGATGTCGCGGGAAATAGCTAATTTATTCGTATTTGGTTTCCTTATATATTTGTTAAAGTGAATTTCGATTTGACATACTTAATTAAGCATTTAATGATTAGAGTCAAAAGAGCTTACACACAAGCAAATGTATATATAAAGTCTGATTTTTTATTCCGTAGAATTCTGACATTTCACATATTATGTTGCTACAAAAAAAAAGTTCTCCCAACTATAAAAGGAAACCCATTGAAGGCCATTATAAATAACATTCTTCATACATTTTTATGTGTTACCTAGAAAAAGATACATTTTAAACTTAATGGTATATTTAAAATGTTATAACATTTTTTAATATAGAATTAACAAAGTTATATTTTTAAGTTGGCAGGTTTGTTTTCTTTAACTGGTATCACTCCCTGCTATTTCATGTTTAATAAACCTTTTTAGTCAAAGCGTTTAGTAGCTAGTAAGATTTATATAAGAACTTTATCTATACTTATAATAAATCTGTAGAGAGGTCAATTCTGTACATAAAATATATTTTCAAAATAACTATCAGGGGGTGATTAGTGATCGATACTGATGCCAAAAATGCAATCAGTAAAATTTTTGTCTGTCTGTCTGTCTGTCTGTCGGTCTGTATGTTCCTTATAGAATCAAAAACTACTCGACGGATTTTAACGAAACTTGGTACAATTATTCTTCATACTCCTGGGCAGGTTATACTTTTCATCACGCTATAATCAATAGGAGCAGAGTAGTGAAGGGAAATGTTGGGAAAACGGGAGAAGTTACTTCATTTTTTAAGCTTCCGTCGCGTGTGCCGCCTTAATGGTTAAAGTTACATAGAAATCATGTATGACGGAAATAGTCTTTATAATATTAACCATAAACGCGGGTGACACCGCTGGCACAGCTAGTAAACTAATAAAATCAAAATTATTTCTTGTTCCTTAGTTTGTCCATCTGTATGTTTGTTAAATCATATACAGTTTTCACAGTTGTTTGTATTTTATATCGATTATTCAACTGTTCGTGATGAAAAGGGACGTAAGTATTGTACGCTGTAAATCCCCTTTTGATTTGAAGCCGCGCATTGAATAAATTACAAATACATGTTTAGACTCGTATTAATATTTGGAATGTAATTTAAAATGTGCCTGGCCAAAAAGGTTTGTAATCTGTGATATGTCAAAAAAGTATAGCTGACAGAATTCTACGGAATAAAAATCTGACTATAGGCTATGGGTACTGCTTACCATCAGGCATTCCGAAAGCCTGTTTGTCACAATAGTATGTAAAAATTGCCGAAGTCTTCAAAGAAATGTATCCCTAGCAGAATTGGAACTTAAAGACTTTTATTTTAGTGGCCGAGGCCTCTTAACTTGTTGCAATAAACCAAGCGGTCTATCAATTATTGAAAACTAGTCAGCTTATATCCGTAAATACGCCAAACCTAACCAAATAAAAATGAGTCAATCAAAGCACATCAATCACAACGTAATTTTGCTCTGATTGGCAATTTTTTTACGTAATTTATAATAATTGTAATTTAAAATATATTTTTTAATCATTTTGACGTTATTATTCGCTAATTAACATAACAGCACAATACCCACTCTATTGGTTATACTCTCAAAGCTAACAGGGAATAGATATTCTATAATGTCAATACATCGACGGAAATGGCCCTTATAAATCCTAGTAGTCTTATAAGTCACACTGTAGGACAATTTAGCAGGGTTTATCGCCGAGCTATATCTTCTAGGTCAAGTTTTGGGTATTTGAACCAATTACCAATAGATTATTATGAGGGAATAGGTTTTATGAAGAGAAGAGCACTGGGTAAATACTTAGTTATTGTTGGGTTCCTGCAAACCCTTAGGGTAGCTATTTGGTTGTGGGCATCAATTAGGATGAAAAATCTCGTTTTACTAATAAAATTCATATGAAAGTAGGGTTTACGTAAAAAAAATTTCATCTCTCTTTTATTTCAATTTTCTGTGGGATCAGGAACACTTAACAGTCATCGATTAGCTTAATGTATCCAACATATAGGTACGAATCTCACTATTATAGGCACATGGTAATGACACAAACAATTACTTTTTGTCCCATGTTGGTTTGGGACTCAAAAAGAATGTGCCAACTGTGTTTCTTGCCTAGCATGTCGTAAAAGGCGACAAATGGTATATCGGGTTTTGGTTATGTGATTGTGTAGGCGACGAGCTAGCCACTTGACACTACATTTTCACAATTTTACATCTGACCCAATTCGGTTTTATTTTTGGCTGAATGTGGTTAAGAGGGTTGCTGCCCCTTTGACTCTGCCTACCCCTTCAGGGGTTTTGGGCGTAATGTTATATATAAACAATTACGTGATTATACTTCTAAAGGTGGTACAAGCATATGGCCCGATGATAAGTAGTTTAGCCTATGGATAAATTCGTAATACCAAAGGTATATCAAGTCCATTACCAACCTTGCAGATGCATTCAGATAATGAATGGCTATAGAGACGTATAAGTATCTCTATTATATTGAAATTACTGTCATTTTACATATTAAACTCTAAGAGCTAGACAAATTGGACTACGGCTACATCCATTCCTCAAATTTCTTCAAGACGATTTCCCTCGCCATCAAACTGATGGTAAAAATATATGTCTACTTAGTTCGTCGTTGAGCACCTTCCCATGTCATGACACTTATGATCGGAGAATTAGTAAAGTAGTAGTAGCTTAAGCACCTGTATTAAGCGGGTATCGGCTGTAGCCTCACAAAAATACTGTAATAACACGCAGCAAGTATTCATCATGCAAATGTTTATCGACAATCATTGGCCCAGCATAATTTTAGCTGTACCGGTTCCAGTGACTTGTGTGTGTGTGTGTGTGTGTGTGTGTGTATGTTTATGTGTGCGCGTGCGTGTGTGTGTGTGTGTGTGTGTGTGTGTGTGTGTGTGCGTGTGTGTGTGTGTTTGCGTGCGTGTGTGTGTGTGTGTGTGTGTGTGTGCGTGTGTGTGTGTGTGTGTGTGTGCGTGCGTATGTGTGTGCGTGCGTGTGTGTGTGTGTGTGTGTGTGTTATGCGTGTGTGTGAGTGCGGAATCCAATTGGATCTAACACAATTTCAGCTTCTGCTGGATCCAACGTCTTGTTCTAGATCCAGCAAAAATGCTGCTGAATCGCAATCCCTAGTCACCGTCGAATACGGCTACAATCCGCTTACTCAATTAAATACGTAAGACAGTTTCGAATCTCGCCCGCATCTTAGAACATTTCAATTTTTTTCCGACGCGCAACATTCGTTTGTCACCTCATTTGTGCACGAAGCGTCTCAGAAGGTTAATAAGGCCAAAAAAGCGTTGTGTCGGCAACATTAGGCGCGCGACATGTGGTTAGGAAAAGCTAATATAGACCAAGGGATAAACTAGTTCTTTTATTGAGTAATTATTTTAGCTGCTCGTGACACCAGCTGGCTAGCAGGGATGTCTATGGCTCTTTAAGATTTTGTGGTCTTATGGGATATTAGATAAAGGTGTCGAATTTAAAGGGATTTAGTTAGCCATCTTTGGCTGAGAAAGGTTTTACTACCATCCTGATTAGTATTGTTTCTTTATTTAAATATGGTATAGTGCGCGTTAATTCATTCGTCTAGTTCTGACTACACTGTGATCAACGCCAATAATTTTTTTTTTTTCACAAACATTGATAATGGTTTCGAGGTAAGTAGCTTAAGAACTCAAGTTCTATCCATTAATATCAGAATCAATAGCAGTATTAGATGGAATGTGGTCTTGATGGGTCCACGTAAATTGCTCAGGGGCGCTATAACTATTTTTACTCAATAAGTCCTGTGAAGAGGACTAAGAGAGAGATGAATGGGGTGTGGTAGACGTCCAGGCCCTTGAGTTGGAACTAAGATTTATCCATGAAAGGGCAGACTTTACCGATCGAACTCCTGGATGCCTACCTATGTGCCTTCTTAAAAGTAGCCCATGGGATCGTAAAATGCTAAGCCACCATTTAGGGAAAATCGACCCGGTAAAATCGAATTCGGGTGCAATGCAGATGGAGGTAGACCTTCAGGCCCACTCCTGTATTGTCTTCGCTTCCAACTACGTGTCGCTGATCGGTCTTATAATATTTTGTCTTCCTGTAGACAACGATGTTGTAATAGGTAGACTAGATACAGATTTCCATAAACATTTGAATAAATTTACAAATAACTCGTGAACAAATAAATAAATTTACGACCCTTGGGTTCGTGGTCAGGATTTTTATCCACATGACCCGTCTAAAAATAAAATCAAAACAACTTACCTTCTCTTCCATATCCGACACATAGTGAAAAGTTTCAAAATAATGGACATAATATGACACTTATTTATAAGGCAATGATTCAGTAGACATAGTCAAGTGTTAAAATAAATTTAGAAAAAATCTGAACCAAATATTTTTATGGCTATTATTTAAAATGTCTTTGTGTTAGTATTAATTAAATTAAATTTTATTTAACCTTTAATTAATCTATTGGTTCCTATTTATTTAAATTAAGTTACAAGTTTTAACTTTAAATAATAATAAATAAAACAGTATAAATGTCAAAGTTAGTTCAAATTAAATAGTAAGTAAGTATATTTACAACTAGCTGTGCCATCGGTGTCACCCGCGCTTATGGTTAATATTATAAAGATTATTTCCGTCATACATGATTTCTATGTAACTTTAACGATTAAGGCTGCACATGCGACGGAAGCTTAAAAAATGGAGTAATTTCTCCCGTTTTCCCAACATTTCTCTTCACTACTCTGCTCCTATTAATTGTAGCGTGATGAAAAGTATACCATAACCTGCCCAGGAGTATGAAAAATAATTGTACCAAGTTTCGTTAAAATCCGTCGAGTAGTTTTTGTTTCTATAAGGAACATACAGACAGACAGACAGACAAAAATTTTACTGATTGAATTTTTGGCATCAGTGTTGATCACTAATAGTTATTTTGAAAATATATTTCATGTACAAAATTGACCTCTCTACAGATTTATTATAAGTATAAATATTTCTTCTAGACGAATTCAAAAGAAAAATAAACGTATTTAAAAGATGTTTATAACACTTGCATTTTTTCTAATAATAAAAAAAAAACCTCTACAGTGTGTATTATTATATTAAAAGTGTGTTAGCAATGCGAAAGTAACATTGGCGTCATATTGACCTGAAAAATAACACTGTCTTTTAAACGTTTGACAAAAGGAATGTTTATCTCTTGGTCATAATTACGGGTTAAATTTATCGCCAAACACCTCAAAGGCGTATAATTGTTTGTGTAAAATCCTTAATCATTTAATTATCACCGAGAAAATTTGTCCCTAAACGCAAACAAAAAGTTTCGCCACAGTTCAACCCTCGGCTTTTTTCTTAACGTGATCCTTAAGGAAAATAATAAGAAAATTTAATTTGTTTTATCTAAGATCTTAAAAAATAACAAAAAATATCAAGAAATATACTAGGTTAGGTTCACAAAACAATAGGCTTAACCGAAGAATTATTGCAAAAATTATCGGGTGTCTTCTGCCCGTTATGTAAATATCTTTGAATTATTTAATAGTAAACTTTTTATTTCTACGTAATGAAGAAATTTACATTTATTTTGTTTTACATATATATGTTCATGTTAATAAATATAAAGAAAACTTGTTGACTTAAAATTCCAACATATTAGTATCCGCGGTTGGGGAGCGATCTGCAAAATATATCTAAAATAATCTTCTAGTACGTGGTTACGTGGAGTTTTCACCGACTAAAATGCCCGGTTTGTTTCCTACCGACAATGGAAGATTGTTTCTAGATGTTTCTTCTGAAAAAAAACGCGCAAATAGCTAAATCAATTGTATTCCAAGTCGGGACGCTGGCTCCCCGACTAGTGACATTCCCGCTCCAGTCGCAGACATGACGCCGCCAATGGCAGACGTTCGCGCGCGACATTCGAATGTTTATGTGCTCCGTTAAACCGTTCCATTTTCAAATTGAAACTCAGAAGGCTTAGCACCAAATTTTTTAGCCAACACTTCAATTTGAGTTCCAATTCTTTTATCGAAAGTTTAAACGAAGTTTGTTTATGATGGGGTCATTCAACCAATCGAAGCGTTTGAGGAACCTGCAGAATTTGAAAAGTGGCGCGATCAAGTTGCCTCGGCATTGGTCTAAGATGCTTGGGCTGGTTAACATCAGTAAGGCGTCTATTGAAGAGATATTGCAAGTGAGTAGCTCTGTAGACTTCGTTTTGTGTTTAGCTTAGCTGTGATATTGCTTATTTCTAATATTTAACTTAACTTAATCCAACATTAAAAGTGGGCGGTAAAGAAACCCTTTCTATTCTAAAATGATGAATTATTTCTAAGCTACTAACGTCATCTGCTTGTTAGTAAACTACACGGCTGTCACCATATACTACAATATTGTATACTCACCTGATTATAAATAACTAAAAGTATACTATTTGTCATAATATGAGCTTACTAAACTAAAGAAAAGTTTTGATTTAAATAGTTTCATTTCCATTTCTATACTATATTATTAAGCTATGCACATTTATAAGAATAGTTCGGAAGCTTTGTGGATATAATTTTGTTTCAAAAACATCTAAAAAGTATTTATTTATGCAGTAAGTCAAAACATGTTTAGGAATCCTAATTTTAAGCATGTAATATTGTCTCGTCCCTGGGCAAATAAAATATAGTATACATGAACAAGGGCGACAACCATTTTTTAAAGTGGCTCCTGGTCAATACAGATCTAACAAATCATTTTAACAATTCCATCTAACCGGTTGGGTTAGATGGAATTGTTAAAATGTTTTGTTTTTGGCTGAATGTGGTTAAACGGGCCTGCTACCTCTTTGGCTCTGCCTACCCCTTAGGAGATTATGGGCGTGATGCTATGGTAAATCAAAAATGAGTAAAAGTAAAACAAAACTCAATGTTTTCTGAAACTTGGCTCAACAATTCCACGGCCACGTGAAATGAAGACCATATGTTTAAAGATATTACATTCAATTAGGTTTTTTCATGATTCTTTTTTTGGTATTTTCAAGAAATGTGATGTCTTACATTTTGATTTTCGCAAATTAAACGCTGATATCGGTCTTGGCATAAAAAAATAAACTAGCTTCTGCCCGCGGCGTTGCTTCCGTGGCACATCGGTGAAACATAGCTCGTGTGTTATTCTAATGTATAAGTGGTACATTGGTGAAACATTGGTTATGTGTTATTCTAATGTATAAGCTATACTATTGTAAAATTTCATCAAAATTCATGCAGTACTTTTTGCGTGAAATAGTAACAAACATCCACAGATCTATCCATCCATACAAACTTTCGCGTTTATAATATTATTAATTATTAATGTAGAAAAAATTAGGGGAGGCCTTTGCCCAACAGTGGGACAAAACAGGCTAAATAAAAAAAAATATATATTATTAATTATAGTAAGATAAACAACTGCGTTAGTGAAATTTTTTGACCACGAAACCCATCATGGGCAAATGTTTTAATGATAAACATGGTCACTCTAGTCATGGGTGTTTGTATACGTATTAAGGATGTCTGTTCTTGTCTGTGCGTTTTAATAGGAAATTTGTCAGTTTTAAGCACTTTATTATTTTAATTACTTTTCAACATATACATACATACCTACTTGCTCGTTTTCTATCGAGTTATTAGTTTTTATAGTTTTCTATATGACAAATTAATACCTTGGACTACCTTGAATAATTTGGTCATTATAGTTAGTCGCTCAGACCTCATGCTAAAATAGGTCAATCAGGCAAATTTTTTTTTTTCAAAATATCGGTTGTTTTACCCGACATAATTGAAATGTACCATTTTAACATTGTTGGTTTTAACGTTTTAATATTTTTGGATACTACCATAGCGCCTTAACCATTTCTCCATCTAAGGTGTCAATTGATTTGATCATAATCCAGGTAACATGATCGCCATTGTAATCTACTCCAGAAAAGGAGGTATCATTTTTCAAAGCGCGATTAAATCTGTTTGGTTTTACTTAGTTCTTAGACCGGGCGGTGCCGGGCGGTCAAGGAAATAGCTGCTAAGTTCATAATTTTTACTAACGATTTATCACTTGCTTAGTTTTGGATCGCTGACACCATAATCCAGGATTCGACAAGTCCGCTAATTACAAAATTTAAGCGTCTGCCAATGTGACCATCATGGCTTCGCAGCCCTTAAATTACGGATCAGGCATAATGTATATCAGAGGTGGCCAGCCAGGAGTCGATCGTGGCAAGACAAAAAGCATGTAAAAACTTATTATACCCTATTTGTAATATATGCGTAAAATTGTCTGCGCAATTGAGCGGTGGTAGCTCAGTGGTAAGGACACGCACCTCTTAAACAAAGAGTGCGGGTTCAAACCCGGGCACGTACCTCTGGATTTTTCAAATCTATGTGCGTATTTATACCACTAGCTCGACGGTGAGGGAAAACATCGTGATGAAACCTGCAAATTCAAACCACTTTGAATTTATAATCATAACTTTATCAGCGAGTAACATAGGCTATATTTTAATCCCGTATTCCCACAAGAACGGGCATTACGCAGGTGAAACCGCGTGGCGCTGCTAGTTTATTATAATAAATATAATATTTTTCATTATTTTTCAGTTTCCCATCCAAGTCGGACCCGACCCTTGACTTATGCAATTGAATGTCTTTTACACGAGGTATTACGCCACAAGCTTATCAAATGTCAAATACCCTGTCGATATTGTGTTACACTTGTTTGTTCAGTTGGTAAACAAGTTGTAAACATCTATCGAAAACAATCTTTCACTTATTTTTGATTTTTCTATCAAAATACGATTACGTATTTCCGTTTATGTTTATTTTGACAATATTACATAGATTTTCAGGACATCATCTTCCTAGCGTTATGTCCCGTGCTTAGACGAGGTCTGCTTCGACCATGATCCAGGATTTAGCGAGTCTGGTAACCCTAAGATAGGGGAACCAGACAATTTTTGGATCATGGTTACAAACCCAAAGTAGTTTCAATATGCAAGTTTAATCACGATGTTTTCCCTCACCACCAAGCTAGTGGTATAAATACGTACATATCTTTTAAAAATCCAAACGGTACGTGCTCGGGTTTGCACTCGTACCCCTAAGAGATTTTCAGGACACAATCATGAAATATGTATATAAAATCTGGTCACATGCAATTCTGAGGTCCGTAAAAACATGCTCATATGAAAAAAATATATAAGATACGCAAGAGACGCACTTAAATCATCTATCATCAAGGTATTAATAGAGAATTCAATAGTTAATTTTTTTTATATACAATCCAAGAGTGCTAATCCAAGGGTCGAGAGAATTCGTCTCTTTCTGTCTGGGACGTAAGAAGAATGTGCGAACTGTGTTCCTAGCCTAGCATGTCGTAAAAGTCGACTAATGCTATATAAGGTTTTGTGAATGTGATTCTGTAGGCGACGAGCTAGCCACAAGCCACTACTTTTCACAATTTACCATCTAACCTAGCCCAGTTTTATTTTTGGCTGAATTTGGTTAGTCGCCCGTTTGACTCTGTCTGCCCCTTAGAGGATTACGGGCGTTATGATATGTATGTATGCTTGTACAATCCAAAAGCATTTGTTTTATAAAACAATAACATTTTATTTCGGAAAATAATTTGATGTCATATTTCATAACATAAGCAACAGTGCTTTGTCATGATCATAATATGTATTCATATTATACATATAGCTCCTAGTCTATAATAATCTGTGGAATGTAGACAATAACAGCCGCAACGACTTTGCACAGCAATTTCTCCTGTGAATATTGGCTCAATAAATTCTAAACAGACTATGTTCGGTCTAATTTAAACTGCAATATGTGCATAAGTTATCACTTTTTATATTATCTGTTCCGTAAAAGAAGAATAGTTTTCGAGAAAAATCTTTTCTCTCTTCTTGGTTTTCAATTATAATAATAATAGCAGCGCCTTGCAGTTGCACCCGAGTAGTTCCTGTTCTCGAAGGGATTAGGAGATAAAATATAGCCAATGTTACTCGCTGATAAATTAACTTTCTGTTAGTGAAAGAATTTTTTAAATCGGTTTAGTCGTTTAGCCGTGAAAGCGTTACAAACAAACTTACACGCATTTTTAATAGTTATAATATAATAGTTAGGATTTACTTTTTTTAAGGTCCTATGATAACTATTCCCGGTGGTAAATATTCTAATCCTGAAACAGATAAAATAAGAAAATTCAATCATCGTTAGGTACACCCGTACATACATAATGTCACGCCTTTACTCATGGGGGTAGGCAGAGATCACGTACACCCATAGGTAGCTGAAAATACAGGTTCCCTCACCATGTTTTCCCTTATCGTCATGGGAGTGGCACATTTCCGCTTTTCAAAAATTCTCAAAATTAAGTGAAGTTCTCGGATTTGAACCGACTCTCCTGACATTATTAACTGCCTTACTATGTTCTAGGTACTCGATTGAGTTCATAAATATTTTGGGTACAGGACCCAATAATTAATCGCGATATCAGAATATCGGCGTATTCATAAATATCCAACGGAACTTAGGTATAAGCTTTTCCCAAGCGCTAGAAATCTGTGTTCAGCTTTAATCTCGACCTTAAAGTAGATCGTTATCGACAGTCAGAGGTATCGGGTGTGTGCACGATATTGCTTGTAACAATTTAATCCTGTTAACGGTGTAGTTGATATTCTTATTAAAAAATTTACTTATCTGTAACTAAGAGTGCTATGTCGAAAATAACGCTTTGCCTCAAAGGTAAAGCAGTTCATCCATAAGATAACGATGTGGTAGAAATTGTTTGTTTTCACAAGTATTTCGATGCTTTTTAACCGACTTCAAAAAAAAGGAGGAGGTTCTCAATTCGACTGAATTTTTTTTTTTTTTTGTTTATATAAAGTGTATCAGATATTCTGTTTCATATAAGAGCGGTTTTATAGGAGTGCTTAAGCGTATGTACTTAGCCAAAATTTCGAGCGATCCTTGTGTCTTTTAGTGAGATATAGCGATTGTACTGTCATCAAAAGATAAGGATTAATAAATTCCTACAGAAGGTAATGTCAGTCATTATTATTTGCTTATTTATAGATATGCGTGAAAATAAGACAGAAAAGTCTGTACTTACTTATTATTTCTTTGGTTTAAGTCGTAGTAACATATAATATTAAAATCTTACTAGAAAGGCTAAACTTCACTGAATCCTTAGGTTTAAAATCGAATCAACAATGATTGAAAATCGAGATGATATCTTATTAAGTGATTCTTTTTCTCATTTGAATTTACTAGTTTCTAATAAAGCATATTTATTGTTTTATCGATACTAAGCAATGGTAACATACATATTTGGTGCCTTTATAAACATCCATACATCAAATACAGAGGTCCTTACTCATCACTTGAACATTTTCCCTTAGCGGGGCTCGAACTTACAACCTTTGTCTACGTGGCTAGGGTCTTGAAGGCCTTTTTGCTTTACACACCGTCACCCTACCCGGGGGGGGGGGGGGGGGGGCAGGGGGTGTGTGACAATCCCGGAGGCCCTTGAGTAGGGGGCCCCAGCTCCGGCCAAATATGGTAAATGGCCGGGTATACCCACTAAAATTCCGCGATATCCCTCATTGCCTGAGTGGAGGTGGAGGAGGTACGGGTATCTCGGCTTAGCCTTCGCTGCCGTAAACACCTCCGGCGACCGGCCCGCCCCACACGGCAGGCACCTGTCAAACGGACGCAGGATTTATTTACATATGTAATGGATTAAGGGCTGATTTTTCAACAGTCAGATAAAAGATGACAATCGAATAAATCACAATCCCGATAATTGTAAAGTGTCATTGCCTGTTTCCTATGTAAAATACCGTATGACATCCGTACATTGGTGACTTTATACTTTCATTAGCCGGTTAATTCTTACCCGACCAATGAAACATTGGCCCTATACCGAGTTTATTGTAATGAGTGATACTTATTGTACATACATTTCTCTCATCTTTTAGTTGTCCTAAAAGTCACGTGCTAAAACAATTTAATTTTAAAATCGTTAGGATTTTTTTTTTTTTTTTAAGTTTGTTAATTACTAGTGGGACCTTAACAATCAAATTCAGTGACAGCGATTGGTGGATAAAAACCATCTCCCACTAATTGGCATGTTCAGACGAAAGAATTTCTGTTTTCTACTTGATTGAATCCCAATTTGGGATTCGGTGGGAAAATGGACCTAATTGCAACGAGATAAGGCGCCAGTCTCCGAAGGGCTGACGTCGCTTAGTTATAATTGACGTGGGTGAAGCGATTCACTGCTTGTTGTTATGTGTTTAAGGAACGAAAATAGGGAATTTGTTAAAGGGCGTTGGCCTTAGCCAACCGATAATGAGTACTTGACTTAAACTTAAACCAGCTGTTCCCGTGTAAACAAGTACTTCAGTTTGACACGAGAGCCTGATATCAAAAGCTAATTGTTTGTCTGACCCGGTTTGCAGAATTGTATGGGTTTATAATATTGTAGATGTTCGATTGATAATCATATTTATTTGTTAAGATTATAAAAACCTGCGAGACCTGCGTTAAGTGAGAAATATATTTTCCTACCTTGCGCCTCTCATATTTGAAAATTGGCCCAAGCGAGCTAGTAATCTTACATTGCTTATTATAGTAAACATTGCATTTCTAAAAAGAAGGAACGTCCGGCGGTCCTGGGATCTCGGTCTTAATAATCTCAATGTTTTTCTGTGATCATCATATGTATTTTTTTTTTGTCCCAAGTTGGTTTGGGACTAAAAAAGAATGTGCCAACTGTGTTTCTTGCCGTAAAAGGGGGTGTAAAAGGTGACTAATGGTATATCGGGTTTTGGATAAGTAATTGTGTAAGTGACAATCTAGCCACTTGCCACTACTTTTTCACAATATGACCCAGCCTGGTTTTATTTTTGGCTGAATGTGGTTTAAGAGACTTGCTGCCCCTTTTGACTCTGCCAACCCCTTCGGGGATTATGGGCGTGATGTTATATATGTATGTATTATATTTTTTTGTAATTATGTATATTAAATTTGTAGGTCGTCATCTACTCATTTGTAGTAGGTCACGTGTAGGTGATGACCGAACACAATAACAAGCAATTAATACAGTAAAAAATCTTTAAAGGTAAGCTCTGCTATGTAAACACAATATCTGTAAAGTATAACGATAATAAAATAGGAGAACAGTATAGTTTTTGACTTGCGGCTACACATATATGTTTTGTCGGGCGGTGAAGAAAATGCAGTTTTTCACGAACAGTCTTTATTTTTCAAAAAGAAACACTTCTTAATCACACTCGTATTACAACGGTTAACGCCATCTTAACTTTCTATCCTTCCTATCTTCCTTCTCCCTCACACGCATGCTCTCTCGCTCTCACTCGCTCATTCCTTCCTCTTCTATACTATTTTATAATCCTACATATACATACCTTACCTCAAAACAATTACCCTGTACTACACATATACATACTTACCTGTTACCTTACTTCAAAATCATTACCTTTTCCAACAATAAATCAGTGCGTAGTTGAGTGAAACTCCAGATCAGAAGGAATGTAATGGAATTATTTATTGTTGGTTAAGGTAATTAATGATTTCGAAGTAAGGTAACAGGTAAGTATGTATATCTGTATTATGTGTAGCCACAGACTAATATACAATTATTGGTCATTTTATTTTCAATTAGTAGCATATTTATAATGGATGAGATAAAACGTTTCCACTTCTTTGTCTTTAAATATAAACTTATATCCTGTAGCCATAAGCGAGCTGTGGATCCCCAACAATGTGTAAGTGTAGTGCAATAGTGTTGCAAAGCTATTAAACTCGATTGTCGATGGTTTATGTCGATAACTGTTTAATACCAAAAAGTACTATCGTTAATATTGTCGTGGCAAAGACAATCTTATTGGTCTTTTCAATCAATTTTAAAGAACGTTGGCGAATGTCGACCCAATATTTTAAGAACCCGTTCTTAGTGAGAAATATAAAATAGAAATGTCATTTGATTGGTAGATTTTTATACTAAATAAAACATAATTATTAAAGTTGGGAATCAGAAATTGAAATATTTTCAAAAACGTACAAATTACAAACAACAAAACGAGAATAAAGAGGCAAAACCGAACGTAAACCAAACATATCTGTGTATATGCGATGCAATACTTCCAATATACGCAAAGCTATATTATTGCTTATTAGTGCGACATGATTTCTCAATGTTGTTTTTAGTATAACAGTTAAAGTATTGTGGTTCAAGAAAAAAGTTTAAATTTTAATTATACAAAAAGATTTTCTAATCACTTAAGACAATCAGCAGGGGAAATAAATTAAATGTCAAAAATGGAACAGTATCAAAAGTGTCAAAAGCTAAAATCTGTCAGACTGACATCTGTTACTGGTAAAGCCACGGACTAGTAAACAGGGCTGCCAATCTGTGGGGAATACCCTAAACTGGGGGGAAATGGAAGCTAATTACTAGAAATAGGAATTTATTTTATTGCCTTTGTTTTATTTAAATTTGTTATTAGTAATTTTGTCATACAAATACCTGGGGACACCTGTGGTCAGATTTTGTTGGTCTCATTAGCTGGTAGGGAGATTACCCTTATTTCATTTTAGCTATGCGGGAAAAGGAAACATTATATCACTCAGGCTAGACATGAAATGAAACGAGATTGAAGATCGTATTGTACGTAGGTTCGACTTTATTTTGATCATCTTCCATCAGTTATCTGAAGTTATCTGTAATAACGAAAGCCGCAGCTTTTTTATTGAAATTGAGGTTATTAATTGTTTATTTCTTTGGGGAATATGTGGGGAATCATAATTTTTTTTTCCCCCGAGCGGTGGTGGCTCAATGTTCAAACCTGAGCATGTACCTCTGGATTTTTCAAATGTATGTACATATTTAGGTGTACTACCAGCTCGACGGTGAGGGAAAACATCGTGATGAAACCTCCAAATTCCAACTACTTTGGATTTCTAACCATGATCCAAAAATTGTCTGGTTCCCCTATCTTAGGGTTACGAAGGTCAGATCGGCGGTCGCTTCAATGTAATTATAAATGACCAGACTCGCTAAATCCTGGATATAAACGGACCCCGTCTAAGCACGGGACATAACGTTAGGAAGATGATATAATATTTCTTTACTTAAACTGCATATAACTACCGGCAACCCTGCTTGTAAAGTCTTAAATTCTTTTCCTAACTCTTTATTCCCATCTTTATTGGGCTAAGATCAATTAGCTTTTTTCTGTTATTGCGTACACAATTATCAGTTATTATCATTAATGAACAAGGCCCCTTAGGTGTGGGTCTTAAACACTATACAATGAAATGAAAGGAGTATGGAAGGGTTTCCATTCTCCTTTCAATTCGTTAGATGCGAACTCTCAACCATGGCTATGGTTAAGAGGTTGCATCTGGCACGCGGGGTGCGTGTTCGATCTCTGCCACGTGATAAATACTTACACGAAAAACAAATTGTTGTTGTTTTTTGTTTAGGTAGGTATTTATTTCGGGGCCGAGTGCTTAAGAATTTTCGTCGATTTTAATGTCTATAATACAAGTAAATAACTTACTTAGAATTTGATCAATGTAGTGATGTTGTCTTGTAATATTATTATTATTTCTTTTGGTTGCACTTTTGGGCCAAAATTTACTATTAATAAGATTAGATTGAAAAACTATCTATCTATACATTTCTATATTTTGATAATAAGTATCATCATCTTTCTAGCGTTTTGTCCCGTGCTTAGATGGGGTCCGCTTAGACCATGATTCAGGATGTAGCGAGTCTGGTAATTACATTGAAGCGACTGCCGATCTGACCTTCGTAACCCTAAGATAGGGGAACCAGAAAATTTTTGGATCATGGTTACAAATCCAAAGTTATTTGAATTTGCAGGTTTCATCACGATGTTTTCCCTCACCGTCGAGCTAGTGGTATAAATACGTACATAGATTTGAAAAATCCAGAGGTACCTACGTGCCCGGGTTTGAACCCGCACTCCTCGGTTAAGAGGCGCGTGTCCTTACCATTGAGCTACCACCGCTCCGTATTTTGATAATAAGTATGTAGCTTCTAATTAATTTAAATATATATAGGAGTAGCACACATAACAATATCGTTAGATAGGTGAGTGTCGCCAGTAAAAAAGAATATAATATTCAATTGTATAGTTATTAAAAGAAACAGTACTTACTACATGTAATATTTGGTTTTTGGTATTTTTTAAACTTAAGTTTATTAATTTATTGATATTTAACTAAAAGTAGTTGATATTATGCTATTGAAGTGGTTTTTCTCCTCAGCCGTTATCAAAACTATCGTCACACTATCTTCACTAGATGATCGCTATCCAACACTAGTTGGGCAAATAATTCCTTAACCATTTAAGGGTGATCCGTGCCCCAAAAGATCACAAATATTCGCATAAAGGTTAGTAGCGGGCACAAATATTATGTACCGAACAACTACACAGTGAAACGTAAACCCTATCTTACAGGGGATCAGAGGGAAGACTACAAATAATGTTGTTATATTGGAAATATAGTATCGACACTTAAGAGTGCGCGCCTCTTTTAAACACGATCCTGATTAACTTTTTTTTGTTGAGATATGCGCTTGACATATATTCTTTTTTCAAAAAAATGGTTAAGGTAGCTATTAAGCTATATTGAAGAGGTGAGTGAGGTGTGTAAGGATCGTGCCATATGGCGTTTGGTTCTCTCTGCCTACCCCGCTAGGGAAGTTGCTTTAAGTTTTAGTTAGTTAGTTAAGCTATATTACTATTAAGTATAGATAAGCAAGGAGTGTTGGCTCAAACATGGATTTTTAAAATCTATGCACTTTTATCCACTACGGTGAGGGGTAATGTTCTAAGGAAACTTCACTGTCGTACTTAATCGGGGTTCAAGCCGACTTCGCTGAATCCTGGAACATGGTACAAGCAAACCATGATCCTGAATTTGACACAAGTCTGTTGATTTCATTGAAGCGACTGCCGCTTTGGCGATCGTAACGCCTATTCAGGGGAATCAGACAAATCTGATTGTAGTTTTAATCCACAGTAATTTGAATGTGCCGGTTTTATCACGATGTTTTCCCTCAGTGCTGAACAAGTCATATAAATCAGCATATTTATTTCAGGTGTAACGTGTCTGGGTTTGATTTTTGTTCTGTATAATATCATTACCATTGAGCTAGCAGTACTTCCTCTTCTTTGGGAAGAAATATTTTATTTGTCTGGTTCCCCTATTTACTTAGGCAAGACGGCGACCGTTTTTGCTAATTATGTTAAGCGCATGTTTGCAAAAATTCAATTTCCTTTTAGAGAATTAGCTTAGTTAACTAAAATGCATTAATTGAAATTGCGCGTTGTTTAAAAAAAATTAACCGATTTTTGCCCAGATTAGTTGAATATATTACAGATCGGTATCCTTTTTTGTATTTTCCTAGAGTTATTAGTAAATGGCCAAGCCACTATACTTTTACCTATATGTAGAGTTTATGAATTTAGGGCTAACAGAACACACAACAGATAATTACAACGTTATTATATTATCTTACTAATATTATAAACGCGAAAGTTTGTGTGGATGTGTGGATGTTTGTTATTCTTTCACGCAAAAAGTACTGCATGGATCTTGATGAAACTTTACAAAAGTATAGCTTATACATTAGAATAGCACATAAGCTATTTTTCATCGATGTACCACACGAGCAAAGCCGCGGGGAGAAGCTAGTATATTATCAAACATTGTGCAACACGGTAACAATTTGTAACAGTTTGTAACATTTTGCTACAACTTGTTAAGAATGCTATTCACTCTAAACGTTCTCACTCTGGTTCAATTCGTTTTGAAACATCGTATAACAATGTGTAACTATCAGTTTGAGTTTGCTTTCGAGGAAGCTCTAATATTGGCTTACATACCAAATTTTGGCTTCTAGGACTTCAGGTATTCATGCCTTAGGTAAAGAATCTGGGGGTGAAAGTTTAATTTTTTAAAGCTTGTTATTGTTGATGTACTAATTTAAAAATAAATACTTGCTTACATGCTAAATTTCAGCTTTTAAGAACTAAGCGACAATCACTGACGAAACCGAAGGTTTTTGGATCTCAATAAAATCTAAAGTATTATATCTATGTCATTAAAACTTTATATCATACTAATATAATAAAAAGGAAAGATTTGATTGTTTGTTTGTTTGTATCGAATAGGCTCCGAAACTACTGGACCGATTTGAAAAATTATTTCACCAATGGAAAGCTACTTTATCAGCGAGTAACATAGGCTTTATCTTATGTAAAACCGTGGTGCCCTACTAGTATTTCATAAGTCTACATCATATCCTGAGAATTATGTTTATTTAGTACAATCTGAACCCAAGTTATGAGGGTTTAAAAAAACGACTTCACTTTGAGAAAAAGTAGGTAGTTTTTCTTACTATAATATTCTTATTTACTATAGTTTAAAAATAAAGTAACAAAAATGGGCAGTGAATTATCTGCGGGGGCCGCTGGGGATCGAACCCAGGCCTCCTGCAGGTGGCAGACGCTCTTTTCTACTGAGCTACGACCCCTCTAAAAAACATTTTATCAACATATTTCGTAATTTATTAAAGTCCCTTTTCCCATGTGAGTAGGGGATAAAATAGACAACATCACATACATTGATCTGACTCCAAGCTAAGTAGCTAAAGCACTTATGTTACGGATATCTAAGTCAACAGTGGTATTACAAATATATACTTAAATATCCAATACCAACACCCAGACACAGAACAAACACAAGTATTTATCATACGAATGTTTGTCCTGAGTGGGGATTAAACCCATTAGTTACTCTGGGCGCATAGGGCAGGGTCACTACCAATTGCGCTATCGAGCCAGTCTAATATAGCCGTAGCCTATGTTAATTGCTGATAAAGTAGTTTTCCATTGATGATTTTTTTCAAAATCAGTTTGCCAGCTTATGCATGAAAGCGTAACAAACTCACATTGTCATATATAATATTACTTAAGATTCACAATATCTACGGATTCTTATTACACTTTGTTAAATGTCCGTAGAACAACTCGAAAAAAGCCGGAGCGAGTTAGTAGTTACAGATTTATATCAACATAAATTCCACTGAATTAATAAGGCTACTGAAATGAGGAGATATTCGGAGATTTCCCACCGACCAAGTAAATAAGTAGGTATACGACTTTAATAAATTTAATCGTGGTCACTGGTGACGCTTTTATTACGACCAGGAATATTGACCCTTGCCTAAAATAAAAATAAGGAAGAATAGCCTGTAACTCTTGTATGGGATTTGCCAGAGACAACTTTAGTAATTAAGATATATGCAATGCACTTGCAGGGCGTCACATGTAATCTATATTTACAATGAATTGATATCGCCGTTTCAGCCATCATTTTCTTAGCAATATGTCCCGTAATGTTTTAGAGAGGTTTTAAGTAAATATGTATGTATGTAATGGTATAGTAAAATTAAAATAAAATCAGGAAGGACAATCTAGTTTATAAATAATAGTTAGATAATCTAAAAATTGTCCAATGGCCATATTAAATTTAACCAATTTGTAGGTCACTTAATATTTTGCTTATAATTCAAGCGATGACAATTTCAAATTACTCGTGATGTTATTTATTCAACTCTTATATTTTATTTAAAAGAAGCATAATCGTATGGGTTTATTTTAATAAAATGTATGTCAAACAAACGTGTTATTATTATTACTTATTATTATATTATTATTATAATCCGAAATCAAATTAAAGAGAACTCTAGAAATATAAGTTTAAGTTGAACTAAAGTTTTATTCTCCTGATAGGTGATGAGGAAAGTGTCATACAGAAACCTGCTCATTTAAAACGGTAACTCTGGGTATGTGTTCATGATAGCGTATCTGGGTTCGCCTATCTAAGGGTTACGAAGGAAGATAGTTATGTTTGTATATTATTACATATATTTAAGGATATGATTATTTAAATCAACTGAAATGAGGAGATATTCGGAGATTTCCCACCGACCAAGTATGGCAATGGGTGATTTTTTGGGGATAATCCCAAAGATCTACAAAATTGGAATGTGACAACTACTGAGTAATCCCAAGAACAAAACCGGTTATCCAATTTGACCCTCAATACGATACATTGATTGAAATTGATCACTGTGTGGAAATTTTAAACGTGGTGTCCGGTTCAGACGCAGCAGTACTACGAATTGCTACGAATGTGCTACGAAATATTGACTTACGTTAGAATTTTGGTCAAATGAATACTATTGGATTTTATTTTGGTTCAGTAACCAGCCTGGAAAAGCAAAAATTTAATTAATAATTAGTATTCAACCGATCAACTTTAAACCCAAAAACTAACTAGCCGGCTAGGTTTTTAAAATCATAGCACAAGCATGCTAAGAGTGGATTGTTAATTCGGACAATCTCGTGTGTATTTCATGGATACTCCATAATATATTACGGAATTTGTTATTTTAACAACTCGGTCTGACAGAGTGCTTAGCCAAATGCGCACTAGCGATTCCATAACGAACTTTGCTATCGCTCAATCTAAACTCATAGTGCGAAACTCGGAGTTAGTTCCCGATTTGTCCACCCGAATAAGCCTGTGGCGCGATACGAGCGAAGTTCGTTATGGAATCTCTGGAGCATTTGGCTAAACACACAGCTCTTTAAAGATAATGAGCATATACTGACTCACGTCAGCTGGATAAACAGTAGCTCTTATAATCACTTCTTACAACAGCTAATATTATTTTAATAACAGAATATTGAATTTAATAGCTCGATCAAATATTCTTATTCTGTTTTGTCCTTAAAAGTCAAATCGTTAACCGAAAGCGTTCCAGATCCTTCTACGATTGAGTGTTTTTTCGTATCAACAGATATCCTCGTCCTATAATTAAATTACCAACATATCCTTTGAACAGACATCTAATTTGGTGGAGCCCAATCCAGACCTATTTATATCCAGTAAAAACTCTTAAAAAGCGGTCAAGCGTGAGCCGGATTCACAATCAAAGGGTTCTCTGTAATATAATATAAAAGTAACGTTTAAAAAAATTATTCCTTTCTTATTTCGGGACTCTGATATTTGTTGTATATTTTATTTAAATTTTGTGATTGTTGTAATGGTCATATACCTACTTAAATAATTCATAACACACACACTTGCCCGAAATACATAACAAAATACTATTTAATTTAATTATTTCAACCTACCTAATCAGCTAATGGTTTACGGGCTTTTGGGTATGTGACTGAGTGGGCGACGAGCTAGCCACTTGTCACTCCTTTTTCACAGCTTTCCATCCAACTGTCCCATGTTGGTTTGGGACTTAAATAGAATATGCCAACTGTGGTTCTTCCCTTACATGTCGTAAAAGGCGACTAATGGTATATCGGGTTTCGGGTGTGTGATTGTGTAGGCGACAAGTTAGCCGCTTGTCACTGCTTTTTCACAATTTTCCATCTAACCCAGCCCGGCTTTTTTTTTGGCTGAATGTGGTTGAAGGGGCATGACGCCTCTTTGACTCTGCCTACCCCTTCGGGGATTATGGGCGTGATGTTATGTATGTATGTATGTATGTACCTAACCAACTCTTTGAATTATTATGTTACTAGCTCTTCCCGCGGTTTCACCCGCGTTTATGGTTAATGTTAGGTATATAGCCTTTATAGCCTAGCTCGATAAATGGGCTAACACGCTGAAATATTTTTTCAAATTGGATTTTCAGCTTCTCTGAGATGAGCGCGTTCCCAAACAAACAAACGAACTATTCAGCTTCATAATATTTATATGCGATGATTCAAAAGTATTAGCATTTCAACATTCTTTCGAATTGGAATCCTAAAAATTATCCAAGTCAGTTGATCAAAACCCAATTTAGCCATTTCAGCTATTCTTTTGTTGAAAACTTTAAGCACGTCTTTTTTGAAAGTCTCAATTGAATGTCGTTTTGTCGTAATAAAACTTCCTGTGAAACAAAAAGTCATCAGAAAACAGTTTTAACGTTGTCGTTTCATCGTTTAACGGCGATCGTTAAACAAACAATAGCTGTGTTGTCTCATTTGGCGTAAAACAAATATAAACAATTCATTGTTGTCTTTAAGAAGATTTTGTTTTTCATTTTTATAATTGAAAATGTATCAGGACAGTTATGATTAATTGGCGCATGAAAGTGGAAGATATTCGGCTATGATAAACTTTAAGGGGGACAAGATGACAATTTCATAACGGAATTCCAGACTAGCATTTTGGTATCAATTCTTTATCATCGTCGAATCCGTGGGCATCATTGTAACGGGATTAAAATGACTTTACATACTAAGTGGCTGATTATAACTATACGGTTACTTAGTTTAGTAAAACCTTGGCCACCAAACCATAGTCGTTCGAATCCAACTGCTGATAAATGTTCGATCGAAATGAAATTTACTAAATTCATGGTCCTACCTACATTCCTTTCCTATATGATATACCTATGATTCGCAGATGAAAAGTATTTAAAACATTCGTCTGTCACATACACACTTTTCTTCTTTTCAATCAAATACCCATTGCAAATAGTACTTAGCACATCTTTAAAAAAAAATCTTTTCATCACTAAGTACTATCACGGAAAACAAGGCCCCTTAAAATTACTCCGTTTTAAAAAATATAAGTGTTTTTTTTTTTATCATGAGTCTAACAACATTATTTTTTCTCGGCTTTTAATCTCATATTTCTATTTGTGTTCACATGTTATAAAACAAATACTCCTCAGAATAAAACAATGCGATATTTTAGAGTTCTATATTTTCCTTCAGAAGGTAAAATTTTGGAGGTCGTATCTGCCGTATATCTATTCAAGTTGGAGAAACAAAAGTTCAACATTGTTTCAATGCTTTAGAATTTCATTCATAACATGATTTGAATGCGAATACAAAATGGTAGTTTCATCTTGTTTGATTTTTATTTATTTTTTTATTGGAATTTCATAACTGTAACTTTCATAAGTGAAACAGAGCACCTTATGTTCCACCTCTTTATATTCAATTAGACCTTTCAAGACTCTCATAAAGAATTTGCACATTTTTTTAAAGGTAAGGCTTTTTGAATATTCCATTTTAAATTAGAATGGCCTTTTCTATTACTATTCTTTTGAGTATTCCTCTGTACATACCTTGCCCCACCGCAAACTCCTCATGATACCGGCCTGTCACCGATGGCGCCCAAGTGACTACTGGTATTCTACGTTATGTGAGCCGTCTCCATACAAATAACTAACTTCACGTTACTTCCTTAGCACTTCTCCATATGCACTACGTAAATGACCCCTAGGTAATGACTACACGTGTTGTATCAAAATATTTTGGGACTGTTACGCCTTATACACAATGCTATGACGAGAGTTTATCTTTAAGTTCGAGGTGGACCGCTATGGGTCGAGAGCTTTTCTCTCTCCCCCTCGTCTGGGTTGTGATGAAGGCTACTCCAAGCAGTCATTCAATGTGCTCTTAAAAATATCGCAGTCTTAGAGAGCAGAATTCTATCAATGGGGAGCCTTTTGTAACCCATTGTTTTACTAAGAGTCGCAATACCGGACCATTTTTTCAAAACCGGGATTATCGGTATTAAACTCAAGCAAATTCCGGTATTCCGGTATTTTCGGTATATCCGGGAGTTCTAGGCAGTTTTGTTTATGTCAATTAATCAAACTTATATTTTTTTGTAACTCGGGATCGCAATCCGTTGTCATATTCATCCAGCTGGATCTGATTAAATTTCCATCCATCCCACCGGATCCGGTCGCACTGAAAATGACGTCAGATCGATGAGAATTGAGATTCGCAAGATTAATAAAATATATAGCCTGCGTTCACCTAGGTGAAATAGTGCTAAGCTGATATTACCCAGCCGTACCTTTGTTCAACTTAGCTGCAAAGGTATATGTTAAAATAATTGAGAGGAGAAAGAGGATGAATCCAACAAAATGTTGTGGGAGGCACAGAGGATTTTCCGGAAGGATGCATGGAAAGTCGTCTCGCTTTGCAACAAATTTGAGATCTGAAGAACAAACCTTCATTTCGATTAGTATGGAATTTATCTATTAGCCAAAAAAGTGAAATGTTTAAAAAACAATTTTTTATCGTTGATTAATCATATTCTGGACTAAAATTTTTTAGACAGCACATTTGCTATATATTTATTGACATATTTAATTGAATATAAAATACTTTTCATCCATTAACCAGCTCGGTGAAGGTCATTAAGGGAACAGTTTTACCAGTACTTCTGAGTCTCCAAGCTATCAAATTAGTAGTAGGCTTACTAATGATTGCCGTTAATATTACAATTTTCGGTTAATTTGTAAAGAAATCGTTTAGACGCAACATCAAGTAATCTGCGGTAGGTGATAATTTCAAAGACTCGAAGTTTACTACAAGCAATTTGGACATGGAGAAAACATTACAGAACGATCAGTCAGGATGAGTAATGATGTTAGGTCGTGATCGCTCGGTTCCCCAGGCATGTAGCCCGGAAGATACGACAAAAAATACTATTCAGCGTCGCTTGTCGTTGTCGCCTGAGGTCGTGGCGTGCTTGGAATGTAACTGTCTACACAAACTCTCGGGAAATTTAAGAAACAGTAATATCTTAACTTTGGCGAGTACATACTACCTTATTTTTAGTATAAACGAAACCTAGTAACTGTTTATGCAAAATCGTTATTAGCGTCGATTGCAATAACTTTTATACCGTGTTAAATTTTGCCCAAAAAATAATTACAAAACCTTAAATTAAGTTACACCCTAACAAGAACTGTACGGCGCGTGCGCATTGCTTGTCACTGTGAATGACAGCCATTTAAGTATCATTAACTCTTTTAATACTATGGATAGATTCAAGACACTTTAACTAGTCCAATCGATTTCCAATTTAAAACGCTGTTATATTGGACGGTATTGGTGAATATGGTATAGTTGAACTGATGCTGAAACTTTGTGTGGTCCGCTCGATATCCAAATTCATACTATCTTACAGCATAGAGGAAGAAAAAATAAAATTACCGGATATAATTTAACTGTTCTACGACAATAACTACATTTAAGTTTTTTTAATAGTTAGGTAGGCAGAGTCAAAGGTGCAGTCAACCCCCTAACCACATTCAGCCAAAAATAAAACTAAGCTGGTTCAGATGAAAAACTGTTTAACACGTTCGCGTGAGCAACCACATGTCCAAAATGTTGCATAACGGCGCAACCTTTTTTCCAAACAAAATAAAGCAAGACGTCGCGCCGTAAGACATACACCATGTAACCAAGCTACACGGCACAACAAACTACAAAAATGGGATGTAATGCGGCGCAAAGGAGCAACGATATCTGAATTTACTTTTAAATTAGACATCGGGCGACGTTCCGCCGAAATACATATCATAATCATAAACGTCATAAGACATTGCGCCGTACGACTACACGCGAACGTGTTAAAAGTAGTGGCTAGCTCGTCGACTACATAATCACGCACCCAAAACCTGATACGAGTACGATTAATCGCCTTTTACGATATGCTATGCAAAGGAGACAGTTGGGACATTATTTTTTTAAGTCCCAGACCTACATGGACTTATTACTACATAAATTATTGACATGTTTTTATCATCGGAAAGACAGTAAAATATTTTAACTAGCGATGGTCTAACAACTCAAATATTATGTTTTAACCACTAAGATAAACAATTTAATTAAAATAATAATATATTACCTCAGGTCAGTATTTCGTTAACAGCTGTTAAGGCAAGCCACAACAATAACATGAATAAACATGGATTGGCTTATTCTATCTCAGAAATGATACTATCACACTATTTTAATAGTACAGCATTTCTATGGGCCACAGTGGCAGTCATTAATGGATTCTGGGCGACCCTTTAAATGGGTCGCTCTACAAAAATTCCGGACGACGCGTGACGCACCCCAGTCTTGTCACAAATCATAACACCTTCCAATCTCGGCCAACCTTATATACTTTCCGAAAACACATTCCTATACCGCGATCTAACTGCGTATAGTGACATCTAGCGGCGGAGTTGTGAAGCACGGGGGAACTACGCGTCCGAACTTGTGCTATTTAAAAGCACTCAGGCAATTATATTTGAGAGGGCGAACCATTGTTCCCTAAGCGTCGCACCCTCTAAATATGTAAATAACATTCATCAGTAAATTTAAGAGGTGTTCATATTTGGGTAATTCTTATTTTGATTTGACCAGCAATTTCCATAGATAAAGTATGCTAACTAAAGGCATAAACTCATCATCAAGGGTAACAAGTTCACTAGATAGTAACTATTAACTCTAAGGTAATACTTAACAAGCAGTTAATTGTAGGATTATAAGCAAATGTGGTCCGTGGAAGTGACTTTTTGAGAATTACCCATAAATGTTTGGGTATTATCTTATACTAAGTAATATACAAAGTTTGTTGGTTTGCTTGAACGCGCTAATCTTAGGTAGTACTGGCCCGAATTATATTTTTTTTGTTGTATAGTTCATTTATCGAGAAAGGCTATAGGCTATATAACATTAACTACAAACGCAGGTGGAACATCGGGCACAGCTAGTATTATTAATAAAATGACTGACAAGATTCCAACTAAACTAGCATTTTTTTGTGTTAAGGCGTATAAACGTAATAAACAAACAAACATTCGCATTTATAATATTAGCAAAGATATTGATTCTCTACCTGTATTTTATATTATTTCACCTCTATGCTACCAACCCTCCCGGCTTATGTTACCTTTTACCTACCTATTAATAAACGCAAAAATATTCAAAAAGATTTAGCTGTAAGTAAGACTAGCAGCGCACCGCGGTTTCACTCACCCGCGTCGATCCCATACCCATGGGAATATGGGAATAAAATATAGGTTTTTTTTTATAGCTTATGACACTCACAAATATGTGGCTTTCTATTGGAAAACTAATTTTCAAAATCGTTTCAGTAGATCCAGAGATTACCTTTTTTTTTTGACGCTGGGAAATGCGTTACGCACCGTCACCCCACCCAGGGGGGTAGGGTACCCCACCCAGGGGGGTAGGGTGGTGTGTGGGACTCCCAGGGCCTCTGGAATTGGAGGCCCCTGCTCCGGGCAAGGATGTAAAATGGCCGGGGTATACCCACTAAAACCCCGCGGTACACCTCATCGCTTGAGTGGAGAGACATTGTGGGTCTGAGCCTTGACATCCATGAAGCCCTCCAGCGACTGGCCCGCCCAACATGGCGGCCACTACATGCATCCAGAGATTAATTCCTACAAACTTACAAACTCACAAACTGTACCTCTTTATAATATTAGTATAGGTAAAAGCTTAAGTCCTTTTAGCATTTCCCTCTATTTCAATCCACCTTTTATGGCCAAGGTAAGGAGATGTATGTGGTCGTAGCATTACAATCAACTTTGAACTTAGCTTCAATGTAACTAGTTACCGAGAGAGATAACTAGTTGTCTAGTGCACTTCAATCACTAGTGTGGATATTGTTATCCACATAAGTGATTGAAGTGGAACAGAGAGATTATGCTGTTCAGTTTCTTATCTTAAGTTATAAGAAAAAGCGTATATTCTATTTTTATTTAACATTTATCGAAAAATATATAACGCTAGATAAGTATTACAAAAAGTATATATATTTTTTCTTTAACTTCGAAGCTCATTAGTGTTTTTTTCTTTTTCATTAATTTTATATTTCAACAAATGTTTTATAATATAATGATACATTTATTTCTCTTGAAAATCTAAAAAAGTATAAGTGTTAAGTAACACATATAAATGTATATACAAGTCATTAAAAAAAGTTGCAAATTGACATGGTTTAAAACAAAAAAAAAACACTTGAAAATACAGAAAATAGTACTTTACTGGAATCACTTTATGCTATAGGTCAATATCCGAATAAACGCTTTGAGATTGTGACCTGTCCTTATCGCAATGAAACGAGTCAGACCGCGGTATCCACCGATATCAAATCTTCATGATGGCAGCCAAGACCTCGTCGTGTTCAGCAAATCAACTCCAGCATTCTGATTTCCTTTTAAGGCGAAAGTGCATTAGGGACTTGAATTTCAAAATGTCTCTTTGTCTTTGCTAAACGAAAACGATATTGAATATATTTCAATTTAACTACATAATTTAGATTTCATAGCAATTTTAACTTACTCAAACTCAGACATGTATTACGATGTGGGTTTTTTCATATATACGTACTAATAGATAAATAAAAATTGAGTGTTTAAAAGCCAAAATTTTATATTTTATTTTATCTAATTTCAATGGCTAGAAATACTCTTTATATCCTTCCAATATATTGCCATAGAATTTGGGTTGGGCTGGTTTGTTTTTACAAGCTCTCTGGTTCCAGATGACGGACACAATATTATAGAAGATGATTGTCTGGGGCGGTTTTTTCGCAATTGAATCTCTTATAATACTCCCATACTTATCATCTTTGTTGTCCACTGTACCACCGCCACCATTCCTAAAGTGCATTACCGGTATATCAGATTAGAGCATTTAGAATCGTGCAAGGATATACCTATACACTTCTTTGAGTCTGAGCTTAAGGGAATGATTAATGTACCAACTCATTAGGATTTTTTGAAGAGTCAAACATATAACAACTTATTGATGAGGATCTGATGATGGAAATAAAAAATTACATAAAAATCGAAGAGGGTTGGTTGAGCTTAATTAATTAAATTAAATGGTTGAGCGCTATCAAAAAGCACTCCTTAAAAGTAAACAAATGGTTACTCGAAAACTACTCAAGTTGGGCTCATTTAATTTCTTGTACTTGAATTTGAATTCATTTATATGATCTGCTTCTTTATTTTGATGTATCCAAAATACATATAATTTTTCTTTTAAAAAGAAATTTTCGTTTTATTAAAGAAACGTCTATTACCTACCGAATATTGGAACATAAACAAAATGTGTCGTTACCAACGACTCGCGATCGCTACCGAAAATTAATTAATTTCAGCCGACTTTGAAGCAGTAATTAGGATAAATTGCTTACACACGCATTCCAATACGTGATATGGCGCCCAAGTAACACAGATAGCAGTATAAGGTCTTAGTAACAGCAAACCCGGGAGCGATAAGCTTAAAAAGCTGTTGATTAATGTCTGAGTAAACGTGTACTCAGCTCTTATTCAAGCAAATTGGGCACACTTTTAAATGCTTTAATTTGAATAATAGCAATATAAAATCTGAGTAGTAGCAATGTAATTGTCCACATAGCTTAATAACGTCTGAAAAACGGCAGTCGTTACTTATACACAGATGTTTTATCATGTTTATTCAGATAAATATTTGTGGCTGTGATATTCAAAAACTACTCAGCTATAAGCACATTTGTACCACACTATTTCAAACAAAATGTGTGTTTCCTTCAAGAAATTGTTGACATCATTAATATTTATTAAGATATTAATGTGGACGGAATGAATACTTGGAATTGTTAAGTAATTTTTAAAAATACGAGTTTTAGCTATTATACAAGTGAAATAATATTGCGCAAGTAATTTTGTCGTCAATAACGTATGTCCTGTAACTATTGGTTTTACGCGCCGCTTCAATATCGAAGTTTAATGATAGAAATAAGTTAATGTACAAGACAGAAATAAGGCAAAAAAAAACTTTTAGCGTAATTCCTTATTTTAGTGTTTTAAAAGTAATAATTAGTTTATGTATAATACTCGAATTTGTATCTGAATTAATAAAACACAGCATTTGATAGCAAAAACAATTCCAAAAACATTTTTTTTTGAGGTTATAATGGCGATTCCTATAAATCTGATTATTAGCTGCTCACGGAGCTGTTTTACCGAGCTGCTGCTGAATAATAGTTTTGACTCGTCACATATTAAGCCTTTATTTGGCAAAGCGCGGTATGGCGGAATAATTTCTGAATAACAGTTGAGTATTTGTTCACATGTTTTATTAAACAGCTTATTAGGGTTCAAAACAGAACAATCAAAAACTAGAATTTCGTGGAAAAATGATTAGGTGATCGATCGAACTTTATTATTTAACTATTATATAATGCAATCATTTCACTTAAATAAAAAAAAAAATAATTAAGCAAATGAATTAAAGCTATTTAGGTATACCAATCTAACGTAAAAAGAATGTAAAATATTTTTTTTATTTTGTTTTATTTAGAAAAAAAGCTGTGGTAATCATGTTTTTTTTTTTTCAACTTACGTACCTATGTCTAGTTTGAGTTAACTGCTCGTATGTACTGCATACCTTATTAAAATGCTAAAAAGGGAAAAGAAACGAGGTCTCTTTTGGTTCCCCATCTATTCTAATGATAATGTAGCAGTTTTTCATTGTCTGAAAACAAACGGATATTATACTATACCTACACTAGCTGTGCCAGCGGTGTCACCCGCGTTTATGGTTAATATTATATAGACTATTTCCGTCATACATGATTTCTATGTAACTTTAACCATCAAGGCTGCACACGCGACGGACGCTTAAAAATGGAGTAACTTCTCCCGTTTTCCCAACATTTCCCGTCACTACTCTGCTCCTATTGATTGTAGCGTGATGAAAAGTATACTATCTGCCCAGGAGTATGAAGAATAATTGTACCAAGTTTCGTTAAAATTCGTCGAGTAGTCTTTGTTTCTAAAAAGAACATACAGACATACAGACAGACAGACAAAAATTTTACTGATTGCATTTTTGGCATCAGTATCGATCACTAATCACCCCCTGATAGTTATTTTGAAAATATATTTCATGTACAGAATTGACCTCTCTACAGATTTATTATAAGTATAGATAAACGGAAACCTAAAACAAAATTAAACCTAGCTAGATAGATTAATTGCCCCCGAAACCCCCTACATACTAAATTTTAAGAAAATTCTTGGAGCCGTTTTCGACATTCAGATTACAATATAGATAGGTATACAATAGTTTTTTTATTTAAAGATACGTATTAATAATATCATAATGACACATAATTTGAGTATAGACAAATTCAAAACCTCGGACACAACAAAAGGTAGATTTATACTACCGCATTGAATGTACTACAAATACAAAACGCTAGAATAAAATGATTCGGACCGCGCGTATTTTTGAATTCGTTAATATTCTCATCTGATTCATCTCCACTAGATGTGTAATCATCGTCACCCACACAGTCTGTATATGAAATTGCGGGTACGGAACACTCTTCTATGTACGATCGCACTTGACTGTTAAGGTTAGCTTGACCGCTTTCTTCCACAGCTAGTTTACTAAACACTATGCTGCCTACGCCCAACTTACAACAACTAACGTTTAATAAATATCTACAAATAAAGCAATATTCAGCATTCTTCTGTGTAAATACTGTTTAACTAACTTTAAAACTGCTAGTTTCGGTATAAGAATAGAAGTATGTGTAATAGAGTTATAAACTATGTCTACATTTCTTTTATACCAATATAAGCTTAATTAGAACCCAGAAAATACTTTTTATCAGCAGCTGAATAATTCGCAAAATAAAGAACCTTATAAGATTTCAAAATAATATTAAAGCTGTTATTCAGATACAAGCATTTTAAAACCGAATTTTAACACTATTATTCAGCATCTAGTTGCTGAGGGTACTTTATACAGAATATAGCATTTTTAACAGCAATAAGCTTAATAATGTTTGTATAATAGTATTGTACATTACGTTTATTCAGCTTGTTATCTTTTAGCTTACTGTTATGCAAATTAAAGCTATGTGAAACTCTGTAAGCTTAGAAACGTTTGTGTAATATTGAGAATAAAAGTTATTACTAAGCCTTAAGAAAGAAGCCGAAATTATACAAATTTTACTAAGCTTAAAAAATTATAATAGCCGTAATACAACGTTAGTCAGAATTTAGCTATTTCCTTAACTGTAACACAAATGTTACGTAACTATTAACTGTGTTATGAGTCGCATTAGTACTGTTATCATGCTTGTGTGTTACTTGGGCGATTACTTGATGGGCCGAAACGGTAAGTGGTTAGTTGTTCGTGACGTCTGCCAATTATTGGCTTACTGGCGATACTATCTCGCCAATTGGATAGACTGGCCCTGTGCTATTAACTTCTTTGGCTCCTGACACGAGTCGTGCGAAAGTGTGTGTTTGAATAAAAACAAACAAAGTATGTGGGACGCGAAGTTTTGCTATCCAATTTGCAGCCTAAGCTTTTGCGTAGTGTATAGTATACTTAGATATACTGATAATGGGACTATACGCCATATGCATTATGTACTTCACGTATATATCTGCAGTGTAACAAGAGGTAAAAAAAATCTGCGAAGTTTTATTTTGTCTAGCATACTACTTTTAACGGCCTGGTCATATGCGATATAAATATAAATAAAAATAAAAATATAATTTTTTTTTTTCAAGTGTGGGTGTTCCTGGTAGCTTCTACAATTAAATATGATTTACATAACGCAAGTGCTTAAGCTACTTATTGTGGGATCGACAATGTATGTAATGTTGCCTGGAGGTACAGACGTACTTTTGTTTACAGTTAGTACAATTCAAATATTTTGGAATGCAGGATTGTATCCTGTAAACTCACTGAATTATGATCAAATGATGTCCAATCGTGCAATAATTTGAATCCATTTGGTTATCGTACTTTTAACTTTGAAATATCTTGTTTGTTTCAATAGTCATTTGCTGCCTACCCCGCTTGGGAAGTTTAGTTAGTTAGTTAGTCATTTGCTTTATACTTACCTTCTGCTGATAAAATGGTGTCACTTCAATAGTTTTCTCTTTATATAGTTATACGCTGAGAGGAAAAATACACGGGCGATGTACGTCTGTTGCTGTTTAAGCTTTTAAAAGAAGGCGTAAAAAGTAGACAAATTTTCTTGTTTATAAGAACGTAAGCGGGTCTGCAAAAGACTTGACTGGGTAAAGGCAGTAATGGGCCGTCAGCATAAGGAAAGTCAGGAAATTTTAATACTGGAAGCGGATAACGTTTTAAGTAGTGAAATAAAATTTTGCAAATCTATATAAAGAAAAAATATTAATCGAGAATGTCATTTAACTTTTCGCTTATGAATGAGATGTAAATGTTGCAGAAATTTGAAAAACATATTAATCTGGATGTTATTTTTTACTTTACGGATGACAATCTGACATAAGTCAAATGGATTTTCTGTTTATGTAATGTATTGTATTCAGACTTTAATAAGGAAATGGAACTAGAAAATTTTACCAAAAGTGAATAGAGAAAAGGATCAATTAAAACAAGTAAAAGGCAATGAAAGCTTATTCTGATGCAACCACTAAGAACGAGAAAATATTTTAGATTTCTTACAAGGTAACCAAACGATGCACAGGAAAAGCCCACATTTTTCCAGTACATGACCAACATTCTCAATTCTGGAACCTTACTCTAATAGTACGCATGTAATTAAGCGTCTTTAATTTGATACCAATATCAAGGCAACTACTAGCTTAGTATGATATTTGTCGTCCAGCTGTTAAAACGTTTTTGGTGAAAGTACGCTTAAACATAATATTAAAGCAGTTTTCTTTATGACACTCATCAACTGGAATGTCAAAGTGATATTTAAAATGATCGATATCTGTTTGAATTACTTTTTAAAGTTATTGTCTTCGTCTACAAAATGTATTAATCGTACTTGCTGTCGCCCGGTCGTTTAGAATTTTGCTTAAATAGTCCAAGAAAATAGGCCTTTAAATACGAATTTTGAGGTAAATACTTGAATTTTTGATATAAGTTACTTTGAAAGATTTAAAAACGATCTGTGAAAGTTTTTTGTAAAATCACCCCCGAGAACATTTGAAAAAAAAAAAAGTATTTGTTTTTGAAATTTTGGGTAAACGGTAAGTAGTAGAAAAAAAGGTTCAAATAAAAGTTGTAGAGCATCAGATTTTATAAAGAAATGCCCTGTTTATGTTTTCGCTAACATTAAAATTATCCGAGATAGGGCGGTTAGAAGCTTGGGGATGATAGTAATAGTCCGGCCAGTTTTCCATTTTGATCTGAAAGGATAGGACCAACGGGAAAATTTGTGTGTGTACTAGATATTTAACAATCCAGAAATTCAGGTCTCTGACACATCAGGTTAGCTAAAAAAAAAAGCGCGGAAGATCGAAAAAGGCAAATAACTCATGAGTAGTGCAAAATATTGAAAAATGCTAAAGGTAAAAGTTATAGATAACCTCAAAATTCGTATTAAAAGGCCTATTTTCTTGGACTAAAATTTACTTTTGAAGCAATGTACCATAAGATTATTCCTAATGATATAATTTCACTCCTCATAAACATCTTGCCCTTATTCCAAATCGTGGTCATTTCGTTACGAATGTGTATTAAGTGAAACGTGGCCTATTTTATATTCAGCTAGTAAATGCCCTCGACTTCGGCCACATAGACTCCAGAAGTAATCTAAAGATAATTTTTACTTAGAATAATAATGAGTACACAAAGTGGCAAGAAAGTTGCTGGATCAACATACCTAAGTAGCAAACTGTTATTTTTAGACACCGTTTTGTTTGTTAAAGCGTAATTGGGTAACAAACACATTTTACAAACTTTTAAACAATTGGTACAGGCGATATTATAAGCAATTAAGTTTATTTCGACTCAAACAAAGGTGACAAAACATGTGAATTATACTTAGGCTATAAAAATAAACGTTCTCTTTTGACAAAACGAATATTTCAATAGCACAAGATTCTTTAACTACAAAAGGTATTATCACAGATTTCACAATAAACACATGACAAAAACATAAGCCTTTTTAAACGACGTACGCATATCTTGTATTGAGTAGATGTTTTCAGTTGGAATACGTTGTTACCCTTCTATTTTCACAAAATACTAATATTTAATGGTTATAATTTGAATATGCTAGGACACCTTCTAAAGGTGAAGATTTCTGTTACTGCAGAATTTAGTATCCATAATTTAAATAGAAATTAATTGTGAGACCAGGAGGTATGAAAAATAAAATACGAGCTTACAGCGCCAATTTCAGATGACCTGGAAAAATGGTTAAAGATAAATTTATGATAGCAGCGTCCAGCGGTTTTACATGCGTAGATCTCGTCCTCGAGTCAATACGGGGACAAAATATAGCCTATGTTAGTCGCTGATTATGTAGTTTTCACCTTTCATCCATTGGTAAAAGATAATTTAAAACTAATAGCCAATTTAAATGTTTCTATTAATTTCTAATTGTTTTACGATACATGGCAATGACAATGGTCTCCGACAAGCCTCAAAATCAAAGAAGTTGAGAAACCACCTGAGGTAACAGTATTATCGGCCGCAAAAGTACTTAAAAGTGAGTTATGAAGTATTAACAAGTTTTCCGCCCCGTCTCGCCTCCTTGTATTATGTAAATGCCCAACCTTGGACCTCTATGTTTGGCGGAATAGGAAAAGTGGATTAACATAGCACCGAGGATTTTTTGCGAACAAATCCGGACTTGTGTAAATTCAAGAAGAAGAATTTATTGGAACACGTTGGTAAGGTAATTTGAGGGGATTTCGTAATTCTGCGTTAAACTTATGAAAAAACTTGAGCTTTAAATAGAAGACGGTTTTATTAAACACTTGCTGTGCCCGTGATTTCACCCTCGTTTATGGTGTTATATATGTATATAAATGACTTTTCGTTTATAGTTTCCAGTGTAGGCTCCGATTTCACGTAAACGTGCGATCCTTTATAACTCGGAGAATTGTGAAGATATGCAGTGCAAAAAGAATTATTCGAGAAAATTGAAAACGAAAAAAGTGATGGCCAAAATAAAAAAAAAAAACAGATTTTTTTATTTTGACGCTCGATATATTTTTTTATTTTGAAAAAAGGCAAAATGTCAAATTTCGTAGATTTATTTCCAATATGCTCGATAGTCGTGTGAGGCACGAAATCTGTGAATTTATTTGCTCATTTTTGTTTGATATTGATAACATCAACAGGTAGGTGCTCGAAATATTTACAGAATACTTTGTTGTAAATTAAAATAAAACAAATATTTAAGAGGGCTTCTTCTAAACAACGAGATTTTTTTGCCGGTTTTATAGATAATGGTACGGAACACTTCGTGCGCGAGTCCGATTCGCACTTGACCGGTATTTCGATAAAATTTTCCCATTTAATTGTATACCTTCGGTAAATTAAACTAGTACGGTTGTAGTAATGAATAGTGCAAGCAACTTTACTCGAGAGACACTACTACTCAATTACGTACTGCAAAAACATAATTTATCACTCGCAACTCCAGGGATGAATTTTTATTTAATGTAAGCTAAAATGCTTTTTTTGCACGAACAATATACTACTATTTACGTCAATTACTAAATTAGGTTATCTTAAGCTTAATTTCAAATCACACCTTGTGAAATATCTTTGAGTTAAAGTTTGTGATAAATTTCTGGTCGTATAAAAATGCTAATTTATTAAAAACAGTAAAAAAAAATCAAATTATCATTTTATTGTAGGAATATAATTGTCTTCAAACAATATCAGATTGCAAGAAAAGAAAAAAGATTCAGTAAAGGGTAGAACAAATTGACGGTCTATAAATATACTTTGGTTAGGTCATCAAAGGGTGTGATGATTATAAGCGTGGCTAAGATGCAGAGATTCACAAAGAAAGAGATAATGTGAATGAAATAGTGGTGAATAGCCTAGCGATATGACCGGGAGATATGAAAAAGAAAAACAGTAAAAGTCTCAGAAATAGAACTAGAAAATGATGATGATGGCTCTATCTATGAAATATATAAGCTGTTATTGTACACATACAGTTCATGAAAATTATTTAGATATTAGTTTTGTTGTAAGCGAGTCCTGGTTGATGGCAACAAATTTACTTTAGACATTGTGACGTCTACGTTATATAAATTTTTTATTGTTTTACAATTCCATTACCATTGCAAAGTGTCCGGAGTCGCAGACACAGCTTTGCCCTGTCGTAAAGACATTGGATGCACCTGTTACTGCGGATATAAAATGCAAACGAACAGTTACTGACGTAGTTCGAGCTACTGCCTTCGCAGTAGAGGACTATTAAACCCTTTAATTGTGGAAACTGTGGCTCGGTAATTATTTCTGCTAGTTTTTTTTTCTGAGAACTAGGCTGACTTTGTGTCAGTCTTCAAGTTACTAATCAGCTGGCCGTAAGTTGATTTTGGTTTTGTGGATTTAATGTCTACTGCCTCAAATTTTGTTAAGGATTAGGCATGAAAGGTTACTTTACAACATTTTTGATTAGTAGTTAAAATATTTGTTTATTTGTTTTTGTCACAGACATTTTCTTCAGGATGAAAAAGTGGCGCTATGAACTATGAATTAATCATTATTCACCTGAATGTATTGCTTTGAACTTTTCATTTGAATTCACGTATACTTTAAATGATTTAGATAAACACTTGCAGAATTGTTTTTGTGCAAGTGGCTCTAATCATTATTATTCACATTACACTTCTTCACCTTAGTATTAACCTAAGTTTAACAATGTAACTTTAACGGTAGTCTAATTTTGACTGCTGTTTTACCTTGAACAACACTTTCAGCATTCGTCAATTAAAAATTATCTGTACCGGATTCTAATAAAACTATTATGTAAGTATCTGTGATCCAATGCATTTTTCATCTAACCCAGCTTAATTTATTTTTTTGGTAAAAGTGGTTAATGGACCTTACTACTCCTTGAACTCTATTTCGGTAATTACTGGCATAATTTATACGTATAAGTATACGTTCGTACTTACCTACTATTATACAAACACAATAGACAACATGTCTAGTATAGTCTTAGGTATAACGTCCTTATTTTCGGAGTTAAATTCAATATCTATTTACGAGAAAGAAACTGACATTCCAATGAGTGGTAAGAATGTTTGGCATTCCTTTCATTTGATACATGAAAAGAGTATTTTGTAGCGGACGGTCGACGTTTCATTTCGTTCGCCGTCGCCTCCGCTGCGCTTGTGAGGGAAATAATGAAACGTCACTGTTCTCTCCGTACATGCACTTTCGCTCAGAGTAAGCTAAATTTATTTGCAGAGGTATCTTTTCTTTAGAATTGCTATTTGCTTAGCACCGTTTCCATTTCAATCAATTTGCTGGAAGGAAAAAGTTGTCAGTGTTTGTTTTTTCACGGTAACAATTTTATGTAGGCAACTTAAAGAAGTATGTTCACCTTACGTCAAAGTTACACTTTTTTATGCGAACTATACAAATGAAAGTCCGCGATTATTTAAATTATACATTCTTATCATCACGTCCGTAATCCCCGGATGTAGGCAGGGCCCATGGAGCATAAGGCAGCCTTTAGATTAAAATAAGTTGAGTATGATTAGATGGAAAGTTATGATCAAGTATTTGACTAGCTAGAGTATTTAGCTATATAACTATAATATGTAACTATAGTACTTAGCCCAATACCCCGTACACCATTATCGATCATCTTAAATAATTTGTCACACCTAAAATACCTATAATGATATTTCGAGCTAAACGGTTACATTAACTTATTAAGACATTTGGCTAAAAGTCGTTCAAGCATTAACAAATTCAGTTTATTTTTTTCAAGCATTCAAGCACAAATTCAGTTTCTTCCTTATCAAAATAAAAAATAATCGTTTAAAAAGTTTCTGTAAAGAGCACCGCAGTCGCCTCCGGAAGTTTAGGAGCTATATTAATGGTTCATAACAAATTAAAAACCTATAACTCAATGTATCTTTACAAGTGCGCCATGACCTAACCGACAAAAGCCAAGCTCAAGAAGTACAAGAAGCAAACAGTACAAAGTTTTCTTTTTAAAATGTAAAGTGAATATCCTTACTGGTGCTTGCTCTTTGTCGTTTCACTCGACTGCAGTAGTAAAAAGTGGAACTTAAAAAGTAATAACTTTGGATATAACACTGGCTTGAAGTTTACTAGAAGAATAAATGTATATTAGGAAGAGAACGCTGTTAATCAAGTTATAGGCGTCTAATTTCTAAATACAACTTGATTATCAATTAAAAATGAAGAGTCCTGATGTCTTAGATGGCCGTAAAGAACCACGCCAACTTTAATTGGCAGTCGTTCGAACCACCGCTGCTGCGTTACGTCGGCTATTTCTTCGCTGACAAATATAAGCTATGACTAAAACGGGTAAAATGAAAAACTTAAATAAGAAGTAAAAAACACAAAAAATAATTGTGGTTTCTTTGTTGCAGGCTGCAGAAAGCGGAAATGTGGAAGATTTTATGCGCTTGTACCTCAGTGAGCCCTCTCGCCTGGCAGTAAGAGACGTGCGCGGGAGGACAGCAGCGCACCAGGCGGCTGCGAGGAACAACACGAATATACTACACTTCATCAACAACTATGGGGGAGGTAGGCCAGCTGGACTTCTTATATCAGCATGTTGATGACAACATTCTTTTCACGAAGCCGACTTTGAAGTACAGAAAATCGGTCTTAGAAAGCTATGAAAAATTTATGTAGTGACCGAAATTTTAATCGTCAGATAAAAACTAACAGACAAATGAGGTTTAAATTCACCCTTTGAGAACACCATAAAGTACTCAATAAATACTGTTTTGTCTTCAGATCTGAATGCTAGGGATAACACAGGGAACACTCCACTACACGTCGCTGTTGAGAACGAAGCGCTTGATGCTGTAGAGTTTCTGCTGCAACAGTAAGTATCAATCAAAATGTTACTTTCTTTATTTTATGATAAGAATGCCTAACACGCCTTGAACTATTCGGGGGAATGGCAAGGCGCTTAAGACTCCCAGGACCCAATGCATAGCAGGATCCCTCTTCGGCCAATATGGAGTTGCCGTAGTGTCCCCGCTATACCCCCTGGTTCTATTGTCTCCTGAAGCACGTGACCTTTGATTGAGCAGTGTTAGCTCAATGGTAAGGACACGTGTCTCATATTCTTAAGATGCTGGCCCAAAACCGGCAAATATCTCGGGATTATTTATACCACTAGCAACAGCGGGATGTGAGGGAATCCAGATCAACCTTAACTACCATAGCGTCACCTATGGTAGTTAAAATTTGTCTCTGTTGCTGCCCTACGCTGCAAGCCTCAATGGTTCCCTCTCAAGATCTGATGAGAACGATCAAGGTTGCCGAACCACTCTCATCAAGAGTTGCTTTACCATGCGAGCTTACGTCGATAAAGGTCTATGTTATCTTACATAATAAGGTTTTCCAAATAAAATATCCACCAGACGTTGTAACAGTACCATAGAGTTATAATAGATGTCAATTCTACCAGACTTTGTTGCAATGATGATCGGTTCTTCTTGACGTGATCATCAAAATGATTAGTCCCTTTCCCTTTCTCTCAAGTCTTCTGGGGTCTTCCTTTTCCATACGTCCCGGTCGGCCGTCATCAAGCTTCCATTTCTATCTTTTCGTATCGTTTTCGTATCATTTTCGTATCGCATGCCATTGGTTACAACTGCAAGGGAGTTTATTAAAAACATCACTGATGAATTTGCACTTGCAAGACTTTTCGCGCCTCAAAGGAATCCCGATTCTCAAAGGAAGTTGTGACTAAGACTGATTTACTGGAGCATCTATTTTATTATAACGCGAACTATTTTCGCGTTGCCCCCAGAGAGAAGTTATATTTAATCCGATCAGCGAAGACTTTGAATTTTTATTACTTTGATCTAGACCACAGGCAGTTGGGACCTATTTCTTGAAACCTGTGCCGTGTAGTCTCCTGTAAATCAGTTTTTAAATTGGTTTCTGTAAGGATTTTCGCGGTATTGGGAATATAATTGACATTCGCATCACATTTTTGAGAATATAGACCAATATTTATTATAAAGGAGTAAAAGGAACAATGAACGATCAGGTAATTATAAGTAATAGACCAATTTCCTAGCCCCAAATTAAGCAAGCTTATGCTATGGATTCTAGGTAACGGATAAACATCATAACTAATAGAATAAATAAATGTGAGTATGTTTGTTTGTTATGCTTTCCCGCTTAAATTCACTAAAGTGATTTTAAAAATTATTTGAAAATGACAAAGGCTATTTTTATACTCGTGTTCAAGAATCATAATGAGAAAACTGAGGGACGCTGCCAGCATGTATAGCATTTTGGATGTTTAAAAGGAATGCTCGGATTTCTACCGACTCACTAAGGGTGTGAAACGCCTTCTCACAACAATACACACTCGTACATACACCACCATATAAACAGACCTTTGCTCCAATACCTATTATTTTTTTTATATACTAAAGAAGTTGTGGAGTTTATGTAGTAACACCTATTGATTAACAACTAGGCTCTTTAGAACAGAAAAAGCTTTTAGTTTGACGTGGAAATTAATTTCCTTTTTTGACACCGACACCGGTGTCAAGGTTGCGAGAACAATCGCTTTATTTTTCTCAGTGCGGAGATATTTATTTCAAGATCCACAATGGATGTCAGAGAAATATTTTATTACAAACATTAAACTATGAGTTTAGGGACAAAAAAAATTCTCTTAGCTGCTTTTTCCTATTGCCATTTTTCGATTTTTTTGCTAATTTGTATGTACCTATAGTTTGCTGATCTACAATCCCACCTCATCCAAATTAATGAACTCATGTATGTTCCTATGTATGTTTAAGACGGGCCACTCAACTTAGTGGGTGGAGACCCAGTTCACCAAGAACAGGCTTCGATGTCGAATCTGCTAGGGGCAAGATTATTATTCGTACTCCTGAAAGGACGTTAATATTTTTAACAAGATATAAATTGTAAAATTAATTTAACTCACCCTCGTATAAAATAAAATACGATAGTTTTATTCGAAGTGAAATACTCGGCAATCAGAATAAAACAAGAGAAAATATCCTTAGAAGAAATTTCTTTAGAACGCCTGGTTTACAAAACGTAAGAATGCGACGAAAAATAAAATTGAGTTGGATTAGATGGAAAATTTAAAAAAAGGTTAGACCACTGGTTCGGCTTCTTCATAATTACAAACCAAATACTCAATGCACCTTTAATCACTTTTTGTAATATGTTAGTCAAGGAACATTGCAGGTACATTATTTTTGAGTCCCAGGCCAACATGGGACTGAATGGTTTCACATTATTCTGAAAACAAAATTGTTAGCCTCCTTAAACAAGAATAGCCCGAGCAACATTAGTACTTAATATAAAGAATTTCAATAGCTAATCTGTTTCAGGCACGTCAATACCGGAGTTTTGAACGAGAAGACACAGGCTCCCATTCATTTGGCCACTGAATTAAACAAGGTAAGCCTGTGTTCTTTGTTTTTATGACCCACATTTACGCTATCTAGATCTAACCACTTGCAGGCCTTTTCAAGGCACTGTTTTAGTTGCCGTCAATCTGTTTCGATACCAAAGGCTTATAAATCTTACCCTTAATTGTTAACTGACCCTAATCGTTGTGTGTTTAGTGACTATTGTTTCCTCGCGGAAAGATTTCCAGAAGCATTACCGATTTTTAAAGACGCAAAAAAACTTTGAAAAAAAAGTTAAAATGAGATTAACAAACTAAAGTGGATATTTCTATCATAAGCTGTAATTGGATTCGTTGTTCTTTATAATACTGAAAGTGGAAAAAAAGTGTTACAGAGGTTATATAAACATACAGCAATCATTAACCGCATGAAGCATATTATTATACTTAGTTAAATATTCCTACTTTACGATTTTCTGTGGGACTGTGGCATTTAATCAGTGAAGGCTGGTCGAATTTCTTTCGAGACACGACACTTAGAGAATATTTAAAAGGCAAACACACGTCTGTTACAATTTTATGCCAGTGTTGAAAGTGTTTCAGTACTTTCGTAGACACAAGCAGGTGGCACACAATGTTTTCGTGAGATGTTAAGCCAATTTAGCGAAAAAGTCTTCGGAAGTTCGTGTGTGACCTAGAGTCCAAGTTTCTTTGTTCTACGCTAAGGTCAAACGTGGTCTAAGGAGCTGTGATTTATACTTAACTAGCTTTTTCAGGGATATTCCTCAAGTATGTGTAGACTTTGTTTGTTAGTTGTGTTACAACATTAAAATGTTTTACAGTTGTCACAACTTTTTTCGTTATATAAAATTCAGACACAGTTTATTCAGAGCTAAAACTCTTAGAAAATATATAATTTTAAACTTTCGCATTGCATTATCACTAGAAATAATACTAAAAGGACTAAACGCGATATGCATTATGTAGTACATGAGTACTTACAGCTTGAGTTTCGGTCGTGTTGCAACGACTGTGGTCACAAGCGGACACTTGTGACCATCCGTTTGTGACCACGGTTGTTGCAACACGACGTTAGTCCCATTAGTATTATTTCTACTCATTAAAAATGTTTTACAACAATTTACCACGTATCAATTTGGACATCTAATAATTAATATGGAAACTGTAGCGATAGACTATGCATGATTTGGTCGTTGGATTTTTCATTTGCAAAGGAATATTTGATCTCTGCCTAGTACCCGACTGGCCTTATACTGAAAAGACCAAAGAAAACTTATAAATGTATATGATAGATTGATATAAAGCCTAGATCATAATAAGTGATTTATCAAAATAAACATAATTTTCACATAGGTATATGGTATAAGATATCTTATTTTTTTAATCCTATATATCGCATATATCATGTTATATCTCCACAATAAGAGAAATTGATCTTATTGGGTATCTAAGCCCAAATTGTATTTTTGCTGATTCTGATATTCGTATCTCATCATCAAACGTAAAGGATTACAGTATAATATTATTCAGATAATATATTCAAATGTATTAGAGATATACTTTCTCTAGGTTTTGCTTGATTAAATACTCCCAAGAAAGATTGTTAAAACGTGACAGGATAACAATTGTCGACATGAAACCTTGAACTAATTTTCAAATAAGAAACTTGACGTTTTTATCGCCGTCGCTACCTCTACCATTGAAAAAAATCAGTGCGTATTTTTTTAAATATCTTATTACTTATTACAATCCCTTAAATTAAATCACATATTAGTATACATTAAATTACGTCGTAGTATAAATGCTATTACGTCGAAATATCTTCAAAGTTCAATATTCCATTTCAAGTATCCCACTCCGGTACACATTGACTCGAGCAAGCTTGTTTGTGAGTTCTTAATGACATCTTTATGCAGCGAGGCGTCCCGACAAAGATTAGTTATTGGCCCTGAGCCCTTAAGTGGGTTTCGAAAGTGTACATACTTAAATGGATTGTCTGCTGTGCTAATAAGGGTGGGTGTAAAAGAACGATTGTGAATAGGGAAGTCAGTATTTCCTTTGAATTAGGTTCTGGGACTGAAATAGGATATATTACAAAGGCTGTATTTGAGAAGTATGTCTTTGCTAGGCAATGGCTACAATCTGGCTGGCTGAACGCAGTGATACATTTTAAATGTAAAATAAATGTTCCAAAATTGAATATTTTCTATGCGTTTGATAAAATTTATTTTGTTCAGCCCCTGACCTTGTATGTGAATATGGTTTGAAACCTGAATGTGGTCAAGGAGTTTATGACTCTTTGGACTCGGCCAACCCTTTCGGAGATTGCGAGCATCACGGTATGTATGTATGTATATATAAATTTGAGTTGGATATGTCAGTTATGAATGTGAAAAAGCAGTGACGATTGGCTACCACACTAAATCATTTGAGTAGTCTTTTACGACGTGCTAGGCAATAAATATAGTTAGGACTGAAGAATTACTTTTTTATATTGTAATATTACTAATATTAGTATAGCAGTATAGCTAGTCCATATAATATACTGTAAGCCATTACCTAGATTACCTTTTAAGGCCGAGCAAATACTTAATGTAATGAAATCGGAACAGCCCCAACTCATACATAACGCCACAGAACTATATCGGTCTAATTTCATTTTAACGTTTAGCTTTTAACGGAGGGTCAACCCGAATTTAGAACAATTTTAGTACCCATACAGATGTTAGCAAAGAGTACTTTGTTTACTGCGATTTGTATACAAATGTTTGGGACGAATGGTATCGTTACTGTATCGTCAAACAGTACTTGTAGCTCAGACATTGGGAAAAGTGAAATTAGCATAGGGAATGCGGTATTTCCTTCCTTATCATCCGGATCAGATGTTCTGGGACTTCTTACGCAATACTATCCGAGTTTTATATGTTAGGGGGCGATAGGTATATCTGAAAGTTCAACCCTAACGATACTGGGAGTTTCCGTTAACTTAGATGTTAACGGAATATACCTAATAAATGTAATAATTATGATATTCTCATGCTGCCAGACGTTACTTAATTTATAATACGAAATAAGGCTAAAAGTAATGTCTGGTCAAAGTCAAAGCCAAATGCAAATCCAAATCCAAAGTCAAAGTCAAAGTCAAAGTCAAAGTCAAAGTCAAATATTATTTGTTTATATAGGTTTTAAGTAAACACTTATCCCATCAAAAACAATACTTGTCAAAAAAAACAAGTCTCGCAACTCAGTTATTCTACGGTAAAAAGTTGTGAGATCCATGTAATACCAAGTCGGTTATTAATATATTCAGTCTCTACTTAAGTGACTTTCTGTCTTAATAGGTCCAGTCCCTAAGACCACGATCGTGGTCCATAACAATTGAAAATCAATTGTGTCTGGAATCTCCGTACTCGAAGCATTAAGTTGTTACGTAATAATTAACAGCATCTTATAGTGATGCATATCAATATTAAGAGATAAGGAGATTCCAGACACAATTGATTTTCAATTGTTATGGACCACGATCGTGGTCTTAGGGACTGGACGTATTAAGACAGAAAGTCACTTAAGTAGAGACTGAATATATTAATAACCGACTTGGTATTACATGGATCTCACGACTTTTTACCGTAGAACAACTGAGTTGCGAGACTTGGTTTTTTTGACAAGTATTGTTTTTGATGGGATCTCATTTCTTTTTATATTTTGTAGACAGTTCTACTTTTTTCCTTTTCGGTACCTTCTACTTATTGTATATATGTATATCTACCAGCAACGAATTTTCTTAAAGCCCTCTCTCTGACATAAGAACTTTTCTTATTTTTGTAGGTAGCCTTCCGTTTTCTCTTTTCCGGTACTACTTCTTGAGCTTCAGCTACAGCCCACTGCCTGTCTCTATGCGTTTTTCTGGGAAGCTTTGATGTTAAAATTTTTGACAAATCTGGACGATAAATGCTTATTGGTCTGTTGTATTCACAAATTGAGGATTCCTGCGCGTTAACACTTCCAAAGTCGACATTAATTAGATGTTAACCGCCCAGACTTGTAACTGTAAGACTTGTAATTGTGGAATGAATTCGCATGACGGGAATACCCATTTTTTGCTCGATTTGGCAGGGGCACTACCGTGCGCCTATATTTATATGGGGTTACAAAGTTATTTAAGCAGTTATGTATCTAGAAAACTGGACCGAAATTGAAAAATTTTACTTGACTTGGCGGGGGCACTACCGTACGCCTTTATATTTATATGGTATTACAAAGTTATTTAAGTAAGTAGTTAAATATTTATAAAACTGGACCAAATTGAAAAAAAATGCTAGACTTAGCGGTTGCACTACCGTGCTCCCAAATATTTTAGTTTTTTCTTAGTTCATACACCAAACACTACTTATATTCCAAATTTGAAGCTTCTAGGTCTGCTAAAAGTGCCTTAGAATTTTCATGATCGGTGAGTCAGTCAGTGAGTGACAAAATTAAGAAACCTTGACCCATTATAATTCTTAAACTACTGGTTCAAATTGAATGAAATTTGATATATACGGTGTCTTTACAATGCCTGCATGGTTACTGAAAATTCTGTCTTCTAGTTTTATCCACAACGAAGTTACAGGGGGTCGAAAATGGCCTGAATTGCTTCGAGAAAAGGATGGTACGGCCGTGCCGCTTTTTTGCTCGACTTGGCAGGGGCACTACCGTGCGCCTTTATATTTATATGGTATTACAAAGTTATTTAAGTAAGTAGTTAAATATTTATACAACTGGACCGAAATTGAACATTTTTGCTAGACTTAGCGGTTGCACTACCGTGCCCCCAAATATTTTAGTTTTTCCTTAGTTCATACACCAAACACTACTTATATTCCAAATTTGAAGCTTCTAGGTCTACTAAAAGTGCCTTAGAATTTTGATGATCGGTCCGTCAGTCAGTCAGTCAGTCAGTCAGTCAGTTAGTCAGTCAGTCAGTCAGTCAGTGAGTGACAAAATTAAGAAACCTTGACCCATTATAATTCTTAAACTACTGGTTCAAATTGAATAAAATTTGAAATATACCGTGTCTTTACAATGCCTGCATGGTTACTGAAAATTCAGTCTTCTAGTTTTATCCACAACGAAGTTACAGGGGGTCGAAAATGGCCTGAATTGCTTCGAGAAAAGGATGGTACGGCCGTGCCGCTTTAGGTTTAGCCGATTAAAAATGTTTTGAGTAAAATAGCTTATTGTTGATAAGACAGGAAATTATCGCAAAATTTTGTGTTTGTGGAACATTGGTTGAATTTGCCATTACATTCATACGGTTACTTGGTTATAACATCACGCTATTAATCCCTGAAGGGAAAGCCAGAGTCAAAGGGGCAGCAAGCCTCTTTAAAAAACACATCAGCCTGAAATGAAACTGGGCTGGGTTAGATGAAAAATTGTTTAAAATAGTGTAGTAGTGACAAGTGGCCAGCCCGTCGCCTACACATTCACATAACCAAAACCCGATATACCATTAGTCGCCTTTACGACATGCTAGGCAAGGAACACAGTTGGCGCATTCTTTTTAAGCCCAGACCAACATGGGGCTGAAGATTGATTAAAAATTTGAAAAAGTAGTGACTAGTGGCTATTTAGTACGTCTACACAATTACAAGCCCAATATATACCAAATACACGACAAAAAGAGGTTACATGTTTTTATAATCCTTAATAGAAGTTATCAAGAACGGAGTCCATTTCACTAATTTACATAACGTAGTTTTCCATTGCTCGGGCGCTAGATAAGGCAAATTAGTGCTCTTTCTTAACTAGGTATTTAGTCCAGGTACTGAAAAACCAAGTGACAATTTTCCGCTAGGAATGCGCCAACGGGAAAGTTGTAGGAGCTCGTTAACTGACTGCCTTTTTTCAATGTACAAAATTGTACAATTCTAAATTTAAAATTGCAAAATAACTATACTTGATTAAATTAATTAAAGAAAAAATTATGTATATGCATTGCAATTTATTTCGAAGCTATTAAGTATTTATTTGTTGAACATTGATAAAATAAATTTAATTTAATTTTAATTTAATTTATTCGCATTAAAAGATAACATAGATCCATTTGATTAGTATTACTTATAATTATGTTAGTACAAAAATACAAATACAACACAAACATTACGTGACACCAAACTACGAGAGAGACATTATTCTCACCATTAATAATTGTAAGGCATCGGTCGGCCCAATATGTGGATGAAATGCCTGATGATGGGGGAGTCATATCTCTCTGCCATATATAAAGCTCAGAAGAAAAATCTGATTGAAATAAGATTGCAATTTTCAATATCTACGGTTGTTTATGTTGTTGTGAACTTGTGACACAATATCAGCAAAACTAGATCACATATTTTGCAAATGCTGTTTTTGTAAAAAAAAACATATTTTATAGTTTATTACTACAATTGAAGGCGCAACGTCCTTCATAATATCACTTCACCGGTCTTTTGTAATCTTAAGGTATCCGTATCAGGCCTATGTCAAAGAGAAACTTATGTTAGAATTCTTATGTCAAAAGCTTTCAAGGTCGATAGATTATTATCGATAGTCTAGCAATAATCGGACGGTAATTTGTCAAAATGTGCTACTACTTTTGATGACTTGCAATAGTGTCTTATTAACTGACTAAACTTCACGCCACTTCACTAGCGGGTAGGCAGAAATAACTGAACCCCATATTGCGCGATCCTTACACCTCACTTGCTTCGTCAACATTCATGATCCTTTTCATACAGACTCTATGGTTTTATCCAATAGTATCGACAGTATCTATACTCTATTTGATAGTCCTTTTTTATGAAAAATAGCTAAATATATACTGTCGTTACGAACGAGTCAACTACTCATACAGATAGAAAGCGACTTTAAAGTATATTCTGTTATAGGTACCTACCATGAATGAGATATTAAATTCTTCACAAGACTTTAGAAAATTTAACATCTGGTATTATTGATAGTATCAATAGCGTAAAGACTACCAAGTCTCACTATCATCAATACTTTCATTACATCAGTAGTATCAATGATATCGACTGACCCAACGATATGATAATTTGATTGTGAGATCATTCCTATCATGGAGATCATCCGTTTTACTATCGATGGAAGTTTAAAAAGATGAAGAAGGAGCGAAGGTAGCTCAATGGTAAGGACACGCGCCTCTTAACCAAAGAGTGCGGGTTCAAACCCAAGCACGTTCCTCTAGATTTTTAAAATCTATGTACGTATTTATACCACTAGCTCGACGGTGAGGAAAAACAACGTGATGAAACCTGCAAATTCAAACAACTTAGGATTTGTAACCATGATCCAAAAATTGTCTGGTTCCTCTATCTTAGGGTTACGAAGGTTAGATCGGCAGTCGCTTCAATGTTCTTGTGTCAAAACCAGACTCGCTAAATCCTGGATCATGGCCTAAGCGGACCCCGTCTAAGCACGGGACATAACGCTAGGAAGATGATGAAAGTTTAAAAAGATTGTCATATTATTTTGGCAAGTCCAATCAGATAGTTTGCGGGCAGCCCTTCAAATTTTAATAAAAGCGCCAGTATCCAGTCCAAGGCCAGATATACACTGCGTTTAGACCTTTGTTACTGACCCTTCGCTCACAAACCGGACGTTTATGTTTCCGAAACTTGTTGTTGGCACGGAGTATCCATTTCCTTACAACCTTGTTTACAAAATAACATCCTAAAAAAACCTGGGATTGTCTAAATGGCTTTAATTCTCGTAAAAAATTTTTTATGTTTCTTATAAAAAACGTGCCAATTGTCTAGCATATCGTATACGGCGACTAACTCATTACCTATTTACATATTTACTAGTACACTATTAATAGTTAGAGTTAGTAAAATTGACACTAAATACTTTATCACAATTTTTATCTAACCCAGGTCAATTTTATAAGCGGTTGAAAGACTTACCACCGTCCCTTTAACTTTGTCTACCTCTTCAGGAACTACGAGCGCGATGGTATGTATGTATACATACACATACATACATTGAACTATTATTACTAGCGTATGGAACCGACGCAGCCAACAAGTTCAAAAATGTACTCTATGAGCGATCTAGCGCTGCGTGTTTTGTAATTTTATAGCTAAAAATTGCAAATTATTGTAATATATTTGATTTTGAAATGTGATGTCACGAAACTTAGAACCCCTCCCACCTGTGTCACATTATGTCACACTTCGTAGACCCCCTGCCTCCCCCTTTACGAGTGACTTAATTTATGGACGCCCCCTAACAAAGATACTTATCATCGACGAGTATGAAAGCATTTCGAAAGTAGTTAGTCATGATTTACATAATAAAACAAAAAATGCATTATCCCTCAAAATCATTTGAACATTACTAAAATAGGCAATATGACTAAAAAAATCTGTTTAGTTCGTCAGTAAGATTATAAAAAAAATTTTGAACACGTATTTTATATTTTATTCGTCAAACAAGCATTAACGTAGATACAATACATTCAAATTGCGCGTGACGTCACGCTTTCGTATAATTTACAAAATAGTGACGTTACAAGCCACTACTACAAAACTTTGATGCTCTTTATCTTTGTGATTGTTCATTTGATAAAGCGAATAATATGTGTCTAGTATTTGTGTATAATTTAACTGACGGACTAAATAGAATTATTGTTTTATAATGCAGTCATTATCCTTATCCCATGTATTATGACAAAAACAATATCATACTGACGCATACATACATACATAAAAACAAGAAGGATCAAATGAAAACAGATGAGGATAGGATATTGTAATCAATTAAGTTTTTTTGATAGTAACAAAATGGCAAAAATAATATTGTAACTACATACAGCAAGGTCAACTTGTTTCAACCTACTTACTATCAATGAAAATAATTTTGTATCCTGCTCTTCAAAAGATAAAATAAAAGAGATAAAAACACAAATATAAAGGAATTCAATTCAAACACAAATATAATGTGGTCTCAGTATTACAGTTTTTTAATCATTTTATCTCCACAGGTGACTGTGCTGCAAATATTCGCCAAATACAAGAAACAGTTCAACGTGGATTTGGGTGGCGAGCATGGCCGCACTGCCCTGCACTTCGCTGCTATTCACGATCATGATATGTGCGCAAGAGTTCTGGTAAGCAGACCTTTTATGGTGTTGTTTTTTTTACGAACTTTTATATTTGTTATTATTGGGGTCAAATTTCGGGAGGTGAATTGAACCACATCTTCTTATCCTGCCGAATTGAAACTTGACATATCAGTATAGTTGTATGCATGTTTCTGGCAAGCATGACCTGATAATATACCCAGGAATGGCTCCTGATAAATAAAATCAATAATCCATAGACATTCAATTTCGAATCAAATTCGGGGCAAATGTTCATGACGTGTTAAACAAAGTATTTCATATATTTTGTATATCATCCATACTATAAGTATTAGCTAAGTATGGAGGTTGGTGAAATAGTGTAAACAATTTACTACTAATTCAGGAACCAAAACCATGTAAGTACCGTTGTGTTTGACAACCAACGGCTTCCTAAAACATAAATAATTCAACCAGGTGATATCCAAACAGATAACAGACCTCGGCGCGGAGTGCAAGAGACCCTGCAACAACGGGTACTACCCAATACACGAAGCAGCCAAAAACGCCTCATCTAGAACTATGGAGGTCTTCCTCCAGTGGGGGGAGGCTCGAGGCTGTACTAGAGAACAGATGATCTCACTGTACGACAACGAAGGGAATGTGCCATTGCATTCGGCGGTGCACGGAGGAGATATAAAGGCTGTCGAGTTGTGTCTTAGGTCTGGAGCAAAGATATCGACTCAGCAGCATGACCTGTCCACGCCTGTACACTTGGCGTGTGCGCAGGTAAGTGAAATTGCCCCAATACCTGGAGAGATTGGAGATTTTAACCCTCACTTGGGAAAACACGGTTTGCTCTATACGGCTGCTATATAAAATTGGTGCTTCATCAGAACCTAGTTAATCAGAAAATATGTATTTTAATAGGAGTCGTACAACGTTTCCCAAATATTGTTACAAATATAATTTTGGCCTTAAATTAGAATCCAAAATATGTCAGGAATTATTTTAACAGATATTCACTCGATGTGTTAGTGTGAGTATTAATATTGAATATTTATGTATATATTTGTAATACCACTGTTGTTTCTGATATCTGTAAAACAAGTGCTTGAGCTACTTACCTCTGAGTCAGATCAATGTATGTGATGTAGTAGGAGATATATATATTTTTATTTTATTAGTGTATGATGTGAGAATCTAGAATATGCTAGGCAGTCATCTTATACGTCTAGGAACTCTGTGATAATAATGTCACGCCAGAAAGCCTTGCAATAATTCACACATAACGCTTTAACTCGCAAATAGTCTGCTAGTCCCCGAGTCAGCAAGAGGTTTTTTATGACCAAGTTCCTCCCGGGCGATAACTTGTAAAGTACATCAGAAAGTTGTATTATGAGGATTAGGTGTATACGTATATGTCAGTTATGGTTCAAAAATAATCCTCCTGATCGAAAATTCATCAAATGCTGAAAAGAAAAATGTCACCAACTGATTATAAAGCTGAAAAATCAGCAAGCTTATAAATACACCAGCATTATAAAAAGTTTCAGCAAATTTTATGCGGTGGTTACTTTTTCAAGATATTTGGTGGGTTATCATTTGATACATTTTATTCTATGTTTTTAATTTTTATATTTGTCATTGTATGTTTTACCAATAAACGTTCCATTCTTTCTTTCTCTCACTATCCCGAGAGGAAATTAAGGATAATAAATTGTGCCTGGCTCGGGGACTATTCGAGGCGTTTCCACGTCAGGAACTACAAGAACTGACACGAGTCACGATTATCGGATCGGAAAATTGCCTTGAATTAAAATTTTGTAGCTCGACAAAGGTACAACGATTTCTTATGCATTACTTCTTGTTTGTGATATGGATTGTAATTGAAATCACTGATTTATTTAAAGCTCACGTATACGATATGAAAATTGTAAAAAACTTTATCATACGATAACGTAAATACTTTTGAATATATAGATGAACATCGTTATTTGTAGCAAAATGATTATCACGAATGAAATACTTATACCTACACAACGAGTTTAAGTTTAGATGCGTAGGACGCCCAATGGCTAAGACCTCATGGATGGACGACTTAAGGAAGATGACATAAACTAAAGCAGATACCTATGAGCAGCAGTGGTTGAGTATATAGGCTTATAATGATGATGATGAACCAATTTATTTGTCAATTAATTGATTACTGTTATCCCGCTTAAATCATCCACTACCGTCGCAGTAGTGCCTCATTTCGTTTTCCCTGGTTTAATAGTAGAATAATACAGTTAAAAAAACATAGAAAACGAAATCAGCTATTAATCTCAATATATGTAAATTACGCGTCACATTGTTTGTCAACGATGGACTCCGAAACTACTTAACCGATTTTAATCAAATTTGCACACCATGTCCAGTTTGATCCAACTTGAATGATAGGATAGCTTACATCTCAATTGATTTAACTAGATTATGTGTTATTGACTGTTAGGCGGAACGAAGTTCGCCGGGTCAACTAGATAGTTTTGTATAAATCCAAAATAGTTACACAGTACATTAAAGTTATGCTAAGTTAAATCGTAGAGCTTGTATGAAAAGGATTATAAATGTTAATGGAGCAAGTGGGTTGTGTAAGGACCGAACCATATGGCGTCCGTTTCTCTCTGCCTACCCCGCTAGGGGAGTGGCGTAAAGTTAGTTAGTTTTTATTGTTATATAACTATCTATTTACTATTTTGTAATTTTTATGATGTCAGTGCCTTTTCTCTTCTAGGGGGCGCTAGAGATAGTCAAGCTGATGTTCAATATGCAACCCAAGGAGAAGATGGCTTGTCTGATGTCGTGCGACGTTCAGAAGATGACGCCGATCCACTGTGCGGCGATGTTCGACCATCCAGACATCGTGAACTACCTCATCTCTGAGGGGTCGGACGTGAACCCTTTGGATAAGGAACGCAGGTCGCCTTTACTGCTGGCGGCGTCAAGGGCTGGTTGGCGTACTGTGCACACTTTGGTAAGATGATAAGGCGTTGGATCAGGTGATTCGGAAATTGTCGTTGTTTGTCGAGGTCCGATTTTAATTCAAATTTCAAAAAATTCAGGTGATTTTTAATTTAACATGTGTAATTCTTTATTACACATGTTATTATAAATGACCGTCTTAAGGGCTAAGTAAATATGACGCACTCTAGTAAGAGCGTTGCAAAATACTTAAAAAACTAGAAATCTTCCATAAACGTTTCCATTTCGTATAAAAAACAATATTAATAAAACCATGATATTATGTTTAGTGAGTTACATTGAGGCAACTATCATTTATCCAATCACAATGTTTAGACACGAAATTAGCTATATTCTGGACATGAATTTAAATTAAAAGTAACTTGTTAATGTAAATTTTCTTACTCTATCTAGATCGATATATTTTCTTACAAAAAAAAAACGACTTTAGTTAGTTTTTTGACTTAAAAAAATTATGTTTTTATTACCATCTGCGAATCCTATTGAAACGGGAGGAATATTTACTTATTTTCCCAAAGTCAAAATCAATACGACAACTTGGACCGCATGTCCAACAAAATTGCGTAACTTTAAAAAGTAGGTTATTCTTTACCTACCTTCATTCGTCTTTATCTACGAGACCTAAAAAATATCACGTATTTGGGATTACTACTATCATAAAAATGACAGTTAGGGGTCTTTTTAAGACTACATAGATCATAACGCGACAAGACCTATCCTCATTTTAAGCTACATAGACATTATATACATAGGGATTGGCGTACTGAGACAAAGATAGAAAAGCATCGTGATATGTAACAGTTTGATATTACATTTGAATTAAATCACTCAACAATATTTATCAATTAAAAAAGCTAAAACAAAGAGTAAATAAAATAATATGATATTTAATCCTGAGTAAGTATATTGAATTTGAAAATAATACGTACGGCGGATGTATTAAGTATATCAGATAATAGTTGCTCTAATAAAATATGTTTTTTGCTTATTGGACAATGGTACACGGTGACTACAAGTTAAAAGAACTGAAGATAATTGAAAAGTCCGAAAAAAATGGGAAACCTCTTTTTCTTCTGTTAGTTATTAATTTAAAAAGCGGTGGTAGCTCAATGGTAAGGACACGCGCCTCCTAACCGAGGAGTGCGGGTTCAAACCCGGGCACGTACCTCTGGATTTTTTAAATCTATATACGTATTTATACCACTAGCTTAACGGTGAGAGAAAACATCGTGATCAAACCTGCAAATTCAAACAACTTTGGATTTGTAACCATTATCCAAAAAAATTGTCTGATTCCCCTATTTTAGGGTTACGAAGTTCAGATCGGCAGTCGCTTCAATGCAATTACCAGATTCGCTAAATCCTGGATCATGGTCTAAACGGACCCCGTCTAAGCACGGGACATAACGCTAGGAAGACGATGAGTTATCAAGTAAAAAGTAATAGAAAAGATAATGAAAACACGACCATGGGCCCAAACCGTCCGTGTTTTAGTTAGAAACAGTATATATATATTTATATATAAATTGGGCCTTATATGGACCTCAAGGCCCAGGGTAACTATATAACATTTCGGTTTCAAACTAAAACTCTTCGTCTTAGTATTTACGCAGGAAAAAAAATCTGCCACACCTGATACTTGCAAATTGAGCTACTACTCGTATCTACAAATACGTTAAAGGAATTACTCTACTAGCAGCGCCCTGCGGTTTCACCATCCTCTATTAGCCTATTTAATTTTAAAAAAAATCTTTCCTTTTATAATAGATATTGGTATAGATACTAAAGGTTTCATTTATGAGCAAATAAATTACGTGCTTGGAACCAACCTTTTACTTAAAAAGAATTACGTGGAAATAAATCATTGGTGCAATTTTGTCGTGTTTAAAACATTTTTTTTCCTTTCAGATAAGACTCGGAGCCGACATTCAGCTGAAGGATATAAACTCGAGGAATGTTCTGCATCTGGTCGTCATGAACGGAGGCAGGCTTGAAGACTTCGCAGCCAGCTGCAAGGTAAGATTTTAATCTTGACCAGTCTTGGAGCTGGGGTAGAGGAGGCAGAATATGAAAGAAAAATAATTCGTATGGTACAGGAAAACGAAACAAAAAAGGATAGTAACGTAAGATAAAATAAAATTTGTACAGGGTGGTAATATCCACCAACATTAAATGTAAAAACATTTTGCAGCTAATTTTCAGATTTTCTTATATAAAAATTAAGAAAACAAAATAAGCAGTATGAGATATGACATCAATTCAATCATTAAAGAGTTATGTCATCTCTACTTAAAAGATAATAATACATTACGAAAGCGGAACCTGTTCAGTCATAAATAATAAATGGATATCATCATCTTCATCTTCCTAGCGTTATGTCCCGTTCTTAGACGGGGTCCGCTTAGACCATGATCCATGATTTAGCGAGTCTGGTAATTACATTGAAGCGACTGCCGATCTGACCTTCGTAACCCTAAGATAGGGGAACCAGACAATTTTTGGATCATGGTTACAAATTCAAAGTTGTTTGAATTTGCAGGTTTCATCACGATGTTTTCCCTCACCGTCGAGCTAGTGGTATAAATATGTACATAGATTTGAAAAATCTAGAGGTACATGCCCGGGTTTGAACCCGCACTCCTCGGTTAAGAGGCGCGTGTCCTTACCATTGAGCTACCACCGCTCCTATATCAAATAATAAATGGATATACGTGTGTGGAATCAAATAACTCACTCAATAGATTCTGTCGGTACGGAGAGTCATAATTCAATCGCGTTAAAGTATGTATGTATAAGTCTAGAAGATGTAGTACAACCAACGTACTATTATTATTTATGAGATCAGCGCCTGACTATGACAAATGAGCAATATACAAGCTATCTTGGATGGATGTGGCCAGTGCTGGCTTTAGGGGGGTACCTGGGTACAGTGGGCTACCAAATTATACAGGATGGCAAATTTTAAAGACCGCTGGACTTAAAAAACTTAATCCAATAATAATAATAAAATAATAATTCAATGTAGTGCTTGTCCAAGGTGTTTAGTATTTTTTTCATTTCTAAGAGTTACGAATTGGGCAAATGGGCGCCGCAATGTTACCCAAGGCGCCTAAAACGCTGAAGCCGGCCCTGGGTGTGTAGTTAACGTTTGAAGAATTTATTGCTGATCTGGCTATGTCATCGAGATCTTTTATGAAGATTCATAAACCCTGTTATAGGATGGTCCCACATTAGGATTTGCAATTGACTATGACAAGTTGGCTTTTGAAGAATTTGTTGCTAAGCTGCTTATGTCAGAAGCTATCAAAAATATGATAACATGATTGTCTTAGATTAGGAATTACATCCAAATTTTGTCCTTCTTTGTTCTGTTAACTTAAGGGCCATTTCTTTTTGAAGTGTTATATTAATTTTTTGATCTTTAACCATGATATTATAGAACTGTTAGTCAAAATAATGTGGCGTTTCAAATCCTACTCCATGTTTTCAACATGGATGGTGTCGTAGAAAATATCTCTATATTATATCATACTTAATTAGAAAGTCAGGTGGAATTCGCTGCAATGTAATATAACTATATTACGGTACGTTACATAAGAAAGGTTATGAAAGGCAGTATAGTGATATCAATACAAATAGAATAATTACATTATTTCTAAGCATAGAGACGAAAAATCGGTTACTACTAACGACAAAAAAAAGTTAAGTTTAACAGAACTGAGAAGGCAGACAGAGGATAAAACAATATTGATTACAAATAGTAGGTATGTGTTTCAATAGTAGTAATTCTCATTGAAAGAAGAAACACAGCCTAAGAATAGGATGAAGTTTCACTTTGTATCACATTAGTTTCTTAAGTGCTCGAAAAGCGACGTAATTTCGTTACTAATAAAACTTCTTCGAACGGCTTGAGTCGACCAAGTGGGCGTTTGATCGCCATACGTATAATAATAATACAGACGGACCGAAGTTGGTTGAAACTTTTTATTGCGAGGACAAGTCCCTTGGGGATTGCGCATGAGAGTGTATATAATACTCTTGGGCCCGTCGAAGTATTGGACGAAATGTGTTTGAATTATATTTCATTTATGATAGGAACATAACGTTTCGTTCCTCCACATCTATACACAAGTTATATAAATATTTTTAATATATTTAAGTGTTTACTTATTACAGATATACTAAAGTATAACTAGTCTCTGCTTTCGATTTCGTCAACGTAAACTTCTGAAAGCCAATGAGGCATATAAAAACACCTAGTTTATTTAACTTAATAAAAAGAACAAAATTTGGGTTTGGAACAATTGTACATGTATTGTATATTAATATTTTGAAGTATAGGTAAGTATATAAAATTGTCTATATTGTTTGCTGAATAAAACTATGTTTTATAAATATGTAGGTATTTTAGCATATGTTTTCAATTCAAATACCTTACTTGAATATATAATAAAATTTGTGACATCACACCACAAACAGCGAATCATAATTCGATTAACTCATAAAAACATTCTAGGCTATGAATAAATATAACCAGTTATGAAGCTGAGCAAATCAGCTTTATTCAGACACGTTGATGGATAAATCTACCTATATGATGTTTTTATATCGCAATACAATGTAACTTCAAAGTGTGATTTTAATTAACAAATGATTCGGTGATTTTATGTAACAAATGATTCATGCTCCGGTGGTTCGGACATGTGGAAAGAATGGATGACGAAAGATTGACTAAACAGATATACAATGCCAAAGTAGAAGGATGTACGAGCCGCCAAAGGCCCAGGCTCACCTACCACGGCCATTTTGGTTGTGTATTAACAGAAGGTGATGTTAGGAGTCATAAAAACTGTAGTGCTTGTATGAAAAAGAAAAGGATCATGAATGTTAAAGAGGCGAGTGAGGTGTGTAAGGATCGTGCCATATGGCGTTCGGTTCTCTTTGCCTACCCCGCTTGGGAAGTAGCGTGAAGTTTGTTAGGTAGTAAAATGATTCCTTGATTAATACCATTTGTAATGACTCGAATTAATACTTGATACCTGAGAACTACAAAGTAGGTTGCGTTTTGATTCTTAGTGCCTTCTATCGTTGACAGTCTTTGACTATTTCATGCCTAGGTCTCTACTCCGTAGCAAATAGTTGTAGATGATAATGAAAAACAGAACTATGCAGTATTTACTTGGTCGTAGTGCATTGTAAAGTAGAATATATTGTATTATTGAAACTGCAATATACACTTTCTTGTGCCGTAGTAAAAATGTGCCTTTGGATGTCATCACATATTATCCAAAATATACAAGCGGTTTCATATATTCAAAACTCGGGACCGTATAAGTTTCCAGTTATACGGACGTTAATTGACAACACAAGCCACTATGGCCGTTATTTTTTAAATGACATAAGATGGTTTTCACATCCCGGTTCTACCTTCCCAGGACCGCTGTGAGAAGAGTCTTGCACAGCTGCTGAACGAAAAGGATAGCACTGGCTGTTCCCCGCTCCACTACGCCAGCAGAGAAGGTCACATCAGGTCCTTAGAGAACCTGATCCGCCTAGGGGCATGTATCAACCTGAAGAACAACAACAATGAGAGTCCTTTGCATTTTGCTGCTAGGTAAGGTCTTCCACCGCCTTTTTCTGTCATAGACGGTCATGTAAATGTACTTACTCGCTCTGTAAACATCTTTTAACATATGTACATGAGATAAAATCGTACTGCTGTTTATTGGTCATTATGTCATAGGTAATTTCAAATAAGATTATTTTTTGAAAATTTATTTTCTTTTACTTTTTCTAAGCCCTTTTTCGTTGTGTAAAATAAACCAGATTTGATTTTATGATATGTGACACAATACCGAAACTACCTATGTTTATCAAGACTCAGAAATGCGTAACTTTATACCACCTCGCACTTCAAATTGAGGGGGGAAGGATATATGTATAGGAAGAGTCTCCCAGGGGCCTCTGCAACAGAAGAACCCTCTCCGGCCAAGAAGCCGGGATAATATACAGCATTTATTTGAACATTTAGTCTAACTTGATACCGCGTGATCGATTCAAAACCCTCATTAATACAAGTTTCTTCTTTGACCCGCCCGTTGCATTCAGATACGGCCGCTACCACACCGCGTGCCAACTCCTCGACTCCGACAAAGGCACGTTCATCATCAACGAGAGCGACGGCGAGGGCCTCACTCCTCTCCACATCTCGTCCAGGGAGGGCCACACCAGAGTAGTCCAGCTGCTCCTGAACAGAGGGGCCTTGCTCCACAGGGACCATAACGGCAGGAACCCATTGCACTTGGCCGCTATGAGCGGGTTTACTCAGACCATTGAGCTTCTGCATTCGGTGCACTCGCATCTGTTGGATCAGGTCGATAAAGATGGGGTTAGTTTTCGATTTTATTTTCGTAGCCGTTGATAGTTCTACTTTGAGTATTAGGAAAACGTTTTGCAAAATAAACACCGAACGGTTATTGTTTAACGGTATCGTGATTGATGGAGAAGAATATAAAAGAAATGGAAACTAAAAACTATAGGTATATATGTAATAGTGGATCTGTAACTAAATTACTCTTTAAAACGTAGCTTATGTTTGATCCACGCTTTTCTAAAGAAAATATTATCTTTAGTCTATCCGGAGATAGTCTAAAATAAACCGACAAGGAGACAGACAAACAATTTGTCATTTTTTTGGAAGACTTTGTGGTAATACTTTATTTATTGATAACTTTTGTTTTTAGTTTACAAACAGAATCTCCGCCAAGTTTACTTATTTGGATCAGTAGACATTGATATTATTTACTTAACTACCATTGAAGTTGAAGTTGTGGCGTGAAGTTTAGTTAGTTAGTTAACTACCATTTTAATCCGCAATTTCAGAATACGCCTCTTCATCTAGCCACGATGGAAAACAAGCCTAACTCCATCGCCCTGCTTCTCTCAATGGGCTGTCGGCTGAGCTACAACAATCTGGACATGAGCGCCATAGACTACGCCATCTACTACAAGTTTCCCGAGGCAGCATTAGCTATGGTCACCCATGAACAAAGGTATACCAAAGAATATTGTTTTTTGTTCGCTATGGGCAAAATTATAAAGTTCCAATATTCTGTGGCCTTGCTGTTATTTTTAATTCATATGCACGTGTAGAGGACCTAAGAGGAACATAATCAACACCATTAGATACCTATTGATAATACGTTTATATCACTTATCTTTGAGCACAAAACCTTAGGGCATAATATAACAGAAAAAAAACATACATTTAAAATTTATACTACTACTTATAATATCCTCTAAGCGTTAGCAAATCGATTATGTTCCTTCACTCTAATTTCGCTAACAATACTGGACTGATTTTGTATGGTGCTTCAATTTCCAGGGCAAAAGAGGTTATGGCTCTGCGGTCAGACCGGCATCCCTGCGTGACCCTGGCGCTGATCGCCTACATGCCCCGAGTTTTCGAAGCCGTACAGGATAAATGCATCAGTAAAGCCAACTGCAAAAAGGACTCTAAAAGCTTTTACGTGAGTCCCAAAACCGCATAAAACCAAATACCTATTATCTCTTTTATGATCTTAATGGTTCAATCACGCCCTACTTACTTAATGTTGAGCAACATATTATGAAGTGACAACATTATAAATTTTTTTGCGACCACTTGTTACTATTTATTGAATTATGTCCATGGCAAAGTATTAAACATGCAATTTGAAGCAACAACAAAATATATGTTGTTACAAAATATGTCCCAAAATTATTTTGAAATGTTGTTACAATATAAAATAATGATAAATCAGTATGAATAAGCATAGATATTTATTATCCTGAGAAACGAGTAGGCCAGATTATCATATCAGTCATAGGCATGTTTTTGTTTCGAACCATCTAAAATACGAGGCCATAATGTTTTCTATTAATGGGGTAAAAACTTACTTTAGCTACTTATATCTTAACATTAACTACATGAACAATCTGACATGTTTCCAAAATCTAGATCAAGTACAACTTCGATGCCCTATGTCCTCAATTGAAGGACGATGACAGCACGAGGAAAACGGAGAGTGCTCCGAAATCGCAGAAAATACCGTTGCCGGCTCTGAACGTAAGTGCCTTCACAATTTGATTAATGATTATATTATTTTCGATTCACACAGATAAAGTACTCTTTCAAATTCTACCAACACTCGAAACTAGAGATAGACGCGCTGAGACTGGCGTTGAACAACCCAAAGTTTCGACCTGAACCGTTGTCTGTGATCAACGTGAGTCTGCTAACATTGGTGCAATGCTTCCTTGTTCGTTCAGATGCTATGAAATCTAATCAGTCACTAGACAGGCCTTGTATAATGGCCAGATATTCTGGTCATAATATCAAAGTACCCTTAATCCATCTAGGGAAAAACATCTGCATCAAAGGCTTACTTAGTCATTTGTAATCTGGTCAAAAAAATATCTAAGTAGTGTTTAAGCCTGTTGTTTGTCTGTTACCATGTATCCATAGCACGAGAATGTATGTCTAGTCAGGCGATGTGATAATTATGTGTTTGTAAAACCCTTTTACATATATGTCTCCAATTTGGTCGCCGTCGTCGACAACATTGGTATAAAGAATATTGACAGACAAACTGTGCATATCTTTTTCTATCCACAATAATGATTTTTTATTTGCGTATACCTACAATTACTGACAGATTTCATAGCATCCACAACAAAATGATCACAGCATAGCTTTTCAAGGATTCCAAATTAATGGTTTTCAATGGTTGGTGATGGTTTATTATTGTACATACAATCACTGGTTGTTTGAATTTGAAGCACTTTTGACTGTGTTTTATTCGTTTGTACAGGTTTGAGGGCTGCACTAATGTATAGTTTGATATGTTTTGTTTTGTTTTGAGCTAACCTACTTATTTCTTACTATTAGTTTTAACATGTCAAATCTTTTAGGCAATGGTAGCACATGGACGAGTCGAACTTCTAGCTCATCCTTTGAGTCAAAAATACCTGCAAATGAAGTGGAATTCTTATGGAAAGTACTTTCACTTGGCGAATCTGCTGTTCTACTGCATATACCTGATATTTGTGACAGTATACACGTATTTGTTGATGCTGAATGTAGACCCGAGTACGGCTACCATGAAGAAAGTGCCAGAGAAATGCATGAATACGTCCAATGGATTTGAGATTGTGTATAGCGATGCACTGCAAAATAGTACATTTGATAAATCAAAGAGTATTCGTAAGTTACAGTAACATTAACTTTTATGCTTAGTACTTGCTAATTTATATATAGAAGCGAATAATAAGTCAAATTAAGATTTCTGGTCAGAATTATAAAGTTACTGTTTTTTATATATATAATATTTCTACTTCCAATTGCAACTATCTTTATTTACAGATAATATTAATTGGAATATATACATAATATTGCTTAGTTGGTAACGGTTAAGAATACTCTTAATCACCTTGTTAATATGTAAATTAAAGTGACGGTATCATATATGTATGTATCTAATTATGATTGCAGATTTTGAGACCATGGTGGCGATGTACACAAGCACAGTAGCCATCATAGTGTACAATATCATATGTCTCGTACGCGAGGTATACAACGTGAAGCAGCAGAAGTGGCACTACCTGGTCGACCCCTGTAACCTGGTGTCCTGGATGGTCTACATCTGCTCCACTCAAATGGTCTACCCTACGCTTTTCAACGACTTCAGGGATATACAGGTAGGTAGCGACTAGCGCATTACTTTACACAAAATTTTCAACATCCTTTGTTCTGAACGTCTGTTACCAAAAGCATTATATTATTGTATCTGTGGACTCTATTGTGATATCGTCGTTTTAAATGTGTTAGCTCGTATCTTATAAGTTTGGCAGTTTGCATGTATGGGTTTAATCGTACACAGCGATACTAGTTCTTTAATAAAATTTTATTTCATACAAGGTACGTTAAGTTAATTGACATTACTCGGCAATGTTGCTAAACTTTGAAAATAGTTCACAATGGAATAAATTTGTAACCATTATTTTTGACTGAGGCTAAAAGTCCATCTGGATTAACACTGAATAAAATAATTTATGCTGAAGGGATGTAAAAGAATAAAGTTGATGTTATTGTTACTCATAATGTTGAACCACATGAAACGGTGCGAGTGGTACCGTAACTGTGAGAATATCTTTTTCCAGTTCTCGGCGGCTTCAATCACCGTGTTCCTGTCGTGGTTCGAGCTTCTCCTCATGCTGCAGCGCTTCGACCAGATCGGCATCTACGTGGTCATGTTCCTCGAGATCTTGCAGACGCTCATAAAAGTCCTGATGCTGTTCTCCATCCTCATCATCGCTTTCGGATTGGCGTTTTACATTTTGTTGTCTAAAGTGGGTTATGCAGAAATGGTTCTATGATTCAGGCTTCGCATAGTGTAGAAAAAGCTTTGCGTTCATGACGTCATGAAGAATTGGCTATAAACGTTGATTAGGTGTTTTAAAAACTATTTTTAAACCTGAACATTTTTCGAATTATTAACACAAAATATACAACAGATACGTTTATACATAATAATTGCTATGAACACATCAATTTATATTTCGCTTTCAAACGGTTACATTTTTATTTATATTTTACATTTTAAGCAGGATACAGTAATTCTTAACATCTTCTGTGTATATTTTGCTGTCATGCTATCACTCGTTAAATAATTTATCTGAAGAATATTTAACAAAATTAACATTATTCAAAATTTACTAACCCATGAACGCAACGCGAAATAATTTTAAGCATGGCGAATTATACATAATAGTTTCGACACATCACTAACATGTTTTCTTTCCAGGGTCATCATCTATCTTTTAACAGCATTCCCATGTCTCTGATGAGGACATTTGCCATGATGCTGGGAGAGATCGATTTCGTGGGGACGTATGTACAGCCGTACTACAAATCTGAGACAGACATTATACTACCATTCCCGATCCCGACTTTCTTCATACTGGGTTTGTTCATGGTGTTAATGCCAATTCTTCTGATGAATCTGCTCATTGGTTTGGCTGTCGGAGATATTGAGAGCGTGAGGAGGAATGCGCAGTTGAAGCGGCTGGCGATGCAGGTGAGAACATATTGCGACCAGTAATTAAAATTAAAGGAATTTCTTTTATAGAATTACAGCAATGTTGTAGTGCTGTGAGCAATTATTTGCCAAAATTATAATTGAATAGTATAGGACAATCTTAAAAAGTGCATACTTGTTACTCTTATGTACCTTCTTATATGTACCTTCGAAGTGTATTTCAAACAAAAAATAGGGCTCTTTCTGAGGCAGTTGCATATTCTCTCCTGAAACTGTAAAGGAAGTTAACAACTGATTGTCAATACTTATACCTATATCTTACAAACATATCTGCAATACGAGCAATGATGTCGGAGAAAAAAAAATACATTGTTAGCTCGATGTCAAAATAATTGGTGAAAAAGGTTTCACGGTACCTATTTACAACAGCGTTTGACATTCAGGTTGTTCTACACACGGAATTGGAGAGGAAACTTCCAGCGATTCTGCTAGAGAAGGTCGACAAAGACGAACTGATCGAATACCCGAACAGCAAGTGCAGCAAACTTGGTTTCTTGGACCTCATCCTGCGTAAATGGTTCTGCAACCCCTTCAGCGATGATGGTACGTGTAATAACATCTTTCATAAGATATAATTTAATAAAATGGCATCGTTTTTTTCATACAGATAAAATTACTCCCATTCAGATGTGGTTATGTTTTTACCCGAGAAATAAAATGGGTTTTTCAATTTTTTACTAAGATTGGCTTGATTACCCAATCCTAATTTTTGTTTTAATTTTATTCTTCCGTTCTAAATACGAGTTCTCTCAAATATTAATTTCCTTACCTTTCAAAAATAATTGGGTGAAACTGCAGCTATTATTTTTTTTAAGCTGGTCTAGACCTAGTGTTGGAGAGTAGCGAAGACTACATCACGGCTGAGCTGGACAAACAGAAGCGTCGACTAAGGGACATGTCCTCGATGCTGGAACAACAACATACGCTGATCAGGCTTATAGTGCAGGTGGGATATAACGTGCCCCCCTTTTTTTTTTGTTTACGTGGAGGTGAAAATCCGTCATGGATCGCTGCCCATGCCGCAACTGTTGCAAGGGCAGTGGTGCCGGACTCCTACCGACAAAAAAACGCTCCCCGAATTTGCCGACCCTTCCATATGCTGAGGGGGTCGTAGGTACGCTGTCGCATCTTCACAACCCCATCAACGGCATCTTTGCAGACACTACACTCACAATACGCGTCTAAAGCATGGGGTGTACCTTGTCTTGGCCGCTCCATCATGGTCAGAGCAGGGGCGTAGCTGGTGGCGTATCAGCCGTACCAATGATACGAGAATGTAAAATGTTTGTGTTAAAAATTCTCCTCGCCACGTTTAATAGGTGGACCACCTAACACTAGCTGGGTCTCTGTTTCTGAGGGATCTGGAAGTCTCATACACCACATCGTTCTTTTTAGAAGGTACGACACATTTGTGTGGAAATATTTATTGTGGGGTATTAAGACCGCTTTTCTGAATTGACTATTTTATACATTAAGGACTCATTTACTCATTTTAATTATTCATAACCAAAAATTTATTAGGTATTTAAACCAAACGTTATAAATTTTAAATGCACAATATAAGGCAGACACTAATATTATTATGAACCAATTAAAGTTGTTAATTCCACTATATTCCTTGGAATCACAATAGGTTAAAAACTTTAATGGGCAACCCATATTGCTGCCCTGGCAGAGAGACTTAGTTTAGTTGCATACGCAGTGAGAAAAATAAGGAGTCTAACTGCTATTGAAACGGCAAGCTTGGTATATTTCAGCTATTATCACAGTACTTAGCGATATTCAAGCCATTTTATATTGCAGGAATGAGCCATCAGGGCCACACACGGCCTCAGACCGCGTGATTCACTCAGATAAATATTTAGAAAAAATTTTATTTTAACAACAGCCTCACAGTTCATTCTGGATTGTATCGTGTATGTGTACAAAAACATACACATACTTTCAACACTAGAAATAAACATAAGCTTGCTGTTCCAAGTAATAGACTCCATAGGAGTGGTAATTATTTTATTGGTCTAAGTACATACCTACTAATATTTTTAATAACCTGCCACAAAGTCTTGTTGATTTACCTCTGTATGAGATTAAAATTATATATTAAAACATATTTGATTAAATAGGGCTACTATAAGGTAGAAGATTATTTAAATATTAAGGATATCTAGTGAGTCTCAGAATAGGCTGTTCGCCTGCACTGACTAACTAAGAAAACTATGAAATTGTACTACACAATAGCTATTAAGACTAGACATCTAAAAGAGTTACTATCGAGTTTCTCGCCGGTTTCTTCTCGGTAGAATCTACTTTCTGAACCGGTTTATATTTATTTTGTTATGGTGAGTTATAAGTGCGTTTTTGAAGCCTATGTAAAAAAAAGAGTAAAAATTTTAATGTCAAGTTTCAGTTGGAGATATTTCTCACAAAATTCCCAATTTGGAAACCGGATGCTAAAAACTAAAGCAGCTAAATAACAGTTAAATAGACATCTTTCCAGAAACTTATTCGATATTTTACCAACAAAACAGATGACGATCATTACAAAATCTTGCAAGTTTACTCGACCGTTGCATATCAAACTTATTAACATAACATTTTTTTCATAGAAAATGGAGATAAAGACGGAAGCAGACGACGTGGATGAGGGAGTCTCTCCGTCAGACACCCGCGTGGTACCCCGGTGGAGCTCCCCTCGGATCCGCAAGAAGCTCCGGACAGCGCCCTCTTTCAACAAAGGAATGTAGCTCGCACCTCGCAAGCTCTTTGCACAACCCCATACAAAGCTGAACTTACTATGATGAATTACCAATCACATTTCCAGATAGATGGCAGTAAAAATAACTTGTTCAGTAGGTTTTCCTTTTGCTCAGTCGAAAGGATCTTATTTATAAATACGTATGCACATAACATCACATCCTTAATCCCTGAAGCGGTAGACAAAGTTATCTTATTCACTTTTACTACTTGGCATTAAAAGTTCTGGATTAAATATGTTTTTACTAGGGTAGACACGTTTACATAGTAAAGTTATTTTTTTTCGTCATCCCATCGAAGAAAAAATAATATATCCGTATTATTAATAGATTTATCACATAATAATATAAATGTTCACCACTTTCGTTTCATAATTATTTTTCTAAATACGTTTTCATAAACCACATTCTTTATTTAAATTTTTCGTTTTTAAATATATAAAAGTAAAGAAGATTGTAATTTTAAAGTTTTTATCAAACATAATTTATTGATGAGAAAATGAGTTTCTTGATTGAGCGATGTTAAACCTGCACATATATTATTTAGTTATTTGATGCTGTTTTAAATATAAATTTTTCCTTTACATTTATGAAATGCTTATTGAAGAAACACTCTTTTTAAGTGTTGGCTATTTTATTTCTATGAATTTAGGATTATGAAATTTTAGGTATAAAGTTATTACAATGTGTTAAGTACCTACATATTTAAGTATAAACTAACATGTATTGTGTAGTTATAAGATTGTAATTTTAATGATGCATGTTGATATTAAAGTCAATTTTATTCAAAACATTTAAAGACCGCGTCGTAGATAAATGAGAATTTATTTGTAATAAATAGATTTTATTAGAACTGCTTCTTAGACCAAAATATTTTTTTGTAAAATAGAGTTGGGTATTTTCATCATAAGATTTTTCTATTTTTTCTCTAATTTTAAACTACTTTAATACTAATCACCAGTGATTTAATCATATTTATGTCATACACAATTATCATTATTAATTAAAAAAAAAAAACAAATATTTCATCACCAAAATATTTGAAATCATCCTAGTATATATAATTAGTATTTAAATTGAAAATTAAGTAGTAGTACTTAGTATTAAATATGTTGTTATCTAGTCAAGTCTAACATGACTAAGATATCGCCTAGTCATTAGAAATACATAGATCTCTTTTTGCATTGATCAAATATATTTACATGTTAATAATAACACGATTGTTTGTCCTAGGGATCTAACCCACAACTCTTGGCACATGTTGCAGAATCACTACCTAATGCGCCATCGAGCCCGTCGATGATTCATAATGTTTGTCTATGATAACATTTATATTTATAGTTAGGTTTTTAGTTTAGATATAATTAATGTTGATTATGATAAACTAAAAAAGTATTTGTCTGTCTGTTACATTAACGCACCTAAACCACTAGTTAATCGTGATCACGTTTGATATGTTAAAACCATAAGAATGGTCATAGGCTTTGTCCTGGAAAAATAATAGATCTTGAAATACAAGACATCTATAATAGACGTAATTATCATACGGATTTAATAAAGAAAATTTTATGCTTAGCGTATTTACAAAATAGAATAAAGTCTTCTATTTAATCAATAACGAAAACAAAAAATAATGTTATCCATATTTCAATGTGATGCAGGATTTTTAGCCAAACTTATATTACTCCCCAATCAAATTATTGTAACTAATTTAAGTTAAAAATTTAATGTAAAATGCGTTAAACATTCAATGAAATAACGTAGGTGATAAATAATTTTGATAAAATTAGTAAAATTTTTATTTAGCCCTGTAATATCAAAAAGCAAAATTGGTAATAGCCCAAATATAGTTAGTCTAAAAAGTAGATAAATGAAGTTAAGTAATTAAAATTAAGTATATACAACAAATTCGATGTAGAAGTTAATTGACAATTACTTTTTTGCGGGAATGATTGTTCCGACTAGAATAACCATTTTAACGTACTTTAGATAAAAAGGATGAATGTATTTTTATAGAGTGATATATTAGTTGGACGAAATCACAGCAATGGACGATAAGTTCTCCAACTGGCATTATCACAGATTCTCAGTTAAGATACTTCTGGGTCAACAGCACCGGGCTATCCATATGACAGATCTATTAGAGGTTTTATAGAAATTCCGAGTATTGTTGCCTACATTTGAAAGCCAGATTTAGGTGGACATAGAAATCAAGCAATTTTTTAATTCATTTCAATATAATTTCCTCAAGTTCTTCATTACATTGATCTTTTACTCACGTGTGATCTGTGTGTATGTGTTTAATGTAGAACCTTCTAATATAGCCACTACTATATTCTATATATCATATTTATTATAAATATTTTATTTATGCATATTCTGGTTAAAAATTAAGGACATGTTAAGTTATTAATATTATTTATATAAACCAAATATCAATGAACGAGTAAAATACTTGTATCTTTTTAATTTGTTCATAACAAAATTAATAAATTAGAAATGCATACCAAATTCACACCTAAATTTAACACAAACACGAGAACTTGTTTTTCTTATATATTTTTTTTATTTTTAAAATTAGATATCACAAACTGTTAAAAAAAACGGAAATTTTTGTTTTATCCACATTCCATAATTTATTATATTTAAGTAGTCTTATATTCCCATCATTTATTTCTTATAACATTTTATATTAATCTGCTTTATTCCTTTATTTAATAATAAAGGCTATTTGAAATTAGAGAAACAGAAACCACATATTAAACGGTATCAAATTTAGTTTAGTTGCAGAAATATTTAAAAATAGATTAATATCAGACTACATCACATAAGTACATTGACTTGACTCCGAGGTATGTAGCATAAGCACTTATGTTACGGATATCAGAATCAACAGTGGTATTATAAATAAATAAATACAAAATTGAATGTAAAGATATTAACAATCAGACACAGAATAAACATAATTGTCCGTCATACGAATGTTTTCCCTGGGTGGGGATCGAACCCACAACTCCTGGCGCATGAGGCAAGGTCACTACCGAATGCGCCATCGAGCCAGTCAAAAGTCAAATATATTTTTGGAGAACTGCATTTTTGGAGTAGGTACGAGCTTGGAGATGGAAGTGGTATTGAAATATTAATCTAATCAATGGTAGATGTTAGAAGCTATGCTACTATTTAATTTATCATTATAAAAAAAAAAGCAACCTCTTACCGTTGTTATATCACTAAAATGTATTTATTGTTATTCACTATTATAACACTATAATAATATTATTATTAAAAGTTTATCAAGTGCAAGTGTTATATTATTTATATGTAAAGTATGTTCCAATGTATTTAATAATGAAAACTGCAAATCTTGGGTTATCTTTAGGGTGTGTTAATAACGAATATGAATGAATAATTTTATCCGTTTCAAATATACAAATAAATATATCCATTACATTTAATTCATCCTCAACATAGTAGAAATGTAATTTTGATGGCTAACCATGTACCTAATGTAACTTTATCTCTTTTCAACTTACAATGTACCTAAAAGCATTATTTCGTCAGTCTACGAAAGAATCAAAAATTATTTTATATATAATAATTATCATGTCGGATTCCACTCCTCAGGCTCAGAGATTAATGCAAATTAATGATTTCAAAGGAAATAATAAGGCATATGCATATATGCATATGCCTTATTATAATAAATAAATAAATAAATAAACAAAGAAATAATCGATGTAAATGATGATAGTAATTTTATCTATAGACAGATCGAAATGGCTATAAGTATGACAGGTTTGAGAATATGTAAATGATTGCAATTTTTTTTATTCCAAGACAGTTAAGGAACTTTGACTAATACGGACGAACGGTAATTATAGAAATTGAACGCCCTAAGAGTTCCCCATCCTGTTTACCTTCAAAAAGGGCAACAGGGAGAACTCTTGATCCTCAAATTGGATTATTTTTTTGTAGAACATAGTGTACTGTGGAAAGTCAAAGCATAATTCTCATCTTTGGACTCCGCAGCAAATTCAAGTCATCATTAATTTAGTCAAATGTTTATCATATGTAATATTTTTTTATTTATTTTATGTTTAGTTTTTTATTTAAAAGGTTACTCTTAGTCTTATCAAAGTATTATTGTGTATTATGATGAATAAAATTTGTATAACAGTGTAATTTAATGCATTTATATTTTGACTAATATGAATTATATTTTTGCATTTAAGAATTATAATTTTGGTTATTGCTATATAATATATATTCTTTATCTTATCAGTTTTTGATAAACAACGAATGTTTTCAGTGACATTTGTTTATTTTAACACTGAATATAGGATAATACCTAAATACGGACAGGGTAAGGAACTTTAAGTCGGAAAGTCACAGCGAAGCTGATAATAACAACATTTTCGTTTTCCACACATAGGATGTGAAAACGTGTATGATATGATATATGTCTTTAAAATATATTTTTTGAACGGATCTTATTACAAATTAAAGCTAATTAATTTTTGTTGTAACAAATTATTATAAAAATTATATTTATATTATTCTCGATTCTTCGGCTCTTATACATTATATAGATGATATATTTATATGTAGGTAATCGGTGTTTAAAAATTAAATTAGAAAATAAAAAATCTTTTGACTCGAGGGTTGGCTAGTCGCATGGTTTTGTTTTTTGGAGTATTTTTAATTTTACACTATAATATATGTTACAGCCACGAACTAGTAAAAAAGAGGGACTCTGCGCCACTTACTAGACGTTGAAGCTCCTCAGGTGCTTAAACATGACACGCAATTTACGTCACACATTGACTTAAAAGCGTTCTAAATGACAGTTAACTGATATCTGGTATGCATAATTATCCTAATAACACATGCATAAACGTGGCTTCACTATAGTCAACGTGAAGTCCTTCTTTTTTACTAGTCCATGGTAACAGCTTACGTAATGCTTTTCAATCACTTTGTATTTTACTACAAATATACAATCTTAGTATTTATATTTAAAATAATAAATTATTTAATATACAACAAAATTGTGTTTTTTATTTCTAAATTAACCTCGGAATAAGATAAATAACAAAATAATTAATCGTTCGACCACTAAGTTTTGTTTAAAGCAATGCTAAAGTTTATTGCTTAGTCTTGAACATTTCTCAAAACGAAACTAAAATGACCATGACGCCCGCCAAGAATCCAAGAAGAAATGCGCTCGTTAATCCACATTTCGTTAAAAAATTACATTAAGTAAGCTTTAAGTTGATAAACATTATTGAAAATGTTGTTACAAATGGCAATCAGCTACACAATCACAAACATAACATAACATAACATAACTCGTCTATTATATATATATATACTTATTATAAAACTGAGTAGAGAAATAGAGAATATACGTAGAGCTTGTATGAAAAGGATCATGAATGTTGAAGAGGCGAGTGAGGTGTGTAAGGATTATGCCAAATGGCGTTCGGTTCTCTCTGCCTACCCCGCTAGGGAATATCGTAATGTTTAGTTAGTTAGTTAGTTATTTTTTATCTGGCTGTTAATCCGCACTTAATTCTATTTATTACACTTAATAAACTAAAGAACTTAACTAGCTTCACGCCATTTCCTTGATGGTGTAGGCAAAGATAAATAATTAATTAAATTCAAACAAATCAAATCAAATCGTTTTTTTGCCAAAATACATGTCGATAAGGATATTACAGTACAGTTTCAAGCGTGTAAATATAATTTTAAAATTGTTTTAGATTTAAATAAATTAATTTATGGTACCCATAAATGTAATAAATATAAAAAAATAATGTCATGTCAAAAAATAATACATCATAATGTCTAGTTAAGTTATGTCACAATAATGTAAGGAAAAATATTAAATTAATTATATTGTCAATTTATTCTCTTACACTATAATAAATATATTATACAAAATATATATATACATACATATCATCATTCCCATAAACCCCGAAGGGGTAGGCAGAGTTAAAGGTGCAGCTAGCCCCCATAACCAAAAAATAAAACTGGGCTTAGATGGAAAACTGTAAAAAGTAGTGACAAGTGACTAGCTCGCCGCCTACACAATCACACACTCAAAACAGGCAAAGAACACAGCTCGCAGATTCTTTTCAAGTCCCATACCAACATGGGGCAGTATAAATATATTCGCTGAGCCGTCGGACGTGTGTATAAATAAATTTATATTCAACCTGATTGGTGTTGTGGTTTTAACAATTAACTGCTCAGCCTATAATTATGCTTACTGGAAACTTAACTAATTTTACTGTCAGTATTTTTTTGGATGTGTTTAATGTCTGCTTAATATCGTCGTCGACACTAAATAATTGACCAATAAAGTTAGTATTAAAGTTTTATGGTTGTGCTAAAAAATTCAATTAGCCATAATAAAGCCATTTTTAAGACTAACACACCAATTCCCTAGTTCCAAACTAAGCTTATGCTTGTACTATGGATACTAGGTGAACGGATAGACATACTTAAATACGTTTTATAAACATCCATGACTCGAGTACAAATGTCCATGTTTATCACACGAAACATTTGCCCCTAACGGGATTCGAACCCGCGACCCTTGGTTTCGTGGCCAGGGTCTCTAACCACTCGACCAACGGGGCAGTCAAATATGGCAATAAAGTAAACTGCAACTTTTGTAGCCGACTTTACTAGAAATTTATCAATAATTTTGCAAATAAACGACTACATCAAAATCATCCGTTCTGTCACGCATTCAGATATCTATCGACTTACTAAAATTAATTCTAAAATAAAAATTAAACCCAAATGCTTTTCACCAAATTGTGTACACAATGCGTATAATAAGTAATTCCTTTTAAGTTGTAAATAAATTATCATTATGATCATAATTCACCTATCAGTATGACAGGTCGTTGGTGGTATTATTTTCGTAATAAAATCTATGTCATATGTGTCGGCTAATTCTGCCTACTTACAAAACGTTGGGTGTCGTCGCGTACTCTAACATAATCATCAAAAAAGATTTCTATGCAATCTATCTTAATTCGACCCTGGCATTTGCATTTAGGTACGTAGTACTATTCAGTAGTCTGTGATTTAGGTCACAAATTGAGTTGTAAAATAAACACTTGACAGTTAACCGCGAATGACTATTTCGTGCACCTCATTACATCAATCAAAGGGCAGAAAATAGACATAACAGGAAGCGGTAATGGTCGCTATGCATTAACGGAAGTGGGAGTGAAAACTAACTAATAGTCGTATGTCATAATAGCGTAGAGCATTTGTGCTTGTTTAAGGTAAATGTATTAATATTTTATTTGCGCCTGTCAAAATTGATACGGTTTATTTTTTTAAGAGCATAAGCTGCTTAGAATAAAATTAATAAATAAATAAAATAAATTCCCCAGACTGACACACCAATTCCCTAATTCTAAACTAAGCTTATGCTTGTGCTATGAATACTAGGTGAAAGGATAGATATAATTAAATACGTTTAGAAACACCCATGACTCGAGTACAAATGACCATGTTCATCACACGGAACATTTGCCCCTAGAGGGATTCGAACCCGCGACTCTTGGTTTCGTGGCCAGGGTCTCTGACTACTCGACCAACGGGCCTGTCAAATGAAACTATTATAAAACAAAAGTTCAACATTGATCTGGAACTAAAAATAATGTGCCAACTGTGTTCTTTGCCTAGCATGTCGTAAAAAGCGACTAATGGTTTATCGGGGTTTGGGTGTGTGATTGTGTAGGCAGCGAGCTAGTCACTTGTCACTACTTTTTTAAAATGTTCCATCTAATCCAGTCCAGCCAGCCCAGTTTTATTTGTGGCTGAATGTGGCTAAAGGGGTTTGCTGTTCCGTTGACTCAGCTTATCCTTTCAGCGATTGCGGGCGTGACGTTATGTTACTAACTAACTAACTAACTAAACTTCACGCCACTTCCCTAGCGGGGTAGGCAGAGAGAACCATACGCCATATGGCACGATCCTTACACACCACACTCGCCTCTTCAACATTCATAATCCTTTTCATACAAGCTCTACGGTTATTATGCCTCCTAACATCACCTTCCTTTAATACACGATCAATCTGGTCGTGGTAGGTGAGCCTAGGCCTTCCGCGGCTCCTACATCCTTCCATTTTCTCCTCGCGTAAAGTTACAAAATGTATCCACTAAGATGTTTATCCTTTCCGAAAGTATAAATATCTTAGTGGACAAATAAGCACAGATTATAGTTGTTACATATTGTACTTACAATTGTTTAATTTATCTGATCCGATTGTCATAAAAATTAGGTAGGAAAACTGAACATTCGGATTACCGGAAATAATACTGACGGGACTAAACGCGATATACATTATGTAGTACATGAGTACTTACAGCTTGACGTTTCGGCCGTGTTGCAATTATTCGGATTACCTACATAATCCTACATCCCCTACATCCACTTACTACATAAGTTAAACCATGTTACCGAAATAAATATTTTTTTTTATTTTTTATTACCTACAGTTGATTCCTTTTTTTATGAGAAACAGAAAATAATATGTATAGTAGCATGTATGTATGTATCGAGGATTGTGGGCGTGATGTTATGTATGTAATATATCTATACATATAATAAAATTGTAACTGGTTCCAGTCTGTACATGGGACATGTATAAAAAAAACTATTATAGGGGGGCTTTATGAACGTAACAGGACCCGAAACAATGATTTTTAGAATTTTCGTCAATTTGTCTGTTTGTACGTTTGTTCACGGTAATCTCAGAAACGGCTTAACCGATTTAAATTCGGTTTTCACAAAAGCGTTGCGGTTTACTCCACCTAAAATTTAGTGTTTCTTTTATTTCAATCGGTTCATAAATAAAAAAAGCTATATCAATCTAAAGAATTACATATATAAGGTTATAAAATAACCGATCAGTTGAATTGGCTGAAACTTTATGAAGGTGAGGAGTGAGTGACAAGCTCGATTACTTGGAGGTCGTAGTAGTAGTAATAATTTACAAAACCGCAACGCAATTTTCCACTTTTAGATCTAACCTTCATCTTTTTTGTCGTCTAGGCACATCGTAGAATTAAAGTTGCCGAAACCAGCAATTTTTTTCAAAGTGGTCAATCGGAAAAAAATATTGGGAACCCACATGATATAACATTGTAAAACCCAGTACTTTTACCTAACATATTAAAATCACACTTTTACTAAAAGCTAGATGTAGGTAACTAAATCAGCTCCATAACATACGTATTATTTAAAAATATTTTCATCTTTTACGTAAACGAAGTCGCAGGTTAAAATTAACGTTAGCACAAAGTAACTATTCCACGCGGACGAAGTTGCGGGCAGAACCTAGTAGCTCAATTTAAATGAAGGGTCCATTTCAATAATTATGAATGACATAATGTATTTCATTCTGATACACTGCGTAATTTTATGCGAACACTTTATATATAATTACCGTAATCAAAAATGTGTTTCATGTTGAATAGTTTTTTTTATTGGAAATTTATTATTATTGCAATGTACCCTTCAATTAAGAATTGGAATTAGGTTCAACATAAATAAAGAAGCATATGTGCTATTTCAAACTTTAGGTTTGTATCTGGAAATATGCCAGTGTTTGTTCACACTACACTGTAAATATTAGAGTTTGGATCGATTCTAAATTCTATTACTCTGCGATGTAGTATGATGTAAGATGCTTTAGATATAAAGCGACAATTTACTACGGGGAATGGCAAAATAATGGAAATATGCGCAAATCGTTTCTGTAATAAACTAAATTATGCACGTGCGAGCGGAGGCTGAGAGCTACTTGGACCTTTAAGATACGATTAACTGTCGTCAGGTATTCCCGGAATTGTGGTAATATCTATTATTTCATTGCAGTAGAAAATCCATAAACATGCATTTGGAACAATATCATATACCTAAATACGCTTGTGAGCCTCCAAGGCTCCGAGTACTACAGGCTGCGAGTCAGTGGTCGGCTGTCTAATGATTTAACTGACGAACCGTAGCTCTCAAATATATTTTTAAAGATCAGTCAGTATCCTTTGGAATTAGCTGTGTACATAAATCTTACTTCATATACTATCTTGATGGTAGTATAAATATGGTGGTCAAAATAAATATAAATTGACATCGCCCGTTTTCTGGTAGGCATCTGGATGTCACCGAGACCATGTTGCGGACCAGGGGTAGCTAGGGCACACCATAGCTCGCTCGAAAAAGATGCAAGACTGCTTGCTTTAAGTATTGTTTACTAAAACCAAGAGTACTATTTCGTCATTAATATTAGATATTAGAGTTGTATTTTGCATTCAGAATTTTCAAAATCGTGAAGACGAACCCAAAAGTATTTTTTTCTTTTAAAATGCTTTATTGTTCTGCATCTGCTGACCTCGGGGGGTCGACATGATTGAGAAACAGTTAGGGGAGTGTAACGGGAGCCGTCTCCACGTGGGGACTAATTGAAACGGAGGGTTGCTCGGTACACCCTGTCTAACCAATACAAAGATAAATATAATTTAGGCACCGTACACAAACACAACATTTTGTAGATTACTTTTATTTTTAGCTAATAGGCTAGTTGACTCAATTTGGTTATATAGACTGTCAAAAAGATTACAAAAAAATATTGCGGACGTATTTTTTCCTTTGTTCATCATTTTAGTTTGCTGATTAATGAAGATACAGTGCGTTAAAACTCCATGTGACGTCACTTGTTCCGTATAATGTAAAGAACAAGTAATGTAAACGCACCCCACTCTAGATATTTGAATTTGTATCTTTGTATCTTTGTAATTTCTCGAGTATTAACTTAACCAAAAAATACGAATTACGTATTTTTTGGTTAAGTTAATACTATCAAAAAATACGGGATTATCAAAAAATACGTAATTCGTATTTTTTGATAATCTAAACTACGGACTAAGAAAATTTTTGAGTTAGCTTGCCTATACAAACATTGAAAGAGGATTTTATGAAAAAAAATACTTATTGAAGTAAAATAATGAAGCCAGTGAGGTGGTAATAGTCATATGGCGATTAGGTACAGTTAATACGAATGTCGTGTCTATATTTAGTCAGATTTTATTACAAATACAGAGCAATGAAGTGTTGCGAAAAAATACGGGTGCGATAGAAATGCAATTGCATTGACATTAAAAAAAACCAATACTCTTTGTAATAATATTTTTCAATCACATTCCTGTGCACTAGCTATAAATAATATAATTGTAAAAATAAAATATTTAAGACCAATCCGGTATAATTCTGCCCGTGTCACGGAGAATATTAAATATTATATACCATATATACATGCACTCGTGGGCATTACGATGTTCAGGATTAAGCGGAAAGGTTAGACTGCTGACCGCTCTTCAAAGGGGATCTACTGCAGGGCTGAGGCCGTGGCTAAGAGAGCAGCGGCGATGAATAAAAAAACAATAGTGAAAGAAACAACGGAACTATTTTGGTTTCTTTATCCACCATTGAGGGTAACTCATGCCTGTCCATACACCATCATTGCTGGTGGCATACATCAGTCCTTACTAGTTGTCCCTTTGTAAACGCTCCCGTTTATAAAGGGTTTTATTACGCTACGCAATCCTCCGATTTCGTAGCGTACACGCTCACTAGCGGATAAAGCATTTTTCCCCGTTGACTGGCCACTAGGGGATAAACAGGAAAGGGGATTAAACCGCAGCTTATTACTCCATTAGCCAGTCTTATTATTTTTAGGCTTCTTCATTAAAATTCAATTTGTGTATTCGGCTATGTGCCCTAATTTTTCTATCAAATCTAAAGCTTTTGTTATGTTAAGTGAACTGTTTATGTTAATATAACAAAGTTCTAATAATGCTAATATTTATTTTTTCCTGGATGAAATAATATATCGCTGACTTATTAAAACGTAAATAAGGTAATAAACAACAATGCTTATTTATCTTAATGATGTAAGCTACATAGGTTGTACCTAACTATAAAGGATCATCAAAGAGCAACATTTAGTGTATCACTTCAATGAAAAAAAAATGCCATTACACATTACTCTGGTAACGACATGAATGCCCGATATCGATTCGTCGCTTACTCCGCTGCCTTTCAAATCACGGCTTTACTCGAGAAGGACTCCATACTGACCGGAAACCAATTACAACGAACGAAGCAATTTAATTAATATCGCCACCGTTTGACGTCTTTCGAACGCTTCGGACCAGATTGGACGCCGATGTCCCTAGCAGGAGCCATCGGCTATTCAATTAGCTGTTTGATTTGAATGTTCTGGAAGGTTCAGATTATTCGGCGGGACCGATGGTCTTGGAGAATCTAATTTTCTATTCAATTTCAGTGGTTCTTGCGTTTAAAATAATCAGACTGAGTTTCTAATAGAAATTCATAGGATTTGTACACTAGTGCGAACTCAAACTGAAATGTGTGGTTGCTTGTCAGAAATTATTAATTATTATTATTACCTACTTAAGCATAGTCGCTCTTCAGTATTAAATTGATTTCTATAATAAACGCAATAAAATTTTGGAAAATTTTGTTCATATAGGTAAAGCTATCTTGGCCTGAATTTCGGTAGTAGGTAGTAGGTACATTAAACTACCTTAAGATCAAGCACGGAGGGTTGGCATCTCGGACGGGACCTCTAAAACCTTCAGTATGGCCCACAACGACTTACTTGCTTGCTTACCTTGTGGTGAAAGCAGTAATGGTACTTACCATTTTCGGCAAGGTCACCGTTCTTCACCAGACTGGCCAGGAAGCTCGTTTACCAACGTTGGGCTACAAAAAATAAAATTCAATAAAACAGATTTGTGCAATATTCAAATATTTGAAAAAAATTGAATAAAAAACAAACAGTTGTTCACATTTACAATTTGAGTCATATAGCTAAGAAGCCGGAAACTCATTTGAGACAATGCTTATCATCGTCTTAAGCTCCATGGTAATATCCGCAATAGCTTAGCTTTTTGTTGGCAATTAAAGTCAGATCTAACTAATGTAATAAAGGGAACAGTTTGTTTGTTTATTTGAACATGAACAAGACTCTAGCGGAATACATTAGGCTATAATATCTGCAACAAAGACAAAGTCACTGAAATTAATTTCACATCTTCAATATTAACTTTGCTGTATATTTCCACTTTAAAGAACTAGTAGTTCTTCATTCATTCCATTTTAATTTGTTCTGCATAGTCTGCTGCAATTTTGTTTTAGAAGTTTCTTATTTGTTCGTAAGCAAACGAGATAACTTATATTAAAGTTCCCGGAAGGATTTCAGTGGATTCATTGCATGCGCTCTTATAATACCAAAAGTTTTCTCATAATATATCAGGACATTTCAATACTTGAGTCACGTAGAATTTGCTTTTGTGGAAGCGAAAGCTATGCCGAGTCACCCACACTTTACCTCCTCTTAGGCGAAGAGGGATACCGCGGTGTTTTAGTGGGTAATACCCCACTTCCATCCTGGCTGGAGCAGGAGCCCCTTACTCCTGGGCCCCTGGGAGTCCCACACACCACCCTGCTACCCCGAGAAGGGTGAATGTGTGTAACGCAATTACCGCTTCAAAAAAAATTAGGTAGAATTTGCTTCTAGAAAATTTGGCTTTGGTGTGGCATGGAGTATCACAGGGCATCTACATAAATGCTACTACCATTTCCTTAAACTGCCAGTTTTAAGTTGTAAATCTTAGCCTCATTTAGACCATAATAGTAGGAGAGCTGGCACCAATTTTTGGGTAGGTATTTGAGGCAAGCTGAAAACTTGCCTCATACCTCTCCTATTATACCCCAACCTGAAACTGCAGACCTGGCTGGTGAAGCGGGGCTAAATCAAGATAGATAGATTGTTAGATCACCTGCCAAGGTAGAAAGCCCCACCAAAATAATTTGTCTTTTTTAGAATCCTATTTTTTAGTTATAAATAATACCCTATTAACATTTCAAGTTGCCTCAAATACTTTTTTTTATATGTTTTTGCAAAATATATTACTTTAGCACGCGTTTGGAAATGTTGAAACCACGACTAAATCGTCTGGCTTATTTTGTTTTTAATGCTTTAAACATACACTACGCCATATAAAAATAGTAAAATTGCATATATCAAACATATTTGTGCAAAAAAATATATATAAAAAAATTAAATAAAAAGCCCCGCTACTCACCAGCCAGGTCTGCAGTTTCGGACCATAGGGTAGGTATTGTATATGATCTACCGACACAAACTCGATATGAGGTCACCATGGATAGCAGCGATAGGTCCGACTCATTGACAGCACCCCGCATTTTTGGTCAAAATCCGGACACACCTCTAGCATCGGACACTATCGTCAAAGGAACCGCAAACTGTTGACTAGGCTAATTCCTCCACATTAATCTGGCATCCTGGTCTAAGCAGACCCCGGCACTAAGCACGGGACATAACCCTAGAAAGATGATTGTTCTGACATCCAAGCATTTAGCGGATTTACCCTAAGGCTTAGTAGGCCCGAGCCTAGGGCGGCCAATCGTGATAAAAAAATTACTGATGTGATGACGCTTTAGTACTGAGAAGGGCTAGTATTTATTATATGGCCTGGGGTCTAGAGCGGCCAAGACTGTTTATCCGCCACTGCATCCAAGAGATACCCAAATAATTGGAAGCCATTTGAATAATAACTCAACCTACTTTATATGTGCTGACAACTTATCAAGAATCCCTCTGGTGTCGCCGATGTCCATTTGATTCGGTGATCCAAGTCGATATTAAGTACTGTCGTATAAAAAGCAATCGTGTCGTAATGAGCCCTTACTGTAAGAAGAAATCTTCTCCAAACTCCAAATCCCTGTGTGTCATTACAAAGACTCGCTGACTTACTGTTTGTTCAGCATAACATTACATCATTATCTTCGCAGCATCATGTCCCGCGCTTAGGCGGGGTCAGCTTAGAACGTGATCCAGGATTCAGCGAGTCTGGTAGTTTTTAAGAGCAAGAGTACTGGCAACATTGACACCACTGCCAATCTAACTTACCCTTATGTAGATGTACCAGATAAATTGGTTGGTCACACATCCATAGTTTTTTCAATCTGCAGGTCATGCATACTAAGATGTTGGCCCTCACCGTCAAGCTAGTGGTAAGAATACATATTATATAGATTTTAAAAATCCAGTTACGTGCTTAGGTTAGAATTTGTACCCCATGGATGTGAGGTGCATGTCCTTGTTATTGAGCTATCACCTCTCTACAGCAATACATCTCAATATTACATGACATGACAGTAATATTTCCATGTCCCCCGTCTGTGAAGTGAGTTACCCCCCAACGACCTATGCAAATAACCATCCATGCAGCGGAATTTAATGGCTGTTTCAGTAACACAAGCAGAGTGGGCGCTCTAAGACGCTATTTGTTGAAGCCGTTAGTTCGACCTAAGAATGTCGCAATCTCGGGGCCGGATGGGTTGCCGTCTTGCGTCTATTTCTACATTATTGATATCTAAGTTTATAATTAGATATTCGTAATGATATTCTGCTAGTACATATATAGCATCACGCCCACAATCCCCGTGTGTATGTGTGTATGTATGTATGTATGTATCGCACTTAACTACTTACAACATATTAACTATGGCTCGGTTCAAGTACTTCCCGTTGAAACTGAACTAAAAACAGCTTTTTATATACCTTTTAATTTTCGCTTATTTTTTTTTTGTTGTGTTTGTTGTTGTCGATTGAAGGTTCTTAAGAAAGAAAAAATAAAAAAAGTTGCGCGGTAAATTAAAAAAAAATGGGTAGGTATTGAAAATCCGAAAATGGGGCGTTACGAAGTGCGCCGGGTCAGCTATTATTCATAAATATTTTTTTATTAAAAATCATTTTTTTTCGATCCTTCTACCAATCCAATTTATCATCATATCCACTTATCCGATTATAAGTGAAAATGTAATCTACTACATTAAGAGGTCATGTGGTGGATTCCATGTTTACACTATTTCAGGGTTGACTCTTTATTTATTTGAACTATTCCACAGCCCGGGTCAAAGCTACAAATGTAATAGATGTCCCAGCAATCTTTGCGGCGCACTGACTGACTTTGTGGGCACAGACTCGCTATCAAACGGCGCAGACTGTAATCCTTTTAGCAGCTCTCTGAATGACGGCTCTAGTGGCAAAGGCGCGATTAAGGTGCTCGGAGAAGGCTATAACGTCATAGTGCAGTAGCAGCCGGAAAATTGCTGAAAACCAATAGAGGTTAATTTTGTTTGAAGTCCTTCAATTTTTTTGTCTCAAATAATTAAGATCTATACTTATACCATATTCCATTGCTATAATCAAACGTGGGTTATCGTTGTTCGTTGAAGTTTATCTAGAGTTTACTATGTATTTCTTTCCTAATTTGGGGTCCATTTGATCCATGATCCAGGATTTACCTAGTCTGGTTCTTACATTGATGTGAATAGCACTTAATTAACCTTAAAATAGCGGTAAGATAGAGTGGATAGTGAAACCATATATATTGGACCAAATTTTCCAATTACCTCATGAAAGATCATGAGGAAATTGGAAAATTACAAATATACAAATCAGACACCTTCGTAACTCCATTTCATTCGTATTTAGTAAAATAGCGGAAAACTAAGCGCGAATATTATTTTAATATTGCGTAACCACTTTCGTTCCGATTCGCTGCGGCCCGGTGCGTGCGCGCACCAACATCCGAAGAAATTAGCACCCAAATGAGCATTGTCAACTGCACAATAAAAGGAGAAATTCACCCATTGTTCCCCTTCCCGGCACCACGTTATATATTGTAACCACGATCTGAATTATACTTCAAACGCTTACCCATTTTAGCTCTAAACATAACAATTTGCAAATAGTGTTCGCCCGTCGAAGTTCGACCACACTAGTTAATTTTTTTTTTATTAAATTTATTTAATTTTCTATGCATTCGCTTTCGGCACTCCATCTCCCTACAAACATTAGCTGCGCCAAATCACATACTTCTCCGTTCGCGTAATTTTCTTAAAACGATTTTATTTTTTATTTTCCGAAGGTATTTAAAATGAAAATCAAATTCTCAGTAGTTTTAATAGTTTTAGTCAAGCTTTGTGAGTCGGACGATGTAGGCGCGAAGATGAGAAAAGGTTTGAGGGGAAGGGGGACTCTGAATGGAGTGTCGTTTCCTAATTGGAACACGGGAGGAGTGAAGAAGAGTCATGACCTGCAGAAAGCAGAGCCTAGGTTTTGGCCGCCAGTGCAGAAGGAGAGCCGATGTAAGTTATGTAATTTATTTTTAGTAAGACTTGGACTGCATGCCATTTTGGTAAATGCTACCTAGGCTTAGAGCATAGGTAATATCAACATTACTTCTTAAAGCCAGTCCCAACCTCTGTTAACAAATGCTTGTTCAATGGTAAAATGCTTTTGCGAAATAAATCTACTCTTAAATATGCCTAAATAAAACCATTGTATTGCCTGTTATGTATAATTTATGTTATTTTTCATGTGTTGTCTATATCAATAGCAAATATTAAAGTGTATCTTGTTGTATTTCGATAACTAGATGTGCTGCAATTATCGAAAATAACTTATCTAACCAACTAAACTTCACGCCACTTTCCTAGCGGGGTAGGCAGAGAGAACCGAACGCCATATGGCACGATCCTTACACACCTTACTCGCCTCTTCAACATTCATGATCCTTTTCATACAAGCTTTACGGTTTTTATGACTCCTAACATCACCTTCTGTTAATACACGACCAATGTGGTCGTGGTAGGTGAGCCTGGGCCTTTAGTGGCTCCTAGATCCTTCTACTTTTGCATCGTATATCAGTTTAGTCAATCTTTTGTCATCCATTCTTTCCACATGTCTGAACCACCGGAGCATGCCATTTTCTAAGGAACTTATTTAAAGAATTTAAGACAATAAAAATGTCTGCTTATGTTTTGAAATCCTTTAAACCAGTTCTTTACTTGTCTAACTATTTACGTTTCTCATAAACTATACGACGTATAATACAAATCAACCTTGTAGCTAATTAGTAAATAACTAAGTAGTTAGGTTTCATAGTTACGTTACTGTTCCAACATTTACTATTAGGAGTGAGACTTTTCCGCTCCCCCGCCAGTCTACTTCGGCCAACTACCGATATGTCCTATTAAAAAAAAAACATTCTCCACTTTGATCATTACTAGGAACGTGAATTCTGTGAACCAGAAATTTAAAAGGTGCTCTGGAAAATATTTATCATATATTTTTCCACACGAAGCGGAAGATTTTCCGCGCGAGTAACTTCAAAATACGAACACGTTTCACAACGTTCTTCTATAAGTTGATACTTACACTTTAATGTATCACTTTACATATGCATGTTCGTGAGAAACGAAACTGGATTCAACCTTAAAATGTTACTGAACTAAAAGAAGTACTACGATATTTTTTTGTGACACCTCTATTATATGCTTGAAATATTTAGATGTGTGATTCCATAGGATATGTAATCAAGACATGTTTGGTGACTTTTGTTACGTGGATGGCAATCCAGTGGATTTTTTTCCAGCACATGACGCTGGAATCGAATCGATAGAAATCCAGCAGCATTGAACCAGAACATATAGGTAGATCCATCAATACAATCACTTGTGGGCTCAAGTTACCTATTCAAATTATAGTTGTCTTTTTTGAGACAAAATGTCTTTAACCTTATTTTATGACGTGTGCAGAAACGAGCCATGCCGAAAGTATGGCTTAGTAATGTAATAAACAGTAGCAAACTTCGGTCAATGTACATGTATACTCCACTCCACACACACACTAACATTTTTTGACCAATGGGAATGTTAATAATGTGACGCATTGTCTGGCGTGACTAATTAATAAGTATTAAATAAATTAACCGACATTTTGTCCTATAAGAGCTAAATTGCTATTTTATTAAATTTATAATTACCCACACGCCCTATATTCCCGAAGGGCTAGGCGGTTCCAAGGAGGGGCAAACTCTATTAAATACTCAGCCAAAAATTAAAGAGTCGGAGTACATACACAATTGGGTTAATAAGTAACAAGTGGGTGACTTGTCACACAATCGCCAACCCGATACACCCAAATTCACCATTCGGCAACTTTCACGGCATGCCTATCAAGACAATTAATTATTTCTACAATTTCTGACGAACGGAGTATTCGCCTTTTGAGTTTGTGATTATGTAGTCAGCCAACTACCTACTAATTGCTACTTCTTCATAACTTTCATCTATCCTATATCCATTTTCGGCTGAATGTAATTTTAAGGACTGTTCATAAGACTTTACTGTTTCAAGGATTATAGGCGTGATACTACGTATGTAATTGAAGATAAATAATATACAATTATTAAACTGTCAACTGTAACTTGAATCGATATAATTTTCCACAAAGACGGTATTGCAGACAACTGAAAGTAGGCTACTTCGTGTCTTCAGATTAAATGTCTCTAAGAACAGGTAATTTGTAACAGGGCTTCTTAATAATCCTCTCGGGTATAGCAGTGAGTACTAGCTAGTGAATAGAATTCTACAGAGCAAGAATTTTCTTAACAAAGCCCTATAGTTCTCCTTTAGAAAAGCGATACCTGTCATTCCTTGGTCAATTCCTAAACCAGTCTTAAAGCTCCCTTTAAGAATTTTTGTATTGACTTTTTGAATTAAAATGTAACAGTTTAAGTAATAACATGAATAATTTTATTTTAATATTACCATCTACCAGCTAAAATTTTTAAGTCCCCAAAATGTTCAGTACCTACCTAAATGTAAAACTCATTTAAAATTATATTATCCAATACAAAAGCCTTGGTTGATTTCAAACGTAACTCAACTTACATGCGGTGATTGCACACGCAGAAGTATTTAATAATTGTTTCGCCGTACTCTTTGGTGCAAATAAGCCTTTCATCTGGTCTCTTATTATTATATTAACCCAACGTCTATATGATTAAAATCAGAAGTAAAGAATCATTTACCTAATCAACATATTAAAATACTTACCATCTTAATTACTTAATCAGAAGCTTTAGTAGTACGAAGACGGAGTGCTCCTAAGCCCATAGCTCTTTTAAGGGTTTCTCTGGAATCGCCTAGATGCTCCTTAAGACAACATGTGTCGTAATAAAGACGCCGATGTGATGCAAATCTGCCTGTATCTTGAGTAGTCCACGTCACTGGAACTAATAAATCGCGATCTGCACCTGCTTTGGAGTGGACATTTACTATAGCCCGCGCTTCTAGAAATTCTAAACGTAATACAAGGCCATTTGTAGTATATGCAAAACTTCTTACCTACATACTTAAATAAGTATGTAGGTAAGAAGTTTATCATCATCTCATCATCACATATCATGAGCACATTTTTATACTTCTCATACAATATAGGCAACCAAATGATCAACTTTGTAAATTTTCTAAACTTCTATTTTATTTTGTACTGACTTTTCTTATTCAGTGGTGTTTCTAGTGAGCCATAGGCGGCTGCCCCAGATCAATGTATAAGATGATGTAATATCTATTAACACGTCCACAGTTCTATCCCTGTTCACCGTGGTGACGTTCCCCAACGGCGGCTGCGCAGGCGCTTCGGGCGATAACGGCACGTGCATGACTGCGCGCGAGTGCTCGGCGCGCGGCGGGTCGGCCAACGGATACTGTGCTAATGGATTCGGACTTTGCTGCATCTGTAAGTATTATTGTAGAAAGTTAAATGAATAAATAGATGTGATTATTTTGCATAGAAAATAAGTACAAAAAATGTACCAACTGTGTATCTTGCCTAGCATGTCGCAAAAGGCGACTAATGGTATTACGTGTTTTGGGTATGTGATTGTGTGGGCAACGAGCTAGTAACTTGTCCTGCTTTTTCACAGTTTTCCATCTACCCCACCCTAGTTTTATTTTTTGACTGAATGTGGCTTAGGGGGCTGACTGCCCCATTAACTATACCACCCTGTACTACAAAAAAGGTTGCATAATCCAATTATACCTAATATTTACCATTGTAGTTTTTAGTATCAGAATCCATGAGAAGACCAAGAAGAGGATTGAATAATCACACTTTAAATAAAATATCATTAACCTAGATGTAATTCATACATCACAGTTATGACGTCATGCGGCAGCTCCACTTCGGAGAACGGAACGTACTTCGTGAACGCGGGGTACCCTGCAGCATACGATGGCACAGGATCCTGCGAGCTCACTGTTGTCAAGATGCACCCCGATGTGTGTCAGATAAGGTACAATATTTTTGTTGCCATTAATAGTTTAGGATTCCTTAAATGTGACCAAAATATGACCTGTCAAAAGCTCACAATGGCTAAACAACAGTCACTTTGAAATAAAATGCCAGGAAGATGATGATGATAGTGGGTAGTATGTTAATGTGTCTGTTTATAATGTTTTACCTCACTTTCTATTCGTTGCTGCATATTTTATGATTCCTTGCATGCGAGCTATCTTGCTTGTTCTGGCGATAAATTTCTAATAAAATTCTGTAGCTCTAGATTCATTTAGATTCATTTTGATACCAGATTAGACTTCAATCGGTTCACCATAGCCGGTCCGGAGCCGATGAACCACGTCTGCAACCAGGACCAGTTTATCGTGTCTGGAGGCAACCCCATCCCCACCATCTGCGGAGTGAACCAAGGCAGTCACAGTTCAGTATATTTATGAATATATATCACACTACTTTTTACGTGACCATAACTGCGGTACCGCGCCTCGGGTAGCCAGGCGGGCGGAGAAAAAATCAGGCATTGATAATATCCGTAGTTAGTCGTCGGGAATGCAATCATTCATTCTTTCCTATTTTTTGACGCGGTGAAAGCGTTAAGGTGAGTATTCACCGAACAAAAGTTGTCAACTTTTGTGTTGGCAACATAAAAGTTGGCAACTTTTGTTCGGTGGAGACCCGCCTTTACGTACCGTCACGCCGCCCAAGAGGAGAACGTGGTGTGAAGCCCTCTCTGTCAGAGGACCTCTCCACCTAAAAATAGTGGATAGTGAGGATATACCCCACTAAAACTCGATGATGATGATGGTTGCTACGGAAATCGTCAAGTTGATCCTCTCCGATTCCTTCTTGGCCGGAGAAACACAAAGACCTAGGAAGTCCTATATAAGACGTCGTCCACCTTATACTTATTTAAAACTAGCTGTGCCAGTGGTGTCACCCGCGTTTATGGTTAATATTATAAAGACTATTTCCGTCATACATGATTTCTATGTAACTTTAACCATTAAGGCTGCACACGCGACGGAAGCTTAAAAAATGGAGTAACTTCTCCCGTTTTCCCAACATTTCCCTTCACTACTCTGCTCCTATTGATTGTAGCGTAATGAAAAGTATACTATAACCTGCCCAGGAGTATGAAGAATAAATACCAAGTTTCGTTAAAATTCGTCGAGTAGTTTTTGTTTCTATAAGGAACATACAGACGGACAGACAGACAGACAGACAGACAAAAATTTTACTGATTGCATTTTTGGCATCAGTATCGATCACTAATCACCCCCTGATAGTTATTTTGAAAATATATTTCATGTACAGAATTGACCTCTCTACAGATTTATTATAAGTATAGATTTGTTTAGGATTGAGCACTCTAAATTCATCTTACCAATTATTCCCACCAGAAATCACCATACATAGGTATTAAACTAACTATACTGGACTAAAAAGATTACTGTTTTGAACAAAGTTTTTGATGAACAAAGTCATAGTTTTCATCCTCTCATTAATGAATGTTTCGCAACGTGTACCACAACTTCATGAAAATTTCACATTATTTTTTATGAGGGGTCCTTAAAACCACATTTGATACGTGCTTTATAATTCAAAGGAGGGTGCCAGTTCCCATAATAGAGAAACTTTTGCTATATGTAATATTGAATTGGCTAGCTCGTTGGTCGAGAATCGCGGGTTCGAATCCCGCTAGGGGTAAATTTTCGTGTGATGAAAATGGACATTTGATTTGTACTCGAGTCATGGATGTTAATAAACGTACTTACTCAAGTATGTCTATCCGTTCACCTAGAATCCATAGAACAAGCGTAAGCTTAGTTTGAAACTAGGGAATTAGTGTGTCAGTCTGGAGAATTTATTTATTTATTTGTTGAATTGTTAACCTTATTTATATATATTACAGAAATCAACTTTAAATAAAAATATATTGTACATACATAGTAGTAAATCCATGAAAAATAAAAGATTTTAATTGTTTATGGGCTCAATTTTTAAAGTAAAGGCTCAAAAAGGCTTTTAAATTATTTTTAATAGCCCTATCCACTCTAACCGCAATTCGGTCTGTCACATCATCGCACGACCCTCGCGATCTAAAGTGTTTGGGGGAACAATATAGCTTACTTATGTTCTTTGTTTGGATTCAAAATTTTAACAACATACACCTCACACACCTCACAGGTAAACAATCATAGTTTGAATATGGTGGAATAGTTACAAGAGACCAGCTCATTGTCTACTTAATAAAAAGCCCAATACCCAATAAACATAAGAAACCTTTTACGACATGCTGGAACACACCTGGAAAATAATTTTGGTGACCCAGACCAACATATATATTTGTATATATAGTAATATATATAACTGATTACGTTGAACAGTGTACGTGGACGCCGGTATCGGCACCACGAACCCCGTGAAGCTGACCTTCGTCACGAGCGGTAATGCCTTCGAGAGGATGTGGAAGGTCAAGGTCACGCAGATACCCTGCAGCACAATTTACAAAGGTAACTTTCTGGTTTCAGTGTCATATATACACATCATCACGTATGTTATCCCCGAAGGGGAAAGCATACCCAACAGGGAAGCCAACACCCTTAACCACATTATTAAAAAAAATAAACCTGGTCTGGGTTAGATGAAAAACTGTGAAAAAGGAGTGACAATGGCTTGCTCGTCGCCTACACCATCACAAACCCAAGACCCGATTAGTCGCGTTTTACTACATGCTATAGGCAAGGAAAACAGTTGGCATATTGTTTTTAAGTCGCTAACCAACATGGGACTTTCAGTATGAACTATGCTTTTTATTATTTAGTATAAGTAAGTATCAATACCCCTTTTCATGCATCATACTTTATACAAATCAAAATATTCGGTTTCAAATATATTTAACTTTATACGCTAACATCATTGTTGAAAATAATTATAACCTCCATTAATAAATCTAAGCACGATTTATCTATTTTCTTCTAAAATATATTATTAATTTAAATTTAGCAAAAATATCCTATGAATTGCATACTAAGATAATCAGAAAGTTCACTCATAGAGGTTGAAACTACTATTTACATTTTATCATTAATCGATATGGCGGGCATCTTGTCATCAAGTTAGGATATTTTATTAAAGATATTTCACACTCGTACATTTCAACCAATGTTCCGAACCCACAGTGACAACACAAACACATGTTTTACATATACATACATAATTGCATATTATTTACGTGACAATACCAGTATTAATCATCACAGTTTCAACAAATTTTCATTTTAACCAGGATTCAAAATAAATTAAATAAAAAAGCCGATTAAACTGCCCAAATTTTTTCGGATGGGTGTCATACGGGGCCTTAACTACATATTTACGTCAAATTCAAAGTGTGACGGAACTCATTTTAGATGAAATGGACTATTTATAGTAACTATAAAACGATCGTCTCACCTCACCGTTTGCGAAATAGATTTACTCCCACAATTTTTCAATCAACCCAACTCAATTTTATCATTGGCTTAAAGTCGTTCAGGGGCTTGCTGCTTCCTTTCTCTACCCCTCTGGAGATTACGGGTGTTTTGTTAGCTTTATAGAGTACTTGCTGCTGCCCGCGGCGTTGCTCGCGTGGTACATTAATGAAACATAGCTTATGTGCTATTTTAATGTATAAGCTACTGTCTGACCCGGCGCACTTCGTAACTCCCCGTTCTCGGATTTTCAATACCCATTTTTTTTTCCGTACAACTTTTTATTTTTTTCTTTCATAAGAACCTTCACCTGATAATAACAAACAAAACTAAGGATTAGCGCAATCGGTTTAGCTTTTCTCGAGATTTGCGCTTCGCTACACATTCAGCGATTCATTTTTATATTATAGACTAGCTTTAGCCCGTGACTACGCCCACGTAACCACGCCTCTTTTAAAGTATTCTTCAAATGACAAAGTACCTAAAAATAAAGTTTTTGAAAAAATTATGAACTTTATAAACTTTTCATACAAATCTCATCTCCTATTTCAACCCCTTCAAGGTTTTTTTCACGTCAAAAAGTATATCTTAATGTCTACTCATTCTCTATACCAAATTTTACTAAAATCTGTTAAGCTATTTCGATGTGAAAGCGCAACAGACACATTTTTCATTTCTTTTTTCACATCATGTGCACACATTTCTCACAACCAAATATTTTATAATAAGAACATTTTAATGCCAATGAAGCAATTATTTCTCCGCACAACTGCTTTAAACTAAGAAGAAGTACTATTATTGTTCTGAGGCTTTGAAGACACGACTAAAAACCAAAAGATTTTTTTTTTGGTTTGCCCAGTTTACTTTCCCAGTGTATTCGTCCGTTTAAACCTTCGTGCTTCTTTTCAAACGTCAGCCTAGCCTCGTCTAGTTTATTGCGTTTTTTCTTAACAGCAGCTAGATGCAAGAAAAATGGAAATAGAAATTATCACTTGCATATTAAACGGAAAAAGTTTTCTTGAAATCTTTAGTCCTTTCTATTCCCTTATTTCAAAGAAATGTACAAGATAATTTGTTATTGGATATAGACTTCAAACAAAGACCTTTTATTTCAACCTATGCATACAACATTATAAATTATCCAGTAATTTGAAAAGAAGACCTTAAACTCACTCTTTCATCTACAACTATTTGAAACAGCAAAAGGGTCTTGACAAAAAAAAACATTTTAATTTACTTGGCACAAAAACATATCAGTTATAAATAGCTTAAAAACTTCACCTAGTCCGAGACACCAGTTTTCATTAAGGCACTCTCTTCTCTCCGGTGCCTTTGCTACGACGTAATAACCTACTCACCTTTTGATAACGTTAGCTAACTGACTTAACTAGATTCAGCCAGCAAAGAACATCGCAGCATCAAAAGATATTGCAAAACTTGTAAATGGATGCGTCATAATCAAACTTGTATCAAAGGTGATACGTAATATCATGTTGGTGCGTCCACACGAGGTGAGAGATATCAGAAAGAGTTTTGAAATATGGAATCTACATATTTTGTATCCGGTACATCGTTAAAATATGATACCTGGATCTCATCGTGTGGAATGCACGGAGTGTCCGACTACATATTTACAAAAGCAGTGAATATACTTTCATGGAGTTAAAGGGTTAGGTTAGGTTAGGCCAAGAACTGGTTTTATGTGACATGTATGTGCTGAACTGATAAAGTCGACCTTTCACTGACAATCGTTTTGAAGTAACAATAAGTAACTGCAACGCCATGTTGTTGGTGATTGAGAGTTCCGAATTCTTCCATTAAAGTTCGGCGGCACTTTGATAGCTCTGGTCACGGATTTATTCTGTGTCTGGTGTTGTGAATGCCGTTAGGTTACGATGGTTACAGGTCATTTGTTTGCGTATCGTCTTTATGTAAAATATATATATTACCAAAATAGCTTTGCAATTGCAAACAAGTATAGCTTGACTTTTCTGAGTTACCAATGCCCACTTTGCAAAAATCCAATTCTTTATCCTATATTGGAATTTTCTTTATGAAATACAGTTCATCGCACGTATATTTAATGTTTCTTAGCGAAAAAGTGGTACAAGGCGTCATAGTTAAACAACGAGTGTGTCCGGATGCTTCCGGCAGGTAATTTACCAGCCGCATCGTCTGCTAAACGCCCTCAAAACTTCCCGTCAAGGGAATCCACCGCGTATATGCACTGACATAAACCAGATTTTAGTACTAATACATTTAAGAGACGTTTTGCTTTGAACGTGTTGTTTTAGTTAATTACCGCTGTAACTGAAGGTTTTCAGTCTACAGCGAAATAAATTACCTCTGATATTTTACAGCATTAGCGATTGACCTATTCGTAATGTAAGGATTATACTGTGTCTTCTTAATGGTTATCATTGACAATGGTATTGAACGCAATATGTTTGAATGTTAATACCTTGAAAGACTCGGTAAGAACTTGGATGAACCGTAGATATGTCTGATACTGCGTCAAGCCGCTCCATTGCGCTAAACTCAGTTAAAGCAATTGAGCGGCTTACCGGCGTTTGTAGTATAAATGGTCAAAAAAACGTAAATTTCAAAACATTACTGTTCTAGAAAAAATAATGACGGGGCTAAACGCGATATGCATTAGGTATTACATGTGGACTGTTTTGTCTCGTCAATATTATATCTAGTGATAATGCAACGCTAATGTTTAAAACCATATATATTATTTCTGTCCTAGTCTTATAGTGAGCAGCAAGTCATTCGAAGTTTCCATCGCACAAGTATTAACTCTTCATTTAATGTCTTTTACAGACGATTGGATTCGTAACGTCTTTCCTTACTTATTTAATCATTTCTTCTCCTTTTCTTCTGCAGCGGACGAAGGGTGCCTGCAGTACTACACGGGGGTGTCAGGGCAGCTGCGCTCCTTCAATTACGACCCTGCCTCGGGGCTGCAGCTCAGCAACCAGGACTACGGCATCTGCATCAGGATGGAGAGGAACTTCTGCGGAGTGCAGTACACTGCTTGTCCTGACAATGGTAAGAGAGACTCTTTTACTGTTGATTTTTAGAGTATCGTCTTATGAAAACTTACCTACCTATTATTGGGGGACAAGTTGTGGCGCTGTAGACTCCAACTACTACGACCATTTGTTCTATACGTGAGGGATATGAGGAAAATGCCTTACATCGCATTGCTGCTTAGAGGCCTTGAGGTGGCGTGACTTTAATGAAAACGACCAACTTGGTAAAAAGGATAGGTACCCTACGATGAGTATACTAAGAGTGAATGATCTGCGGTAGAATAATGGTAGAAGTTCCAAATTGAATTTCTTACCCGTTTTTAAACCAAATGGATTCATGACATAAGTTTTGATCTCCAACTCTAATACAAAGATAATCGTGCATCTCGGAAAATCTGTCATATTCCTGTTTTACCCCTTGGACATCTAATTCTATACAAAAATATCGAAGGCTCGAAGACTAATAATTTACAATACAACAATAAAATATGTTTAGCAGGTTAGTAGTAAAATCGTACTAAAATACCTTTTTACTCTCAGACCAACATGGTACTACCTTTAGGATGTATTTTTAATGCTATTTTTTTAATCTTCCGATAATCATGTACGCACTATATCCCACCTATGAGGCTAAGTGCGGATAACACACGCTAACGAACTAAATGCTTACACCTACTCTGCGCCCGCGCCCGCCGGCTAGTTTACAGTAAACATTACGTATCTTAGAGGCAAGCAGCGCCGGACCGGTCGTTTTGGCGATCTTTGGGGGAGGCCTATGTCAGCATAGACGTCTTTTGGCTAAGATGATGATTACGTGCCTTAAGCGTTGCAAATTTGACTTAGCATCAGGAAAGTTACCTCATATATCACCTTAAGCGAAATATACCAGACCTAGAGAATTTCCTCATCATCATCTTATCGTTACGTCCCGTGTTTACGGGGTCCGCTTAGAACATGATCCAGGACTTAGTCTGGTAATGAAATTGACGCGACTGACGATTTGACCTTTGTAACCCTAAGATAGGGGAACTAGACAATTTTCGGATCACAGTTACAAAACTAAAGTTGTTTGAAATTGCAGGTTTCATCAAAATGTTTTCTAGTGGTATAAATACGTACATAGATTTTAAAAAATTCAGAGGTATGTGTTCAGTTTTGTACCCACACTCTTCGATTATGAGGCGCGTGTCCATTAAGCTACAGTTTACTAGTCGTAAAAATGTCAGCTTCAGAAAACTTAGAGCATTGAGTCGAGACAAACTGCGTTATCGGAATGTGAATGAAACAGTTAAAAGGAAAACAAAAAAATTTAAGTCGGCATCCTCCAGTGAGAAGTTCTTCGCATCATTTGATTTTAATGGTCTGCCGTTTTTTTTAATTCAAAATGTCTTTATTTATGTGAGCCTTAAAAAAAGCACTTATAAATCGTTAATTTTACAATAATCTGTAAAATTTACGATTTAAATTACTCTTTTCAGCGTCAAAATATACAATCATGAGTAATACACTTTTTGTAAAGTTCTAAACCATAACATACAATCAATGACTGTGGGAGATGACATAATATGATTACAATAAAAAGTGTAAGATTAACCAGACTTATTAACCAGTCTTACCAATAATTATAATGATCGAATTTGTATGTTCAATCGACTTCAAAAAATGGAGGAGGTTCTCAATTCAACCGTATATATGTTTTTTTTTTTGTAGTTACACCTTGAATAGTCGAATCAAAACTACGCTGCTTCCGAGTAGGAAATTTATTGGTTCACTAACTTAATATGATAGGGGGACATGGGGAGTAAGTGCCTTATTAAAGATCATGGAGGTAGATTGATTGCATGTGCTTTTCTCCGATTCTAGGAGGACATTATTATGGCTATTTATCCATGCGGGAATCTATGCATGTAATCAGTAGGTACAGGATTGATTATTGTGGCGGAGTTTAAGGGAGACCAACAGGACAAAGTTCAAGTCCCACTGTTGGACAGCAGTGGGCATTCTGTTGAAATGATTATGCCAGTTTAACTATTTTGGTAAAGAATATTGTCTGTCTCGGGTATTTACCTTTACGTAAGTTTAAGATGCGTATTTAAAAAAAAAAACGCCTAAAAGACTAAACGGTAAGAGATTATTTGAATATCTAGTTCTTAATGTCTATTATAGAACTAAATATTGAAAAAGTATTCGCACTAATTTTAAATCATTTTAATAAAGTCATTTATTGTGACAATAACTATCATGTTTCGTGTCTTACCACCAAAATCAATATTCCATACCATTATGTTAGTACTTATTAAATCTAACCACTCGTAAAAATACTTTGACCTTACAGCTGAGCTTAAAGCAACGAATCAAGGTTTACCAAGCGCAATCATACTTGTGAATTTTACTCACATTCATGTAACAAGAAACCATGCTTAGAACTATATGAAAACCTATTAAACATTCCCCACTTCTCATACAAAACTTGGTAGCAAGATTAGTGGCGATTAGTCTACAAGCTCGGTGCCCCGGCGTTGTTTGCATGGCGGGGGCGTGCTGTTGCAGTGGACGCGGATCTTAGCGGGTAATGGTTGTAGCGAGACGAGTGGGAGGCTTAGGATGAATCCACAATGAACTAGAGTATTAAAATTGTCCCGTGTTTGTCTGAGTACAAAAAATAATGTACTAACTGAGCTCGTGTCCTACAAGGCGACAAATGATATATTGAACAATGCGTTTGTGATTGTGTATGCGACAAGCTAGCAAAATGACGCATTTTTTTTTAATTTTCTTCTATCCAATTTCTATTATATTTTTGGCTAAATGGAGTTAAAATAGTTAGTTACTTTATTTACTGTATTCATTTCCTTCGGAGATTGCCTACATGACATTATACATACCATAAACGAAAACAGCGCTTAAAGAAAATCTTAATAATTCCTTACCTCACCTCTCAATACTACGACGCCGAAAGAAATCTCAATGATATATTTCCCTATCATACTAGTAAAAGTCCGAACTGTGCATTTTTCATATTCCTTTCGCACAAATCACCTCGTGAATTCCTTTATATGAGATTGAATGTGCTGCTTACACTTTTTCTCGAGCTAGCTAAGCTATAACTTGAACCTCTACAAGCTAGAAAGGGTGACTATATCAGAGTAGGTCCATACTAATGCCTTCATTATTGCTTATCCAAATGGAACCATGTCCATATAAATATATGGACACGATTATTTGTACTAAAGGAATATATATTTAAACGTACATGCAGTGGCGGATTTACCCTAAGGCCCAGTAGGTAGTAGGTAGTAATCTTTTATCACGATTGGCCAATCGTGATAAAAGATTTACTGATGATGCTTTAGTACTGAGAAGAGGTGGCTGGTATTTACTTTAAGGCCTGGGGCCTAGGGCGGCCAAGATCGTAAATCTGCCACTGCGTGCATGTTAGTCCATAGTCGTATCTATAACACAATCATCCTATACTTATTTTGGAGTAAGAGAATCTTTGTGTGTGATCTAAATAATTTTAATAGAGGGGTTTATTTAACTTCACTTGCAACCGAATTGTGAGATCGCAAGGCTACCAGACGTTACTTATTTTCTGATATATTAAATGTATGGTGAAGGATAGTATTTATACCTACTATAAATGTATGGGTACTAGCTAGTTTGCTAGTATTAGGTGCTTCGGTTACCTCTGCCTACCCCGCTAGGGAAGTGGCGTAAAGTTTAGTTAATTAGGACAATCTATTATCACTTAACTTTAATTCTAATTGAACTACTACTAATACTACTTGTCCACAATTTTTCATCTAATCCAGACTAGTTTTATTTTGTCTGAATGTGGTTAAAGGGGCCTGCTACCCTTTTGACTATTCGGGGATTGCGGGCGTAATGTTTGTAGTATAGAATAAATAGTATTCATTTATACTTAGAATGCATAGCACATTTCAGACACGGGGCACCATACAATACAATAATTTCATAAGAAAAAGCTATGCCCATATGAAGTATGTCTATCAAAATAAGTCTCAAAACGGCAGCTTGTGAACGCAGCCTTAGAAAGTGTTTATTACAGTACCTTTCGCAAGTCACAGTATTAAGCCTCGTTCGGCGCTTGTTGCACAAACAACTGCGCTTGCTACTTAAAGTACACGTCGATATTAAATCGCAACTACTGAAACTAAACGAATGATTCCATGAATAGAATAATAATTATAAATTGTTTGTATCCAACAATTAATAATAATTATTATATTAGGGCCAACTTTTTATTGTTTGTTATAATGAGAGATCATGACTGCATTAAAAAACTATAATTCGATTTAGTCCGTCAGTTAGATTATATAAAAATAATAGACACATATTTTTCGCTTTTTTTTAAATTAAATTATTATTTTTTTTTTTTTTTTTAAATTAAAAAAAAAAACAAGTTATTAAGCTAATAATGTACCATATTATGTTTCTTGACTGACATGTAGTAATGGGCGACCTATGGTGTACTTCAGTGCTGTCAATGGAAATAAAAATGTAATAGTTTCTATCTTTTGTTGTAACTGCGCCTCATCTGAATACGAGTATTCTGAAAACATTTCCTACTAAGCGTCTGCACAAAGCGAATACGTATTTTATTATCAATAGGGATGATGACTGCATTAAAAAACTATAATTCAATTTAGTCCGTCAGTTAGATTATACAAAAATACTAGACACATATTTTTCGCTTCATCAAATTAACAAAAAAATACAAAGATAAAGAGCATCAAAGTCTTGGAGTGGCAGCTTGCGACATCACTATTTTGTAAAAATTGTACGAAAGCGTGACGTCATGCGCAACTTGAACGCATTGTATCTTCGTCAATGTTTACTTGACAAATTATTTAAAAAATTGGTGATCTTTAATTTTTTTTTTATAATCTAACTGACGGACTAAGCAAAATGTTTACGTCACCTTGCCAATCAACCGACTGATAAAGTATGAAGTCGCCAATTTGCGGATGTCATACGGTATTTTATTTACTTAGAAATAGGGCAATGACATATTTCATCATCCGGATTGTGATTTATTCGATTGTTATCTTTTAGGCATCCCAGTTTTGTTTTTGGCTGAATGTGGTTAAACGGGCCTGTCCTTTTAATTTTTTTTTATGATTATGGCGTGATGTTATGTAGGTATGTATAAAAAAATATTGAACACTTAATTTTTGTTATTTTCCGAATACACAATAATGTTACGGAGCTCAATTTTTGGGGGACTTTAATAAGACTGTATGCACTCTATTATGGGGGGGGCGGGGGGTTGTAATAAGTCGGCAATTATTTGGTTTTGTAAAGACTCCGTAACTACAGAATCGGAAATTATTAGGAACAATAAACTCGCATTATAAAAGTGCGCTCAAAGGTAGGTAAAGGTTAATATTTCTCGCACAAAAGACTCGAGAGGGTGTTAAGTGTAGTCTGGGGATAGTTTTTTTATTATTGCAGTGTCGAGATTAGCCCAAGCTCTAAGTAAACAGGTCTAGTTATTTCAGATTGCTGGTAGGTAAAGTATTTGTTCCATTATAAAACAAGCTCTTGAACTGAATATTTAATAATCTTTGACTAGTATTTGTCCCGTTTTCGCCCGAGATATTTTGTCTGAATGATGACTACTGTATATTATGCACTTATGTGTAATCTGGAATCCAAAAGTTGCCCCCCTTCAAATCCCCTTGGTAGGGAGGCAACTAATTGATCCCGGTGAACCTGAATTTATTTTTAAGAAAATACTGAGCCCATCTTCAAGCTTCCATATTGTCTCTACGTCAGAAACAATATAGCGATCTATGTGTGAGAGCATAACAAATAAGCAAACAAATTAAGTTGCAAATTTAAAATATTATTAAAACAGATTTGAGAAAAAAAGGCTTTTATAGAGACAGGTATTTATCTCAGGTCTGGGTGTCCGTCCGTAGCAGTTTCATTGATTCGGAAATCCATAACACTATTGCTTCCTTAAAATATATATAATTTAGAACTATATGCATATAAAAATATGTTGTCTTACATTTATTTAATTACGATTACGTGCTAATAAAAGTTAAGCTTTATTTTACTTAATATAATTAAACAATTTTCTCTCAGTTGAAAGAAAACTTTGAATACAGAGATCGGTATCGATTCGAACGTAAAAAGCATTTACATTGCACATTTATAAATATTAAAATAAATTAATACTGCACAACTTATATCAGGCTTCATTTGATTCGAAAGTTCTATTCATCGGAAATATGAAATCTCTTTCAATTTGAGATGAATTTTCATTAAAATCATTCAATGCCATATTTTTCTCATAATTATAAATAATACTCAGGTATTCATTTTATTTTCAAGTTGAAATGAAAACCAATTTATATTAAACTACATAAGTGGGTAAGCAGTTATAAAAAAATATGATAAGCTGGAAAATTTCTACTCATTATCCTAGTAGGCATTTCGAGAAAAGATTTCTTGTATATATGTATGTATGTATTTCTTAATACTTAATCTTTCGTTTATCGAAAGAAAGGTTTGCCTCATTAACTTATGCAATTAGTGTTTACTGAAAAAAAAAATACACTTAAAAATGTTTTATGCGCACGTACAATTTGGCACCAAGTAGAAATCTAATATTGGAATATTAACAATAGCAGCGCCCTGCGGTTTCACCTACGTAATTCCCGTTCCCGTTGGAATAGGGGATAAAATATTGCCTATTTTGCTTGCTGATAAAGTTACTTTGTATTCGTGAAAAAAAATCACTTTTATCTTGTAGTTTCGGAGCCTATTCGATACAAAGAAACAAACAGTCAAATCATTCCTACATATTATATTTAAATTCACATCAATAATACACACCAATTCCCTAGTTTCAAACTAAGCTGTAAGCTTGTCCGATGGATACTAGGTGCACAGATAGATATACTTAAATACATTTATGAACATCCATGACTCGAGCACAAATGTCCATGTTCATCACACGAAACCTTTTCCCCTAGCGAGATTCGAACCCGCGATTCTCGGTTTCGTGGCCAAGGTCTCTGACCACTCGACCAACGGGCCTGTCAAAATTTTAATCAATTGAAAGATGATCAGCAGTTTCTGGATATTGCAATTTTATCTTTGTTCTTATTTTTTACGCATTAGCCATATTTGATGAAGGCAATCCAAACTGTCTTATCTTTCCTCCCTAAACCACCCCCGAAGTAATGGGGGTTGAAAATAAAAAAAACCCCATTTTTTAAGATAGAAAATTAGTGTTTGTTCGTTAATGTCTGGGCTTTTATGTTGCTGGAATGATGTCCAGGTAAACTAAGTCAAGAGTGGCCGCTAGTGTTTTAATAAGCGTCTAGCGTAGTACAATAGTAAGCTGACCATTCTTACATAGCGACTAAAGGATATAATGTCCATATAGAATAAAAAAAAAGTGCAATTTGCTTTAAATTACGAACGACAAAGACGTGGAATGCCTGAAGCCTTTCCTTAACGTAAAATTGAGTGTTGTCAGGCTGAATTCTTCAATGATATTAAACCTTTTTTCGTACTACCGTGAAAACACTTAAATAGATAAATGTCTTTATAAAAAAGGAAATTCACGCTTGTGAATTTCTTCATAATTCAATTTTCAATTCACAAGAATGTTGGTCTGGAAATGTTCTAACCGAGTTCTTCGCGACTAATGGCGTATTGGGCATTGGATTTGTGAATAAGTATGTGACTGCAGATGCAATTAGTTCTTACTCCTTGGATTCTGCCTACCCCTTCGGGGATTACAGGCACGATGTATGTATGTATGTATGTATGTATGAATTATATGTAGTTTAGATAATATCCGATTGTCTGCTTTACCGCACTCTTAGTTTTTATCAGACTATTATGCATTATATAAAAAAAAATTATAAATTTAAATATTTATTAACATATTTCTTTTAATTTTACCCGACTACAAACTTGCAACATAATAAATAACGTAATCATAAATTATATTATGAAATCTCATCTCCTATTAAGTATTCATTCACATTATTTATTTCTTACTTGTTCCGCGTTTCCTCTCGCTTCATTTCATTTTTCTCCGCAGAGGACAACAAATCAATCGTTTGATTCTGTCTGATTGCATCGGAAGCTATTACGTCACTCTTCCTGTGTGTATATTGGATGGTAATGTTGGGTATTGGAGATAAGTTTAAGCGATGCACGTTTGTGCACTTAGTAAGTAGCTTAAAAATATAATATTGAGTGCTTTGAATTGTGCGTGAATTATGCGCACCTACCTAAGAATACCTTACGTCGTTGATTTGAGGTAAATTATTAGCTTTTAATTATTTTGGTCTCTATTGTGTCTATTATAACCTTCATGAGAGTAGATTTATCTGTAGACATACATTTTCATTGGATACAAGTTAGCAGTTTCAAAAATAACGAAATCGCCTCGTCTGACTTCGGACTTTTCGAATTATCGAATTATTTTTTTTCCTGTTGATGATGATGATGAATAGAAATTTTGACGGCCAAATAATTTTATTATAAACATAACATGACATCACACCCGTTATCCCCAAAGGGGTAGGCAGAGTCAAAGGGGCAGCATGCCCCTTGAACCACATTCAGCCAAAAATTAAGCCGGGCTGGGTTAGATGAAAAATTGTGAAAAAGCAGTGACAAACGGCTAACCTGTCGCCTACACAATCACACACTCGCCTTTTACGACATGCTAGGCAAGAGCCACAGTTGACATATTTTTTTTTGTCCCAGATCAACATGGGCCAAGTTCCAGACCAACATGGGACTAAAATAATTTTATTGTCACTTGCCAAATAAGTTTTGTTTTTTTGTAACTGGACAAATTAGTACTATTGTTTTTTTAATTAAAGATCAACTTTTAATCATCGCACTGCTATTAGGATGATCCGGACTATCGCCGTAAAAAGACTGTCCCGTTCAAAAAAGCATGCATGGTAGCCCTGTTCAAGGGTCCACGTTCATTAAGTTGTCCCCCAAAGCGTTTACTGTGACGGCCCCCCCCAATATGCATCGATTTGAATTCCTTTAGCATCCCAAACGTTGTTTTACCTTTCGTTTTGTTTTCCGATATTGCTTCTTTTTAGAGTCCATTAGTAAAATGGTAAGGGAAACCTTTTGGGTACAATCTATAGTGACTGTGGTAGGATTTTGGTGACTGCCTTAATACCGCTATAAAAGACGATACTTTGGTAAGAAAGAAAGGTCCTTCGATTTACTTATTGAGGAATAAGTAAATCGAAGAACCTTTCTGTGTTAATTTTAAATTATACGAGTTTAATTGTCATGATTGATTAAGTAAAATAAAGCCGTGCAAATAAATACAATGATAATCTAATAAATGCCTAGAAATCTTAAACCGAAGTATACGGAAATTTTAGAAACAAATTTGTATACGGAACTCTGAGTAGGAGATGAAGTTGCGACTTTAATTAAAAGCTATCGTGCAGGAAAAAGTCTTTATGGTATAAAGCTTACTAAAAATATAAAGAGGAAAGGTTGTTGTTTGTTTGTTTGAATCGAAAAGGCTCCGAAACTAACAGACCGATTTGAAAATTTTACCAATGGAAAGCTAATTTATCAGCGAGTAACATAGGACTGCGTGGGTGAAACCGCAGGGCGCTGCTATGTGCAATAAAATTAACGTCTGAGGCGAAAGTATTGGACATTCGTCACGTTCATGGCTTTTAAAAGGCTTAGATCAATTAAACGTTTGGGTTGTATCGATTTTACATATGATTTCACTATGTTATTTGTCTGGCTGTCTATAACATTTACACGCCCAAGCTTCTTAGCCAAATGTAATGAAATTCAAGACGCCAAAAGTTTGAACCCAGAAAAAAGATAGAATTACTTTAACACTTCTATTCTTCTTTGTCGATCCCATGATCCGTTCAAACCCGGGTCAGCGGGTATATCAGATTACCTATCAGGGGTGTATAAGGTTTGTAATTGTGTAGGTAACTAGCTAGCTACTACTTTTTTACAATTTTCTATGTACCTAAACCAACCCAGATTTTTTTTTTCCTAAAACTAATTAAAACTGCTCCTTTGACTCTGGTTGGGGTAACCAGAGTCAAAGAGAATTTGGGGATTGAATAATAAATAAATAATTAATTGTGCTGTAGACCAGTCGGTTCCGGGCCACGAAATTTAAATACCAGGTTACAGCATTTTCTTTAAAAGTTTACTTATCACTTCGTTACACATATGGCTGCGTACGAGTATGGTATTAATCCGAACTTCCTATTTTTCAGTGAACAACCGCTCCCGCGCATTCACGCTGACAGGAAATAGCAACGGCCCCGTAAACGCTATGATTGGCTCTGGCGTTGGTCCCAACAATTGCGCCAACGATTGGCTGCTGGTGCCATGCGCGGCCAATGTTGGACGAGTGCAGCCAGCTCAGGCTCTCTGCACTGACCGGATCTGTGGCGGCACCTTCTCAGCTGACCTGTCTATGACCCCTGCTACTGTTCTGAGTAAGTAGATTTTTATAGTCCGCGAGTCAGCAACAGATTTTCATGGTGATAGTTTGTAAAATGCTTCAGACAGTTGTATCATGAAGCTCCGTGTTTGCTTAACCAAGCCGCAGTGGGGGTGAGATAAGCAGCAGCAACAGTAAGCCCAATGCCATGGCTCAGGGACTATTAGTATTACTCTGTTTTTCAACAATGATATTTTACAAAATAAGACAATTAGTATACTCGTATTCCCGCTTTTGACTACTCCGACGGTACAAAGTTTCAGACTACGCATCGAACGCAAGGCACTTTTTAATGTATAATTGGTAGGTATGAAAATAATTTGTAAAGTATTTTTCACCCTCACACCCCACCCATTTTTTAATCCCAGAACAAAGTCAGCCGGGTCGGTTAGTTTGTATTTAAAATAATTTGATTTCTCGAATCTAAAATAAAGATGGGTCGGGACATTTCAGCTGCCCTAAATCCGATCTATTCTATTCCAATCCCCAGACATGACGAACATTTCGGTTCCGAATGGAGCCCAAATTAGGTAAGATTGCAAATGGTGTGCCAAATCTACATCATTTGCGAAATGTCCCATGTTGGTCTGGGAGTCAAAAATAATGTACCAACTGTGTTCCTCGCTTACCATGTCGTGAAAGGCGACTAATGGTATATTAGGTGTTGGGTATGCGATTGTGTAGGTGATCAGCTAGCCACTTGTCACTACTTTTTCATATTTTTTCCTTCAAACCCAATTAAATGTTATAATAAACTGAATGTGATTCAAAGTCCCATGTTGGTCCCATATTGATCTGGGACTTGGCCCATGTTGATCTGGCACTTGGCCCATGTTGATCTGGGACAAAAAAAAAGAATGTGCTAACTGTGGTTCTTGCCTAACATGTCGTAAAAGGCCACTAATGGTTTACGGGCTTTTGGGTATGTGACTGAGTAGGCGACAAGCTAGCCACTTATCACTCCTTTTTCACAGCTTTCCATCCAACCCAGCCCACTGTCCCATGTTGGTCTGGGACTTAAAAAGAATATGCCAACTATGCTTCTTGCCTAGCATGTCGTAAAAAGCGACTAATGGTGTATCGGGTTTTGGGTATGTGATTGTGTAGGTGACAGGTTAGCCGCTTGTAACTGCTTTTTCACAATTTTCCATCTAACCCAGCCCGGCTTTATTTTTGGCTGAATGTGGTTAAAAGGGCATGTGGCCCTTGGACTCTGCCTACCCCTTCGGGGATTATGGGCGTGATGTTATGTTTATGTTATGTGATTCAAAGTAGATACTTGTCGCTGCTTGAACTCTGCCTACACCTTTGAGGATTGCGGGCGTGAAGTTATGAATATTTTGCGAAATCCTGAAAATGTTAAATTTGTGATAGATTGCTTTGTCTGGTGGTTAGAGATTCTGTCTCTGAAACCAAAGGAGGTTTGTGGCACGTTGAGGGTACCAGTTAATATGATTTAACATTTTTTTATACATACATGATCACGCTCATAATAACTAAAGGGATGAACAGAGTCAGAGAGAAAACTGTGAAAAAGCTTGGCATTACGCCAAGTGGCTAGCCCGTCGCCTACACTATCACATTCGAATAAAACCCGTTAAATAAATAAATTATCCAGACTGACACACCAATTTCCTAATTCCAAACTAAGCAAATAAGCTTGTACTATGGATACTAGGTGAACGGATAGATATTCTTAAATACGCTTATAAACATCCATGACTCTAGTACAAATGTCCATATTAATTACCCGAAACATTTGCCCCTAGCGGGATTCGAACCCGCGACCCCTGGTTTTGTGGCCAGTGTCTCTGACCACTCTACCGACGGGCCCGTCAATATAGTCAAGCGATATACTATTACTCGCCTTTTTCGACATGCTACGCAAGTAACATATTTGGCACATTCATTTAAATCCGAGACCATCATGGGACATAATAATATAGTTAAACAAGGGATAGGGATGAACGTATTTATGTGCGTCTATTCGTTGTTTAAAACTTATACCACAATCATATTAATAGTTTAGATAAGTCTAAATTATCTAATTAATCGAACATTCAATTTATTTAAACCTCATTTCTGGAGCAACACCATGTACACCGTAAACCTATTTTATTATTCCGTGACTCAATTCTCATTTGTTATTTATTTGCCTACCCCGCTGGAAATATAGCGTGAAGTGAGTTAGTGGAAGTCTTAAATAGATAACTAATTACACGATATAGTGTCAATAACTAATTATCTCATCACTGCTTTTTCACAATTTTCCATCTAACCCAGGCCAGTTTAATCTGGCTGAAAGTGGTTAAAGGGGTTAGCTGCCACTTTGACTGCCCACTCCTTCAGAGATAAGAGGCGTGATGATTTTGACTGGCTATACGCCACTCTTGGCGTATAGCCAGTCAAAATCATCACGCCTCTTGTAGGTTGTAGGTTCGATCCCCACCCGAGACTAACATTGTTTGTTCTGTGTCTGAGTGTTAATATTTAATATTGAATTGTTTATTTGTAATACCACTATATACCTGTAACACAAGTGCTTAAGCTACTTACCTCGGAGTCAGATCAATGTGTCTGATGTAATCTGATATATTTATTTATTATTAGATCGCCCACTGGTCTAATTCGAGCAAAACATTTTTTTTTTCATGCATTATTTATTCACTCCATCTCCATAAAAATTTGACTGTGCCAAATCATATACTCCTCCGTCCGCGTAATTCTCATAAAAAGGGGTACAAAGTTTTTGCTTCACATATTAATATATAGATTCATGATGTATGTTACTAATTATCTATTTATTATTTCCACATTTAACAGATTACCTCCATTTCAGAAAAATTATATTAAAATTTAATCTACTACATCCGCTAAAAACAACATTCAAATAATTATAAAGATCAGAAAGAAAGTAAAACAATAAGCTGTTTAAAGTGGCAGCACCATAACAAGGCTCGAACACTGAGCTGTATCTCGAAACTCATTCAATATTATTAACTAGCTCGTTATGAACGAGTCCATGTTTATTTCCAGGCATTGTTCAGTTCACAGAGCTACTTATTGGATGCAAAAACAAACTTTTAAGTAGTGCTGTTAAGACGTCGATGATTTGATTATCGATAATATGGTAGTAGTAGTAGGCGTTAAAAAACAAAATTATGATTCTGTTGATTTCATGTCAATGAACAGGTTTTTTGATGTTAATGTTTTTTCTATGACTTTGTAGTGCATGAAAATACACTTTAATTAGGAGTTACAAGTGGCTTTGCTCTTTACGGTTTCACGTCTGTATTGATCATCATGACAATGCTTACACGTTACCAATATAGGATAAAGAGTATTTATCATGAAGAAAAAAATAAAAAATCTAAAAAGCTCGTTTTATATATTTTCCCCATATGCTACGAAATTGCTACGTGTGACTACTACTACGAAATTACTTGTAAAACTGTAGCAGTATTACCACAGTATTATGTCAATGTATCGTATCCATTGTCAAGAATGTGTTAATAAATGATAAGGAATTTCAGTAAAACAATTTTACTCTAGCATTACCTAAACATATTAGTATCAATATACTTATAATTAATTACGAAATAAATGTTATTATGTGTAATTATTCTTGATTTTCCCAAAACTATGAATCTTTGTTATTACCTACAAATATTATTATTTTTCATATTAGGCCCTTTAACATTGTCAAAAACTGTAAATATCTTGGCGCTATCTATACCAATAGTAGCATCGACAAATTAACAAAACTGTAACACACAACACTAGCGAAAGCCTTCGTAGCAATTAATAAAAGACGACGTAAACAATTAAGCAAGATAAGCGAGAAAATCAAAAGCCAGCTTCAGAAAAACATGGTGTTGCATATAATCAACAGAACTTACAATACGTTGTACATCTTAGACTTGTCGTTCCACACCTTAGATTTCATAAAGTAGATTTCACAGTAATTCTTTGATGGGGCTTATCATTAAGTTATTTAATAAGTTACCACCGTTCATACATTTAAATCACATATGAAAACATTTCTCATGACAAAGGGCTATTATAGAATTGAAGATTTTTTAAATGATAGGAATGTCCAGTCTGCGCTCTAATTTTGCATGGTCTACTCTACTATTTTTATGTATTACATTAATTTCATTTGATTTATATAAATTAGTAAAAGCAGATATTAAGTAGCATTGTAATTGTATACATGGCGATTTAAAAGAGTAACTACTGAGTTTCTTGCCGGTTCTTCTCGGTAGAATCAACTTTCCGAACCTGGCGGTAAAATAAGTGCTTTTGTGGAGCCAACATGAATAAAGATATTTCTATTTCTACAATACTGAATACAAAACTTGCATTTAATTTTGTGGGGTATTTTTCAAAATATCGCAATTTTCATTCGGCTTACTTCATTACATACATACTGGTTTGAAAACGCTTTGTTAAAATGCAAAGCCAAGATTGAGAAAACTTGATTGAAAAACAAATTGGAGCACTCGTAAAGCACTTAGGGCGGTTACGGCTCACTTTATAGAAAACAGGTTACATTTTTCCTTCTAACAGTAATCCATTTCAGGAAACGATGAGAGTTTGCAAACTAAAAACTAAAAGATTCGTCTCGCTTGACACTTTGTGATTGTAGTTGAAATTTCATTTAGAGATTTGTAAAATTGAAATTTTGATGGGTTAATAAATTATATTGAAATTGAATATAAAATAAAGAACAGAATATTAACAATTGAAATAATAATTCATAGTTATTAATTTTAAGGTTTACCTTCCCTTATCGTATATAGGTATCTTGAACGCACGTAATTTTTAATGTGGTTGCATTATGAAATCATAGCTTTTCTAAATTCAAACAATTTAGTAGAATAATTTGAATTCCAAATAATATGATGCTTCGTAAAAGGAATAAAACTAAAAAAAAATATTTAATTCGTTAGGCTGGGTCGTCGTTAAGCCCATTAGATAAATGGACAGTTTTTAGACTATACCTATTAGCAAAATATGCTCAAAAGGTCCTTACGGGAGGTAAGTTCTAGGATAGCTGTATCGTTTGTTCTTATAAAAGTCTTTATCAGAGGATACTCATTGTTTCCCAAAAAGGCCGACCTTATCAAATAAATAAATAAATATCCGACTCCATCACATAGGTACATTGATCTGACTCAAAGATAAGTAGCTTAAACACTTGTGTTACGGATATCAGAATCAACAGTGGTATTATAAATATATACTTAAATATTGATTATTAACACCCAGACACAGAAAAACCACAAGTATTCATCATACGAAAGTTTGTCCTGAGTGGGGATCGAACACGCATAAGGCAGGGTCGCCATCAAGCCAGTTATTCTTTGCTTTTCTGCCTTTTTTACTCTACAAAAAAATAAGTCAAGTTACACTTTACTAATAAAACTAAATAATTTCCTTCAAGTAAGACGAGCAACATTGTTAATTTGCTGTGTAAATTAATTCGCAAATGTGACTTGGCGCGCACCCTACCGTGCTCACCATAAAGTTGCGGAGCGAAATTACACGGGGGCTTTACCTCCGCGGCGGAATACAAAATACGATTATGCATATGAGGCTCATCACACCCGCAAATATTCTAGACGACATACTGAAAAGCTAACAGTGACTTACAAGTTCACCAGTTAGGGGTTATTCTGTTAGCTGAGTGAATAATTGTACTGTACTGTAGAATGTACTTTAGTATACTAATATAACTACTAACATACAAGAGGAAGAAGTTGTTCCGTCTTTAACTCTAGGACAATTATGAAGATGATTAACTTTACTTTAGGTAACCCAGTTACTGTATACGGTACAATTCATAATTTCACACAATACAACTCATCGCTTCAAAATCTACGTTAACGATATTTACAAATCTAGTTAACAATCAATATGAAACGAATCGATTTTGTTAAGCGACTCGATACATGTGTTTTTAAAAACTCGAGTAAAATAAGAAGAAATTTTAGAAAGGCATTTTATTTACCAAACCTCCTTAATTATAGATTACAACATAGATATTAAACGCTCCTAATGATTGGCAATTCTTTGAAAATATCATTTAAATCGAGAACATATTGCAGTGTGAAATCGCCCTTAAAACCACGCCAATATTGCACGACTTAATAAAAACATCGTGTGTCGTCATTGTCTGATGTTTCCAAAAACATCACCGCAACTTCAATACAATACCCGCAGTCAGAAATAGAGCCTCGTCGACTATGTGGGATTGAATTCTGTCGCTAATTGGGCCGCGCCACTGCGCAGCTAATTTGAAAGAGAAGTGACGTCTGAGGTTTCAACATAGATGCAACGGTCTGGTCCTAATTGGAACACAAATTTCGTTTTAGGTTTTCATATTTTATATATATTATATCGCCCGCCTGTGATGGTGGAGCGGTGGTAGCTCAATGGTAAGGACACGCGCCTCTTAACCGAGGAGGACGGGTTCAAACCCGGGCACGTACCTCTGGATTTTTCAAATCTATGTACGTATTTATACCACTAGCTCAACGGTGAAGGAAAACATTATGATGAAACCTGCAAATTCAAACAACTTAGGATTTGTAACCATGATCCAAAAATTGTCTGGTTCCCCTATCTTAGTGTTACGAAGGTCAGACCGGCAGTCGCTTCAATGTAATTACCAGACTCGCTAAATCCAGGATCATGGTCTAAGCGGACCCCGTCTAAGCACGGGACATAACGCTAGGAAAATGATGATATCGCCCGACCGTACTGATGGTCCAGATAGGTGATATAATATTAGCGACAGTCAGTGATCAGCGACAATTATTATAGTGGCTTCCAATGGGAAATATACATAAAAAATATTTTTAATTATTTAACGCATTTATCAAAAAAAAATACTTATATACATATTATATTTAATAACAGTCATAACAGAACCAAAATTATTCACCTTACTAACAGACACATATTAATTGTAAACCGGTTAAAATATTCATAAAAATAGATAAAGAGTACGCTAATGTTTGAATACAAAGCAGAATATTTTTCGAATTCACGTCAAATGTAATTTGGAAGTGATCGATAAATTCCCTTTCTGAGTAAAGCGATTCCCTGCATTATTTACTTCTTCGTCTCATTAGTTGCTTAATCGTGTATGCAATGACGTCATTGCATTGTTTGTTCATGTGACTACGGGATTAACCAAAACTAGCGCCTGCAAGAGTGAGATTTTTCCGGAGAAGGAATCACATCACGCCTAATATCAAACTACATCACAGACGTTAATCTGACTACGAGATCTTAAAAAAATACTTATATACCCTAAATTGGGGTATTTAATGTTGGGGTATATAATCCAAATCCAATTTGGACGAGGAAATACTAAATATACAAATACTTAGGTATATAAGTATTTCTCTAAACTATAGACGCATTAGTTAAATTGTCACAAGTTCGCTAAAAGGATATACAATTCATTATATTTCAGTCGTGGAACTAAAATTTCATTTTTATCCTTGTATTTCTATTTTGTCTCTTACGACGAACCTGTGGAAGCGTCTGCTTACATCTAGAAGATTAAACTTGACACAATGGTTAGGACCCTAACAATAGGTTGACTCAAAGTTGAAGTAGTTGACTTAAACAATTTTAATAGTCCATTCAAGAGATTACAAAAAAATGTTGCAGACATATTTTTTTCTTTTGTTCACCAAACCAAAAATAACAGAGACCAGTAAGGTAAAAGCGCCCCACTCCAGGTCTAAGTTATTTTTTAAGTATTTGATAAAGCATATTATAATATTTTTTGGTAATCTAACTTACGGAGAAAAAAAAAATTAATCAATTATGTAACTTATTGTTTGTTGTTGTATCTTTGTTTCAATAGATTATGCGTTTTTTTTAAAGCATTATTAAGTCTTAAGTGTTTTATTAATTTTACTTATTCTGACTTTGGTATTCTAATATAAAAAAACATACCTTTATCTAAAATATAGTTTTAAAACAAGAAAATCGCGGTTATTAAATACATTCACTTTGTCAGTTTGGGTGTTATCTATTATTTCTTACTTTTCAATATCAATCAATATAGAAATGTGAAAGTATTATAGCTGTGTTTGATGTGACTTTATCCCTTAACTACTTAACGAATTACAATCGAATTTGGCATGCCTGAACTTTAAGCCATAGGAAAGGACGTGGGCTTTTTATAGTCTAGTCTATGTTTATTATAGGATTTTTAATATTGACTTTTTTTAATAATAATAATAAATAAATATCCGACGACATCACATACTTTAATCTGACTCCGAGATAAGTAGCTTAAGCACTTGTGTTACTGATATCAAAATCAACAGTGGTATTACAAATATATACTTAAATATTGGATATAAACACCCAGACACAGAACAAACACAAGTATGCATCATACGAATGTTTGTTCTGGGTGGAGATCGAACCCACAACTCTTAGCGCATAGGGCAGGGTCACTACCAAATGCGCCATCGAGCCAGATAAATTCGAAATCGACTTGTGATTATATGTTTCGTATTCATATAGTTACCAGTTTGACCACGATAACCGCAATCACCGAAGGGCAGGCAGAGTCAAAGGGGCAGCTATCCTAAACCCAACCATCGGTGAAGATATGTATGTACAAGTGTGGCCATGATTCCCAAATAGTACGAATAAACAAGCCCATTTGTGCTTCGGGCACAGACTGCGAACGTCCGAATGCAAATATTTGATGCTCCACTGCACCTCAAACGAAATATCACGGTGTATGTTAACGTTGCTAAGCATGTTAAGTCAAGCGTTGGGGAGGTTTGGGCGCATTTATACCAATGCATAAATGCCAAATGGATGCCTGTTTCTGCCCAGTGATCGCATTTGTTTGGGCGTAAACCAATATTAACTGATATACATGTTTATGTTAAATGTTGTAGTTGGGTCTGAAATTATTTATTTATTATATTCAACTGGCTCAATGGCGCATTTAGTAGTGACCCTGCCCTATGCGCCAAGAGTTGTGGGTTCGATCCCCATCCAGGACAAACATTCGTGTGATGAATACTTGTGTTTGTTCTGTGTCTTGGTGTTAATATCTAATATTTAATTATATATTTGTAATACCATTGTTGTTTCTGATACTCAACAAGCTTAAGCTACTTAGCTCGGAGTTAAATAAATAAATGTGATGATGTGGGATATTTATTATTTATTTATTTATTTATATTCAAGTGCAAGAAATATCTAGCAGAAAATAGAAATATGTTTGCAGATCAAACAAAATTTAGGCAGTTATTTGCTTAAAACTTTACTACTAGTTACAAAATAATTTATGATAGCGAATCGCTATTAGTAGACGTTTTTTCAATTTCATTTGAGTTATATCTCTAAAACACCGCTGTTACAAGTCAAATACAAAAAACATTCTAATTAAAGACAATCATCATTATAAGCCCGTCGTCGTTCACTGAACCACGGGATAATTGACGCGCTCTGAAATGAATCATCTTTCATTTTCAATTCGGTTAAAATATTGCCTATATTAACAATAAAAACAAGTCCCTAATAAACATAAATTGATATCTCATTCACAAATATCAATTGATAATTTTATCTATTACTAGCTTCTGCCCGCTTCGCTTGCGTGGTACATCGATGAAACATACTTAGACTTTGTAAACGCTAGATTGACAATCTGATCTTATCTGATTTTGATGCAGTTCTGTTACTGGGATGAGCATTATTCATGTTACGTAACAAGATATCTTAATTAAATTTAATTACGGCTTAAACTTTTGGGTAATGCAAAGGTGTATGAGCTATATTATTCTAAAGTTTCATTAAAATCCATTTAGTAGTTTTTTGTGACAGAGTAACAAACATCCATCCATACATAAACACTTTCGCAGTTATAATATTATTAAAATATATAATATCATTTTATAATAATTAATATTAATATAAAAAACATCTCACTTTTTTTAAGGACCAATCAAGGAACAATTTAAACTTACTTTGCATTACCCAAAAGTTTAAGCCGTAATTAAATTTAATTAAGATATCTTGTTACGTAACATACTCGTACACAATTCCCATACCAGTAAAAAACTGCATTAAAAATCTATATATTAAATAGATAAGATCAGATCGTCAATCTAGCGTTTACAAAGTCTTTTGATTTCACTTAGACTGCAACAGCTGTAGGGAAGATCGAGACTTAATATTACGTTATATTATATAGAGATTGTATTCGGCGACACAATATCCTTATTATTCAGCGATCAGTGACGCTGTAGTTGATGGACAACGACATTTTACTACTACGAGTTGGTAAAAATGAAAATAACGGTTTTTATCAACTTCTGATGGGTTTAATCTTAAAGGCCAGACCATAGTACCTAATCATCATCCTAAAAGCAATATTTAATTGCGATTGCGGATTGCGAATATTGACTGAAAAATTTATCATTACATCGGTTAGAGTCCGTTTTACGTAAGATGATTCCCGTGATAGGTGTCAATACTCCTTTTCATGCATCGTAGGTACTTTCTACGAATCAAAATATTCAGTTTCAAACATATTATTATTTTACTTTATACCTACGATAACAATTTTCTAAAAAATAATTAATAATCTCCATTTATTAATGTAAACACAATTTAATAATTGTCTTTTGAAATTTATTACTTATTTAAATTTAGTAAAAAAATAACGCATGAATTGCATAATACGGGAATCGGAGAGTTTACTCATAGAGGTTGACACAACGATTCACATAGCATTAATCGATAAGACGGGCATCTTGTCATCGAGTTGGGATATTTTACTAAAGATATTTCATAATCGTACATTTCAACCAAAATAATGTTCCGAACCCAGTGACAACAAAGAAATGTCCCCTTAGACACAAACAAAACCAAAACATCCTTTTAAACGCGCTCGAGATGCGTGCGCTGCGGAAAATCTACAGTGTATCGCTTACAGACTGCGTTCGGAATGATGATGTAAGAAAGAGAGTTGGTCTGAAACACAGCGTCGTAGTCAAGGTAAGACGAGGCATGTTCCGGTGGTTCGGACATGTGGAAAGAATGGATGACGAAAGATTGACTAAACAGATATGCAATGCGAAATTGGAAGGATGTAGGGGCCGCAGAAGGCCCAGACTCACCTACCACGACCAGATTGGTCGTATATTAACAGAAGGTGATGTTAGAAGCATTGAACTATTATTACAGTAATAATAGCTCAATGGTTAGAAGTCATAAAAACCGTAGAGCTTGTATGAAAAGGATCATGAATGTTGAAGAGGCGAGTGTGGTGTGTAAGGATCGTGCCTTATGGCGTTCGCCTCTCTTTCCTACCCCGCTAGGGATGTGGCGTAAAGTTTAGTTAGTTAGAATCCCAATATTATTATATAAATAAATCATAGTTTGAAATAATTTGCGTTTTAATCAGAATTCAAAATAAATTAAATAAAAAAGTCGATTTAACTGCCCTAGAACTTCTGATTTAATTAGAAAAAAATCGAAATGGCTGTCATACGGATGGCATTTCTATTAAACTCAAATTCAAAGTGTCACGAAACTCTTCTAAGTGAAATAGATTATAATAAAACTGAATAGAACTATCATGCCCTCAAGATACCTATCCCACATACAAATCACCAGATTCTGGATTATATAGATTTTGAGATTATAGATAGATTCAGACACTAGATATTCTAGATAGATTTAAATCCAAAATTTAAGTAAAATCAATCTAATTAACTATTAGTAGCTATCCGGGCTATATATGGCCTGAAACCTCGAGATTCGCTAAGAGATATGTTCAAAGAAATTGACATATTAACCGTGCCATCACAATACATCTTTGACTGTATTATGTATGTACGCAAGAACTTTCATAACTTTATTCATAAATCTGATTGTCATCATTTTAACACCCGAAATAAACACAAGCTTGCCGTTCCGTATCTAAGACTTCACAAGACTAGTAGTTCATTTAGGGGGTTAAGTATAAAATTATTTAACAAACTACCAGGCAATATAATTGAACTGCCTATGCATAGATTTAAATTACACATTAAAGATCATCTTATGAGAAAGGCTTATTATAATATAGAAGATTTTTTAAGTGACAAATATTTGTAATTGCTATTATACATATTTACTTTTTTAGATTTGTATAGCATAGTAGCTTAAGAATATGATAATTTTTATTGATACTTATTGTAAATTTGGCGATGAAAAGAGTAACTATCGAGTTTCTTGCCGGTTCTTCTCGGTAGAAGCTACTTTCCGAATCCGGTGGTAAATTTTTATTTTCATTTGTATGTACTGACGATTTATAAGTGCTTATTTGAGCCTTCGTAAATAAAGATCATTTCATTTTATTTCATAGTCTATTTTCCGAACTGGTGGTAATATTTTCTTTTTTCTATATATTTAATTTTTATAAGTGCTTTTTTAAAGCCTATATAAATAAAAGGTTTTGTTTACTGTTTACTAAATTACCTGACATTTTGATTACCCGTGCTAATCACAAAACTTGTTCACAGGTACCGTGAAGCCCTTCCGCCTTTGGTTCCATGCGGACAACGTGGAGGCCCCTGTGGACATCGACAATAGAGGATTCTGCCTTAACTACGTGCAGCAACCATGCACCAATAATGTCGTCTAAACCACCGCTGGATTGAGCCAGTGCGGGGCCGGTAGCAATAATAAAAAGCCCTTGCACGCGTCATTATATTTGTTTTGGTTGTTGTTCAAGGGAGCCCTAAGTACAAAAATGCCCCCAAATCCAGGGGTCCGCAGCAGTTGCTACTTTTCTAGCCTGGAAGCCGGAACCGATTAAATAAAGATTACCGGCTTTATTTAAATATTTAGAGCGTACCTAGTCTGAATACCAGCTCTCAGAACTAAAAAGATATCAAATGCTATTTCAACATTAACAATTATCGGTCTTAAAAAGATACCGAATATAATAATAATAAGAGTGGATGAAAATATTATTTTAATATAATCAAATTCACACATAACGATCATCAAGATATAAACAAAACCGTTTCTAGAACCAACGAACCAGTAGTTGTATGGATAAGAATACAGTAGTCACAATTCTCAATTTTTTTTTTCAAAGTGTTGATGAGTATGTCCTACAGGAAGAAATGGATAACCAATATCATCTCAGTGCTTAAGAAGAACCTGAGACAGGGTATAATAGAAGTACAATTTTATTCTCATTTTTTTAAGGGCTGTCCCTTAAAAAAATGAAAATAAAATCGTCATCCATCAACCATCATCCATTATCCCTTAGTTATACTCGTACATTAGGACATCCACAAATTTCATGATCATATCCTGATCCATAATATAACGCTCAAATCGTTGATTTACATTTAATACAAGTGTTAGACAGTTTAGATTCATAGAAAACAGATCAAGAAAATTACCAACCAACAAGAAAACCAAAGTTCCCATAAAATATCATTTGGATTATTAAATCAGTGGTAAATATAGTAGCAATGTGACTGACATACCAAATAAATATTATAATTATTTCAATTAAGTATTACAGGAGGCATTTTACGTGAAACGGGCAACGAAAAAAATTACAGGTTTCGGATTTCGTTCATAATTGGGTTAATTGGTCTTGTATGCAACCTGAATAAAACTTTTTTTTTGCTTAGTTACAGATTTACGCAGCTTCAAAGCTTGATATTTATATTAATATCATGAAAAAAATAAGCAATAAATTTTTCAATAGCTTTTTATTGGAAACAATAAATTGTTTTCTTTAGTAATTATTAAATTATTTCCTTTATTCACATAGTAAACCGGAAGTTAATTTAAAAAAATCATTTTTTTTTTCTAATACAGGCATTTTAATATTAATTATTTTAACGTAAAAATATAGCTAGAGTCTCATGTTGGTCTGGGACTTGACCCTTGTTGATCTGGGACAAAAAAGAAGAATGTGCCAACTGTGGTTCTTGCCTAGCATGTCGTAAAAGGCGACTAATGGTTTATAGGCTTTTGGGTATGTGACTGAGTAGGCGACGAGCTAGCCACTTGTCACTCCTTTTTCACAGCTTTCCATCCAACCCAGCCCACTGTCCCATGTTGGTCTGGGACTTAAAAAGAATATGCCAACTGTGGTTCTTGCCTAGCATGTCGTAAAAGGCGGCTAATGGTATATCGGGTTTTGGGTGTGTGATTGTGTAGGCGTTAGCCGCTTTTTCACAATTTTCCATTTATTCCAACCTGGCTTTATTTTCGGCTGAATGTGGTTGATGAGGCATGCTGCCCCTTTGACTCTGTCTACCCCTTTGGAGATTATGGGTGTGATGTTATGTATGTATGTATGTATTAATTGACTGCATAAAAAGCCATCGAAAACTCCATTGCTCATTTTTATCCAATTCTTTGAAGCCAATTCCAATTCTTTTTTTTTTTTAAATAAAAAAGGAACTATGTGGTTTTATTTAGGTCACATACACGACCAATGAACCCAATTATGAACAAAGTCCGTAACCTGATATTTTTTTCGTATCCCGTTTCGCGTGATATGCCCACAGGTATTTGACTAAGTAATTCACATCATTAAAAGGTTTGGAAATTACTTCCTTGTTAATAGTTAAATAAAAAATACCTTAGCTATAATATTTAAAGTAATTATATCCTTAAATATAGTATAATACAGTTTTCTTTCGATATTTCACTTACAAACCAGACAATGACATTATATTATATTTTTTTAATTTAATTTTGAGCCTATTTTTTATAATGTACTTGTACTTGTGTAATGTACTTTTTATAATACCTTGTCTATTTTTAAGTGAATGTTAAAAAAACAGCATTACATCTCCTAAGTGTATTTTTTTTTATATAATTGTAATACAGTTACATAACGGGCCATTAAAGTACAAAACGTTTTATATTAGAATTTCAACCGGTTCCCATGTTGCAATGTTGGTTTGGGACTTAAAAAGTATGCGCCAACTGTGGTTCTTGCCTAGCGTGTCGTAGAAGGCGACTAATGATTTATCAGCTTTTGGATATGTGATTATTTGTGAGCTAGCCACTTGTCACTACTTTTTCACAATTTTCAATCTGACCCAGCCCGATTTTATTTTTGGTGAATTTGGTTTAGGGGGCTTGCTGCCCCCTTGACTCTGCCTACCCCTCGGGGATGACAGGCGTGATGTTATGTGTGTACATATGTCAACCGGTAAGAGTATCGAAATAGAAAATGTATATTTTATATATTTCAAATATACATATAAATATGTATACATACACGTACAGAGGATATTGATATTATTATCGATATCAGGAAAGTATTTTTTTTAGATTTTTGTATGTTTGTACTTATCTTTAAGGTTGAATATCGCGGCTTTACTTATATTCGTTTTTATACATTAAGTTAGCAATATACTCAATATAATATATTAAAAAAGGGAGACTGGCTTTTTATTCGCTCCACTCGAACTAACAGGATTAATCTATCGGTCTAATAAAATGCATACATTTAAAGGCTAAGTTCTCTGTTCTAGTGGATAGCCATAAATCAACAACATTTTTCAATAGACATGATCCTAACTAATTTTAAAAATAAGTAAGTAAACCAAAGTTTTAAAACTCAGGAAATTACTAATTTATTATGGAAAAAAAAAACCCAAAAGATTGATAGAGCCCGGATTCAACGCGGACAGAGTCGGGGATGACGGGTATAGTTTATTTCATACACAAATATAAAACAGAATATTTAACACATAAGTATTTTTTTTTTTGTTATCTAGCATGTAATTTATAAGTCACAATACGTTTCCCAATTTTAATTTAATTTATTATTTTAACTTTACAAATTCATTACCTAAATTAAAATTTTAATTTTATCAAAACACCTGAATATAGTAATATTATAAAGTAAATTTGTACTAAAGTTTTTTTTTATTTTTTTTTTTTTCATAATCCTGCATCTTATATAATGAATTAAGACGCAATTGCTAGACAAAAACTTCTATAATCTACACATAACTAATTTTATTAATTATAAAAATAAATACCAATACATACTCAAAAACCTTTTTTAATAAAAAAAAAAACTAACTAACATGGATATTCACGTAATCAACAATCCCATAAATACCCACATTGAAAATCAAACGCAACAACCATACCAATTTTCAGTACTTAATTGCAAAATTACCCGCTTCAATACTATAGCTGATTATCCCTCAAAACAGGTTACAGAACAGTCTTAAAATAGACATCTAGGTGCTATATTGAAATAGCTAGATCTAGACTTAGAGCGGGCAGGCATTGGTGTTCGGGAGACCTGAACTACCCAATAGCGGGAGTGAAGTGGGCGGATGGGGAGCCTCCGCTATAAAACCCGCTGCGCTTGTTATGCACTCGCAGAATCCAGGAGGGCGGACGCATCTGTGCACCTCAGCACCATGCGTGGGCCTTCGCTGGATCTCTTCAACCCCCTGATAGGATATAAACCTAGACCTGGACGCACTAACCGAAACCATGTTTACCGTAGAAGTAGATTAGCGTGTTTCAGTGTCTAATTATCAGGCCACTTGTATAGGCCATTAGATAAATGATAGAGTAATGTAATAATATTTTCTTGATACAACAACAACTAAAGGTCTATAATGTTTATTGTATTTTATGTTGGCCAATACTCAACTTGAGCCAGTTGGTATTGGCCCTAATCTCTAGTTAAGCCGTAAATAAGTAAGTCCTAGTATATTTCATCTCCGGGCTTAAGTGGTAGGTTAAGAAGATGAAGGAAAGGTGCAGATCGTTGGGCAAAATTTACGTAAGTATTTATTACATTTTATTTCAAATTAAGTTATCACTTTAGATCATCTTACTTTGCATAAATCAAGTTTAAGTCACACCTTTCATTAACATGTAAACTATGTCAAGCTTTGTTTAGTTTCAAAGCGAATTGATTTTTTGCTTGCGATGTTTTATAAATGGTTCATTATTTTAAATAGACAAATATGCGCATTATTAATGCTTATTAATTTTTGCAATGTGAATTTGTTTGTAAAAATTTAAATTAAAATAAAAATAAACTTTTAAAAATATTGTTTGAGGAATAATTTACTACTTATTCCATTTCAGCTTTTTTTTTACATATTATATCAGTCCAGTGTAAATTTTAAAATGAACTGGTATGTCACCGTTATTCAAAATAACATTTCAAGTGTTTTTTTGGCTGATTTAAACCTGCACTAGGTTTAATTTACAAAAAATATATATAATGGAGTTTTATTTCTTTGTTATAATTATTATGAAATTAAGGGATTGTGATATTATTAGTGGCAGTGTGATATTTAAGCTTCTAGACTGAAAAAGTCAAAAGCTCAACCACGAACACAAGAAAAGCTCCCATTTGTGTCATATCGTACATAATTAACACATCGGAGCTTACGAAATAAACACCTTTCCTCCAAACATTTTATATACAAAGGTGTTTTAAATACAAAGGTGTTGTAATCATTGGAATCTTCATTTAAATTGATTGCTCAATGTTTTACCTCAAAGAATGATTAATTTTAAGAAGTCACAATAACTTAATTTTATGAAATCCTTATTTATCTTATCTTGTTAATCTACATTTGTTTTATTACAATACGTTACTTGTCTCATGTTTGCAAAATGCACATTTATTATATACAGTATAATTGCAATGATATAAAAAAAATGCTAAATAATATATAAATCATATTTTTGTAATATTTGGTGATATTTATATTTTGGAGTGAAACTGCAACTTGGAAACTAATAACACCGAGTTAATGTCAAAAACAGCATTTCGTAAAAGAATAATGGAAATGTGTATATTGAAACGTTTTTTGTAATAATTTTGAGTCTGGTAAAATTTACGTGCAATAGTTTCGAACACGATGTAGTTATACCGTTCTTGTCTGAACCTGTTGAGCGAAAACTTTACACATTCTACATTCGTAGGAATTACACGCATGTTTAAAAGTTAAAGTACGTTTTTCATCTAACTTTGAGGTTCCGTGGGAAGACAAAGCGGTCTTTGTCAAATAATGTTTTTTTTTAATTATCATTTTATATTTTATACTTAGATATCACAATAACAAATCGTGTATAGATATCACAATAATAATCACTTTCCATTATCGTAATAATTCAAATCTTATCTCAGTTCGCAAAAAATGATGTTTAAATATGGTCGAGCAGTAAAAAAAAAGGTATATATATTTAAAATATAAGTATATTTGGGACTTTTATATAACGAATTCCAATCTAATCCAGTTCGATTTGCATAAATTTCCAAAATAAATATGATAGATGCCTTTTTAGTGTCACTTATTTACGTATTTTGTGTAACTTTGTAACATTTTGTGACACTGAATAAATTATTTTTCTTTCTTTCTTTCAATAATCATTTTAAAATATAAAAAAAAATTCACCAAAAACTTCAAATTAAAACTATTTCAGTTTCCACAATATTTCCCGAATAAACCAAACAACTCAATGAGAAAAAAAAAGTAAATGCATTATAAATAGAAAACAAACCAGCAGTAAAGGGCACATATAATCATGTAACATTCGTCCTTAACTGCGGCCATAATAAAGTAATGACCAGGTTGAAGTCAAAAACTAACTACCACTATATTCTATAATTACTGAGTTTATTTAACTCTACAATGCAGCTGGCTGGCATTTTAAAAAACAGTTTTAATCCAAAAAGGAGCCAGGAATAATTTGTAAAACAAAATCCCTGATTTAAATTTTAATAATGTAAAAATCATTTCATAACCCAATCAAAATAAATAATCAATCTACTTGCGCTACGAACATAAGTTAAAAACCTGATATCAAAATGAAAGTTATCTTCAAAAGGCAGCTTATCTCAATCCCTCTTCACTTAATGACCTCCAAATGCCAAAGTTTGAATATTTTCCGCATTAGTACCATTTAATGGCATCGTAACATAAAAACAAAGCCGGAAATACTTGTAAGTTCGCTTCCCGCGCATGTCTCGTTAAGTGTTAAGTTAAGAAAAAGATCTAAAAGTCCCCGCTAGGACTGACAATTTACTCATGCCAGCCTCCGCTCAGTTAGCCAGTGACAGCTGTATAGTGCACACGTCCCGGCCGCAAACATGGCGCGTTACTCCGATTCCACTACGGTGGTGGTGGAGTCCACAGGTAATAAATATATTCGAAAGTGCCTCGCGACCCTATTGCATACAGCGGTTACCTCACTACCACCTTACGTTTCCCACCATGAATGTTTAATCGTACCAGTCAAGCTAGGAGCAAAGGCGCGTCAGTAAACATCTGAACGTCGAATGTTTGTTACGCGTTGCTGTCATTTCAGTTGAATAAAATTAATTGGCATTTTGCCTTCGGAAGAGCATGATGGTAGAAATGTCTAGTCGACAGCATTTGTATCCGACGATAACTTCTTGTAAGCGCGATTAAAAGTAAGTTTTTTATTTTTTTTTATTCCGTAATGACATTTTTTTTTTTCGTTTTAGCTAACGAAGACACGGACTCCGAATCCAAGACATGCGGGAAGATTCTGGTGATTTTTGCATGGGTTTTAGTGGTACTAACCATGCCATTCTCACTATTCGTCTGCTTCAAGGTAAGTCAAAGCTTTTTTTAACAGTCAAGTAAGTTTTACTAGCGCAAATTTTTAAATAGCAAAGCGAAAGTACCCAAAGTCTTTTTATTTTGAAATTTTAAATGCTAGCTAGCGTTATATCTGCTGTGCGTTTGTAATGTTATAAGAATTAATTTCATAATTTTTGGGACAATTAAGAAATCATAAATTTTAATTAATAATTTTAGTGAATAATGATTGCAGATTATTCTTTTAAATTTAATTAAACCTCAATAGGCAGATAAATAAAGCTCACTTTTGAAAAAAAAACTGTGAGAATAATAAATTTTAATTGTGTCACGTAAATATTTTTATGGTGGGCGACAGCACACCGAGATCATTAGATTGATACAGGACTCACAAATTCAAACGCTGCATTTAAAAAAAATAATAGAAACAAGCTCATTACAAAATCATAATCAAGGCCGTCAAAATCAAATCTGTTTACAATTCTAGAATATCTAGGTTTCAAGTGTTACCTGTATAAATCGTTATGATGTTATTTACATTGATTGACCTTAAAACAAGTACTACAATATTTTTTTACTTCATAGTAGAAACGTAACACTGTCATTTTACTAAGTCGTGAAAAATTTAACTTCAGGAATATGAACTTCTCATCACAAAGAAGACAGAAAACTTGAAAGTACTTAAGACTATTGTACTTTCTGCTGGAAAAATCTTTGAATACTTTTCTTTTAAAGTTAATTCCAAAATTTGTGAACGAAAGCTCACAATGGCTAGTTAGAACACTTAATTCGGTTAGGGAATGTTTTGAATACATTTAGTATTTGACAAGGCTTGCTTGTATAATAGGAAATTCAATATAAGTTGAAGTTATACAATAATATGTGAATTAGGTTGTATGACAATTTATTTTATTTAAATTAAGTTGGTTGCTAAAGTTATAGTTATACTTAACTTTTAAAATTTAAACTTTTTGAATTTTCTTCAAAAATATGTTTTCAAAGGCTGATAATACGGGTTAATATTAACAAAGAATTTACAGAAGTTCTGTTAAAAAAATATTGAAAGTCATTCAATTAATTAACATAAAAACACACAAGCAATCACAAAAAATAAAGCTTGTTTCCCCGCATTAAAATTAGATATTTATATAAAATTAAACACAAAGAAATTTAATTCAGTCAAATTGGGACAGATGCGTGAAACTTTAAGGAATTATGTGTAACTAAATAGCATATACGGTTTTGTCAATAATTTGCGCAGTTAAAGACTAAACATTTATTAGGTCATGTGACCTAAATTATGACTAAAAAAGCAATGTAACATACAATATATTTAAATAATCATGACTTCGAAAACAATATTTAAGAATCTAAAAAAAATACAACAGTTTTCATAGTGTCAGCTTCATACATGAGAAACTTCTAGAAAATATTCTACAAAAACAAAGATGACTTTTTTGCTACAGAAAGAAAATATCTTTATTGAGTTTTTATCATATCTACTTACAGTATCTTTATAGGGGACTAGCTGCCCCGACACACTTCGTGACGCCCCGTTCTCGAATTTTCTTTTATTATTTTCCACGTAATATTTCCATATATTCTTGCCCTACAAACCTTCCCTGGAAGATGACAAATATTTAAAATAAAAATCAGCCAAATCGGTCCAACCGTTCTCCAGTTTTAACGAGACTAACGAACAGCAATTCATTTTTTTTTTATTAGATTTAATCACATATTATAAAAATAGAACCTAAATATATTTTGGAAACATAAAACAATTTGTGGACTGGGAAAAAAAGAGTTTATACATATAATCAAAGAATATTCTCTTAAAAAAATCGATATCTTATTTTATACTAGCTGTGCCAGCGGTGTCACCCGCGTTTATGGTTAATATTATAAAGACTATTTCCGTCATACATCATTTCTATGTAACTTTAACCATCAAGGCTGAACACGCGACGGAAGCTTAAAAAATTGAGTAACTTCTCCCGTTTTCCCAACATTTCCCTTCACTAATCTGCATCTATTGGTTGTAATGTGATGAAAAGTATACTATAACCTGCCCAGGAGTATGAAGAATAATTGTACCAAGTTTCGTTAAAATCCGTCGAGTAGTTTTTGTTTCTATAAGGAACATACATACATACAGACAGACAGACAGACAGACAAAAAATATACTGATTGCATTTTTGGCATCAGTATCGATCACTAATCACCCCCTGATAGTTATTTTGAAAATATATTTCATGTACAGAATTGACCTCTACAGATTTATTAGAAGTATAGACGACTGTTTTTTTTTCCATATTTTTACCTAATTATGATATAAAAAGGAGCTGGTCTTTTGTGATAACTAAATAAAGTGGTAAATTTGAAAAAAAATTGAGAACCTCTGATATAAGATTATAAGACCCACTACTTTTACCTAACGTATTAAAGTCCCACTTTTACTAAAAGCTAGATCTAAAACAGCTCCATAACGTACGTATTATTTAAAAATATTTTCACCTTATACGTAAACGAAGTCGCGGGTTAAAGTTAACGTTAGCCCAAAGTAAATATTCCACGCGGACAAAGTCGCGGGCAGAAGCTAGTAAAATAAATAAATTCTCCAGACTGCACGCCAATTCCCTAGTTCCGAACTAAGCTTATAATATTATGCTTGTACTATGGATACTAAGTGGACGGACAGACATACTTATAAACGTTATAAAAAACCATTACTCGAGTACAATGTCAATACTAAACCAGTTTCGTTATCGCCGAAGTGTAAAAACCGGATGATAGAGCAATAAGTCATTGAGAGCCGATCTTGATATGGGAAACACGATGGCTTCAGAGGGATACACTGCACTACCCCGTCAACAAATCATGGTGACTCACGTTCATACAGTACACCCGACCCTTTTATAAGGGCCTCGGCACACGATACAGGCTTATATAAGGCAGAGACATAAGGGCTTTAACTAATTAAAGCTAAATATTTTAACTAACTAAGGTTAAGGTTTTATACTTAATTGTCAAAATATGACATGTTTTTATATAAAAAATATTTTCCTAATTTTACACACATAACATCACGCCCGTAATTCCTGAAGGGGTAGGCAGAGTCAAAGGGACAGCAGGCCCCTTTAACCACATTCAGCCAAAAATAAAACTAGGCTGGGTTAGTTGGAAAATTGTGAAAAAGTGGCTAGCTTGTCGCCTACACAATCACATACTCAAAACCCCATATATAATTAGTCGCCTTTCACGACATGCTAGACAAAAAACACAGTTGGCAAATACTTTAAAAAAATATTTTTGATTTTTTTTTATTAGAAAGGTTTATTGATACACACATACATAACACAATGCCCGAAATCAAAGTCAAGGCATTAAGCCCCTTTAACCTCATTCAAACAAAGATTAAACTCGGTTGAATTAGATGGAAAATTTTAAAAAGTAGTGACAAGTGGCTAGCTCGTCGCCTACACAATCGCATACCCAAAACTCAATATACCATTAGAGGCCTTTTACGTATGCTAGGCAAGGCACACAGTGGGCTCATTATTTTTAAGTCCCAGACCAATATGTGACATAGAAACAGGTTTTTTGATACCTGTGGAATTTAAATATGTTTTTTTATCTTTTTTTAGAGAAAAATCAGTAGTAAAAAATATACCCTTTTTAGTTTAGTAGGTAGGGTGAAGGTGTCTATTCACCCGGGTGTCGTCTATCTGGGGTGACATTGATTTTCACAGTATGTATTGGTAAAAGCGGCACATAGATATATGGATGTGCTTCGAGGAGCGAGGAGAGGAGGAAAATGGGAAAATAGGTACATGATGTGTATTTTGAAATGATGACTGCGTTGCCGTGTGGTCAGAGACCCTGGCTACGAAACCAAGGGTCGAGGTTTAGAATCCTGTAAGCAAGTGGTAATATTTCGTGTGATGAACATGGACATTTGTACTCTACTCATGGATGTTTATAAACGTATTTAAGTACGTCCGTTCACCTAGTATCCATAGCACAAGCATATGCTTTGTTTGTTAATAGGAAATTGGCGTCAGTCTAAAGATTTTTTTTTTTATATAGGGATATGCTCCTACTACCTCACTACAATGTATATAAGTTGCATGACGTCACCCGCAAATTATATACATTGTATGTTTGTCAATGTTTGTTTACAAAAAAAATACGTGTTCAATATTTTTTATTATCGAACTGACGGTATAAACAAAAATTTAAAATCATCTCGGCTTTATAAAAATGCAAGAAAGTATATATTTTATTTGTTCTAAAATTACTCTATCGATACAGAAAGTGGTATTTTCCCAACAGATAGAAAAAAAACAACATAAATCGAGCGAAGTAGACACTTAAAATTAAGAAAAAATCTTATTACATAGATCACAAATTTTGTTCTCTTACACTCGTAGAACAATAGCATATCATCTGTCAAGTCAACTAGCTAACTTCACTTAAGCTATTGTGATGTCTAGAAGGCAAGGTGTTACATTTAAATTGTATTCAAAGCGGAATGGATGACGGGTTGATCTGCATTCTGTGCATGTACAATAGAGACAGGAGAAATACACTGGTTTCATTTAACAACATGTCTACGGAATATGTGTTAAAATATTCAGATAATAATACTTAATAAATCCATATGTTACACACTCATATTAAAACGTCTCCAAGGGCCTCTACAGTGGTGTAGAGGCCCCTCTATATGTTCTTCCGAAGGCTTGCATGGGGGCGCCTGTGCCTCCATGGAAGCCACGGGAAGGTAACATTTCCCGTGATATCCGAAAGGAAACAAATAGTTATAATAATATTATTATTACCTACAATATCTGATATCGCATATTAGTTTACTGAATAATAGCAGGCATGCGGAAAAGCTGAATACATTTTCAGTCTTCAAATCTAATTTCTTCTTTTAACACCACTAAAGGCATATTGCCTATGATCTATTGCCAAAGGTAACTAAGGTATTTGAAATCGTTTGGGGTTCTTGCAGACATGTTAGGCATCTAAAACTCTTAATCACAGAGCGAAAAATTATCAACGATTAGATAATTAACATAGTACAATTAAATACTACTACTTTTTAAACTAAATTCATGTCGAATTATTCTTGGTAGAGACAGCAGTCCAAAACAGTGGTAGAATTTTATTATGTAGTTATCTGAATTTGAAGATATCTAAGTGATTTTTTGTGATATAAATGAAAAATTAGAATAAGTTTGCCCTAGAAAGTCTAGATCCAAATTAAAATATTCTACATTTAGGTACCTAATGTGGATTTTGTATTCTCACACACAAAAGACACAAAAGTAAAAGTCAAAATATTCTTTATTTATATAGGTTTCAAGAAAACACATATAGATCGTCAAATACAGGTAAAGCTAAATGATTCTACCACCGGTTTGGAATATTGTATCTACCGAGAAGAATCCGGCAAGAAACTCGGTAGTTACTCTTTTCAACACAATTTATACAAAGGTGTATGAGTCATAATTAATAGACAAAGACCTACAGTCAAGTGACATAAACATAGGTTTAAAAGGTTTTTAGCCTTGCCATCGTTCGGAATATTATATTTAGACATTTTGACATGAACTAGTTTCCTAGTTGAACGCAATTATCGAATCTTGGAAGTTTATTTTAACCCACATCTGTTAAAACTTTGAAAAAATGGAGTAACTTCTCCCGTTTTCCCAACATTTTTTTTTACTACTCTGCTCCTATTGAAAAGTATACTATAACCTGCCCAGGAGTATGAAGAATATTTTTACCAAGTTTCGTTAAAATCCGTCGAGTAGTTTTTGTTTCTATAAGGAACATACAGACAGACTGACAGACAGACAGACAAAAATTTTACTGATTGCATTTTGGCATCAGTATCGATCACTAATCACCCCCTGATAGTTATTTTGAAAATATATTTCATGTACAGAATTGACCTCTCTACAGATGCGCCAAGTGCAACAAAATAAGCCACTGAGCCAGAAAAAAAGAGCCAAAAAACCAGTTACTTTCGGACTTGTACGTTTCAACATAGGTAAAATCCAAAAATACTACATTCAAACACTTAAGTTAGGTGTCTTAAAATAAACTAAAGATTTGTCCCCAGCAATTGCCTATTCTTGTGTGGCATTAACATTATTCGGCCCCAGCGTCAAGTGGCGTTGGATTGCGTTTGTTTGAAGTTTAAAAGTAACTTATACCGTACGTTTAAAAGATGTATGCAGTTTTCTCGGGAAATATTATAATTTATGCATTATGTTACACGAATTTAATTTGATGAAACGTGCTAAGGGGAAGCAAAAGAGTCGGCCAAAAATTTTGCAAACTATGAAACGTTTATCACCTAGCAAAAAACCTACTTGAAATTGTCATTAGACAGTTTACCAAGAAATAAACCTAATAGACAATCGTTTCCACATCCAAGAAATCACAGCTTTAACATGATCTATAAAATAACAACCGTTTCAAATCAATTACAGAGTGAATACAGTGCTCCAAAGCACACAACAGTCAATATCACTCAGCCAACATTGCTTGCATTCCGATTCAACAACACCAAAACTAACTAACCAACCTCTTGTTGTTCTATACAGACTTCATCAGCTAGATGTTACCCCCTTTGAACAATCTAACCTAAAGAGTAACTAAAGCTAACTTCGATATTGATATTCAAGTTCCAAGTTGACTAAATAAGTTGGTCAGATTCACCATCCGACGTCGAGTTCTTAAACACTGTTACACCAGATAATCTGAAAGTTAGTAAGTGAATGATCTATTGCAATATGGTTGACTATAATAACGGCTGGGTTCTGAGATTAAAAATACATAGCAATAGCCCTTGATCAGGATCAACGATTAAGATTTTTTTTCTCCTTCATCTATTGTCGACGTTTTCACAAATCCGGTTTCCGTTTTACGATAATAACATTTCTTTTCAATACATCTGTTAAAGGGCCTTTTTGCTGTCGGTATTTTAATACATTAGGTACCTAGATCTTAGAACGACCATTTCAGCTTTATCCTAGACCTGGAATTCCAGGTTCAACATAATTATTTTTAATTTTATTTGAGAAAAATATGAGAAAACTAATGACACAAAACCCTCAGAAACTGGAGATTGGAGAAACCTCATAATAAAACTTGGATCCATCTTGGTAAGAAGTTATTTCATGACACTTTTAAACATATTACATACATACATCACCACGCCTATAATCACCGAAGGGGTAGGCAGAGTCAAAGGGCAGCAGGGCCCTATAACCACATTTAGCCAAAAATAAAACTGGGCTGGGTTAGATAGATAATTGTGAAAATGTAGTGACAAGTCAAAACGAGTCAAGCTTGCCGCCTGTACAATCACAGACCCAAAACCCCATATACCATTAGGAGCCTTTAACGACGTGCTAGGCAAGTAACACAGTTGGCATAAAATATTTTTAAGTCCCAGACCAACATGGGACATAGACACACACACACACACATACATACCATCATGCCCATAATCCCCGAAGGGGTGGGCAGAGTCAAAGGGACAGCAGGCCCCTTTACCACATTTATCCGAAAATAAAACATTGATTGTTATTATTAAAATAGAAGCGTCGAGGCCTCTATAGAAATGTACTTATGAACACATAATATGTACATTAATACAATTTATATACAATATTTTTTCCGAAAAAGATGACGTATTCATCTACAATGTAACTATTATTAAGATTGATGAGTTTAGGTCTCAACAAATTAACAATTTGCGGCTGACAGTACATTTGTCTGAAACCCAGCCTTACAGCATCTAAGGTAATACTCGATAGTGAAGATGCAAGTGGACCACTAAATAACTGGGTCGGGCTCTGTTCCGTCACCTCAAACTTCAACTCGGCTATCAGGTAGCAAGGGAATGTTGGCAAGTTTGTTACTGGCGAGGTGTCCAAAGTCACTTGGCACCTTTATAGACGAGAAAGCTTTTAGGTGCGCTAACAATCACCTATTGAAGTAAAAATTTGTAACTTTATTCGATTTTGGAATTATGGAGAGGCAGAAGTTAACGCAGGCACATATGAGGGGGGTGGGCTCCAACCTGAGCAAGTACATCTGATTTTTTTTTTATATCTATGTACGGATTTATACTATTTACTCGACTGCGATTGAAAACAGTGTATGTAACTATGCTCTTATACGCTAGTTCTATTATCAAAATGTTATGTAGGCCATATAAGTGGACACTTTAATGTCCAGAATCACTTAATTCTGGATCATGGACTAAGCGGGCCCCGATTACCTAAGCAGGACATAAGATGATGTACGAATTCGGAACTTTGGATTCGTGTCTTTACACAAAGACAAACATTGTATATGCACATACTTATCGTCACACTTCACTATGGGAGTAGGCTACATTCTTCCACTTGAATAAAATAGCAAAAGTATATTTTCCTACTAAGACAAAAAGATAAACAATCTCTAAGAAATAAATTACTAACAAAGAGATTTTTTTTGTGTTACTACTTAATGATAAATATTAAGAATACTTAACATAACATCCCGCTCATAATCCCTAAAAGGGTAGGCAGTATTACGAATACTTGTTGTTCCATAAATGGAACAAATATGATACACCCAATGTACTCGTCAATTTTTTGCGGATTCGAAGTTAAGTCTGCTGGGGACACCACTTGGCTGTTATCTTAACTATAACGATGATAAATGGTCTCTCCCTACGCCTTTCTGTCTTTGACGTAGAAGCATGACACTTAGAGCAGTTAGATATACCTACAGAGAAGCTCGTCTAATAAGGATAAATAAATCAATAAATAAATAAATTCGCCAGACTGACACACCAATTTCCTAGTTCCAAACTAAGCTTATGCTTGTACTAAGGATACTAGGTGAACGGATAAACATACTTAAATACGTTTATAAACATCCATGACTCGAGTACAAATGTCCATGTTCATCACACGAAACATTTGCCCCTAGCGGGATTCGAACCCGCGACCCTTGGTTTCGTGGCCAGGGTCTCTGACCACTCGACCAACGGGCAAGTCAAGATAAGTCAGATACTGGAATCGAATATGGATTGTACAGACGAATGAGAGAGATGGGTAGTTTAATCGTGCTCACGTGCATGTTGGTACAAACCGGGACGTATGTCTGGTTTGACGCTTAAGTACGTGTTCATATTTTTAGCTAAGCAGTAGGAAAACAACTTTTGTGGAACAATGTGGCATCTTACCTATTTGCAACTGCGGATATGTGTGTATAAGTCTGTTTCATCTAGTTTAGGGCTATGAAAAACCGAGTTTATCTGAATATATCTGAAGAGTAGTTTTTTATTATTTAATTTTTTCCACACGATGTTTTCGCTCCCTACTACCCACCTAGTTGTAAAGTTCATCACAAACACAAACACAAACTATATTCAATTGCGTACCAATCCGACTTTCAGAGGTACGACTTCCGATATTGACCCCTCACGGGAAATTTTAATTCATAAAATTATTGTTAAATACATAACATTGAATAATATTGAATAATAGTTCAATGTTAAATAACGATTTTTGAGAAGCAAAAATTTCGAAATACTGATTGACTTTCACTGCCAAACAAGAATTCTTTTTAAATAGGAATGTCAACTATTTTACCTCATTTCGTACATTTGATCTCGTGTATTAAAAGAAGGTGATGTTAGGAGTCATAAAAATCGTAGAGCTTGTATAAAAAGGATTATGAATTGAAGAGGCGAGTGAGGTGTGTAAGGATCGTGCCATATGGCGTTCGGTTCTCTCTGCCTACCCCGCTAGGGAAGTGGCGTGAAGTTTAGTTAGTTAGTTCGTACATTTGATGGACGGAGATGGAGATTATGATCACCACTTCTGATGCCAATTTCCTCTCCATCAGACAACGATCGATATTCACCAACAATAGATCCAATCTACAGGAAATCTTGACGTTGTACTATGCTTCCAACCCATCATAGATACGCGGTCCATAGTACATCCGAGTTACCGGTTATCTTGACATTTAATTAAATCCTGGAATTGACACATCTGATGCGAGTTCGGATTAGAATGTCACCTGATTGTCCACATACTATACAAATTTAGAATATCGATACATACATACATAACATCACGCCCGTAATCCCCAAAGGGGTAAGCAGAGTCAAAGGGGCAAATGTCGATACATTTGTCTATCGATCGATTCAATTAATCGAGCCTAACAACTATATGTGACAATAATACAGCAATACTATCGATACTACGCCTGACCATAATAACGTAAACATAATAAATTCATTAGCATATTCGAAGCTACGGTGCAATGTTATCTTCGTCGTAAACGGCTCAAAGGCACACAATAATAAAACAGCACAAAAAAAAATCTTTTTACGATATTTTTTTTTTTAAGACGGTCATCATTAAAGTGGTTTAGCAGTCAGAGTAGTGAAACCGTGATTTCTCAGAGTCTCCGTCGCCGGTGCGACTTATTTTAACGATCACAACCTTTCTTAAAGCGCCTGATCCCGAAGTAACTAAGCTTGTTACTGCAGAATAGAATTTATCGACTAAAGCCCCCACCTATAATAAAAGAACGAATCCTAACTTATGTTTCAAAAGGAATTTTCCTGACTCCTCCAAGTCTTAACTTTTTATTTAAACCAATCATCATGAATATCATGTTAAATTTTAAAGAAAATTTCATAATGAAATAAAATGTATTTTCTAGACAAAACCAGTGTTTGCATCATCAAAAAAAAATATATATATTTTTATATAAATTTCATAAAAGAAAATATATTTTAATACGAAGATCAAATTTCATCAGACATTTGTTATAGTAAAAATAAAATGATAAATCGCTGCTTTACGGCTCAAGATACTAGACTACACACAAGTCGTCGGAAACAAGTCTCAATTTCTAATAAGACTACTAAAAAATCTAAGAGTCGGCTACCTAGAGTATTTTACACTACAGTTGTAGACACGCGAACCGATGGACAATGCAACATTTAATAGGCCTTTTAGTTTTCTATATACAGGTGAGCTGAGATACATAAGACAAGATAAAAATGCTACACAACCTACAAAGCTTACCAAGAATAAAGAATAAGCTTACCGGACCCAGAAAAGGATCTAGGGTACCTTTCATCCAGAAAAGATTAAAGTTTTGTAATACCTAAGTTAAACTAAAAATATTGATGTATAAATTTAGGTAGTAATTTCTACCCGGCGTCAAGTTAAATTATTTTTTTTATATTACCTTAATTTTTCTTTATTTCTGGTAAATTAATTTAAAACGAACCCAGTCCATTTATCACACTTAATACCAATACCAATTTATCACACTTAAATTTGCCCTGGAATCCTGCAAACTTAACCACAGTCTCCAACCACTATATAAAGTTACCTGTCAAAGTTTTAGAAACTTGAACAAATCAATATGATCTTCTACAGTTCATGTGATTTAAAACATGTTGTAACAATAATTAAACTACTCTGTTTAGTTATGTACACGTGTAACCGAAGCCGTGGCTATTAATTATTAAAAGCCGATATTGAAGTGTTCTCGTCAAGTTATTAATTGTGTTTTCCACATCGCCAGTTTCACTGAAATTCAAACATTGAATACAAGTTTTGTTTTCTGGGAATTATTATGTGGCCTCATTTGAATCTTTTTAAGTTGTTACTTGTGTATAATAAATAAAAATATATTTATTTATGTGTGTACCTAGGTCTTATATAAGGCACTTATAAATCGTCATCCTCTTCTTCTTCTTATATATAAAATAAAATTGAATTTCTGTTCGTTAGCCTCGCTAAAACTCGAGAACGGCTTGATCGATTTAGCTGATTTTGGTTTTAAAATATTTGTCATCTTCCAGGAATGGTTTGTATGGTAAGAAAATATAAAATTATAAACGAAAATACGAAAAGGGCGCGTAACGAATTGCGCCGAGACAACTAGTACTAAAATATAATTATTCTACTGGGAAGAACCGGCATAATTAGTTAATCTCAGATGGTATTAACTTGAGCTTTCATACCGAAGATAAAATGTTGATGAGAAATTTTGTGACGTGTTTTAATACATAAGAAGAAAACAATATTTCACCGAAGTTTTCCCATTTGGACATGCTTACATTATTCATTAGGTAGTCATATTTTCAATAAATAGGACAAGAATAAATACAAAATTATTTTGGTTGAGAATTGATTTTCTTTAAACTTGTGATTATGATTCCTACCTACTTTTTGAACGTTCTTCTACAAAAGTTGATCTGATATTTATAAAATAGAATTGTTTGATGATTAATTCCCATCAAAGCAAATTGATGATTGATTGATTCGTTTGATTTTACTATTACATTAAACGTTCATTTTATGACTATAAATCAAGAGATTACTACGCATATACGCAAATTATACACAAATATATTTCCTTATAGGAAAAAAGGGTACAGACCCAAAATGGATAGTAACAGAAAATTAGGTCGAATCGCACTAAACATATGACAATGAGGGTTTGTTTGAATTAAAACATCAGATAGATCGCGTAACTGTGGCGTACGGCTTGTCACCCTCCTCATTGGTAAGTTTTCAGAACAAACTGACATGCTGTCAACAAAGAGTAAATAGTGACAGTGATAAGACCATGGAACTCCCTCGTGCCACCTGGCGGTATATGTATTTGTGCAAACCCTAATTGAAAAGGATTACCGAAGTGTGCATGCGAGCATTTATTTTTGTACATAACACTGGGATAAGCGAGGCTTGATTAAATGGAGCTGATCAGAACCAGCATCTAATAAATTATAATATTACAAAGAAAGCTTGCTCGCCGCTCAAAACGTGATTGAATATACAATACTCATTTTCAATACTATTTTAAACATAGTTCTAAAAGACCTTAAACCTTTTACTTGTCACACATTTAATCTCGCATGGTATTAAATGTTCTAGAGCACGCATTCAGAATCTATTCAAAAAGAAATCCTTTGAGAAGATTAAGTGACACAATGCAGTATTATAACAGGATTTCACTCTTTGCTACAGTTAATACTAACCATTGAGTAAATAGTTTATAGAGAAAACCTCATCACTTTGTCATTAACATGATTACAGCTAATCAAAACTAAATAATCCTCGTCCTATCAGTATATTTGCGAAACCGTCAAACCTTACAAGCCTACTAAAATACGGTGACTTCAACATCCTTTTAGAATAGAATAGAATAGAATAAATGTTTATTTGGCACATTACAAAATTTGCTTAGCCAAATAATTCTCAAATTTGACATGATATTGATGCTCGATGATCTTCTATTCATTCTTCCATAATACCATCAAGTAAATTAATGCTTCTCACGTAGGATAACGCTATAGTTTTTTTTATTTTTAACATTTAACTTTCATGTCCATGTCTGCTATCAGACTGCATAATCGAATGCGTTTATAGAAAAATCGATGGCATCACGTAACCGAGTGACAAACTGACAGGTCGGATATTGATGGGATATTGGAGTCACCAATAATAGACCGCGGATAATGATCTAAGAGCCCTAATTAAACAGCGATAGTGGATACCTGGTATCTGTCATTGCGTTCGGGTATTCCAATTCTGTTATTTAAAAATAAGCGTGTGTACTGCTTAAAATACTTGATCCTTCCTTTAGATTTGTATTTAATGGTAAATTTTACGATTAACGTCAAACAGAAGGCCCTTTCAGATTATTGCAAGTCTATTTCGTCGTTCGGTAGTGGAAACGTCGTAAATTATTTTGACAAAATTTTACAGAAGGAAGCAAAACTGCCTCTTGAAAAAAAATGGATCGGAATAGTACTGTTTATTGTTATTTTTTTAAGGATGATTGTAATCAATGATATGATCAAAAGAATTCAAATATCTCGTGGCTAATAAGTCTGAAGCAAATGCGACTTCCGAGGTTTTTTAAGTTATAATTTTGCTGAGATTAATGGACTTTATAATAAGCTCTATTCATATATCTATCTATCTCCTACTAGAGCATATGTACAACAAACCAAGGTTTGGACGGACCACGGATCGACAACACCTAGCTCAGAGAATACACTCCCATTTTAGGTATGAACATATTCTTCCATAATACTACAGTCAGTTATCTATGCCACAGTAATTAGACAGGCAATTACATAGTCTAGCGACTTTACGCATGGTAGCCCTCTTTGTTCAGCATACACTAGGGTAACAGATAATAAATAAATAAATTCTTCAGACTGACACACCAATTCCGTAATCCCAAACTAAGCTGATACATGCGCTATGGATAGGACTAGGTGAACGGACAGACATACTTAAATACGTTTATATTAAAACATTCATGACTCGAATACAAATGATCATGTTCATAAAACGAAACATTTACCCTTAGCGGGATTCGAACCCGCGACCCTTGGTTTCGTGGCCAGGGTCTCTGACCTGAACTTTTTCTGACAAAGTTTTGATTAAGCCTAAAAATATACCAAATACGTTCCTTTTCTAGCAAGTCGTAAAAGGTGACTAATGGTATTTATATGATATTGGGTGCGTGGGTGGTGTAGACAACGAGCTAGGCATTAGTCACAACTTATTCAATCTGTGTTAGCATCCCTCTTATTAAGCTTTAATCCAGACCATATGACGACACGCGGGTTACCTTATGAACTGCCTTTACCGCATAATTCCGTAACCAATTTCCTGCACTGCGACAAACAATGATCTATATCATCAACAATAGATCCAATTTGCTGTGAAATATCGTTACATTACGCCCTATCATCCTATATACAAGGCCGGATCTACCATATGGCTTTTAGGCTTCAGCCCAGGGCGCGTGGATTCAAGGGGGCTCCAGCTAAGACAAGTCAAAGTCGAAAATAGACGATAATGCGAATTTTATTAAATTAAACAGATAGGTTTGCAGCCCTGCGAATTCTGCGATTAATCAAACCTATTCAATTCATTTATTTCTAGTCTACGTCTTATACTTTGAGTAATTAGGTGGGCCCCTAAGTAGTACTAGCCCAGGGACCCCTAAACTCACCGCCCGGCCCTGCCTATATATCGATGAATCAGGCTATTTATTTGACATCTAGATTTAATTAATCATCTAAATGTTGTTATCTCTCATAGTCCCATGTTGGTCTGGGACTCATAAGTATGTACTAACTATGTTTCTTGCCTAGTATGTCGTAAAAGGCAACCAGTGGTGTATTAGGCTGCCTGTTCGCCGGAGCGGAGTGGGTAAACGGAGCGATGAGCGAGTTTAAAATCGGCCAATAGAAAATAACCACTGCAGAGATGCAGAGATTTTATGCGATTAAATTGGTGAATTTTTAGGCGGTGGTAACTCAATGGGAAGGGCACGCGCCTCTTAACCAAGGAGTGCGGGTTCAAACCCTGGCTCGTACCTCAGTATTTTTCAAGTCTATGTACGTATTTATATAGTTTGAGGAACTCGTTGGTCCTTATATTTATTGCGTGATATGTAAACCACATGTTCATGTCGAAATACAAAGGCTGTTCCTGATTTATTCCCCGCTGGTAATGGCGCCATATAGGTTTTCGTTAGTGACATCACATTAACTTGAGATGAGAAAGGATTTTCAAGTGAGACACAATGATGTTACCTCGTCGAGAATTTGCTCTTGTAGCTGAATATTAGAATATGTGAAGCTCAGATAAGCGTCGTTTTATAAAATGCTATAAAGATATAGATAACCATATGCGGGTACGTGCAATGTATATGTAATGCATCTAGATACATTTGATGAATAACTTATGCATTAAGTTTGTAAAACGCTGCTTAGGCGCTTTTATAAATTGCATAATTTAGAGTCCCATACTGGTCTGGGACTTAGAAATGATGTGCTGTGTTCCCTGCATAGCATGTCGAAAAAGACAACTAATGGTATATCGGGTTACAGTCCCATGCTGGTCTGGGACTTGAAAATAATATGCTAACTGTGTTACTTGCCTAGCATGTCGTAATAGCCAGGCCCATATCACGTATTTCCCATCTAACCCAGCCCAGCTTCAATTTTTTGGCTGAATGTGGTTAAGGGAGCTCGCTGCCTCTTTGACTCTGCCTACCCCTTCGGGGATTACGGGCGTGATAATACAACATATTTCCACTATACAAGTTATGAAATATCAAATCAAATTATATAAATTTTTACTTCCCTATGAATAAAAGCATGTCTTAACTCAGACGTTCATAGATTTGAAAAATCCAGTGCTACATGTCCTGGTTTGAACCCGTACTCCTAGATTAAGAGGCACGTGTCCATCCCATTGAGCTACCACCGCTCCCGAAACAAAATTAACTAAAAAAATATTTTTTACAAAAAAAAACCGGCGTCATAAAGGAAACTAAAAAAAGTAAAAAATAAATTTACTTAGGCCCAAGTAATACGTATTTTAATACTCGTATTTTAAGTCAATGCCAAGTAAAACAATGAGTTGGTACAGCTGAAGCTAACATTAGCAGGTAATTATCACCGAAAATGTATCTGTTGAGTGATAATTGTACCTCTACCAATTTGAGCATTTACTTGGCACCGACTTCAAATTTATAATTATTAAAATACGTATTATTTTGGGCTAAGTAAATTTATTTTTTCCTTTTATTAGTTTCCCTTTAGAAGTCGGCTTCTTTTTTGTTAAAAATTATTTTATTTACCGATTTTAAGTGATAGGTAGACTAAACCTGTACGAACTGATCATTTTGGCATATTTAACCGTATGACGTAATCCCAACAAAAGGTAATTGCTGTAATTCGTTGAGGAATTCACTCGACTGTCTATGGTCTTCATCATCGGACCTGTAATGGCACTTATAACCTATACGGGTGCAAAGTTCTCATCAACATAAATGAATTAAGTCCGAACACAAGGTAGCTACTGAAAACCGTTGAAGAGTTCCCTTAGCTGTCCTTTGTCTTCATTATCAGACCCCTAATGACAGACACAATCATCAAAATCGGTTCATAAACAATGATGATATGCGCGAACACACATAATAATAAATATATGCGGTCGAATTGAAACCCTCCTCCTTTTCGAAGTCGGTTGAAAAGGGAATAAGAATGGGGCATTTTTTTCCTTATTTAGTCAATTCTGCGATTCACATTCAACGCGTTTATTGCCAGTAGGTAATAAAAGTCGGTCGATATGTCAGAGGATTCTCTCTACTTGAATTTTGTCGACGATGCGAAAATCATAGGATTTAATCTCTAGGGAGAGAAATTGGGTTGTGTTCGATATTACAGTCTATAGGAACATGATTGGTTCACGATTTCTAGGTCTGTTGTACAGGGGTATCAGATGTTACAATAAATAAATAAATATCCGCCGACATCACAAACATTGACCTGACTCCGAGATAATTAGCTTTTAAGCACTTGTGTTACGGATATCAGAATCAACAGTGGTATTTTACAAATAATATACTTAAATAAATATTGGATAAATGTAAAAGGCCCGTATACTAAGTGTTAGATTTTTATTTAGTAGGCGACGCGCCGGTCACACAGTAGGTATCGGTAGCCTTAGTTATATAAGACATGTCCCTAAAAATAATGTGCCATCTGTGTTCATTGTCTGACATGTCGTAAATAGCGACTAACGGTATATCAGATTTTGGGACCAGGCCGGGTTAGGACTTAATAACTTCAATTAAATATTTTTCAACTTTAATTAAACTGAAAGTTTAATTTCTTTGGCAGTATGTGGTAAGGGTTTGATAAGGGGCTAGTTGCCTCTTTAAATCCGACGCCCCCTTCTGGAATTGTATGTGTTTATGTATCTAAATATAGCACAAGTTTTGGCATTTTGGAAAGTTTCTACGAACTAAAATAAGTACTTTCTACGAATTAAAATATTCGGTTTATTTAACTTTATACGCTAACATCATGGATTTAGAATTTTTTGACTTCGCAAAATCTATGGCTAAAATCATTCTAAAAAAATTAAATAATCTCCATTATTTATTTTATACACTAGCTATCAATTTTCTTCTTAAATTTATTACTAATTTTAATTTTGCAAAAATATCGTATGAATTTAATACTACGGGAATCGGAAGGCTTTCTCATAGAGAGTGACACTACTATTCACATGACATCATAAATCGATATGGCGGGCATCTGGTCATCGAGTTAGGATATTATACCAAAGATATTTTTATACGCGTACATTGTAACTGGAAAATGTTCCGAACCCAGGGACAACACATAAACAATTTTCACACATATTTGATAACATTCATAAGCTAATCAAACAGGATACCTTGATTTTAACTGTATGAAATGAAAACAAGTATCCCTTAAGACACATACAAAAACACAACGTTCTTATTTGGACCGACTTCAAATTACGCGCGCCCCACATATCGACGTATTATTTACGTGACAATACCGGTATTATTTATCATAGCTTTAATTTATTTTCATTTCAGTCAGGATTCAAAACAAAATATATAAAAAATCGAGTCGCCCTAGATTTTATTATCGCAATTGAAAAAATCGAATGGGCGTATAATATTAATGTCGAATTCAAATTGTCACGGAACTCATCTTACACGAAATGGACTACGAGATAGTACCTAATAAACGTTAATTATCGCAAACAATATCCAAATGCCTGTTTCAATTAACGTAATACCTTAATTATATCGTTTGTCAGCAACTACAGCTATTCGTTAAATGATACGCAATTAATAGCATATTATAATTAATTTGTAATTCACAAAGATAATATCTAATATACTATGCCCAAGCGAATACTATAGTATAATGTCTGTTAATTAATATAATGTGTAATAGCCATCATGGCGCAATCGGTCGTGACCCTGCCTCATGCGCCAAGAGTTGTGATTTCGATGCCCACCCAGGACAAATATTCGTATATACTTGTTTTTGTTCTGGATCTGGGTGTTAATATCTTATATATAAGTATACATTTGCAATACCACTGTTGTTTTACCAAGTTCTTTAGCTGCTTACCTCAGAGTCAGATCAATGTATGTGATGTAAATGATTCCCAGACTAGACAAAGCGTGTCTAATGAAGGTTAAATCGGATAGATTTTCCAAATACATTTACAGTTAATTGTCAAAATAAAAAAAAAACAAATATTGATGATTTAGCAAGTCTGGCAATTACCTTGAAGGGACTACCATCTTCTTTATTCATTATCTTGCAATGCAAATTCATCATTGAGCGGCCAAGATGACTTTTTATACACTATATGATTTTTAAAATACCTTTTTTTGTCTTCAGGTTGTTCAAGAATACGAACGCGCTGTAATATTTCGACTAGGACGTTTAATATCGGGAGGTGCCAAAGGTCCAGGTATGTCATTCTTATTTTAACATTGACTCATCCTTAATCGTTGGTAATATTATAAATGCTGACTCCAAAGAAATTTGGAAGGCCTATCGTTTGAGTTTGAGAAACGACTGAACATTGCCTACTTTTTATCGCGGGAAAATCACTGAATACTACGGAAGGCGAATAATAGAGTTTCAATGTAACATGTAAAAATAACTTGGTACATTTTTTAAGTAACGGACTAATATGGGACAAATTAGAATATTCTTTTCAATATTAAGAGACAGACGATGATCCAACTATTGTCTGAGTCCCCTATCTTAGGGTTACGAAGGTCAGATCGGCAGTCGCTTCAATGTAATCACCAAACTCGCTAAATCCTGTATCATGGTTTAAGCGGACCCCCTCTAAGCACGGGACACAACGCTAGAAAAATGATAATTAGGAGACGGTTCATTACCTAAATAATAAATGTCAGGCTACATCCCATACTCATCCATCTAACTCTGAGGTAAGTGGCTTAAGCACTTGTGTTACAAATATCAGAATCAACAGTGGTATTACAAATACATATAGACTTAAATATTGGTTATTAACACCCAGACACAGAACAAACACAAGTATTCATCACACGATTTTTTGTCCTGGGTGAGGATCGAACCCACAACTCTTGGCGCATGGGGCTGGGACACTTTCGAATGCGCCATCGAGGCAACATTGTCACATTCATCGAGTCATTGTCACTATATTTAAGATACAGCATACATATTCGTACCAACTACTAACTCAAATAGTGCAATTATAAAGAAAATGAATGACACTTAATATGCAGCCGTTTAGAATAAACCGTGAAACTTGTGTAAAAAGGATCTTGAATGTTGATGAAGCAAGTGAGGTGTGTAAGGATCGTGTCATATGTCATTCGCTTCTCTTCGTTCCCCACTAGGGAAATGGCGTGAAATTAAGTTAGTTGGTTAGAAAGTAATTAGCAATTCCGTCGTATGAAAACACAGCGAGAGTATTTATTCATCACGTCGATGTAACACAACACTCGTCTTCACTCAGCAGCACAAATATTTGCGATGAAAACATACAGACAGCACAACAAATAATACCGTTCTAAGATGAACCCAAACATGTAGAACAAACGGCAATATACGGGTACTTTACTGATGTTCCTTGGGAAATCAATACAGGCAATACACGGGGTATTGGCCTATATTGCCGTATATTCTCGTATATTGCCCGGGACATAATGCTAGCGCATAGCTTAGTTAGTTTAATTGACCATGATTCTGGATTTAATTAACATGTCTAATAATTATTACATTGAAGCGACTCCTGGTCTGATTTTCATAACCGTACCATTTTTAATATTTTAGTCTGGATCTCAAAAAAAATGTAATGTGTTCCTTTTCTAGCCATTTGTCACTACATTATCTTTTTGACTGTCACTTCTATACGACTGGCCCGATGGCTTATTCGGTAGTAACCCTGCCCTATGTTACAGATTAATAGTCCCATGCACCAAGAGTTGTGGGTTCGATCCCCACCCAGGACAAACATTCATATAATGAGTAGGTACTTGTGTCTGTTCTGTGTCTGGGTTTTAATATCCAATATTTAAGTATATTTTTGTAATACCACTGTTGATTCTGATATCCGTACATTGAACTATTATTACTAGCGTATAATAAAAGCTCAATGTATCCGTAACACAAGTGCTTAAGCTACTTACCTCGGAGTCAGATCAGTGTAGTCATATGTGATGTAGTGTGATATTTATTTATTTATTATATTATCACAGTTTTCCTTCCAACTCAACTTAATCAATTCTAGTTTTGACTAAATGTGGTTTAGTGAGTTACTGCTCTTTAGACTCTGCCTACTCCTTCGGGCATTGAAGGCATGATGGCATGTATGTACGTATTATTAAATCTTATTACTAAACCTCGTCATAAAGTTACGGTAAAATACGTGAGTATATTGTTCTATTATACGTAGCCGCTACATTCTGTAGCACTATTAAGTAGCTGTAGTACACCAGTGGTCAGTGAACTGTCTATTTCGTAGCAAGGCTACGGTCCGTAGATGTTACTTACAGTGCGTGACAAAATAAAAGCCACATCAAAATTTACCCCACAGCCATTACTGATGTCGAATAAATTACAAGGGACAATTTGTCCTTTGTACTAATGATCTGTGTAGGTATTTATTAACGACTAGCTGTCAATATAACAAAAACCAGGTGATTGTTGGACACGCGCCTTGAAGTTTCTAGCAAGTATGTTGCCACTAAATTCCAACAACTGTAAAGAATTCTAGTATTCTCAATGTAATTTTTAAAACCAATTTTTGGGGTTTTGTTCATTCAAGAGCGGATGCAAGCTGAGAGACATTTAAAATAAAGTACCTATTTAAAACAACTGTGGCTGTCGAGCTTTGGTTCTCGCGCCAGCGAACCGTGCGTTAAGGACAAATGCCACTCGAGCTGAATATTGCGAATTATAATCAGATTAGGCTCTGAACGATTTCCTCCTTCAAAATTTGAACTACGTAGAAGAAATCTTACCCATGGAATAATAAGTAGTTGTACTAGGCCTCTATGTTTTGCTTTTTTTTGTAAATACCCAGTGGATCTCCACAGTAGAGTTTTTAGTTGTGATAAAATTTGGTATTTTTTTAAGGTTTTTAGGGCTTATTGTTGATTGCAAAAACAAGATAACGAGAAAAGCATGATATAGGAGCATAGAATAAGCCAATATTTATTATAAGTATGAAAAGTAAGTGAGTATCAATTTAACGAAAATGGAAGATGTTATGTTCAAGTTCTTGGATTTTCTAGGTAGATAAGGTATTTTTTATAATCTCTAAATACCTAATGTCTTTGTACTCAGGTATCTTCTTCATCCTGCCATGCATAGATACCTATGCTCGTGTCGATCTTCGAACAAGGACCTATGATGTACCTCCACAAGAAGTAAGTATTATTTACTTGTATTATTTTATCCTTACACATACACCTATAACTCAGTCAACCAACGTGTGATGAACATGGACATTTGTACTCAAGTCATGGATGTTTATAAACATATTAAAGTATATCTATCCATTCACCCAGTATCCATAGCACAAGCTTATAAGCTTAGTTTGGAACTAGGGAATTGGTGTGACAGTCTGGTGAATTTTATTTATAAATTATTTAATTTATGGATCATGTAGGCTTTAGAATATAGTATTAAATGTAATCTTATCTTATCTTAACTATACTTCCGGTCGTGCAACAGAATATTTAAAATTCAGTCTAGCGAGCCATATTAGGGCTTATGACCGTAACAATACTTAATTTACTGTGGCCCTCATTCTGATCTATGAGGAGGATTATATCACATGTGTATTTTTTTTTTTTTCTTTTTTTTTTTTTAAGTGTAACGCGATGCCGCATCCATTAATTAATAGGTTAATAAATAATTAATTGCTTAGACTTGTTCAATACAACACCGTAGTTTCCAACTAAACATATATGCTTGTGCTATGTATACCAGGTAACGGCTATATACGTTTATAAACATCTTTGAATCAAGTATACATTTCCAATTATACATGTTTATCACACGAAATATTAATTCCTAACGGGGAGTGCGAACCCGTTCGAATAGCGGTGGTAGCTCAATGGTAAGGACACGCGCCTCTTAACCGAGGAGTGCGGGTTCAAACACGGGCACGTACCTCTGGATTTTTTAAGTCTATCACCACTAGCTCTACGGTGAAGGAAAATATCGTGATGAAACCTGCAAATTCAAACAACTTTGGATTTGTAACCATGATCCAAATATTGTCTGGTTCCCCTATCTTAGGGTTCCCAAGGTCAGATCGGCAGTCGCTTCAATGTAATTACCAGACTCGCTTAATTATGGATCATGGTCTAAGCGGACCGTATAAGCACGGGACATAACAGGTCATCAACAGGTAGATGATGGGGAGTTCGAGCCCGTGATCTATTGTTTTCTTGTCCCCAATTCCAACCGACCTATCTAAGCTAAGCCGCTCATAAGGTAAAGTAAAGTACTTCACGCCACCAGTTTTTGTCACACGTACGTCGTGACCACGAATCACCATCGACCACATCGATGGCTCGACACGTTAAGAATCGATAACCGGCCAGTTGACTCATTGTATAAAACTAGGACAAAATATAAATAAAGTGTACGCAGTTAAAGACCGAACTGTTTGACAAGTTCACATTGATTGATAGGGCTAATATACGTTTAGTGTGATCAATAAGTTGAAGCAATTTGTAAAGGTCAGAATTATTTAAAAAGCTTTGATAATTACTTGCGTAAGGAATGTCAAGACTCTATCGAGGTGCTAATGGGTAAGGTATTATTATTTTAAGCAAAATTATTGTAGCAACAATGACTTACACAAATATAATACTGTTTTTAAACACGTCATTGGACCATTTTTTTAAATTACCTTTACAAAAAAATACCAGTAGGTATTCCTCAGCTTTATTACGATCAATTCACTTAAAAATAATAGCGAATAATACTTTTTTCTTAATATCCAAAGGGATTCTTAACTATATTACAACCTTCTGTTCTCTTATCTGAGATTACAATATTAATAATTCTAACCACTTGACACATCAAGAAAATAATTTTTTGCTCTTGTTGGTTCCTCTTCACCAAAATGTGGAATAAAAAAAAAATATATACTAGTGTACTTCGAAACGCTTTAGTCTATAAAATATGGGATGGTGTAATGCAATTCATAACTAAGCCAAAGTGTCGGCATAACGCAGTTATAATAGTGTCACCTACTCACCATTGTGCAGACAGAGAAGCGCGAAGCAACACACCGATGGACAACTTAGATAAGAACTCGCTTGAATCGATACAGCCCTCGAAGTGGGACAAAATCAGTAATGTATGCCTCCCGAGTTGTTTGACCAAGTTCCAGTTACATTTCGCGTCCGTCACTTCGTTCATCAATGACATTGTAACTTGATATGATAGAACGTTGTAGCGGTTTTTGAATACATACGAATGAAATATTGTATTTAGAAGTCTATAGTGATAAACCTAGGGTTTAAAATTCCTCTTTTTATACCAGGGAATTATTAACCATCGAAACCAGCTAAATATATGTTCTAATATCTATTCTTATTTTTTCTCTTCTAGAGAATCTGCGATCAATAGAATGCTAGTTTAATCAGATGGTTTGAGGGAAAGTCATTTTCTCGAGTCAAGTGCGTCTCCTAAAGAGGACAACTACTTATCTTTGTCAAAAGTAACAATTATATCATAATTATATTCTTTCTTTTTAGCCGTTTTTTCTAGCTTAGAGTTGTTAAACTCGCAGCTAATAAGTGATTGACCCATCAGCCACCCATGAATCCAATGTAGACCTTTATATCGAAGGTTTAAATATTCTCTCTTTGTCATAATTTGTTCCTTGGACACTGTCTGCATGGATTCGGCATGTGCCAGCCGGTTCGAGGTAGGAACAAGGTCTCAGAGGAAACTTAGATACTTAAAGTACTTGCTTTACGCTGCTACGTATCTCTTGGTGACTTAGAGTATATGAAGCATTTATTTTTTGGGCATTTGCATGAGAAATGCCGCTTCTGTCGCTTCGTCAATCAACGACAAAAACGATGGTCAATGACATGAAATGTTGCGATCGATCATAACAGTGGCACACAAGTGTCGGCTCAAATATTGTACCCACAAATAAGGCTGTACGTACACGCCATGCTTCAATACGTACACGCCATGCTTCAATACGTACACGCCATGCTTCAATACGTACACGCCATGCTTCAATACGTACACGCCATGCTTCAACAGTTTCAGTAAAGCTTACTTATACTATTACTGTAACAGTAACTCTGTCTACATCATAGATTTAGATATTTTTGCGACTAAATCTATGGTCTACATAATTATGTTCATACTACAGACATATATTATTACTCCCGTAATCCCCGAAGGGGTAGGCAGACTCAAAAGGGCAACAAAATAAAACTAGACTGGGTTAGATGGAAAATTGTGAAAAAGTAGTGACAAGTAGCTAGCTCGTCGCCTACACAATCACACACCTAAAACCCAATATACCATTTAGTCGCCTTTTACGACATGCTAGTCAAGGAACATAGTTGGCACATTATTTTTAAACCCCAGACAAACATGAGACGTTTAACTCTGTCTGTCTATTACATCGTTACGCTCAAACTTCTTAACTGGTGGCAACGAAATTTACTTTAACCCAGATATAGGATATAGGCTACCTACTTTTATTAGTCAAATTCCGCGCGGGCAGGCCCACAGGAAATGCCTAGTAATAATATATTTAAAAAGGCCTGTCATTCATTGATCGTTTTCAATAAATGATCAAATCACATTTTAATTGTTTTGAACTCATTAAATTATATGTCAGTTGAAAGTAGTATGATAGTGGTATGATACATTGGCAAAGTAATTTGTTAAATCGTAAAAGGAATTTCAATGATCGTTCATATTTAATAGGTACCTTACTTGGTTATTATCGTCACGACACGGCCATTCTACCTTTCAAATAAATTAAACTGTTAGTAATAGTTGATTTTGATAAATTAAATTGAATTAGCGATAATTACTGCCTTTTATACAATAACTAACCCGTTTAATTGTTCTTAATTACTCGCTATTTTAGTATTGACTTGCGCATCGCCACACATGCAGTTTTCTCGTGTACAATAGCAAGATGACTGAAAAAATATGTCCGTCAGTTAGATTATAAAGAAATATTGAACACGTATTTTTTTATTTATTTGTCAAACAAACATTGACGAAGATACAATGCATTCAAGTTGCGAATGCCGTCACACATTCGTAATTTTTGACTTAATAGTGACTCGCAAACTTTGATGCCCTTTATCTTTGTTATTTTTTGTTAATTTGATAAAGCGAAAAATATGTGTCTAGTATTTTTAAATCATCTAAATAGAATTATAGTTTTTTAATGCAGTCATCATCTCTATTAAGTGTGCAAAGTAAAGTGGAATAGAATAAAAAATACCTTTATCTACATAGGGTTGAAGGTTATGTTAGCCGGTAGAGACGTAGAGCATGTATGAAAAGATATATCCTGCTTAGAAATAATAGAATATATTATTTCTCTTCCTTTTATCTCAAGTTTGCCTGGGACTTAAAAATAATGGGCCAATTGTGTTTGTTGTCAAGGATCTCTTATAAGGGGACTAATAGTACCTATATCGATAATCATTACAGGTGGCCACTTTTTCACCATTTTCCATCTAACCCAGGCCAGTTTTATTTTTGGTGAATGTTGTTAAAGGAGCTTGCTGACCTATTGACTCTGCCTACCCCTTCGGGGATTATGGACGTGATGTTATGTATGTAAATTGTGTGTGTGTAAGCTTTTCCCGAAATGTATAAAAATCCGTAGGGATACCCAATATAAACTAAGGTTACATTGGATTTACGAAAGCATATTATAAATATTAAAACAACCAAACGAATCTAAGTATATTACCGAAAAAAACAATTCGAAATACTCTTAAAACGTTAATGTATGTCCTTTGGGACTGTCTTCCATTATTTCAAGGTATAAGTAAGTCTAATTTAATATTAATATGACTCAAGGTCTAATCAATTTCTATCAGTCTTTGTAAATGTTACAACCGTTACCGTATCAACTTAAATATATTTTTATGTTTAGATCTTACTATTAAAAAGTATTTTATGGATTATGATTAATAAGAAAGTAAACTTAGATTGGAATCCAGCGGTCAAATCAACGACAAAGCATAAGTCAATCACAAAATAATCGTTTGAAACATATGTACAATTTAAAAGGGATTTGAAGCCTGCAGAAAAATATCATTATTATTGGCCACTTCTATCGTTTTATAGGTCGTCATCATCGAAAGGTTTCGATCGATTCGTCAGAACTTTATGACGGACGTACCTAGACACGAACCTAATTGAAATGAAATATTTTTATAGAACCGAAGATTATCGGTCTAATAAGTTACTTTTGTTTTACCCTACGATTACGCGATAGCTATAAAAACAATTTAATAAACATAAACATGTTTTATTTTACACTAGCTTCTGATACTGTAACATCTACTAATGGTACATCGATAAAACGTAGCCTATATGTTATTCAGGTATATAAGCTATAATACATATATTAATGTTTCAGTAAAACATACATCCAACCATACAAACTTTCGCGTTATAATAATAAAAGAAAAGTAGGATAGCAACTATCAGCGATTGTCGACAACTGTCACCAACTCGCGGTTTGTCAAAGTCACCAACAAACAATCTCTGAACTTCTGCTACATTGCAAAAGTTCAGAAGTTACATCGCAATTATAGATATAAAAGCAAGTCCATCTGTCTGTTATTGCCATTGAGATATTTTTACTACGTATACAGAAGCTATCTCAAACAAAATATTATCACGAAGCATGGACTGAGCGTGTTTCAGCATTTGCAGCGGTAAAACTAACAATTGTCGTCTAATTAAGCTATTAAAACACGCAGCGCTAGATCGCTCATAGAGTACATTTTTCTCGCGACTAAAACGTCGTTAACGCCGTGAATTTCATGGCGCTCACGCGTGAACGTAGGCGAGTGAGTAAACGTGTTGTTGCCGTTCGGCAACAACGCACGGCGCAAAAAACTTGTTCGCTGCGTCGGTTCCATACGCTAGTAATAATAGTTCAATGGTTATTGCAAAACTATGTTGCAATCCAAATCTAGACAAGAAGCGTTACTACATATTTAAAAATTGTAGAACAAACACATCACATAAATAAAAGTCAGTCTATATGCACCTTGTCATTTCGTTGTCATGTCACTGAAGAGGTTAATCCAGAGCCTAAATTTGTCACTTTGGCTGATGAGGTCCCTGGACTTCAGCAATACGAAACCACTTGGGACTAGCGGATTAGCCGTCCAAACTCATTTGCACGGCGCTATGTTAATCCGGGACCTGAGTTCGGTGCGGTGGCGATAGGAGTGCGGAATGACGGGTTTATTATAGAGACAGTTTAACCCCTTTTAATGGTATTGTGTGTAGTTGTACCTCTGTGCTCACCCTACTGGTATTATGTTTGTACCAACTTCTGTTCTATGTTGAGATTGTGTGGTTCCCAGTATGATACAGCCAACCGTAGTATAAAATATAGTATTGTTACTATATTTCGGGTCTAGCGTAGTATATGCTGTGGAAGAAATATATAGTTCGCAAAAATACTATATTTTTTCAATAACGAAATCTAAGGACGTTAATTTAAAAATCGAATGTAAAAAAGCATTAAGTATACTGTTTTCTTTTAAATTAAAAAAAAAATGCAAAAAATGCTTATAAATATTGCTTTTTTTTAATAAATAATTGTCAAATAGTCTTTGTCTATTTTTGGACTTTTACATGAATTATATTTTTTGTGACTTAGTTTGAAAAATACAATTTTTCGTCGAAGAAATGTTGGCAATCCTACCTGTATCGTGCACTCTTTGACAATAGTGCAAGTTTAATGCACCCTAGCTTGAGTAAATGATGAAAATTTTCTTTTCGAAAAAACACCTTTGTTATGTAAGTATTCATTCTGCGAATAGGCAATCGAGTGTAATGTAATCTAGTGAGGGCTAATTTATCCGATCCGATGGTGAAGTATAAAGTCACCAGTATGCGGATGTAATTTGGTATTTTACTATGTGAACGTATCGTAAATTATTTGTTTGTTATCTTTATCCTAACTATTGAAAAAACATGCACCTGATATTGAACAGTTATCCAAAATTGATTTTTAATCAATGCGGTCCATCAAACACAATTTGTAGCCTTTACGGTATACTAAGCAAGATACACAGTTAGTATATCCTTCTTAAGTCCTAAGAAACCTATGACGTATATTAATCACGAAATCTCCCACAGGTCCTGACTAAGGACTCCGTGACCGTCTCCGTCGACGCTGTAGTCTACTACAGAGTGCACAACGCGACTATATCGATCGCCAATGTGGAGAACGCTCACCACTCAACGCGGCTGCTGGCTCAGACCACGCTGCGGAACACCATGGGCACCAGGCCTCTGCACGAGATCCTCAGCGAACGGGAGACCATCTCCGGGAACATGCAGCTGTCTTTGGACGAGGCCACAGAGGCCTGGGGCATCAAGGTCGAGCGCGTCGAGATGTAAGTACTTAGCCTACAATCTATTCGCAGAAAAGGAAACCATGATTCACTGGCTTGTCTATCAGCACATGGTTCTGAAGAATGGGGTTGTAATTTGATACTACATACAATCACTGTAGTTGAACATGTACATCAGGACTCGTAGCCTTTCAAGTACTACTTTAGTTTTGGTATCCCATATTCATAAAATTCCCATATTTAAAAAATATCATTGTCTGGTTCCCCTATCTTAGGGTTACGAAAGTCAGATAGGTAGTCGCTTCAATGTAATTACCAGACTCGCTATATCCTGGATCATGGTCTAAGCGGACCCCGTCTAAGCACGGGACATAACGCTAGGAAAATGATGATTTAAAAAATATTCATAAAATACTTCTAGCCCGCTAAACCACATGCGCTGGTTTAGATGGACGCTTGTGAAAAAGTAGTGACAAGTGGCCAGCTCGTCGCCTACACAATCACATACCCGAAAACCGATACACCATTAGCAGCCATCAGAATTACTGATGGCGGCTTTAAACTTTTAGAAAACAATGAGACTATTTAGACTTTAGATTTTACTTTCCTAGCTGTATTTTAAATTAAAAAAATTAAGTACTTTTAATTCTATTACAAAAACATTCCGTTGTGTTACAGGAAACAAAAATAATCTTATCATCGTAATTGTAAGTTATTCTAACCGAATTATTTGGAGTAGCTTTGTTATTCAGCTCTTTTGATGTTTGTACCGGAGCCTTATTTCTTTGAAACAAATCAAAATTACTTCAGTTCGGAAATGTTGATAAATCAAATGTTTTGAAAAGCAAAATTATTACTGGAATTGTTTTCTTTTGAGTCTCAGTAAAATGCCACTTTCCAGAATCGCGTTTACACCATAGATTACAGAATTCTAAATCTATGGTTTACACACATATAAATTGACAGTGAAATAAAGAGAAACACAAACATAATAAAAAGACTCTTGATATATAAAAGGTAAAAATTCTACCTTAAAATTAAAGTGTTATGGTTCAATATAAAATGCAATTAATTTATTTTCATCGCCAAGCAATTTGCTCTAAGCAATAAAAATAAAGGACGGGAAATAGCGTTTAGTGATTACGTGTAGTTGTATGAGAACTGCTGTGCAATTTGCTAGAGACTTATAAACATTTTTAAAATTTTAAATTCTTAGAAAATTAAGAAAAAACCTTATTAAAGTTGATTCTAATATACACGTGCTTGCCTCAGAAGAAAATTAAACTAGCAGTTTATTTGTGTTTCGTAGTGTGTTTGGGTAAAATATTTGGTGTAAAATGCTTGAGCTGCAAGCATAAGTATTTTCATCAAAGTTCTTATTGAAAATCATCTCATGTTGGTCTGGGACTCATAAATAATGTACCGACGGTGTCTCTCGCCTAACATGTCGTAAAAGGCCACTAACTGTGTATTGAGTCTTGAGTTTATGATTATGTAGGCGGCGAGCTAAATATTTGACACTACTTTTTAACCGACTTCAAAAAAAAGGAGGAGGTTCTCAATTCGACTGAATGTTTTTTTTTCACAATTTGTTATCTATCTCAACTTAGTAATTTTACTCAAAAAAATTTTTGCGCTTTTTTTTTTTGGCTGAAAGTGGTTTAAGAAATGTTTGCTTCTTGGATCCAATGAGGAGTACAGGCATAATTCTAAATATAAAAAAAAACATTCAAAATTATACTTATTTTTGGTTACTGAAATAAATGAATCTGAATTGTGGAATGCATGGCAGGTCATTATGTAATATCTTTGCATACATACTTAAGTGTGTTCACACTTTTATCCATGATCAAAAGGCTTATTTCATGAACTTCATCGATGCAAAGATGAAACAGAATGTAAAATGGCCAATTACCATACTTGCTTAGTACTTGAATATTTCAAGGGCACATCAACGTCGATGTGGAAATAAATGGCGGAGGGAAGAAAAGCATCGTTTAGTGCCAAATAGGCAGTTAGCCGACTGAATGACGTAGTTCCCATGGCGTTAAGGTTATACGCAGGTCAAAAATACATAACGAAATGTTTCCATAGTTATAAAACTACCTATATGAATATTTTCATATTCTTTTCTGGTTTTTTGCATCTTAGCATAGTTTTAGAATAAAAAATATTATAACTTATATCAAAAAATGCTGAAGAACAAAGGCTGTAATTTATCGGAGGAATCAAATCAAGTATAAATACATACAAACATACATGACTCTGCCTACCTCTTCGGAGATTACGGGCGTGATGATATATGTATGAATGTATATGTATGTTAAGCATTTTTATATATTGGTACGAAAGGTGATCTGACCTTCGTAACCCCTAGGTAGGGGAACCAGACAATTAAGGTCATAATTCACCATTAACATTCTCCAGTCTACAGTACCAAAAACTTTTTCACGCAATGAGATACATACTCAGACTTAATTTTACTCTGTAAGCGAGATAGTTACTCAGGCTTTGTTACTTTATTACCAGTAAGTGCGATAGTTACTCAAGTTTATTGTTCCTTTGTTACCAGTTAGAGATATAGTCACTCAGTTTATTATTTCTTTGTTACCACTAAGTAGTTAGTAAGTGTTACCAGTAAGCTCGATAGTTACTGAGGTTATTGTTACTTTGTTGCCAGTATGTGAGATAGTTACTCTGGCATTGTTACATTGTTACCAGTAAGGACGTCCGGCTCCCAGTTCAGCTTCAGCGAGCGATGGCAGCTGAGGCCGAAGCCGCGCGAGAAGCGCGCGCCAAGGTCATTGCTGCGGAGGGAGAGCAGAAGGCCTCTCGGGCCCTTCGGGAGGCGTCCGAGGTGATCGGCGATAGCCCAGCCGCGTTGCAGTTGAGGTACCTACAAGTAAGTAGGAACAGTATATTTTATATACCCTAAGGTAATCAATAGACTCTTTAAGACAATTCAAAAGAAAATTGGAAGGTAGTTCAAATTGTCCAGAATGTTTTTGTTATCACCTAACCAAAAAAATATAAAGACTGAAGTCCGTAAAAATTATATACATACGAGTACATATATTAATATACTTAATTAATGAAATCTTATCAATATAAACAGAGGCGCAACTTTTTGGACCCACGCGCCCTAAGGTAGGCAACTAGCGAACCAGCTACGGAATTGAACTTAGTATCTACCCATTCACAAGTCTTGGCTACTTCGAGTCTTTTCAGCAACATTTTAATATTGTTTCAGACGCTTAACACCATTTCGGCTGAGAAGAACTCAACCATTGTTTTCCCATTGCCGATCGATCTACTAACGTATTTCCTGAAAGCTAAAGAAGTGGCTTGAGTATTAACGAATGTATTTATAAGAATCACCTAGTTTAAATTTAAAATATATTCTTAATCAATATTATCTAGATTACACTTAGAAAAATTCAAATTTTGATCTATTTATTAAAAATGTTTAATAAAAATATTTATATTAGTGTTACATTTGTAGTAGATGTTGATAGTGAATTCAATGTTACGTAGTCAATGTTTGTCTGTTCGCCTGTTTTCGAACTCTAGTTTAAGTTTAGGTCATACATATAAGCTCTTCTTCTTCACTATTTGAATATAACGTATTTTTTCTCGTTTAAATATCCTCAGTTCACTTTTTGAAGTAACACCAACAATTCTATGATGGGCAGGATAAAACAATAGAGTGTATGCTCAATAATCTGCGAGCCAGCATCAGATTTTCAAGACCAAGTTCCTCCCGGGCGAACTTGTAATATGTTTCAGATAATTGTATCATAAGGGTCCTTGTAATTCAGCTACGGTTCGACGGGTGAGTTAAGCAGTAATTGTTGAGTTGAAAAAAATCATTATCCCCGATGCTGAAAATTTATTCAATTATAGGTAAACAAATATCTTTAAGAGAAATTTAAAGTCAGCATTAAGTCAGTCAGCAGACTGTAAGATGTTGTACGTTTTTCTTCAAGATAGCTATAATTTGATACATTTTCGATCGGATGACTTTTTTTACAACAAAAAATGGCTGCCGCTTTATTACTCACCCGCGGAACCGCAGCTAACGTATACGAAACTTCATGATGAACTCTGAAGCTTTTTACAAATTATCGTCCGAAAGACAATTATTGACAACATTTGTGCTCTGACTCGGAGACTATAACAGTATTCCAAAGTATCAACTAGCAAAGAACAACGAAAGCCAGCAACAATTTTGTATTTATTAAAACATATTATTGTTAAATAATACATTTCATTGCAAATTATGTTTCTATGGATAAACCAATTGTCTACAAAACTTGCACTGGATTCATATCAAATATGGTTTTATTATTTCTGGACTGTAATCTTGGGAATAATGGAGCCAGTATTAGATATAAAATAATTTAATTTCATGCCAATACTTATAAGGTGTTAGCATAGCGCTGTTTGTAACAATTATGTTTATTCGGAGTACAAAATTTTGCACTGGGATGGCTGTACTAAATCAAAATTGTTGCTTACTAGTACCATTCGTAATTATTCAATATAAATTTATCGAATTCCAAGTGCTCAGATTTCTGTCCATTTCTGAAGAATTGTTGGTGTAGGTAATACTAACTATTTTTCGTTCGTACTATATCTATCTATATGTATCTTTTTAACTGTTGTACGTTTGTCAGGCTTCTGAGACAGGCAAGAGATGTGATACGGTAGCCGCAATTCCAGAGGAAAGGCTGTGGTTATTGAACTTAGCCGTATTTTTGTAACAATTATAAGTAACATTAATATATCAACGTTTATTGCTGGCTTACAAAAGAGATGCATTTAATATTTTCTACAAGATAAATGAAGTTTATATCGCCACAAATTTGCAGCTAACATCGCAAAACTCCGATTTTGTAATGACGCGTATATCAATCTTAATCTATCAGGCCAGAACAAAGAAAGCTATAATAATATTAAACTATCCCGGCATATTTGTGGCGTATTGTTACAAAATTTCAAATGTTTATCTTACATAAAACTCAAACTCGTCAAAATAGATTGACCGTAGGATTAGATAGAATGGGTTAGTACAACTTGGTCCATCTTCTTTTTGACGTATTTGAGCTATGTTACAAAGATTTACATAAAACAGGGTATCTCGGAGAAGAAATATTTCACGGTAGTGAGGTATAATCACGAACGTCATTTAATAAGCACAGTGTGAACATCTCCATTGTTAAATGTTGAGCCGATGTCGGCTGCGTGAACATACTACACTATCTTTAAGTTTTCTCACTGAGAAACTAAGTTGAGTACAAAATCATAGTAATTAAGTAAAGCAACCAATAACAACATATTTAGTATTTACTGCGCTATGACGTCTTTTGGCGTTCAGTGTCAGTAGATAAAATGTTTGAAGTCGTTTCAGATCATTATGAACTTCAACTTTCAAAATTTACTCAGTTAAACCGATATATCTTTTGGCGTTCAGCATAGCGTCAGTAGACAGCGTCTTCTGACGTAATCTAAAGCCATATTAACAACATTAACAAACATTAACAACATAGTGTTGGGCTATAGCGCCTTTTGGCGTTCATTGTTAGTAGACAGCGTTTTGACATCTTACGCAATATGAATTTGGTAAAGCAATGATGAAGGAAGTGTAACATCAAGTGTAACATCGCCTTTTGACTACATCTAAGGCCCTAGGAGTTAGGCAAAGAAACGACGAACGAATTAAAACATAATTGAACAACTTACTAAGTATTTACTGAGCTATAGCGTCTATTGGCGTTCAGTGTCAGTAGATACCGTCATTTGACGGCATCTAAACAACATAAATAAAACGGAAATTAAAATCTTAACATGCCAATTTATAGGCGACCTAATCCCCCCTTGCAAGTAAAAGCCACAGTTCGCGCGATCACTAATTTACGAGGACTCTTTATGACGCGATTTGTAGATGGATGATCAAGTGAAGCATATTTGTGACCTTACCCAAGACGAACAATGAGAAATACTTAGGTCTTGAACGCACTAACTGCGATACCACAGGTGATCTCAATATAAAAAAGCAGCTCTGATAATTACATGTTTCACAATCGACTTAAATATATGTATTCTATAAATTATATAGTATTGGCGTCGCATTTAGTGTGTTTCTTAATATACAAACAAGTATGTCTTCAGGAAAATAAGAGTCGAGGTTCGCGTACACATTATAATTTCATATATATATCATACATATGTATATCTCTTTTAGATTTACGAAACATGTTTATCAGTCGCATAGATCAATGTTCGTAGATATGGGATTGAAAGAGCGTCCATATTGTTGTAAGATAATTCACCATCTAGCAATGTACAGGGAAGTTAAAGTGGGGGCAACAATCGGCGCGGGAGCAACTGGGAATATAGGGTTATATAAAGTTAGATCGATGGTGCTGAACTTAGCATGTTCTTAGAATGACAATGACCACCTAAGTTTCGTAAACTTTTTAAATAGTGAAACCAGAAAAGATCGATAGTGGTAATAGATCCATCGTTATGAATATCATTGTTCATCACAATGTCACGATGTTTCCTTCACCATCGATCTAATGATATAACGTACCTACGTAGACTTAAAAAATTGATGCACGATTTGAACCTGCATCCCATTATAACAGTACGGCCGCTATCTCATTTTCCATATAAGGGGAAGTAGTATATTAGATGTTTAATTAGTTTAATATAATGTTTCATGTTAATCAATTAATGTCTTTGAATATTATGATCATAGCGTCTACGTTTCGAGATATAATTAAATCTAATCTACATGTATGTAATCTAAATGTATATCCACTTAGTCTATTCTATATTTAAGATATAAAACACATATTTATATTGGAATTATAATACCTACGTATCGTACATGTTATAATCGGAACTTAAAATACATACATTGGAATACTATAGTTGTAACTTGTAATCACAATTTTACGTAGATGTAATTAAATATTATGTAATCAACTTATTAGCAGTTTTTTAGAATCACATCAATATATAACTTAGACAGCAAGAATTAGTTTAATTTCTGTCCTAAATTCCCACCGCATTTCTATTCTATTCTGAAATGTCATCTTACGTAAAATGGACTATACATTTTACGTTAGATGATTCTCGTGATTGTGTCAATACTCTTTTTCATGCATCTATCTTTCAACGAATCAAAATATTAAGTTTCAAACTAAATTAACTCTATACGCTAATAAAAAAGAAAAAATAATTTATAATCTCCATTTATTGATTTAGACACGATTTATCAATTTTCTTGTTATATTTATTAGTAATTTAAATTAATAAAAAATATCGTATGAATTGCATACTACGGGCATCTATATTTTACTAAAGATATTTCTGAAGCGTACATTTCATATGAAAAAAAATCATAATCCAGTGACAACAAAGAAATGTCCCTTAAGACACAAACAAAAACAAAACATCCTTATTTGGATGATTCCGAGTCTTCCGATCGCGTGCGTTTACTATATATCTGCATAATATTTACGTGAGAATATTAGTAATAATTTCAAATTAAATTATAGCTTGAAATAATTTTCATTTTAATCATAATTCCAAATAAAATAAATAAAAAAGTCGATATAACTGCTTTAGAACTTTTCATCAAATTGCAAAAAAAAAACGAATAGCTGTCATACGGATGCATAACTATTAACGTCAAATTCAAAGTGTCACGAACTCTTCTCTGACTTTATTGGTGATGTGTACATTAATATTATAACGAGTTAATATTTGGTTGTCAATTTGTATTGAATAAGCTCCGAAACTACTGGACACATTTTAAAAATCTTTCACTAATGAAAAGCTAAATTATCAGCGAGTAACATAGGCTATATCTTTTCGCATATTTTCGAGTGAACGGGAGCTACACAGATGACAACCACGAGGCGCTGCTAGTAATTGTTCCGATAGTACATACATACATTATATAACGCCATTTTCCATGGGGGTAGGCAGAAATCACACTCTTTCATTTGCTACGATCCTAACACACACCTTTCGCGTCTTATAATTCATATACGACAGTATTCGCAGAAAACTTACGGGTGTGTATAAACTAAGCTCTAATATACCTTCATTGTAAACCCTTAAGTTACTTGTTCTTTAAGTATAGTAGGGCCGAAGGAGTAGCAAACTCCTATCTCCCCTTTTAGCTTTTTAGTAGCGTTAGATGGAAAAATTAAAAAGTAGTGACAAGTGGTTAGCTCGTCGCTTACACAATCATAAACTCAATATCTAATACAGGACATGCTAGTGTGCGGTATTCTACACTATTATTATACATAGGACCGTTTTTTAAAAATTTATGTAACAAGTAAACCCAAAACCTACTCAAGCGATTTCACAAATTAAATAATAATAATAAATTCTCCAGACTGACATACCAATTCCCTAGTCCTAAACTAAACTTATAAGCTTGTGCTATGAACACTAGGTAAACGGATAGACATACTTAAATACGTTTTATAAACATCCATTACTCGAGTACAAATGTTCCATGTTCATCACTCGAAATATTTGCCCTTAGCGGGATTCGAACCCGCGACCCTTAGTTTCGTGGCTAGGGTCTCTGACCACTTGACCAACGGGCCTGTCTGAAAAAATGATGTCAGAAAAATGATACATTATCCCTGATAAACATACGCTATAAAATATTTAAAAAAAAAGTTTGGTTAGGTAAGAAAACTAATGTCCACTCGCGCGAAGCCGCTAGTAGTATATAATACTGCGTATATACCAAAGTCCATAATGTGATTGTCCTACTACATTTGACTCTCAAAAAGTTCATTAAATACAAGTACAAAGGTCAGTGAATGTTGTATTGTAAATTGACAAAGTCAAAGTCAAAGTCAAAATATTCATTATTTATATAGGTTTCAAAGAAACACTTATAAATCGTCAAAAACAGCTAAAGAGATATAATTCTAGCACCAGTTAGGAATGTTCCGTCTACCGAGAATAATCCGACAAGAAATTCGGTAGTTACTCTTTTCAATAACAGTATTAACAAAAGTTTTTTTGTCCCATGCTGATCTGGGACTTGGCCCATGTTGATCTGGGACAAAAAAAAAGAATGTGCCAACTATGGTTCTTGCCTAGCATGTCGTAAAAAGCGAGTAATGGTTTACGGGCTTTTGGTATGTGACTGAGTAGGCGACGAGCTAGCCACTTGTCACTCCTTTTTCACAGCTTTCCATCCAACCCAGCCCACTGTCCCATGTTGTTCTGGGACTTAAAAAGAATATGCCAACTGTGGTTCTTGCCTAGCATGTCGTAAAAGGCGACTAATGGTATATCGGGTTTTGGGTGTGTGATTGTGTAGGCGACAGGTTAGCCGCTTGTCACTGCTTTTCAACAATTTTCCATCTAACCCAGTCCGGCTTTATTTTTGGCTGAATGTAGTTAAAGTACCCCTTCGGGGATTATGGGCGTGATGTTACATTTGTTTACTTTGAACCATGTTTTAAAGTGGGCCTGGTGTGAAATAAGAAAATATAATTAGATAATTACTAGGAAAAAAAATAAAAACAAAAAAAGAATTACCCGTCCCGAACAGACCAGTCCCCAAAGGCGGCACCTGTTCCCAAGCATGACGTATTTGTCAGCCATCGCTTCACTGAACGATATTTTAGGGAATGTAACGACCTGCCATATAGCGCCACCACCTCAGCGACTTTTTAGTGAGCATGTCTACTCAAGTTAGTCAGAAAAAATGTAAAAAAAACGAATAATAATAACAAGCCAACAAGACAATATACCTACCAAAATAAGTGATACAAAATAGCTTTGCAGTCGTGGTGGTAGCCACCTGACGAGATAGCGAGGAGTTTGATGAGGAAGAACTCGATGCCGAGCACGATTCTCGCTAGCGCAGTGGTTATGCCGACTTAGAGAAAATACAATAATGTGCCCCCAAACTAATTAAGACAAGCCTGTTGGTCGAGTGGTCAGAGACGCTGGCCACGAAACCGAGCGTCGCGGGTTCGAATCCCGCTAGGGGCAAATGTTTCGTGTAAAGAACATGGACATTTGTACTCGAGTTATGGATGGTTATGAAGGTATTTAAGTATGTCTATCCGTTCACCAAGTATTCATAGTGCAAACATAAGCTTAGTTTAGAACTAAGAAATTCGGAAAATTTATTTAATAGTTATCTAAAATGCAGTTGGTACATTATTCGCCAGATAGTCGATAAGTCCCAGACCATTGGATTATGATCTTAAGTTCGCTTAAGAGTAACTAAATACTAGTTTTAACATTTAACAATGAAACAAAATATATCTCAAATACCTAACTTAAACTCGGATTGCTGATTTTGCATGTGTACTTCATGTGTACATACCATTAAACAATAACATTCAACACAGTCATGCAACTTTTACAAGCAGTAACATCCACGTTTTAAAGCTCCCAAAATAAGCTTTTTTTTAGCTTTTTATATATTTACATATCTATTTTTTATAAAATTGTTACACTTTCTCTATTCACTGTTAAAGAATGCATGACTAAAGATTTTCAATGTATATACAAGCAAGCAACCCTTATATGTAGTACCGGACACCTACGGTGAGTCACGGTTGGAGTCCAATGAGACTAATTGAACCCCCGACTGAGATGAAAGTGCCAATAAACATCCACCAAGCATTTACTAACGACACTCAAGCAACCATTATCAGCCTTGACCTAACCTCGTTAATTGTTACATTCGAGATGGCTTTTACAACATCTGGAGACTCAATCGTAATATTGATCTCTAGTTTCGCTTGACTGCTCGATGGCGCATTTGGTAGTGACGCCACTGCCTAATGCGCCTAGAGTTGTGGGTTGGATCCCCACCCAAAACAAACATTCGTGTAATGAATGCATGAATTCTGTACCTGGGTATTAATATCCAATATTTAAGTAACTATATAATTATGAAACCGTAGTTGATTCTGATATCCGTAACATCAGTGCTTAAGCTACTTACCTCGGAGTCAGAACGATTTTAGTAATGTTTTCCGTCAACCATGCAAGGTTATATCGAAGATCATTTCCTCGTAAATGTATACCTTAACAAACAATTAAATGCCATAAAACAGTCCTTAAATTTTTGAAAATAAAAGGCCTCTAAAAGCGATCCCAGACCTTAAACCGTAGTTTTATCTTTACCAATAACATTAACATTAAAGTTCCTAAATATTGCATAAAAGACTATTCTTCATGAAGACGGTACGACGACAAACTCATACCAATTTAATGAAGTACTCAATAAAAAATATTAGCTGTTAACCGACATTTGTTAATGTCCTGTAAACGAGTAATTAGTGTCGCTACAACCGTGTTTTCAAATGGGCCACATATGATGGCTGAATATTGCATAAGTTAATAGAGACGTCGTCACCATTCAGGCCTTACTATATTGTTGTTTGATATTGTTCCTTAGAATGAAACAGATACATAGATGCTTGCGTTTTTCACGTAACGTTAAGTTATCTATACTTATAACAAATCTGTAGAGAGGTCAATTCTGTATATGAAATATATTTTCAAAATAACTATCAGGGGGTGATTAGTGATCGATACTGATGCCAAAAATGCAATCAGTAAAATTTTTGTCTGTCTGTCTGTCGGTCTGTCCGTCTGTATGTTCCTTATAGAAACAAAAACTACTCGACGAATTTTAACGAAACTTGGTATTTATTCTTCATACTCCTGGGCAGGTTATAGGACACTTTTCATTCGCTACAATCAATAGGAGCAGAGTAGTGAAGGGAAATGTTGGGAAAACGGGAGAAGTTACTCCATTTTTTAAGCTTCCGTCGCGTGTGCAGCCTTAATGGTTAAAGTTACATAGAAATCATGTATGACGGAAATAGTCTTTAAAATATTAACCATAAACGCGGGTGACACCGCTGGCACAGCTAGTAAAGCATATTATAATGCCCCCTTGTAGGTCTGGACCTTAATAATAACCACTGTGTTCCTTGCTTATCATATCGTAAAGAAAAAAACGAACGGCACATTAATCGGGTCCCTAGTTTCAAACTAAGTTTATAAGCTTGTGCTATCGATACTAGGCTACGAATACTTAAATACGTTTATAAACATCCATGACTCAAGTAAAAATGTCTATGTTCATCACACGAAACATTTGCCCCTTGTGGGAACCAACTACCCTCGGTTTCTGACCACTTGACCAACGGGTCTATCAGTAGTATATATAGGAATTACTGAAATCTGGCAGCATAGAAAGTAACCTATAAAGATAATTAGATGAGAAGTCGATAGAAGTCGCAATATTTATTAATGAGGACACGATTGAAAAAATTTAAAGAGCCCTTCCTTGACGCGGGGTAATACTTAACTGACAATCACGCTACCCATCGAGTGTGTGGTACTTCCAGAACCCTCTAAGTACGAAACCCCCCTTTTCAACCAAATATGGTGGGATGGATGTAGGTGGTCGGGGCATACCCATAAAACCCCTCAACGCCTGAGTGGGGGTAAACGTGAGGGTCTCGGCATTGCCTTGGCTTCCACAATGCACCTTCGAAGTTCGAACATCCCTGAACTGAAACTTTAGGTCACGTACTTAACGATGCACCCCTGCTCTACATCAAGGTCGTCATTATTCAATGTCACTCTATATGACGCTCGCCACTCTATATTTTATTTACGTTTAACAATTAATAACACATTGCATTTGTCGCATGTTCGTAATAATATCCTGTCAGCAATATTGTTTTAAACTCTACCATTATCACCAATACTTTATAGCTTTCGTTTTAAAAGAGTCGCAATAAGTGTTGTAACATTGATAATAGATTTCTTTGTTATTTAATGTTAATAGTAAATTTTATGTTTATTATTTACTCAATTTATTATTTACTCAACATTCAAAGATCAGCCGTTTAGGCTGATCTTTGAATGGTGTTTGACCAAAGTGGATAACTTGAATTAGCATAAAAAACACTTTTTTTCGAAAAAATATGTTTGCAGAATGAGAAAAGCAAGTTTTTCCATTGTACTAAACGAGGAGCTAGTAAGAAATAATAAAAGAAGAATGAAAAACATTTATTGACCTTATAAAAATAGATACATTACAAAGAGTAAATAAAACTATCATATTACAGATAAAAAAAAGACAGAATATATAGTTCATCCCAAACAAGACAAGGCAACTAAGTAAATAACAAATAACTCCAAACGAAACGTATTTACTCCTACGCTATAGTTAAGTAAATATTGAATATCAAAATACTTAAATACGTATATAAGATTAAGGGTTGCGGGTTTGATCCACGAATCGAAACAAATTCTAAAAATTACAATATATATATATATATATATATATATATATATACTTTTACCTATGTGTTATTTTTCCTACAATTAAAACTATAGGTACTAACTTCACGTAGGTATTCTATAAAAAAACATTTGTTATGATGAGGAGATAATTGTTCCTCTAATTTGGACAAATTAACTTAAAATGTATTAAAATAGTTACATAAAAATGTTTCTCGGCTGATTGTGGTTGAAAGGGCTTGCTGCCCCTTTGACTCATATAATATACCCCTTCGGGGATTATGGGCATGATGTTGTAATATTTATTATTATTGTGTTTAAAATATATAAGTATTTTCGCTCTTTGATACGGGAATATTCAACTTTGAAATACAGGGTCGCCCTAGCTTAGGCTCCAGTTAACTAGATACACATTTAATATTAAGTAACGTTAACTATGGTGTGTAAAACAATAATATTTTTTTTATTTATACATTGGTCGCTTTTATGTAGAGCAGGTCAGAAAAATATTTCTATTCGATTCCAATTAGAACAAGTAGGGCATGGAATCATTGGCGATGTCATGACAAGCCCTTGTTATTTCCATCGAGAATTATATGTGTCAAGGGAATTGTGAAAATTGCTGAACCGACAAGTCTGGTTATGCCTGTAATAGTATTCTCGTAATAAATAAATAAAATAAAAAGTCTTATCTTTCACATCTTTTGGAAAAGACATAGGTATTGACATTATTTTGAAATAAAATTATTACAATAAAATAATTCGTTTCATGCATTTTTTAATTATTATTATGTACTTAAGTATAAATAGATTGTTCATATTTTATAATAAGATAAATAAAATTTTAATTTTTAGACAGTAATGTAATTTGGGAGTAGATTTATTTTTGAACCCCTATCAAGTGAGGGTGAGGCCTCCTCCAGAGATGCCCAATGTTATCTATCTGTGGCCTTTTCCATCGATTGTTTTTAGCGGTTTTAATTATGTCGTCTGTCCATCTGTTTCTAGGTCTTCCTTATTCAGTATTCTCGTAACTGATGAATATCACTGCGGCCAATATCAAAAAAGGTAAGCCGACTTCGGAATAGATATTATGATGTACAAGTGCCTGCGAAAAAACAGATGTATTCTCTGTTGATATGACCAGAGAGAAGTCAGACCCATGACCAATGGATAACATCCGAGGCAAGGTGATGATATGCCGGAAATTTACAGAAAATGAGCATTAAACGAGTGTAATATCATATCAACTTTTATCTGTTTGTTCCTGCCGGGATTCGAACCCACGACCTTGTTTGCTCGACAAGGGTTTCCACTTAACCAACAGGGCAACCTTTAATTAAAAAATCCTTTTTTCAATGTATTATTGAGAAGTTACTTAGAAATATTTACAAGTCAAATAGTTCAGAGGGGTTACTCTCACCCTGATATAGCAGGCCTGCTAATCCACGTGGATCCAGTTTAAATTACCTTCATATATATTACATATCATCATGCCCGTCATCCCCGAAGGTATAGGCAGAGCTAAAGGGGTGGCAAACCACCTTAACCGCATTCAGCCAAAAAATTTAAACTGAGCTGGGTTAGATGGAACATTGTTATAAAATAGTGACAAGTGACTAGCTCCACATGACTGGCTCGATGGCGCATTCGGTAGTAATCCTGCCCATACGCCAAGACCTGTGGGTTCGATCCCCACCCAGGAAAAACATTCGTGTGATGAATACTTGTGTTTGTTCTGTGTCTGGGTGTTAATATCCAATATTTAAGTATATATTTGTAATACCACTGTTGATTCTGATATTCGTAACACAAGTGCTTTAGCTACTTACCTCGAAGTCAGATCAATGTATGTGATGTCGTCGGATATTTATTATTATTATTATTATTTATCCTCGCCTACACAATCACATACCCAATATACAATATGCCTATTGTGGCCTTAAACGACATTTGGCAGATTCTTTGCAAGTCCCAGACCAAAATGAGACAAGAGTCTGAATAAACCGCGCAATTAAGCAGGCTTACTCGACTCAATACTCAATAATTTATTGCTTCCTAAAGTAATAGTAGCCCCCATGATCCCATTAATATGTTTACCGAAGTTTCTGGCTTAAACAAAGTGCGATTATTGATTTTATATTTATAGGTGATTGTTTTATAGTAATGACTTCAATTGCTCCATATTTTACAAAGTATACATTTGTTGATGTAAGTCTGATTACACGCCGCAAAGTACAGTCGCAACCAAAAACCAAATAATATTATAAAGATAATATGAATACAAAATATATCTACTATTGATATATACAAATAACCAGAGGTTTTTTTTTCTAATATTGTCGTCACCATTAATATTAAGGTTTAAGATTATATGGCTTTTATTTTTATTTCATATTATCACGCCCGTAATAACCTTATGGGTAGGCAAAGTACAAAGGACAGCTAGCTCTGTTACCAACGTTTAGCCAAAATCTTAAAAGCTTCACTTGTAACTATTTGACTAACAACGTAACAAACTCTTGGTAGTCAAATTTATCTACTTCTAATTAATCATCTCATTTATTTTCACAAACCCAAATTATCAAAAGGATACCTAGAAGATTGCGTATCGGTTACTCTGCGAAAATAATGCCAAAAGCTAGGAACATTTACTTACATTCACCTACAGATACTGTCGACTGCAGAGATCGCAATAGCTCCCTCGCACAAGAAGTTAAGCCTAACTGCTTCAATCTCAACAGTTGAGTTCTTATTCGTCTTTCTTAATTAATCAATATAAACTTGAAATGTGCCAAATTTCAACGGTTTTGCATAACATATTGTAAGTTATCGCTGTAAGCCCGTTGAATAACTAGAGAGATCAGAAGGATTTGGAATGAATGTATGCATACTTATCAATTAATAATTTTTCATCTGACTCCAGCTCAAATTTGTTTCTGGCTGAATGTGGTTTAAGAAGATTGCTACTCCATAGACTTAGTCTACCCCTTCGAGTAAAGCGGTCGTATTACTCTACACGCATAGTATACTATATAACAATTGTCCGCACAACAGTACATGTCCCGTATATACATTTCGTTCTTGTCAAAACCATCAATACTAATCATACCGAGTGAACAGCCATGCACGTCGGGTTTATGGGCAATCAAATAGATATAATTACAGAAAGGCTAATAACACGCTAGGATATGACTGATTGTAATGACTAAGCTTGAAGTACCATCGCATAGATATCTCAACGACCACAATCCCCTAAAAGCAGAGCCCTATAATCCATAAGCTCCTTCAAACACTTTTACCGAAATATAAAAAAATTACATAGGTCATAGGTATTTATATCTAATCAAATACTTAAAAATAAAATTCTCTTCTCTAGCTTTTAACAAGTGACGAACTTTCCATATAAAATTCATCACCTATTTCAGCGTTCACCTATTTCAGCTTTTTTAGCGTTAGAAGTAGTTAATGTCCGTTCTCAAGGTCGTCACTACCTCTCTTTATACCAATTATATTAAAATCGTTTCTGCGGTTTTGGCGTAAAAGCATAACAGACAAGAGTTACTTTCGCATGTAGGTATATTAATAACCAGAGATATAATTATTTAATCAACACTTCCTCAGATCAGAATGTTCGAACAAACAAACAAAAAAAAAATATATATTAAAAAATCTAGGCGTTCAATAGAATCTTATTATTTCTAATTGTGTGTGAAGATGTCTGAAACAGGTTTATAGATTTTATGGTTTAAAATAATAAAAAGAAAAAAATCTTAAAAAATCTAAGTACTTTATTATTAAATTAGATTTAATTAAACTACATAATTAATAAAAACATAAATAAAAGCACTTGTCCTCAAACTACGTAAATCTAACTTACACAATTCATAAAATAAAATAATGTAAACGTGCATTTTTGAACGTAAAATAAACATTATCAACTACGAAACTTGTTTTTCACATTTCTGTTAAATAATATATTTTAAACGGACATACACACAAACCGAAAACATATAGATATTGATACCAATAACTAATTAATTTAATTTACTCAATAATGAAAATATTTTAGTCAAGTATTATACCAAAGTTGGCCTTCATTTACTAGATTTTAGAACTAAGTTAGGACTCCGGGATTCTAGTACCTAGATATAAGAATTTTAGCATAGCACAGCATCTCTCATAAGTAAAATCAGGAAAGCTATATAATATCTTAATACCCAGCCCAGTTTTATTTTTGGCTGAATGTGGTTAAAGTGGCCTGCTGCCCCTTTGACTCTGCCTACCCCTTAGGGGATTATGGGCGTCAAGTTATGTTTCTTTTTGCTTTTTTTAAGATATGATGTAGACCAAAGGACAAAACTTAACAAAAAATAAATAACTTATAAAAATGCCAATAAATATGAATTTTCACACTGATATCACGTAGCTAAGGACTTCGTTAACCAAAAATAAACAACTAAAACTTCAAACAAAATTACAAACTAGGTAAAGATAATATAAACCCTTCAGTAACCAATTTGCACTTCACTAATTATGAAGTAATTATACTAACTTTAATCGAATTATTATATTATTGGGGCGTGAATATGGAACATACATTAAAATTGTTAGTCGCAACGGCGACATTAAAATTATGAGGATCCTTTAAGTATCATTAATGATAAACTTACTACAATTCGATTTTGTATTATTATACTACATTATGATAAAAGTAGACATCGTAGTAGTACACCTTTCTCTACAAACTACATTGACCACAGACGCACCCTTATCAATTAGTCGTAATCGTCGTTCGGCTGTGAAAACGGAAGTGTCGGAAGTCGCATTATTAATAAATAATAAATAAATTCACCAGACTGACACACCAATTCCCTATTTCCAAACTAAGTTTACGCTTGTGCTATGGATACTAGGCGAACGGATAGACATACTTAAATACGTTTATAAACATTCATGACTCGAGTACAAATGTTCATGTTCATCACACGAAACAGCATAACAGCACTAAAAGCAGCAAGCATTTGTTTTTTTTTTTTTGTTAGTCATATCAGACTTTTTAGCCACAAGATATTTGAATTCTCACGATTAAATCCAATTGATTACAATAATTCTTAAAAAAAATAGCAATAAAGATTACCTACTATTCCGATTCATATTTTTTGAGGCAGTTTTTTCTTTCATCTGTAAAATTTTGTCAAACGCATTCACGAGGTTTTCACTGCCGAACGGCGTTGTAAACAATGTTCCGATGGTAATATATTAAGAACCACTGCTTTCTTCAGTGGGAAATTCAGGAAGTATTTCAGTATAAATATTTGAAGGTCGATTTAGAAACTCAAATACAAATAGGGAACGCATGACAAGTATTCTTGAAACACTAAAATTATTTTAACATTCAAGTACATAATGCCCGGAGTTTTAATGATAAACAAATAAATTATAGTATAAGTTGGATGCTAAATAATACCGACACACTTAATTAATACCACATAAAGGAAAAAGTAACTATTATAGAATTAAAGTAGAAGGGGCATGTCACAAATTGAAGCCAAACTCACACAAATACGCCACTAATCACATACTACACACGTAAGCAATGAGCAGCATTAGTTATCCTGTTTAAGTAACAGCTTATCTCATTAGTGTAGGACTAATCAGAAACATACCTACAACTTTTGAAAAACAGTTTAGTTTACTATACCTACCTCTAAAATAGTAGTTAAGATCTTTCGTAATCCAAGATCAAATGTTGAGGACATTTTTCTTGTTGTCAATAGATGGCGTCGTATTTTTATTGGAGCATCAGTATAAATAAGGTGTACATTTAGACACAAGCAGTCTACGCGTAGTCTTGCTTCACAACGCAGTATTGTGGCATCACTGCCCCGCCGACTTAGCACTTTCCTTAATATTTGTCCCGTCTATACAATCATACTCACACCAAACAAAGCATTATAGTCTAAATTGGAAGCTCAATAATACCCAAACAAGTATACTCAATAAAGACAAGTTAAACTTCAAATAAGATGCTAAGTGCTAGTAACTATCCAATGTAGCTTTGACCAAATTAAATTTAGATATCATAGTTCGATATAGTCTTGAGTGGCGTGAAGGCACCGAAATGCAAAAATAATTACGTGTCTAGAAAAAATCTAGGCCATCTTCAATAGCCCTACATGAAGCCATGTGCCATCTTCAATAGCCCTACATGAAGAGCGTATCGATTAAAAAATGGATGGATACATTTAATACGTTGCACCTTTGGGTTACATGGCACAATACAAATCTCTGTAACAGTCCAGTTTCAAATAAGTTTACCTTTTTTTTTTTATAGAAATGAGAAAAACTATTAAATTACAACTATTGCCCATTCGCACGTTAACGACACAGTCTTAGCATGTTATGAATACATTGGTTTTAATGTTTACTGTATAGAAGTGATCAGAATCTGATGTGTATCATAAAATGTCAATTGCGCAGTTTTCCACGAGCCTTCCCCAGCTTTCTGGCCTTCTCCAAAGCTATCTGAATATCAGCTATGCTCTCAGACTTCGGAGGACGATGATCATACGGCGTAGCCACTTGAGTAACCTCAGCAGTGTCAGTATCAATTATCTCATTGCTAATCAGGAGCATTCCCAAATTCAGCTTGATCGACGTCTGTCCGTCCCTAAACATAAGGTAGATATTCGCTTGATCGAGCACTTTCAGCGAGAACTGGTCATTGAGTTTCAAAGCCTTCATCCGAATGTGGAACGGCTTGAACTCTTGGAGTAGAGCCTGAGCCTTCTCCTTCAGAAAATTCTCCAGTTCAATAGCAAGCATGTCTAAGTTGGGCTCCTTCTTGCTCTTGCTGCCGGGGTCCAGCTTATCGTCGTCTTTGCGAGTGCGGAGATACTCTTCCAGACACGCGTTTGGTCTTACGCAGACATCTACAAAGACTGGCTGGAGGACAGGAGGCTCGTTCAGAGTGTGCCATTTCCATCGGCCTGGAGGGCCAATTTTGTCGTCAAACACCATGCCTTCAGATTGGTTGTATTTTAATCTGCAAAAGGAATGATTTGTACATTTATCGTACCGTCAGCAACATCTTTCTAACGTTGTTCCGTCCTAGCCAGGATTCACTTATGTTGTGGCCCCAATATCGTGATATTACGAAAATTGAGTCTATCCTGTGTACCTTCGCGGTATTGCCATAGTGCGGTCGCGTTGGGTAAGAAAGTATTACCCTACTCAACCAGGCTTATTACATCAGCGGTCCTGACCGCTGCAATGAAGGAATTCCTATATAACCCATAGAGGAACCAGACAAATCGAATCAGGGTAACAAAAATATAACATTTATTTCTTAAAGTGCAGGATACTTCACGATGTTTCCTGCCAGCTATGAAACAAAATGAATGAACATGATTTCAAAATCGAGAGATGAAGAACGAGCCCTTACTGCTGAGCTACCGCCGTTTAACTGTAGGGTCCATAAAACAAATCGAATTGCACGCAGGTGGAGCCGCTAGCAAATAATACGAAAGGATTATTATTACGAGATAATATAAATGCTAATTAATCCGCAGACTAGTCCGTTAAATCGGCTACCAATTGTTGGTCTTCATCATAATTAATTAACAAATTTTGATTACAGTTTCGCTGCAAACCGAATTAACACCAATAAGAGTATCTATGAGCATGGATTTTAGTAGTTTTGATTTGATTTGAAATTGGATTTCAAATTGCATAATAATTACTTGGTTTCGTGGCCAGCACAAAAGGATCGCGGGTTCGAATCCCGCTAGGGGAAAATGTATTTAGTGATAAACATGGACTTTAGTACTCGAGTCATGGATGTTTATAAACGTATTTAAGTATATCTATATGTTCGCCTAGTATTCATAGCTTAGTTTGGAACTAGGAAGTTGGTGTGTCAGTCTGGACAATTAATAATTAATATTATAAATTAACGCGTGGTATCAGCACTGTTTGCCCTACTGCTAGACCAGTCAAAACTGTAGCACCAATCACGTTAATGCAAAGAAATGTTAGTAAGAGTCTGATTCCGTTGCATAAATTTGGGCTGTGATGGTATTTTAAAACTGTGATATCTCCTAAGATATTGCGATGTGATTCTCTTATGTGCTTCTATGTATACCAGACATCAAAATATCATTATTATTTGTTAACTAGTTAAGGCGTGAAAACGTTACAACCACCGTTTATACAGGTCGCGCTTGGCGATGATCAATTCTGCAAACAGAGTTATTACTGAGCCACTTGATATATTTTTTGTGCCTAGTGTGGTCATCCATCCTAGTTGGAACCACAACCGGGGTTGCTTAACCTGCGTTAGCGCCACGACCTCTAAGTAATTGAGCTTGTCACGCACTCCTTACCTTCATAAAGTTTCAGCCAATTCAACTGATTGGTTATATTATAACATTTTATATGTGATTCTTAAGATTGATATAACTTTTTTATTTATGAACCGATTGAAATGAAAGAAACACCAAATGTTAAGTGGAGTAAACCACAATACTTTTATGAAAACCGAATTCAAATCGGTAAAGCCGTTTCTGAGAATAGCGTAAACAAACGTACAAACAGACAAAAATTCTAAAAATCATTGTTTCGGGTCCTCTTGCCTTCATAAAGCCCCCTATAACACATAGTTTTTCTTTTATATCTCCCACATACAGACTGACACCAGTTACAATTTTATTATATGTATAGATATGACAGTAACAACTGATATCCAACCGTTAGCAAACAAAACAATCATTATTACGAGAGATTCTTACTATAAACTTGATGGGTTTATGGCAAGAAGCTGTTAGATTCAGCGACTCAATCAGAGTAAGTCATTTTCATAGAAACGACCACTTTACAACTAAATTGGTTAAATACATACATTAATTTCATAGCCTTCATAACTTTCACAGTTTCCGAAATCAATTTCGTAAGGAAAAACGGACTCTTCAGTAAAACGGATTTTTTCACTAGGCTCTAAAAGCGAAAAATACGCTTGTACAATAAGTTATAGTATTTAGTGACGAAGTAAATAGTCATCTTAACTTATGAACATTTGCAACACCAAAGGTAGCATGAGTGTGCTGTTGACGTTTTTATTAACAACTCAATCAAGTTGATTCAGCTTTGCGATCTCTAGTAGGGATTGAAATTGATTGGTCTTAGTATTCAAATATTTAGTAAACTTCCAGAAAGTCTACTAGCATTACCTTCACATAAGTTTAAATTGTGCATTAAAACGTTTTTAATAAGTAAGGGTTACTATAATATTGAAGACTTCCTAAATGTTAAGCATATATGTTTAACTTCGTAATGAAGTGTTCACCTGCAGTATTGTCACCTTGTAAGTGAAGAAATTGTAAATTTTGGCATTCAAAAGAGTAACTATAAAGTTTCTTGCCGGTTTCTTCTCGATAGAGTCTACCTTCCAACCGAAAAAGGCATTAACGGTGGTAATGCTTTTTTTCTGTTTAAATTGACTAATCATAAGTGCCTTTTGAAGCCTATATAAATAAAGAGATTTCGAATTTGATTTGGAAATAAGCGGCATTAAGGCTGGAGCCTTAGATTAAATTGATTTAAACACAGCTTACATTTAGCTAGGTCCTTGCTGGATGCATTGCAATCCCTAAAGTCAATACAAATGCAAATCTGTTAGCGCAACGCTACCAGTGAAAAAATGGGTCAAAAGAGTAATTAATTAAAAAAGTTAAAAACAAAAGTTTCAAAGATTTAAAACGTATTTTCGAGACGTATCTTAATAATCTTTCCTCGCGAAATAAATTCAGCTGATGAATAACAGAAACACGAAAGTGGAAGACAGAAATGTGAAAGTTTTGAAATGGCAAATTTTTCATTTGGGATTTATCTTGATCTCTGTTTCAATGATTAATTTACTTGGAACTTATGTTTCGACATGGCAATAGAAAATTTAGCTTTCGGGTTTAAAAACAATTTTTCTCCTCAAGCGATCATAATATTCTATATGGTATTTATATGGAAAAATAGACTTTAAAGATATCATTTTTTTTGACTGTCAAAATCAAACTAAACAATCTTCCGCCAATCAGTGTCAAAATATAGATCCGCTAAATCTGAGAGCGAATCAGTAAGAAGCTGATTTAAAGTTATTTTGGCTAAATGATTCCCAAAAGAACATCATCAGTATAATTAGACGTCAGGGCACATCGATGTGATTTTGACGAAATAATACTCCAATAGATACTTTCAATTGCTTAGGGTCAACACAAAATTGAGTGTTACCTTTCGTTTCCATAATGGTCGTATACAACAGCATTTCCTTGATAGTCGAACGAAGCCAGTACAGTAACAGGCAGCTTTTTACCAGCATCTGTATTGTCTCCAGAGCTATATACGACATATCTGAATCCATCATTCGATTCTGTGAAAAAAATAACTCTGTTTTCTCGACAACAGTTGGAGTGAGAGAAATCTATGAGTCCACTCAGTAATTTATGTGCAGTTCATATGCAGACAACACTGCGGCTACTACTAAACTAGTCATTACTACATAGGTATATTTAACGTATTAGTCACGTCTGCAATCCCGAAGGGGTGGCCAAAGTCCTCTATGGATTCTGCCCAAATTGTGAAAAAATAATAACAACTGGCTAGCTCGTCGCCCCCGTAATCATAAAAACAAATTTTCCAAAAAACATTTAATTTTGTTGACAAAAAAGTGTATTTAACTACCTTGTACGAAGTAACTTTACATAACATAACATCACTTCCACATAATCCCTAAAGGGGTAGGCAGAGTCAAAGAGGCAGCAGGCCCCCTAACCACATTCAGCTATGGAGGTTAGATGGAAAGTTGTGAAAAAGTAACAAGTGGCTAGTTTGTCGCCTACATAATCACATACCCAAAATCCGATATACCATTAGTCGCCTTTTACGATATGCTAGGCAAGAAACACAATTGGCACATTATTTTTAAGTCAGTTTTGTTTTGTACTTGAGGAATGCCTTTACGCACCGTCCAAGTAGACCTGAGTAAGAGCCTACAAGGGTGTGTCGGGCTCGGAACCGGCTGGCAACACCGGTTCCACTACCGACTAAACCTCAAGGCTGCCATTCTTTGGGCGTTTAACGCAAAACTAACGGGATCCCCACTGTCAGGATTCATCTGGAAAACGCTCTACGCAGCGCGTGCTCCCGCCTGGCGGCCCATCTCGAGGGAGTGAGATTCTCCCCCAGAACACCTAGAGTGGTGTGTGCGACAACACATACAGCTGTGTACATTAGGATACTAATGGACCGGCTGTAACACACGAGCAGTCGCCTTCTCTGGGGACGATTGGGGGCTAGAAGGCTCCCCCGCTAGCCCCCACGACCCCAAAGGCCCTTTTAGTTGCCTCCTACGACAGGCAGGGATACCTCAGGAGTATTCGGAGCCTTCCCTGCAGCGCGCTAATTTTTCATTTTTTTTATGTCCTAAACCAACATGGGTAACTAGTAGTATCTACATAATACCTTTAGTACAATAATAGTCCAAGGCCAAACAGCCATTTTTGTAGAATAACTTCCCGCTGCCATCCTCCTGGATCTCCGCTAGTTTCTCACCAGATACGTAGTTCAATATCCTCTTCGTCTTGTGGCGTTCGAACCAGTCGAGTTTCGGATTCGCTGGTACCATTTTGTAAATGTTCATCTAAAGCAATCATGCATAACATACTATTACTAAAATCCCTAAAAAGTAGGCGAATCCGCGAAGCAACAAGTTTAAAGCACATAACGGACCGGGTGTAACACACTAGCAGTCGCTTCTCTGGGGACGATTGAGGGCTAGAAGGCTCTCCCCCTAGCCCCCACAACCCCAAACGTCCTTTTAGTTGCCTCCTACGACAGGCAGGGATACCTCAGGAGTATTCGGAGCCCTCCATGCAGGGCGCAGCTCGTCGCCTTACTAACCCAGCCTAAAACAATCATCATAAGTTTCTTCCTAAGTTACATTAAAAACTGTTGTTTTCCTCATCTACTAAAACCATTCTTTTTACGACAAAACTGATAAACAAGCGTATTAATATTTATCGTCATCACTGTGCCTATAAATTATTGTTACACAAAGTATGTTACTCACACGTGACAGATCTTTCAAAGGTTTTGTTCATTTACTGCGTCGACTGCTCAAGGGACGAGAGCGCAATAAACACTTTATGTCCTCCGCACCCGTTGGTGTGGAGGACATAAAGTGCTTAGTAGATTTTAAATTTTTGGGTAGAATTTAGACTCCAGTACTAGCAGTCACCGAACGAAACGCAGTAGCTGCTATTGGTCCGAGAACTGGCAGCAATTTTTGAGTAGGTATTGTTGAAGCAAGCTGAAAACTTGTCTCATGCTTCTTCTATTATACCCCAACGCAAAACTATAGACCTGCCTGGTGAGTAGCTTATTTGGGTTTGATTAAGATAGAAAAAACTCTCTCCCAAAATCAATAACCGTGAGTGCAAGTCAAGCTCAATTGACACTCAAAGGGAGTACTTGCCGCCCTGGCCATTTACTGGTGAGTGCATGTTTATAAACAGTCACTCACCCTCCGCATTATTTTTGTAGTCGGCAGCAGCGTCCAACCCTTCTCAATAAACTCCCTGTTTGACAGCATGTACCGGATTACACCCTTCCCCTGCGACCTGTCGTCCTAAAAGGATAAAATCAAAAACTTTTATAACAACGCCAAACAAAATTGGGTAAAAGGTATCTATTAAAAATTAAAATACTTGAATTAAACTGAGCACTTTGACAAAGTAAGTCCAGATTTTAAAAACAAAAGGGAATATGGTAGGCTCATAATATATTAACGGCACTACAAATTTTAAATGGTTCTTCCATGCCAAACATTGAAAATCAAAAATAAAACACTCTACACTAGAAATCAAAGGTTTGGAATTTTTTTAAATATAAGTAAAAAATAATCTTACAACTTCAATTTTGCTTTTGGCTTTCTTCATTTTATCAGAAAGCGCTATCGAAGCCGGGGTCGTGCTAGGTGTACCGAATTTGGGTTCCGGACAAACTGGAGCTGCTTTGAACAGCATCGGCTGCACAGATCCCGTGTCCTCGCCCTTGCGAGGCTCAATAGGGACAATCCTAGTTCCCTTAATCATTTCTTTCGGCTCTACGTCCTTATTACCACACTCTATGATACTTCCTGAAGCAGAATCGAAACCCTTCAGTTCTTTCAAATTAATCGACGGCAAATCATCAATTTTCGGGACGATCGGCGGCTTCTCCGGCGACTTAGTCGGCTTGGTCTCCTTGTTCATCATGTTTTGCTTCATCATCTGAGCCATTAAATCAATCTCTGGCAGCTTTGCTTTCTTCGGTGCTTCTTCTTTAGCCGGTTTTGGCTTCTTCTCTTCTTTTGGAGATGGCGGTTTCTTTTCCTCCTTCGGAGGCTTTTCTTTAACAGGTTTTTCTTTAATCGGCTTTTCTTTGACAGGTTTTTCTTTGACTGGCTTTTCTTTGACCGACCTTTCTTTAGGTTCTTTTGATTTCTTTGGCTCCATCAATTTAGGTTTATCTTTCTTAATTTCAATATCAGCTGCCGTTTCCTTGAGTGGTAGTAGCGAAGGTGGAGGTGCCGGTTCCTCTACTGATATCTCTTTCTCTGAAGTGGTCTCCTCCCACTTCTTATCAGCAAAATATTTGCAAACACATGTAGTTGGGAACATGTAATCTTCCGAACGCTTCTCAGACTTGAGTCTCATTAGTACTTGCTCCAGTATGTCTTTGCTTTCTGTAATATTTTCCAGCGAATCTATGGATGGGAAGTAACCGATGTCCGGTTCGCGTATTGTCAATGGCGATTTCAATTCATGCAGTAGGTTTGTCAACTCATCCGTAGCAGGAGTTTTCGAATACACTTTATGCTTGCACGTTTCTCTTTCCAATATAGTAAATAGGAACTGTTTCACTTTACACAGCCATATCTTGAATCTCTGTTGTCGTGCGTCGTCCTCAATATTTTCACTTATTTTGTACCTATCTTGTAAATATTCACAGCGTCTACATTTTCCTTGGGTTGTGTACCGTTTGCAAATATCACATACGGCGCCCATAGTCACATTTTTTCTTATAGCTTTAATTTCGTCTAGGAGACTGCGAATTCTCTGGACTAAGTCTTTGCATTGATAGCACCTAGTCCTGTATGGGCCTGACGAGTGATAAATTAGTGGTATTAGTATATGCATCCTCTACATGGTGTCATTCAATGTATACTCGATAACTATGTAAAAACGAACAGTCTCAAGAGTTCATCATTACCTCTAAAACTAGGTGATCAAGTGGTACACCCCAGATCCAAAAATAAAAATGTTTAAAGGAACTTTCCTTAGTATTTAGAAGAGTATATTTAAGTAGTTATACCCAAGTGGGTATAATAAAATATGATAAAAAATATTTGTTAGTTACTTAGTTATTTAAAGTAAAAGGATGTCATCTGGCAAAAAGTATTTATTAACTGAGGTTTAACTTTTATATCCCTTAGATAGATAGACCAGAATTGGATCATGGATCACTGCACACCTTGTGGTAGCTTCGTAATACGTACTTAGTATGTAAAAAATCCCACTAGTATAGACACAGATGATGGTATAGGCTCCAACCTACACCCCTTATGTATAAGACGCGTGTTTTTACACTTAAGCTATCATTGCTCTAAACAGGTAAATTATATACAATTATGCGGCAGAAATTACATTGATTTTTATAATTACATACACTTAATTTTCTATACTCACATTGTTCAACGGTGTTTGCAGGTACTTTACTTTTTTGTGTTGTACTTAAGACCACGGTGTCAACTTTCTTTGCATCAGAAATCTTTTTCGGTGCCTAAAACAAATTTAGTTGAGGTAAATTTTCGTGAATTTGATTCAATTCAAAATGTCTTTATTTAAGTAGGAATTTAAAAAAAAAGCACTTATAAATCGTCAATTTACAAAATCTTTAGAGCAATGTGAATCTACCACCTGTTCGGAATGCTGATTCTACCGAGAAGAAACCGGCAAGAAACTCGGTAGATACTCTTTTCAGTGTCAAAATATACATGAGTAATATACACTTTTTTTAAAGTTCTAAACCAAATCATACAATTAATGACTGTGGGAGATGACATATTATGATTACAATAAAAGTGTAAGATTAACCAGAGCAGACCAGCCCCCAAAGGTGGCACCTGTGCACAAGCATGACGTATGTGTCAGCCATCGTTTCACTCAACCATATCAGAGGGAATGTAACGACCCGCCACATAACGCCACCACCCCCGAGGCAATTAAGTGAGCATGACTACTCAGGCTATCTCAGCAATAAATAAAAAAAAATCAAAAAGAAAAAAGGTCACAAATATCCAACATCAGCCACTAACCATAGGAAAAGGTCTACAAGATTCAGACTACACTATTAAAGATTTTACATTAGATCCCAATGGAGATTCATATACCCAAGCAGTCATATCGTTCAGATAATCGTCAGTAGTATAATAACGTTTTTGTAATAAGGTATTTTTAATGTACTGTTTGAACTGAATGAGAGGCAATGTTATGATACTTGCGGGAATTGAATTATAGTAATTTATACTTTGTCCCATAAAGCTACGTGACAACTTTTGAAGTCTGAAACGTGGTATTGCTATCTTAAACTTATTTCTTGTATTTTTATTATGCACATCACATTTTTTAGTAAACAAATTGATATTTTGATGCACATATAAGATGCAACTGTAGGTATATGCACTGTGAGGCAACAGTGAGAATCCCAATTTGCTTGAATACCTCCCTAAAAGAGTCTCGAGCATTTAGATTGTAGATAGACCTAATAGCTCGTTTTTGAAGAAGAAAGATAGTCTGGATTTCTGCTGCCTTTCCCCAAAGAAGAATACCGTAAGACATGAAGCTATGAAAGTAGCTGAAATAGACCAGACGAGACGTTGCAACGTCTGTAAGTTGTCTAATTCTCCTAATCGCAAAAACATCTGAACTAAGCTTCCGGGCAAGAATAGAAATCTGATAATTCTACTGCAGCTTTGAGTCTAGATTAATACCTAAAAAAAACAGGCCGATACGACTAATTCCAATTTGTTGCCGTCCAACTTTATGTTTACATCTACTTGTCTTACGTTTGGAAGAACAAAATTCACACATTTTGTTTTTTTTGCATTAAGCTGTAGGTTATTCACTGTAAACCAATTTAAGACCATCGAGAGAGTATTATTTACGTCATTAAAATTATTTTTACTTCTATCAATGATAAAAATGAGCGATGTGTCATCAGCAAATAATAAAATTTTACATAAGTCTTTAACACAGAATGGAAAATCATTAATGTAAATTAAAAATAGGAAAGGGCCCATAATAGATCCTTAAGGGACACCCATGGTAACCTTCGATCCTGAAGAAAGAGCTCCGTTAATATTAACTCTTTGATTCTGGAATTAATGTATGATGCAATTAGTTCCAAAGCAAGATCTTTGACTCCGTAATGGTCCAATTTACAAATAAGAGTCTGGTAATCAACACAATCAAATGCCTTGGATAAATCACAGAATACACCAAGAGCATTGAGTGCGTTCTCCCAGGCCTCATATATATGTTTTATGAGCGCAATTCCAGCATCAGTTGTGGACCGATCTCTGGAGAAGTCATACTGTTCCAAATGTAAAAGTTTATTTTGTGTAAAGTGAACTAACAATTGTCCATTAATATTTTTTTCTAAAACTTTACTAAGTGTAGGTAAAATTGATATAAGTCTAATATTATTAGGGTCCTATTTACAACCAGATTTGAATAATGGTAAGACCTTACTGTGTTTCATCAAGTCCGGAAACACACCACAATCAATACAAGAATTAAAGATATTCGCTAAGTACGGTGCAATAATAGGAATAATATGATTAATATGCTTTATGGAAATACCAAACAGTTCACAAGTATTTTTCTGTTGCAGAGATTTGAAAGTACTTATTATATCATTGGTACCTATGTGTTTAAATTTTTAAAAAACTGTCCTTTTAACGGCCTACCAGCTGTGTCCGCGGTTATAAGTATAGGCGACGCCTGCTGTCCCTTTGACTCTGCCCTAATAAAAGTTAAATCAAGCATTACTACGTATTGTAAATATTTTTATGTAGGTACATACATACATACATACTTAACATCACGCCCATAATCCCCAAAGGGGTAGGCAGAGTCAAAGGGGCAGCATGCCCCTTCAACTACATTTACCCAAAAATAAAGTCAGGCTGGGTTAAATGGAAAATTGTGAAAAAGTAATGACAAGCGGCCAACCAGTCGTCTACACAATCACACACCCAAAACCCGCTATACTATTAGTCGCCTTTTACGACATGATAGGCAATAACCACAGTTGGCATATTCTTTTTAAGTCCCAGACCAACACGGGATAATGGGCTGGGTTGGATGAAAAGCTGTGAAAAAGGAGTGACAAGTGGCTAGCTCGTCGCCTACTCAGACACATACCCAAAAGCCCGTAAACCATTAGTCGCCTTTTACGACATGGTAGGCCCAGGTGAATTGCTAGACCCAGCATTGCAATCCCTAACCCTGATCCTATAATAGGCTGGTTTTATAGTCACGTTAACCCTTCCCGCGGGCTGCAAGCGCGTTTCGTAAGACCGTATTGTAATCAATACGTGATCCCTGCCTACCCCCATGGGAAAAAGGCGTGACATTATGTATGTATTGAAATCAACGCAGGCATTTTTACTATGAAACGGTATAACTATTGTGATTTATTTAGGTGTTTGGTTTTATTTTTACAATGTTTTCGTATCTATATAATAAGATAGCTATGGACCTGCACGGAAACATCAGGATCCTTGGACTTCTCCTTAGAAGACTTTTGGGTGTAAGTCGACGGTGCGGAGCCTCTAAAGTCAGTCTGGCACTGTCTCTTCACACTGCTGCTCAGCTCCAGCGAAGAAGACTCCTTGCATTCTTGACAACATCTCTCGTTCCTGTATAAGACTGTTCTGAAAATTTAATATAAAAAAGTAGTTCGAATACTTTTGAAATCTATGAGAACTCTAACTATAATAAGTAATAAATAAATATATAAATATCCGACTACATCACATACATTGATCTGACTCCGAGGTAAGTAGCTTAAGCACTTGTGTTACGGATACCAGAATCAACAGTGGTATTACAAATAAACAAAACAAACACAAACATAACATCACGCCCATGATCCCCGAAGGGGTAGGCAGAGTCAAAGGGGCAGTATATACCCCTTCAACCACGTTCAGCCGAAAATAAAGCTGGGCTGGGTTAGATGGAAAATTGTGAAAAAGCAGTGACAAGCGGCTAACCTGTCGCCTACACAATCACACACCCAAAATCCGATATACCATTAGTCGCCTTTTACGGCATGCTAGGCTCTTGCCTAACTTGACTTAAAAAGAATATGCCAACTGTGGTTCTTACCACAGTTGGCATATTCTTTTTAAGTCCCAGACCAACATGGGACAGTGGGCTGAGTTGGATGAAAAGCTGTAAAAAAGGAGTGACAAGTGGCTAGCTCGTCGCCTACTCAATCACATACCCAAATGCCCGTAAACCATTAATCGCCTTTTACGACATGCTAGGCAAGAACCACAGTTGGCACATTCTTTTTTTTTTTTGTCCCAGATCAACATGGGCCACGTCCCAGACCAACATGGGACTACAATTTATTACAAATATATACTTAAATATTGGATATAAACACCCAGACACAGAACAATCACAAGTATTCATCATACGAATGTTTGTCCTGGGTGGGGCAGGGTCACTACCGAATGCGCAATCGAGCCAGACAAAAATAATAAAATAGGTGAACTTTGTTTATTATTTGGCTCTGCACGGTTTGTGCATTGGCCACAGACGGTTAACTTAACCTTTATTCCAAGGACATTAGAGCAAATGTCTAGCTACTTATATTTTCTATTGCCGACTGCACTCAAGAAAATACGTTAGGAGTGCTGTCTCCAAGTGTTGCGCGTGCACTCGCCATTGAGCTACTGTCACACATCTTTTGTTTTTTTAGTATTTGAACCCAACTTACCCAATACTCACGGACCCTAAGGCTAAAGCTGAGTTGTATAGGTATGATGAAAACAATTTTTTATTATTTTCAGCACAGAAAGAATAAGAATTGACAGAAAATAAAATAACAATTCATTAATGGTTAAACATTTACTGCCAATTCCTTGATCTATACCACGGACTAGTAAAAGAAGAAGGACTCCACGCTTATACATGTGTGAGTGAGATACTTACTTGTGGATACCATAAATCGGATATCTGTCATTTGTAGCACTTATTGTGTCAGTGTGTGACCTAAGTTGCGTGTAAAGATGGATCACCTGAGGAGCTTCAATGTCTACTTAGTGGCGCGGAGTCCTTCTTTTTTACTAGTCCGTGATCTATACTAATGTAAAAAGCTGAAGAATATGTTTCTACGCATTAATCTCAGGAAATACCGGTACGAATTGAAAAAAAAAATTGTATGCTATATCTACTTCATTTATCATATCACGCGACGACACATTAACCATAAACGCGGGTGCAGGCACAGCCAATTATCTATAACTTGTCCTTTAACTGTATGAATCGATACAAATTAGCTAATTACCTACGTAAGTACATAATTATGTGAGGACGACATAATTGGCTAAATAAGTTAGTTTGCCCGAGGGAAATGCTAATCGATTCAGACTCTATTAAATTAGTCTCGTGTCCATAGACGTGTTTTATAATTCCGCCCTCGGGGTAGTAATTTTGTTGCCCCATAAATGCACTAATGAAAGACAGCCATAGCCTTAAAGGTTGTCTGGAAGAGCACCAACTTGTATTGAATTTTGTCTGCTTTGTATGATTTTCGTATGATTATAAAATGGTTTTAATGTTTTCCACTTGCTATAGACGCAAGCAATCGGACAAGTAGGTACCTCCCTACAGTCGGTGGAGTAGGTACCATTCCACACCTTGGAATTTGCTTACTCAGTAAGGGTAGGTAAACTTATTGTGAATCTCACTCTCATTCATAGCACTCATTATCTCCATTTCTGTCACAAAATACCACAAATCTCCGTCGATGGGAAAAGTCAGTGAGTCAATTTTGAAATGACCCGTTTTATTAGTTGAAGCAGTGAAAAAGTTCGTTCTGCTAGAATGAGATATATCATTGCGCCTTAGGATTTTTTTTGCATTTTAATAACAAAAGATGGATGAGCTGCTGAAACAGTATATAAATACTATTCATTTGAGAAATATTACTTTATAGAAGTTTAGAAATAAAATTTAAAATCATACCTACCAAGAAAAACTCCCGTGTGACGTGACAAAACTCTCATATCTGATCGGATTTAGGTGAATAGGTAGGTATAACTACAGACCTACATAAGCTTACAGACATGAGAGGAAACAAATAATTATACAATAATAATATTATGGGTGTATTAGATATATATACATAAAGATATATATAATTTAACGGCCTACGGGATGGCAAACTCAGTCATGCAAGGGCCTCTATCATTGACCATTTAGCTAGTTAAAAGTAATTAATTATTCATTTACAAACGCAGATCTGATTTGAGTTTACAAAGGTCTTTTCTTAAAGGTCTCATGACGGCCGTCCCTAATTATGGTAAAAAGCACAAATTATGAAAATAATTTATTATTCATGTTAATAAGTAGTAAGGCAATATAATGGTAATTCAATTAGATACCTGGAAGTGCTTTCACTCATTTTAAACCTAAAGCAGCATTTACTACATTTCCAATAATATTTCGTACAATAGCTTGGTCGCAAACTGTTTGAGACCCTTGACAAATAGACTTTTTAATTGGTTTATGAATACAATAATTACGTTACATTTTTCTTTAACAAAGAGGATTTATTTAGATATGAAATATTATATTTTTGTTATCAAGCCAATGGTAACATTTAATATAATTTTTAGGGCTGTCAACATTATTATTAAATGTCAGAGAATGAGTTCTAGCTCTGAGTACTGAAATTAATGGAGATGGCTTAACTACGAAAAAGTGAAGCCCAATTTGAGTGAGAAACAAATATGGCGCCTTTGTGTAGTGTCATTCTACTTATTTACATAGTAAAAGTCTCTGAACAATTTATTTATGACGATGGTTTTGACATCGTCATATATAAATTGTTCAGAGACTTATAGTAGGTATGTAAATAAGTGAAGTGGAATGACACTACACAAAAGCGCCATATTTTGTTTCTCACTTAAATTGAACTTCATTTTTTCGTAGTATATGCCATCTCCATTAGTTTTAGGACTCAGAGGACACTAAGTACTGACACTAAAGGACCTATGTACCACCGAACCGAGCGAGCATGACATTGACATTTGTCATACGATATTCGATTTCGAACTCAAAATATTTTGTAACTCGACGAGTGATTATTTTTAAATATCAATAATTGTGCCCGTTAACCAAATACCACGAAATGCCTATTCACAGAATAGCGACGTTCTCCAGCATGTTTCTGCAATGTAACCGCGCAAATCCAATGATGAAACAATTCAAAATTCATCAAATCAGCAGTTGTAGGTAATGTAATAGTTGTAATTTCTACGCAAATTGGTGTTGTTCGTAAACAACTCGAGTTAGCCAAGTGCCGTAATAAACAATCCTGAGTCACAAGGGCTTTTGCGTTACAATTTTATTGTTTATTATCTTTAGGAGTACTTAACTATTATTTCAGTGATGAAAAAATTGGCACTCCTACGCTAATGTCTGACCTAATTGTTGTTTCAATAAAAATAAACAATATATTTGAAAACAATGTGTACTTTACTGCGTATTTACGCTGTCTTATGTAGTAAATAAATATCAAGGTCAATTATAAAAAGTCCAGTCATTTTCACAAATAAAAATTGCAATTATGAGTATGTGGTCGGCCACGGCCTTGGTCAGCTAATCTTAATGTCTACATGAACATATACTGTAGACCTAGTACAATTCTACAGTAATTTCAGTCTGTCTATTTCATATACATTTTTAATGTGTAACCTAACCCCAGTTTTTGACATCATCTTGTAATTAAACATTTGTAACTAAGCCTACCCTCTGACCCTTTTTTGTTCACACAACCGTAAAACAATGAAGTAAATAACTAGAAAATGTATTTTTGAGATTAATGTAAAATGAAGACTTATTCATTTTCCTTTTTTGAAATGGCAGGAGAAAGGACATGTCCAAAAATGTATGGACCAAAAACCCAGAATCGACAGGAATGAAATGTATACCAGTGGATTGACATTGAAATATAATATAATGTTACCAAGGGGGCAACCCTGAAATCGTTATAGTATAGGAGCTAGGAGCAAAATAAAATAAGGAAAAAAATTCGTTTAAAACAATAATAAAATAAGTTTACGTCATGTTGTGGCTTAATATGACGTTGTTTTAATGTTGTATCACTTGTGATAATTATCATCAACACATTTCACAAGCAACAGCAACGTAATAACAACATCATATTAAATCACAACATAACACTTTGTTTTCGTATATATTTTTTTCTTTTGGACCATAGATACTACAATCGTTACAGTACTGTGTGTATTATTGGTAATTCTGTGGCTAAAGATTGCAAATATAAAAATAATTGGGTTGCCATGTTGTGGGTGAGAATATCGTTGTTAAACATTTATTTTCATAATGTAAGTCTTATCTAATAAGTTCTAATGATATTTTCTATAACAACAACGACATTCTAATCCACAATAACTTGTGTTACACATGAATGTACAAGCAAAAGAAATACTCTAACTTTTATACTTATTTTTGTTCTGATTTTTGCCCACCGTAAAAAAAAAAAGTAGCAACTGTGTATTTTTTTTATTTGCAATCCTTAGCTACAGAATTACCAATAATACACACAGTACTATAACGATTGTAGTATCTATGGGCCAAATAAAAATAAAAAAACATTAAAAAAAAGATTTTTTTACTTATTTTATTTTGCTCTTAGCTCCTATACTACAACGATTTCAGGGTTGCCGCTTTGGCAACATTATATTATATTTAAATGCCAATCCATTGGTACACAGTTCATTTCTGTCGATTCTGGGTCATTTTTTGGACATCATCTTTATTATTTTTTTTTCGACATCTAACTCATTTTTTTTATTTCAAATAAAATCTATTCAGAAATAATGTACACTACTTTTAGTGTACATCAAATTTGTATCTTTATACAAAGATACTACAATAAAGTAAGTGACTTATCATTAGTCAACAATTGCATCATCAAATTTTTCTGATTATTTATTTTCACATTATAAGATGTAACTGTGTGAATTATTTAAGTATGGGCTGTAATTCCTATAATATTGAGCAGCCTCTTTGGAATTTTATTGAACTGACTATCAGTGGGTATGCCTTTCGCACCGTTACCCTCTACTTGGGGGTAGGGTGGTGTGTGGGACTCTTGGTGACCTCTGAATTGGAGGTCTTGCTCCGGCCAAGGATGGAGAATGGTTGGGGTATACCCACTTAAACCCCACGGTACCCCTCATCACACAAGTGGAGGGACATCATGGGTATAATTGAACCTTACTATAAGTAGATTTAAACTAACCAACTAACTTAAGTAGAGAGAATTGAATGCCATATGTCACAGTCCTTACACACCTCACTTGCTCCTTTAATATTCATGATTCTTTTTAGTATATGTTTTAAAAATTAAAATTTATATTAATAAAAAAATACTTCTTTCCAGATTTCTCACAGCTGAGCGTTCTAAACACACAAAGGTGCTTAAAACAGAAAAGGAAAAGTTTCGCATGTTTGTGGTGCAGCGATACATAGATTATGTCAAGAACTACACTAGAGTCTTAGAGGTTAGGTTTCCTACTGCAGTTAAGATGTATAGGTATGTACAAAAATTTGTTGAAAAACTTCTTTTTACCATTTGAATATGAATATGTATATGAACAACCTTATTTTTGTTTATCACACAAAACCTGAAAACTGTGTGTACAGAATTGATAATAGTAGAATCTAAATATTGCCATATTTTTTATACCATGTTAAATTTTTACCAAATAATATTAACTAAACCTTACATTAAGTTACATGCTACTAAAAACTCTGTATAATATTCTAAGACTGCTTAAACCCAATCTTATTCATTACCTTTTTTCTGAAATTATTGATAAAGCTATCTAAAAATTTGTAACTAAATTAATTGCGCAATTACTTACGTACATACATAAAATTACGCCCGAAATCCCCAAAGGGGTAGGCAGAGTCAAAGGAGCAGCAGGCCCCTTTAACCACATTTAGCCAAAAACAAAACTAGGCTGAGTTAGATGGAACCTTGTGACAAGTGGCTAGCTTGTCGCCTATACAATCACATACCCAAAACCCGATATACATTCAATTTCTCAATTACCTTTTCCCGCCCGTATTTAATAGCCCGTAATTCCCAATGGAGCAATCCCAAGCTGCAATGAGCTCCCTAAACCTCATTTAGCCAAAAACCTAATATGTCTCAATATTTCTATTTCCAGGGTATTCAGTGTGGGCATAAAAGATTTTTTGATAGACTTGAAAAGGTACATATCATTAAGGTTTAAAATTACCCGGGACCAGGGATTCACAAAGATGAGCCGTCAGGATATCGAGTTGTACCAGAAGATGCCGTCCGACATGTGGAGGATAGCTCCAGTGTTAATATTGTCTGCCATTCCTTTTGGCAACTATGTGATATTTCCTTTGGCGTAAGTAAGATATAATACTAAACAGAAATTGCTTATCTTAAAGTCTCAGAAAATTATGTCTTTGTTAGTTAATTAAGTTCACAAGATTATGATTATATTATCTTTGTTGCTTAAATTGTTTACCATTAAACACAGTTGGTTTTTCATTGTATTTTATTACATTCCTTATTGAGGCAACAAATTAGGGACAGGGTCATTTAAATAGAATGATGTTCTTAGTATGATAAATTCCATTGTAGCTGGCGATTATAATTAAAAGAAAGAAAGAAAAATCCTCATTAAACTAGCTTAAGTTTAGCATTATTCATAGTAACATAATAATAGTAATTTTATAATAGCTACAAATAATATAAATTGATTTGATTTAAAACATTCTTCTTAAGTATCAACATTATATACATTCTTAGGCAAGTCAGTTTTAATCATTCAAATTTGTATAATTTAATTTATTTCATTTCAGATTCTTGAAGCCGAAATCACTTCTCTGCTCTCATTTCTGGTCCATACAACAACGGCTTGAATTTTCGACACAAGACTTGACTGAGAGACTTAGGCACAATAAGCCAGTGTTCCGTTCCCTTCAGGCTAAACTAGACGCGGTAAAGGACGAAGTTCTGAAGAAGAAGTGGCGCAAAGTTGTAGCTTTGTTAGGCTCCGGGGTGCATCCAGCAGTGGAGGATATCCTGGCCTGCAAAGAACTATTCACAAAAGAGCCTTACAGTTTAAGCAGCCTATCTTATACTCATCTGGTAATTATTTTTCATTCCTATTAACACTTCATTACAAACTATTTGAAGTATCAGACCCATAATCCTCCTCCTATAGTTAATTTTATTGTGGTCTGTACAAAGCACAGCGACCAGGTCCACTAATATTATAAATAAGGAACTTTATCAGAATATTTGATCCTTTTTTACAAATACTCCAGTTTATTATACTTTTATTCATGAAGATATTGTATGTTGTTTGAACTTCAGTCAAGCGAGCATAAGCGCTAATTTTAGTGTTATTATGTTTAAGGATCGACTATTCTATTGTGTTCCTCTTACGTACGTATCGCAATACTCATTGTATGCTAATTCTATTCCAGGGTCATCTACTAAAAATGCACGGACTTCGTAAGACATTATTCAGAACGAACAAATTGAAGTACAGAGCTTTCCTGCTTCTGGAAATGGATAAGGCGATTTTAAGGGAGGGAGGTGTTGACGCTCTCAATATGGAGACACTACGTAATGCCTGCCTAATCAGAGGGTTGAACGGTAGTCATTTGTCCAACACCGATATGAGAGACTGGCTGCATAATTGGTTGCAAATATCTGAGAATTTAGACAAGAACTCTTATTCATTGATTCTGCACTGCCCAATATTTTTAGCTTACAACCATCCTCAGAATTGGGTCTTAATCTACTAAGGAGCAGTGTTACGATATGACAAACGAATAAATACACTCAGTGCCTAGGCAAGTACGCTTAGGGTTTGTAACTCTTGGGTTTTGCATTTGATTGAATTGACGAGTTAGTGCAAAGTAAATTATATTTTATCGTGTCAATAACATTGTTATTGTAGCGATACTGTCATTTAGATCTAATGTGAAACAATTGTTAAATTTAATCTGCCCACTATGTCATTTATTTATTTAATGACAACGTACAAAACATACATCAAATAAACGCATTACACTAACATGTGACAAATGAAATAAATTATTTGTATTTATGTTATATGATTGCTGTGATGCTGTTTCTGTTACAAGTTATCACGGCTTGCGGCATGTCATATGCGGCTACGAGCCGCCGTTTATAATGTACATGTGACAAAGTTGGTGATTCCGTATAAATTATTTATATTTGGATATAATTTAACGCACACAATAGTGACGAATAAATGCTTTTTAGTATTTCAATTATATGTAAATGCAATCTAAGTTTGGGTTTTGTATTATGAAAACATATTGACCATTAGATATCGCCAAATGTAATTTGTATGGTATTCTGTAGCCTGGCTGCTTATAAAGCTATTAAAGATTGTCATTTTGACATTTCACATAATAAGGCTCACATCGTAACTCATAGTTTTAATGTGAAAATAACAATCTCTATTAGCCGTAGAGATTGTCCTATAGCCTAATCGCCGTAGCCGAAATCGCCAAGGATGATGATGATGATGATGATGATGATGATGATAATTGTCTCCAATTACTCAACCCGCAGGTTGGTTATAAAAGGCTACAAGCTTATTAGCCACGGAGTACCATTTACTCAGGATGACATATAACAAATATATTGTTATTTATAAGTTTCTAACAAAATGTGAGTGTTGTTGTTAATATTTTATTACAGCTATTTTTGGACTGTTGTATTTAGATGTTTATTATTAATTACAGTATTTGTCTCTGTGAGAGACGGAAATTTAAATGGTGATCAATAGTCACGGCCTTGTTAAAAAGAAGGACTCCGCGTCATACTTTAGTGTGATTCCCCCCTTATGCATGTGTGAGTGAGACTGAGGGAGGCTAAATATCGGAAATTTAGAGCGCTTATGTCAAAGTTTGATGTAAGTTGCGGGTCAAGTTGGAGCTCCGCAGATACTTAACGTCTAGTTAGTGGCGCGGAGTCCTTTGTTACTAGTCCGTGTTAATAGTTTGTTAATTTTTGTGCTAAAAGCCAAGCTTACTGTGTGCAAAGTGCACTAGTTATGTTACCAATGTATTTTGTGACGCTATAAGCATGTTGCGATGCGCCTCTGCGAACATATACGAAATATACCTATTATGTTTGGTATTTTTTATTATTATTTCTTACTTCATTAACCCCTGACTAATATTACGATGCCTATCGATTTATTCATCTATATTATTCATCTGTATTTATAAAATATAGAAGACTAATATTTCATAGAATATAGATGGTAGGTATATTTGGCGGAATTCAGTTTTTTGATTTGAAATGAATATCGTCAACATCATTATTAAAATACCAACGAAAGACCTTTTAATACTTATGAATAATAGCTTAAGTTTCCAAGTTGCAAATACTTTATTGAACTCCCGTCAGCCTCGGCCTCAGATGCCTCGGCAAACCGTTACTAAAGAATAGCCGAACAAATTGAACAATTCTAAAGTTGAAAAATTTTGAGTTTGAAATAAGGCTGAATATAAGTTGAAAAAAGTGCGACATACTTAGATAGTTTGCCTATGTCCTAACTGGACGATGTCAGAAAATTTTCGGCAAAATGTCATATCATTTTGCGTTTAGCTTGTATTTTGAAAATGAATCGAATTGTGCTACTTTATATTATATTCAACACCGTCCTAATGGCGCAAGCCAAAAAGCCATATAGCAAACGCCAACAAGCTATATGGCGTCTCGAATGCGTATTGGGTGTGATCACCGACCCAGAATGTCCCATAGATGGTGGCTGGGCCCCCTGGGGTATATGGTCAGCCTGCCGGGGGCCCTGCGACGACATGGGTCATCGACGCAGGACGAGGCTATGTAACAACCCACCGCCATCCCAAGATGGGACCCCATGTAGCGGGCTAGCTGAGCAAACTGAAACGTGTTTCATCTCAAATTGCACCGTCGAAGACTTTCGGAAGCTGGTAGAAGGTGACGCGGTCAGAGTTCAGGCTTTACGCCAGCTCGAGACAGTGCCCGCTTTAATGGAGCGCTGTCTTCAAATGGAGTGCCCTTTCGAAGCCATCGAAGCAGCACTGGCCAACGACAACACGTGGCAACTGAACCCTGAAGCTCTTTGGAATGCGCTGCAGTGTATAAAGCATAATTTAGGATGTCCAGTTTTCGGAGAGTGGGGCCCTTGGGGAGCCTGGTCAGCATGCGGCGCGAGATGTGGCCCTGGTCTCCGATGGAGGCTCAGGCGATGCGACAATCCTCCTCCTTCAGATACTCACCTTATATGCGCCGGCGATCCTCTACAAGCTCAAAACTGCGATGGAGATCAATGCGCTCCTGACGATTTGGGTCCTTTAGACGACACCGGGCGCTGGAGTGAATGGGGACAATGGACAACTTGTACTGAGAAATGTGGGACCGGTATTAGACGTAGACGACGGACTTGTAATGAAGTTCACAGACAGCTGTCTGTGGGTGTATGGGGCACGCACTGTCGCGGGCAACACGATCAGCTAGAGATATGCGAAAACCCTGCTTGTGTATTAGACGGAGGATGGTCCGGCTGGAGCGCATGGGGGCCATGCTCGCAGACCTGCGGGGCTGGCCGACGATCCAGAACCCGATCTTGTACAAGGCCGATACCAGCCGGCGGTGGACAAAACTGCGTCGGACCTAGAACCGAAGTGGGCTCGTGTCATCTTACGCCTTGCGAAGTCTACTCTCATACTGTTGCAGTCCTGAACGGAGAGTCACATATGCAATTTGACTTTGTTAATAAGCGATCGTCGTTATTCCACTTCTATATCAGGTTTATGCCTCTCTCGCCTCATGGAACTTTGGTACGCCGTGGAACTATACACAGCCCTCACGTCCGATTGAGCTTGCAGAAATGGCATGTGTGTTTGGAAGCGTGTGGATCTGCGCATTCTTGTGATCTCCCACGGATCTGTTCGAGGGAGGTCATCGAACCCGCGATTTGGCATTCTGCGTTGATTACAGTAACAACGGAAGCCGCTTCCCTCAGATTAGATGACTCACAAGTACCCATGAAGAGTACTTTTCCCTGTGACCCAGATCTGCCCAACGACCAAGTCAATATCTTCGTGGGTGAGAAATTACATGGCGAAATACAGGAACTGATACTAAACTTTATCCCGTTGAATATGATGATCGAACGCGATCGAAAAATTCGAAAATCCGATTTCTATCCCACTTATGTGTCTAATGTGGCGTATGAAAAGTCTATTAAAGAAGAAGCGTATTTGAAACTAGACAATGATCAATATCTTCGGATGCCCTGCTTTGAGTCGCAAGATGAGTGGCAGTTAGGTCTCACTCTAATATCTAAGCGGGATTCGGGAACGATTCTTTTTTTGAGAGACGATCAGACAGATAGTTGGTTGCATTTGGCGCTGCAAAATATGAGATTGAAATTAAAATTAGCGATGGTAGACTTTCGATCAGAAAGTAGTAGCTCATCAGAATTCCCTCTTGACCAGTGGTTGGATTTAGTGGTATCTAAAAAAAGAGGTGCCAATAGCATCGAGGCTGCGATCAATTCTGCAGAGAGACTCCACGTCTTGCTTGGCGAAGATAAATCTCGAAAGCGTCGGGATCCACGAATAAGTATTTTTCGTAGACGTATAAATATACAAAGGCCGCTTAAAGCTCGCAAATCAAATTACGATTCCTTAACTAAAGAACCTGATAAGAATCATACAAAATCTCATGAATATGGAGTATGCGATGATGAATTTTACGTGGGAGGCGTACCCGAAGCTGTAAAGAAAATTATTGCTGAAGAATTCACATCTTTCGATGGAATTATAGCGGCCATCAGTATTGAAAGTAAGCTGCAAGATCTACGTAGCTCTAACGTAGAGCGATACAAAGACGAAAAAGTGCAAGTATCTTCCAGGACTGCGAGCGTATCAGGTTCCTACCACGAGACTGCTTGGGGCAATTCTAACAGACTGAATCTGACGTGTCTCCATACGAGGACTGTCCGAAGTCCTCACTCAGCTCACTGGCTGTTCTTAGATACTTCAGTAACAAGTTTCCTGACCGACAAAAAGGTACGATCGGTAGACGATGGCAGAGTATTAAGATTGGTTGCGTCAGCAGATAATGATCTCAGAGGATTCTACACCTGTCGCGCTCACTCCAATAAACGAACCCGCAATATAGTCACGTATGGTGTACTCGGCAAGATTCAGTACCCGTTATCAGGGCCGGATGTGACCACAGTTATCGCTGTTATCACCACGGTCACCCTCGTCGTAGTTACCCTTGTTTGGCTCATTGTAGAAGGAGTCAATGATCTGCGTGTTGGCTATGGTTTCTTCAGAGACGCCCATTTATCCCCACAAGAGGAGGCTGACGCTGTATGCAAATTTATTGACGACAACATGCACCTTATAGGTTCGAAAAGCGAAGCAAACTTGGCTAAAGCGAGAGCAAGACGCAAGGCTGAGAAGCTGGCTAGTAAATCCAGTTTTGCGGCTCAGGAACCGCAGGGTATGATGCAAGTCGAAGACCAGAATCCTGAAAACCTGGAAGAGTCCACGCCTACTGAGCCGGAGGGACTACCAGCGCTACCCGAGGTCAAGAGTTCGGTGACCGATCTCCCGGGATCACACAACGTTTTCCGCTGTGAGCCTTGTTACATCAGCTCTCCGCGCCACGGTACCATTTCGTCCCCTAGATCGAGGCTCACTTCTGCCTCTTCAATTGAGACGGCGTCCCCTCGAGTGCTTTGTTCCAGACTATTGATGGCGAAACGCTTATATTCTTCGAGAGAAAGTATTTTATCGAGGAGAGGTAGGGGTAAACGTAGCAATTACAGTGTCCCCGGGAAAACGCGCTCCAAGCTGTTCACGATAAAATCGTCTACTTTCAATTTATCCCCGGCTCATAAAGTATTGCAAAAGTTCAAGCAACTTAAGAGTGAAGATGTCATAATGTAGCTGTTAAGTAAACTTTGAAACTACGTAAATAAATGCTAAATACCACAATGCTATATGAATTATATTTTAAGGTCATAACATAATTCTAGTCGATGATATAATAAAAATGATATAATGCTATATACCTACACAAATGATAATTATTCACTTACAATAGATATACCTATTATTCAATTTACAATAACTCAGGTCTTTTTGAGTTATTCAGATTGCGATAGCTTCTGGCATATCTGGATATTTATTACTCACTAGCAGCGCCCCGCGGTTTTACCCGCGCAGTTTAAGTTCCCCTGGGAATACAGGAATAAAATACAGCTTATACTACTCACTGATAAAGTAGCTTTCCATTGGCGAAAAAATAATTCATATCGGTCCAGTAGTTTCGGAGCCTATTTGATGCAAACAAACAAGTAAACAATCAACATTCCTTTTTATCTATTAACATATTGATTTCAGTATTGTATTAAATATACATGATTATTACCCAAAACGTTTCACGTTTAAGTAATTTAAATATTCTATCATTAGGTATATTATAATAATAAAATAACTCTTTTTTCGATAAGTGAGTTTTATTACAAATATTTTGAATATTTATGGGTTATTTATGAAACTTTATGGTAACAAAAAATATATTTTATACCTATAAAGGAATTATCTCTCTTATAGCTATCATATATATATTTTAAGTATTATGAGTATGAGCATATCATTTTAGTTTGTAGTATCTATTTTCTTTTAATTATTATAATATAGAACAATAGGAATAAAGAACGCTCTTAATAAAACAAACCATTGCAGTATATTTGCTATTTATTTGAATTAAATAATTCCATTATACATTAATATGATAACAACTATTCTTAACAATTTAATCCAATTAATAAATTTCATCAAACATTAATAATATACGTCTACAAGGGCCTAAAACACATCTTGGCACATTTTTTTTGCGAAACAAATGGGTATTAAAATATAACAGACAACCCGATTTTCTGTTTTCAATCCAAAATTTCACTTTTGTACCTACTTCTTCATGTCTCTCACAATGTTTGTACGATGTAAAAATAAATAAAAATATGGATCTAAAATAATATCTAAAATAATATAACACTATGTTAATATAAATGTCTTTTATACTAGAAGACTAGAAAGTATAGGAATAAACATGAAACACCTATTAATATTGCATTACTATTTCATACTATTATAATCGCAAGTGCATCTATCAGGCAATTTGGTAAGCGAATAATTTAAAGATAAGCTAAATATTTATATTATTAGAGCTATAATTAATGATAAAAGTATGGATGAGATTGGTGTTGTCATCTCATCAACTTGAAATCGTCAGAACTACGTATTAACTACGTATAAAATATTAGTCAAACACTATAATTTAAAACACCTGTCTTTTTTCACTACTACTTAATCTAGATTCTACAGAGATTTACTCGGAAATGTTATTATAATAAGATGATAAAATATTTTTGCAAGTTTTTTTTATTTTTTCATTTTTTTGGCCAGCTGACGCTGAATTTGATTTGCTCACATAAAATGTTACGAGATACCTGTTTTTAAAATTCCCCACGTCCCATCTTTTAAAAAAATCCTTCTTTATTACCACTCAATGCCTTCATTATTTGTACTTCACGTCGTTGACAAGATAAACAATAACGAATATCAGAAACTGAATGAAACATCAGGTTTAATAATGAAGAGCTGGAAAGCTCTTCTGACTAGAATATGACTGATCATTAATTTATAGGAAAATAACAAAGTAACTCATGTATTCCCACTATTGAACTACTTTTGTGATGAAACAACTGGGTCTTTTCATTTCCTGACCTCAACCCTCTCTTTGAGAGGTGAAGTTAGAAAGTTTAATGAGATCACCAAGATGGAATTATTTTAGTTCTGCACTGTTAGACAGACCGGGACTTCTGCACTACTGGTCCCAAACCAGCTGGGACGAATGTCTAAAATTGAATGGCAATTCTGGGAATACGTGCTTATCATTTCATCTAACCATTTGCAGAACTACTATAATATTTGTTACACCAATTTACATTTTAATTGACACTTTTAATCACACTTACTCACACTTATCGTTTAAATCAGGGGTTCCCAACCTTTAAGTGACCGCATACCACTTTGATTTCATTATTGTTATCAGGGACCACTAGGTCGAATATGAACTGTGCTAATTTTAAAATGAACTTTTTTTCTCATTTAAAACTAATACAATTTAAGATCTTCCGCGGACCAATCTTGCGGATCACTAGTTGGGAACCACTGGTTTAGATAATAACATTCTAAATAGAAGTTCTACAATCATGGTGATAACACATTCCTAAAATATATTACACAAGTGTCGGTAGTTCTATTTACTTTTATTGTTCAATTTTGAACATTTTATTGCCTCTCTGTAGAAATATATAACACTAACACTTAACAAATTAACCAAATAAAACACATAATAAAAATTTATCAAATAATACAATAATACACAATAGTGTATTATCCATTAAACATAAAATCAATTGCCGTAATTGAGATTATAAAGTATGTTGTAAAAAACAAATCAATCAATCGCGCCGACAGTTGAAGTTTACCTCTAAACCCCACGGGCCTTTATTGTCGTTTTCGTAAAGCGAGATCGTCTTTTGAATGAGCAAATGTACCTAATAGTCTATGTCAAACGTCTCTATGTCGTCAATGCCTTAAGACAATATACAACAGTAACTATTCCAATATCAATACTGATGTTACAATTCCCACTACTTTGTGTATTAACAATCCCATCCAACGCCGAATATAAGCTATCTTGTACAACGCAACTAGAAACTCAACTGTTTCCATTCAAGCCTATTTATGATCAGTATGAGCGAATTGCATAGTTCTAACTCAGTGATTACCATTATTATACGGCAATGGAGCGTAGATAATATTTGGAATTAAAATAATATCTAATTTATTTGGGCCACTTTCAACAAACTCGACTTTCACCTAATCACGGTGGCTAATCACTACATCCGTTACTTATTTCTTTATAGCATAAGTCTTAGTAAATTAACTATTGATTATGCTTAAAAAATAATTAAACAACGGGTATCATTATACACCACCGTAATTAAACAGGGATCTAATTTGATAAAATTTACCCAAATACATAAGATGCTTTTCTAATACGATATTATCAACGCAGTATTGCATGAATAACAATACTCTACGTTGCGGTAAGGTCCTAATTACCTTTTGCTTATACGGTCTATGTACCCATTTATATTCGACATCGAATAAAGTTACCTCTAAGATAGAATATCCTTTTAAAAGATGTTTACATTTCGACCCGCGTGATAAAATACGAAGCCGGTCGACGGGACTAGCATGGACTTTGCGTGCGTGTCCTCCACTGACATTTGGCGTCAAACCACCAATTTGACAAGCGCACAAAACCCACGGTCGGTCAAAGCATATCCTTCGACGATCAATGCACCTTGAGAAAAGTTACAAACAAATGACGACAGCTTAAAAGTCAATTTCGAAAACGCCCTCCAAAAATAGTAATTCCTTCGATTTCTACATTCAAATCTGGAAGATAGTAAGTGGAATTTACAAAAAATATAATCTAATAGGTCGGAATTGTTCACAAAGAGAGAGGCGCGGATACAGTTCAAGTTAAGGCATCGGGTCTACGTCTCGCCTGATTAAGGCATGTTTATAGTACAATCTGGCAAGGGGACCCTTGGTTTGATCTGCCTTTGTATCCGCACTTTACAGTGGTCATCGTATCTAGATGCAAAGTGTTCGCTGATCGTCGTTAGGGATGCCGGTCGCAGTTCCTCGGTTTAGTCGTACTTGTCGAAGGTCTCACTGTTTCGGCGGTAGGAAGGCTTGCGGCGAGGGCGGCCCGGGGGCTTGGGCAGCGGCACAAAGTATTGGAAGTAGAGCGCCGTGATCAGAACTCCCATGCTCAGGAAAGTGGAGACGAGGAAGTTGCCAATTAGCTTCTTATCAGATGAGTCGATGTACACCGTAAATATACGAGCTGGAATAACAGTGAGAAGTTGGATTATGAATGTATAATATCGTTAGCTACATGGGCGCCGCCAGGTTTTCTGGGAGGTGCATCTGCATCTACACTTACTATTAACCAATAATATAAATATAAAAGAGCGGTGGTAGCTCAATGGTATGGACACGCGCCTCTTAACCGAGGAGTGCGGGTTTAAACCCGGGCACGAACCTCTGGATTTTTCAAATCTATGTACGTATTTATACCACTAGCTCGACTGTGAGGGAAAACATCGTGATGAAAACTGCAAATTCAAACAACTTTGGATTTGTAACCATGATCCAAAAATTGTCTGGTTCCCCTATCTTAGGGTTGCGAGGGTCGGATCGGCAGTCGCTTCAATATTACCAGACTCGCCAAATCCTGGATCATGGTCTAAGCGGACCACTTTTGAACACCGACATCTAGCGTTATGTCGGTGTTTAAAATGATGATAAATATAGAATTATTTGGCCATGTGTCTTTATATTTGTTTATTTTTATTTCCTTGGGGGTAGTTCCCATGTCAGAAATATGTATTTTTTTATGTACATTCTTTTCCGACAGGAAAGGAAGCGCACCCTCCAGGCGCCCTTGGTTAGCTTTATAGTTATATAAAAAAATAACACGTCTTTTTAACCGACTTCAAAAAATTTGGAGATCCTCATCAATTCCAAGTTGATCATTTGATCATTATTTTTTGTATGGAATTCGCTTCTCCGTACTTGGTCTCGTCGGGATCGGGCACATAAAAAAAAATTCAGTGCAACTCTTCGTAGTCGAAAGTTGTTTTTAAACTTATTAATATAATTCACGGTATGCTAATAATCTATGTGAGTCTTCAAACAAGGGCTCATTTATTTATTACAGCAGCATAATTGTAACAACGGGTGCCAATAGAAAGCCAATCTTCCGTCTGTACATTAAAGTAAAAAATAATTATTTTATGGTAAGTACATAATTGAACATTATATACTGTATACAACCATTGTTGTTTATCAGATAGTCTATCATTCAGTGCACAAGTTGAATATATTTAGTTCATGCTCCATGACCTCGGCGACTAAAATGTATGTATTTAATTATACTTTTTTTAGATTATGTTAAAAAGTTGTGGCCAATTTGGAAAAACACGCTTTTAAATTTTTTTTTGAGTTAAGTAGCGCAAGCAAAAATGGGGGCTCATAGTACGACTACGTTTGTCTGTAAGGACTCTCAGAACAGCGTGGAGGTATAGGTAAAGCTAAAATTCGGTTCTCTCTGCCTATCCCGCTAGGGAAGTGGCGTGAAGTTTAGTTTAGTTAAGTTTAGTTTAGTTTAAAATGAAACTTAACTTCTTGTATCAGATCTGTCAACTTACTTCTTCAAATGTATTTGCGCAGGACTCGGTGCGCAGAATTTAAAAGTGTCGCGCTTAGCACCTTACGCCACTCGGCGTGTCTCATTAAGCTGCGCCATGAAGCAAAATTGAATTAAATCTAAAAATTAAACCCTCAACAGTATCTTACCGAGGTTAGTCAGCACAGATATGATCCAGGTAGCCAAGGAGACTGCTTCAGCATTCTTGGACTTGAATATTCCGTAGATGTAGGTCACTTTGGCGAATCCACTGAGCGGGGTGCACAGCGGCTGGAATAAGAGGTGTTGTAGCAAAAATTACTAATATGTACCATATTATGTTCCTTGACTGACATGTAGTAAAAGGCGACCTATGGTGTACTTCAGTGCTGTCAATGGAAATACAAATGTAATAGTTTCTATCTTTTGTTGTAACTGCGCCCCATCTGAATATGAGTATTCTGAAAACATTTCCTACTAAGCGTCTGCACAAAGCGAATACGTATTTTATTATCAATAGGCATGATGACTGCATTAAAAAACTATAATTCAATTTAGTCCGTCAGTTAAATTATACAAAAATACTAGACACATATTTTTCGCTTCATCAAATTAACAAAAAATTACAAAGATAAAGAGCATCAAAGTCTTGGAGTGGCGGATTGCGACGTCACTATTTTGTAAAAATTGTACGAAAGCGTGACGTCACGCGCAACTTGAATGCATTCCATTGCATTGTATCTTCGTCAATGTTTGTAATACGTGTTCAATATTTTTTATAAATCTACGAACTAAACATATTTTTTAAGTCATCTAGCCTATATCTTTAGACATACAACAATTACGTCTTTTATATTTATGATCATTAATCATTAATCAATTATCATATTATGATAAAGAAAATTAAAGTAAGAAAGAGTTATAATAATATAACCAAACCATTATGCGTTCCATTATGCGAGAAAAATTATTTAATAACTTTTATGCTAAACTGTATTATGTCAATAAAGATTACAAAATCGGAAGGGCTTCTTAAATGAGACCCAGAGTCCAGGATGCGCCACCTTGTGGACATATTTGTTTCTTCTTGATATAACCTTTTATATCTTACTAATAATTATAAACCTGAAAGACCATATGGGTAGTTGGATTTATTTGCAAATGTCTGTTACTCTTTCACGAAAAAACTACAGAAACTTTCAATAATATAGCTCATACAATAGAATATAAATTTATCCCGAAATTCCGTTTTCACCCGCGGGAACACGGCGTAGCAGTTGTATCTTGTATAAAGTTACCTGACACATACGATAGATGGCGCTGTCGGCTAGTAACCATATCCATGTCTTTAAAGCACAGATTATTCGTTTCTCTCAACTCAATCCCGAAGTCCACGAACAAAGAAAAATCTAGTAATATTACTTATTATTCCCCTTATACGTGTGCAGTAAATATACAATTCACAAGATGGTAAAATTAGGACAAGTTTCCTTATGCTTGCATAGATCATAGATAATAATAGACGATAGGATGCTGAGACGCAAAGTTTCATAAAATTTATTTGTCAACGAGTTTCTTAAAAACTTTAGATTTGTCTACGGTAAAACGGTGGATTTGGTTAAAAAAAATTGCAAAAGGCGGGTTAAGCATTCACCTTTATGCTGCCCTAAACACAGCCGCCGGGATTCGAACCCGGGCCGCCCGCTTTGACACGGGTGCTCTATCCCCTGAGCTACGACTGCTATGGAGCAACGGAGGAAATTATCATTCTGTATCATGTCAATATGAAGATATTTAACGAACTATCATAGCTTTTTTCAAAACCTTCGGAAAAACGTTTGATAAAAGGCTTACATTCCATTTTTATTGAGTTTTTTTCATATATCTCCACCCCCTTTTTACAATCCTAAGGGATGATTTTGGGGATAAAAATTATGCTTTATTCTTTCTTTTAAGTCAAACTATCTACGAGCCAAATTTTATTTAAATTAGTCAAACGGTTATTGATTGTACATCCAAACTTCCATCCCCCTTTTCACCCTCTTAAAGGACGATTTCTGGGATAAAACTATCTCTATATGAAATTTCATCATAATTGGTTAAGCGGTTTAAGCTTGAAGAGGTGACAGTCAGACACATTTTGCATTTATTATATTAGTTTTCCATATTATTTATATTTATTCACATATACGCTTAAAAATTATCTCGGATCTGATAACCTAGCGAATTTTGAAGGGTCTAAGATCCACCTCCAATTATTTACTTACAACATACACATAATATATATCTACATATAAATATATATACACCACACATGTGAAAATTCTTAAGAGAAGCATTTCAAACATTTTTATGTGTAAATATACACCGTGCTTTTTTAACCGTTTTACATCCGAAGCCCACTTTATATACTCGTCATGTAGAACATCTTGGCAGTGTTATTTTTTTTAAGAATAAAAATAGTCTAAGAAAAATATAAAATAATTATTTCAGACTAGTCGGACAGGATACAATAATTGCCTACCTATTTACAATTCACAAATTTATGTGCATACATGTGTAGGAGCTTTACCTGTATTGAAGTAATTGTTCAAACTGCCTACTATTTTGTTCAACACATAAGTAAACGGGCACGATTTTGAATCCGATTCCCACCTCCAATTCTTCCAACTTACACCTCCCCACAGCACTTTTATTTATGTATGTGAAAATGATTCTTAGGAGAAGCATATCAAACATTGTGATATATGTAAATATATAATAGTAATAATAAATAAATAAATTCTCCAGACTGACACACCAATTCCCTAGTTCCAAACTAAGCTTATGCTTGTGCTATGGATGCTAAGTAAACGGATAAATATACCTAAATACGTTTATAAACATCCACGATTCAAGTACAAATGTCCATGTTCATCACACGAAGCATTTTCCCCAAGCGGGATTCTAGCCGCGACCCTTGGTTTCAAAGCCAGGGTCTGACCACTCGATCAACGGGCCAGTCAGTCAAACGGTTATCAATAAAAAGTATAATACTTTATGACTCAGACTAGACACATCATCAACCAAGAGTACCTACTACGAAATGACACTATCGAAACGATAAATAGGTGCTTTAGAAAAAAACTCATTTTTTAAATTTCTGCATAAGTGACAGTTATTTAGGTATGTATGTAATATTTACATAGTATAAAACAAAGTTGCCGCTTCTGCCTGTTCGCTTAGACCTCTCGAACTATCCAAGGGATGTTGAAGCGGTTTCCAATTTCCAATTCCCAATAGATTAAGCGTGATTGAGAGTGATTTAAGAAAAAGATTCATGTGTTTTATTTTCTATTGTTCTCCGAAACTACTTAACCGATTTCAATCAAATTTGCACACCGTGTGCAGTTTGATTCAACTTGAAAGATAGGATAGCTTACATCTCAATTTATTTTATTTAACCCGATTATGTGTTATTTACTGTCAGGCGAAACGAAGTTTACCGGGTCGGCAATGTCATATAAATTCACGAAGTTACAAGCTTTCTGTGTTGCCTCGTTGTCTTCGAGTAGTTTACGCGGTTACACTTATTATTGTTTATACTAACGGGACTAAAAGACCTGGTGACCTTTTTTTAAACAGTTCTAAGAAGGGCTTTGGGGTTTATTTGAGATTCTCGTCAATATTATTTGGACAAAATGACATGGTATAAAAATAATTGCAATCGATTTTATTAACGATTCTGTACACACAGTTTTCAGGTTTCGTTTAGAGTTTAATAAAATTTGTCCCATGTTGGTCTGGGACTTAAAAATAATGTGCCGTGTTTCTTGCCTAGCATAAAGGCGACTAATGCTATATCGGGTTTTGTGTATATGATTGTGTAGGCAACGAGCTAGCCACTCGTCACTACAGATAGCGCGCGAGTTAAATGCAGTCGGGGCCTGAGACGAGACATACCTGAGCTCTGCATTCAACTCGCGCGCTATCTCTACTTTTACACGATTTTCTATCTAACCCAGCTCAGTTTAATTTTGGGCTGAATGCGGGTAAATGGGCTTGCTGCCCCTTTGACTCTGCATACCCCTTCGGGATTACGGGCATGATGATATGTATGTATGTATATCATGACTTACCTATGTACTGCCTAGTTTGATAAGTGAGTCGGTCTAGTAAGCAGAATCAAATGTATCTGCCTACCCCTGCGGGGATTTTGGGCGTGATGTTATGTATGTATGTATGTATGTAACAAAAATAAAGTTGTATACTTACAACGAGATACGAGAGGAGATATTTTGGCAACAGTCCCGAGAGGAAGGCAGCTACTATCGCCACGTAGGCGCATGCAGCCACCGGCACCACGGGCAGGTGAAGGAGGCGTTTGAACATCAGCACGTAGTAGAACAGAATAAACACCTGCAACGGGGTTAATTGCGATTATTTATTACTAGCTTCTGCCCGCGGCTTTGCTCGCGTGGTACATCGATAAATCATAGCTTATACTTTATTCGGGTGTATAAGCTATATTATTGTAAAGTTTCATTAAAATCCATTTAGTAGTTTTTGCGTGAAAGAGTAACAAACATCCACCCATACTTACAAACTTTCGCGTTTATAAGTAGGGATGTGTCATTGTAGCAGTGTATTAATATGTCTCTGTGTATACTACGTGTGTGTGTGTGTGTGTGTGTGTGTGTGTGCGTGTGTGTGTGTGTGTGTGTGCGCGTGCGCGTGTGTGTGTGTGCGCGTGCGCGTGTGTGTGTGTGTGTGTGCGTGTGTGCGTGTGCGTGTGTGCGTGTGTGTGTGTGTGTGTGTGTGTGTGTGTGTGTGCGTGTGTGTGCGTGTATCTGTAAATCTTTCGTCCGTAGATTCGTATGTTTCGCACACAGATAACCTCCATCTGTGGTATTGCATTATGGCCAGTGTCAGTTGCACATTCCATTGCAGTTATCGGACGTATGCCTAACGTAAGGTGCCCGTATGGCGGTACAGTCAGTCCGGCATGTAAGTCTGCATGTCTGTTTGTCTTCTGATCTTGATTCTAAACTTCAGCTCGGAGTTAAGTTTCGGTCTGATTATTTTAATGAAGCATTTATCTTCGGAGTTTATCTTTGTAGAGGACAAAACAAATCGGATCGAAATTGACATATATTATTATTTAGCGAAACAAGTAAATTTTATTTCCGAAATATAAATTATATACAATTACGAGGTAGGTAAGTCGATAAAAAGTAATATTGAGTGTACTTGTATCAATCACGATACTTCAATGACGATAGGTAATCTTTTTACTAAAAACTGTAACTTACAAGAGCATTTTACAAAACTGTACTTTAAAATGTACTTTTGTAACGCGTTTTAGTTTTTGTTTAGTTGTTATATACTAAGATCACAAAACGCCATGTCGGTTGTGACGGTGTCTCAAACAAACGTGATGGGTACTTTTATTTATTATTAAATGTGTATTTAATCTCACATTCCGACAATAATCGTTTGTACCACGATCGAAATTGTGTGGCTCGTGTGTAGGTATTGCCCCAGCGAAAAAAGTTCGAATTTCATACTTTGAGTTCAGCAGATATTTTGTGAATGACGTCGTGTAATTGTGCATGGTAAGTAAAAAAAAAAAATTCAGTCGAATTGAGAACCTTCCTTCTTTTTTTTGAAGTCGGTTAAAAATACTGTGCGTCGAACCATTGAGGAGTTATTCATCAAATTCAAATTCAAAATTTCTTTATTCATGTAGGCCTTAAAAAAAGCCCTTATAAATCGTCAATTTTACAAAATTTTTAGAGCAATGTGAATCTACCACCGGTTCGGAATGCTGATTCTACTGCGAAGAAACGGGCAAGAAACTCGATAGTTACTCTTTTCAGCGTCAAAATATAAATGAGTAATATAAGTACACTTTTTTAAATTTTCTAAACCAAATCATACAATCAATGACTGTGAGAGATGACATAATATCAAAAAGTGAATACTATACTGAACTGAATCAAAATATGAATACTATAGAACAAAAAGTGAATACTATACTATAATTTAATTTTAAGAATATTATATAAGTGCCGGTGCACGGCCGCTTTTTTGTCATCCGAACACGGTCGGGTTATGTACGAATTGCGGTGGTTATCAGATGAAATTTTACGTATGAATAGTTGAATTAATGCACTAATTATAGGGATCTGCTCGCTGTCGCAGCGGAATCAGTTTTTGATGAATATGCGAAGTTATAGTTATAGTTGGACGCACAAATTTTTACTTACCATGCACAATTACACGACGTCATACACTAAATATCTGCTAAACTCAAAGTATGAAATTCGAACTTTTTCCGCTGGGGCAATACACACAAACGTCTGGTTCCCCTTTTTATTAGATTTTGCTCAGGCGCTTACTTCCATTGTCCTAACTGTTTCGCTAAATATAGAATCATGGTCGGAGCATATCCTGACGAAGGGAGAAACGCTAGGATGGAGAAGACAATCACTAAGTAAGTTCTAAACTTCCATCTAACCCAGTCCTGTTTTGTTATTGGCCGAATGTGGTTAAAGGGGCTTGCTGCCCCTTTGACTCCTACCCCTTCGGGGATCATGGGCGTGGTGTTATGTATGTGTGTAAGTTCTAATCTAAATAATTTGAGATTTAATATTCCCACTGTCTTCCATTTCCCTTCGCACCAAGTGATGTTGCGACATGTGTCGTAAATAGTTTAATTTCATTAAATTAGTGTAAAAGTTGCAATAACAACGTCCTTAGGAGAAAACCCCGCTGACTGGAGGTTTCTTTGCAGCTTGATTGTGACTGAACGATGGACGTTAGAAGAATGATTGTTTTTTTAATGAACAGAACATGTATAGATCTAAAAGTTGATACCAATTTATAGTCCATTAGACGTAGTTTTGGTAAATATCCCGCTGGCTGGAGGTCGGTTAGAAAAGCCTATATGTCCGTCTCTTATACGGAACAAATTCGGTTTTCAGCATAATTCGGTAGAACATATCAAGATCTATTCAATCAATCATAAGTCTTCCAGACATGGGATCCCGCTGGGTGTTGACACATTGTTGCGACCCTCACCCAGGACATTATCATTCGTGTGATGAATACTTCTGTTTATTTCTGTGTCTGGGTGTTAATATCTTATATTTAAGTACATATTTGTAATACCACTGTTGAATCTGATATCCGTAACACAAATGCTTAAGCTACTTAACTCGGAGACAGAGCGATGTATGTGATGTTCGATTTTTTTTTTAATTATTTCCATGTCATGTGAGAATTTAAAAGAATGTACCAACTGTGTACCATGTGTAGAATGTCGTTAAAGGCGTCTAATGTTGCAGTATTAGGTAGTAAACGTGTATGGAGTTTATTAGCCACTGGTCACTACATTCAAATTTTTTATCAAACCTAACCCTATTAGAGCAGTGTCGATAAATTTGAAAATGGTAAAAAGTTAAAAAAAATTATAGTAGGATGAAACCCATTGGAAAAGGTAGAGAATATTACAAAAATGAAGAGAAAAATATATTATCGGGCGATCTGAGGTCGGCAAGGGGAAGAGGGTGAGGTTTTAAGGGTAAAAAATGGTTTATCTCGATTTCCGGCAAAATATGATATGTAAGAGACTTCACCTCGAACGAAAAGTGCGCGGGTTGGATTCCCGGACCGGAACAAATAGTTGTTGATGAAACAAGTACATACCTATTTATCTGTAAGTATTTGTTGTACATTCATTCTGATTTCCATAACTCAAAGTGTTGAACTACTTAATTCGAATTATAGTCAATGTGTGTGATGTTGTCTTATATATAATGCTAGCTGAGCCCGCAGTTTTACCCGCGTTTATGGTGAACATGTCGTAGCGTAACATTATATAGCCTATAGCCTTCTAAAATAAATGTACTATTCAGAACATTTTTTTTTTTTCAATTAGGGTGTTTTGAATTAAATCATCCAAAAGGTGGCGTAACTGTGACTTGCTGTCTTGTCACCCTCCTCATTGGTTAGTTGTCAGAACAAACTGACATACATGTCACATTATGAAGGGTGCTGTCAACAAAGAGCCAATAGTGACAGTGATAAGACCGCGAGACTCCCTCGCACCATCTGGTGGTTTTTATACTTTGCAAACCCTCATTCGGACTAGCGCGTTCAACCAAACAAACAAACTCTTCAGCTTTTTATATATGGTATAGAAGTATAGATTAACTACATAACTATGTAATATTATTTATATTTAACAAATACTAACCTGGATTAGGATTATCGGGTATTCCATATAAGTCATTATTGCGTATGAATTCGTGTAATTATAGAGGGTCATAATAGAGAAGCTGGAACAAAGAGAACAATCATTAACGCGGGTCCCCTTAACATAAATATTATAAAAAAAATATCTGTGTTCACACTTAACATTTGATAGTACATAATATTCTTTATTTATAAAGGTTTCAAGGAAAGACTTATAAATCGTAAAATACAGGTAAAGCTATATGATTCTACCATCGGTTCGGAATGTTGTATCTACCGATGAGAATCCGGCAAGAAACTCGCTAGTTACTCTGTTCAACACAATTTATACAACGGTGTATGAATCATAATAACTTTGAACCATGTTTTAGTGTGGGCCTGTTAGTCATTTGACTATAAAATATATATCCAAAAATCTTTCATGCAATGCCAAAGATCATGCCTACGCAAGAGATCTACTGCTAATTTATTAAAACAAAAGAGATCACAAGTAATGGATGAACAAACTAACATAACATCACGCCTATTATCCCCGAAGGGGTAGGCAGAGTTGAAGGGGCAGCAGGCCCCTTTAACCACTAACAACTAAATGTGTGTTGAAATTTAAAAATAAACATCAAGATGATCAAATTTCCATATAAATAATAATATTGATATATGATTTTCCAGACTCCCAAAGTTCCCCAAGTTCCAAAGTAAGCTTATGCTTGTGCTATGGACACTAGGTGAACGGATAGACATACTTAAATACGTTTTTAAACATCCATGAGTCGAGATCAAATGTCCATGTTCATCACAAGAAACTTTTGCCCTTAGTGTGATTCGAACCCGCGACCCTTGGTTAATTGGCCAGGGTTTGTGACCACTCGACCAACGAGCCTGGGATACTACCCGTATCCCAAAATATGTCACCGAGCATGCCGATAATTTAAAGTTCAATAAAATATGACGAGTAAGGTATGTAGAGATTACGCCATATGGTGCTCGGTCTTCCCACCAGGGAATTGGCGGTTAATTATATAGATAGATTTTAAATAATCACCCATCATAATTAAAACTTTATGTTTAATGTATAATAGTTATCCCTTTTTTTTTTGTTTTTTTTTTTGTACTTGAGGAATGCATTTACGCACCGTCCAAATAGAGCCTGAGTAGGGCCTACAGGGTGTGTCGGGCTCGAAACCGGTAGCAATCTCCAGTAACCCTACCGACTAAACCTCAAGGCTGCCGTTCTTCGGGCGCTAACGCAAAACCAACGGGATCCCCACTGTCGGGATTAATCTCGAAAAGTCTACGTAGCGCGCGCTGCCGCTTAGCGGCCCATCTCGAGGGAGTGATATTCTCCCCCAGAACACCTATGGTGGTGTTTCACGACCACATAGACAGCTGTGTACCCTATCCTGACGGACCGGGTGTAACACATGCAGTCGGCTTCTCTGGGGACGATAGAGGGCCAGGGGGCTCCCCCCACTAACCCCCACGACCCCAAAGGCCCTTTTAGTCGCCTCCTACGACAGGCAGGGATACCTCAGGAGTATTCGGAGCCCCCCCTGCAGGGCACATAATAGTTATCCCTGGGTAAACTATCCCAATCGCTGGGATAGCCTAGCAACTTAATTTAGAGTTCAACTTAGCGTAGATTATGTCTCATGTATTCTACATGGGTTTAAACTAGGCGCGAGCCAAGACCCCATTTTCTAAAAAGCAGAAAGTTGTGCGACGTAAGCCACCGTAGAAGGATATGCCAGCGGCGTATTCAAAGCGGAAAGTCTTAATGATACCGCGATTCAACTGAGTATAGCGCCATCTGTGAATCACGTGAAGAAATATCAAGCCAGGTGTAGGGGCTTCCTTCAGAACGTTTGCTTAGCCTCGAATTACAACAAAAAGAGTAAAAAGCGTAAGTAAATATATCTTTCGCTTACGAAACAAATAACAGGGTAATATTTTGATTCTAAATTTCTCAAGATTACTATCAGAATCAAATTTATTTAGGACAAATTTAATAAATGATAATAGATTTTTTTTTTATTTGAGAGTATTCGTAATTCGCCTATTTACATTTGATTGCTAATTGTGTAGTTTTATAAATGATTGACTTTAAATTGATTGATTGAAACGCTTCCATTCAGAGAATACCTTAAACTTTCGCCAAAAATACTTAATAAACTAAACTTTTTTTACCAATTGTTTTAAAATCGCATGTCATGCCTATTGTCTAGCTATGGTATGATATGATAGCCGTTCACAAATCACAATACATGGCTTAACATAGGTTTAGTTGAGACTACTATGACAACAGAAGTGGGTCATCACTACTAAGACCATACATGCTAACATACTATATAGGTATATGCTGTGACTATCGACTAGATGACACTCGATGCGAGCATTATATGAAATATGTGAATAGGGATGATGACTGCATTAAAAAAACTATAAGTACCTAATTCAATTTAGTCCATCAGTTAGATTATACAAAAATACAAGACACATAATTTTCGCTTTATTAAATTAACAAAAAATCACAAAGATAAAGAGCATCAGTTTTGGAATTCCCATTCCACGCTTGCGACGTCACTATTTAGTTAAAATTTTACGAATGTGTGACGTCGCGCGCAACTTGAATGCATTGTATCTTCGTCAATGTTTGTTAGTTAAAAATTACTTGTACAATATTTTTTTTATAATCGGACGGACTAAACAGTTTTTTTTTATCATCTCGCCTATTGTTGATAAGACCATGGTCTGGCCTAATTTCAATAGTAACAGGATTGATATGGATAATATAGATGAGATCTTATGGATCAGCCTCAAAATAAAAATTATGAATAGTATAAACCCATACAAATGCAATATTATGGGAAAATTTCAAGTTCTTCTAGTTAATTTCCGAGTTTTGCAAACACGATCATAGGTTAGCTTAATTTATATAAATAGCTTTTTCGCGCGGTTTTACAAACGCGATCCAAAGAATTGTGTCCGGTTTTTGTGGGATTGAGATATTTTGCTGGGGTACACAGAGCCCTGATAATTTATGTCTATACTTGAAATTTCTATGCAAGAAATCATATTGATAAACAATGTATTTTGACTGGCTCACATGCGCCATGAGTTGTGGGTTGGATCCCCACCCAGGACAAATATTTGTGTGATAAATACTTGTGTTTGTTCTGTGTCTGGATGTTAATATTGAATATTTAAGTATATATTTGTAATACCACTGTTGATTGTGATATCCGTAACACAAGTGCTTAAGCTATTTACTTGAATTTGAATTTATGTCAGATCAATGTATGACGTGATGTAATCTAATATTTATATAAAAAAATTTATGAAAGACAGACAAACACCACTTTTTGATAAATACACCACACTTTAATAATATTAGTAATGTACTAATGGTAAATACTTATGCCACATACATACATAAATTGTATCATCACAGGTATGTATTCATCATATAATATTATCTAATCTACACTTACCCAGTCACTTCCATTATCATGGCTTCTACATAGATCCCATCAGCTGACCGCCTCTCACGTATAGATGCTATTTGGGGTACTTTCAGAAATAAGCATGACACAATAGTTAATGTGCTCAGCACATTGGCCAAGGCCTTCAGAGTTTCGTCCTCCATCGTGCGGATAAGGATACGTCTGCAAGGAAAGCTTTATGTGAATCCGCATTTGGAGAGATTGGGAGTAGGGATTGCAATCCAGAGCTAGACCCAGCTAGTTTTCTTGATATAGCATACCAATCTCTACTAGGCTCTCAGCCACATTGTACCAGCACATGTCACTAGATCCAAAAAAGCTAAAATTAAGCTGTGCCTAACTGGATAGCTGGATCCAGCATTGCAATCCCTAATTGGAATTCTGGAGCCTCCCACTCTCCAGGGCCGGCGATGATGACAAGGCTATTCTGAGCAATCACCTTTTTATATTACTAAAGCCACCAAACAAGTATCAGACCAGCCTGATAGTGTGTGGTCATCACCCCTGACAGATATTTGTAGCACCAGAGGCATCATAAATTCCTTGCCGTCCTTACAAGTACAGTACGGGTGCCTTTATAATATAATGTTTCATCTAATTAAAAGTGGTTTTATTTAATTATTTTTAGAGAACATATCTTTGGAAGCTAGTTTTTCCCACCATGCAGTCACTGCAGTAAAGTTACCTAAATTTGCTTTAAAAATCCCATTTGTCAATTACTAAGTACATTATTATTTATAAGTTCAACATACATGGAAATTTTAGTTCAGTTTAAATAACAACTTGTAATATTACCTATGTTTAGAAATATATTTTCTAAATGTAAGCATGTTTGTGATTTAAAACAAAATATATTATATTATATAGCAAGTTAATTTCTTAAATAAAAGCATACTTCAATATAGAAAATAGGTAAGTAGGTACCTATCTAAAATATTTCTAGAAGTGTAATCCATCAATCATAAAACTGAACGAAAATGGCTGAGGAAAATACAAACCATCAGAAAATATAAGCAACTATTAATTAGCATTTATTTTATTTGGGAGTCACTCACCCACTTTAAAATTATGATAATTAATATGTATTAAATTTAAATAACCTCAAGCTATGAGTACATGGAGTAATAACAGTTAACATTTCTAAAATAAAAAGTTAGGGAAATATTTTTTATGTCGCCTGCTGTCTGCTTTGCTTTATAATTTATCTAATCATAAAAAATATTCATACCTTAAAATATTAACAATCTATTGGCAGGTACCTACTATCAGATGTAAGAAGACCAATAAAAGACACAATTAATATAGAAATATTTTCTAGTCACTCAGTGACCTCATGCAGTACATACAGAATTCAATTCGATAATTTCGTGGTTAGGAACAGCGGCGATAATAGGGCATAGCGCATTTTTGAACGCGATAAAATTGTATCAGCTCCACGATTGCATAATATACTAATTCCCATTCATGAAAATGTAATTCATACACGTCACAAGGCACAATATGGTAAAGAAAAATACAGCCAATTATTGGTACGAGTACCAATTGACCCCAAGTCGGTTCGAACCGGCTAGTAGCGTTCGCATCAACAATGTCAGCTCGAGGCCAGCAGATTTAATATAAATCAAAGCCCCGCTCATATTAGCACTCGAAGGGGTCTTTCTCGGGCACCGAATCAATCGTGGCGCCAATTTACAGCTGATTTACTGCCAAGGCCGTTTCGAAATACGTTTCACATGACACTTTTAACTTACCAAGAGGTGGAAACTAACACAAATGTAAAATAAACCTCAAGTGGATGATCGCCACGTACGATGCGAACAGTGGGGGCGGTATCTCGAAAGCATTTTAACTTAAAACATTGATTTATAAAACAATAATTTAGAGCACGCTGGACAACACGGCATTTTGAGATTTTCAAATTTTTTGACAGTGACAGTAAAAGTAACATTAGATGACAGCTGTCGTGTGTCGTCAAAAGAACTGGAATGTTCTTGTATAAACATTATTATAAATTATTCCAATCTTTTAAGATTTGTCCTAATTTAGTAGTGTGCTGAATCTATCTTTTTTATATTTTTATAAATTATTTTTTAATACACTCACGTGTTGAAAAATGGAATTAAAAAGTATCTGCATGTTAATTATTATTAGCCATAATAATCAAAATTTGCCATAATTTATGAAAAATCTATTAAATGTATCTATCTATGTGAATTTTAATATCAACACCATGTTAATTATGGAGATATAGTTTTGATGTTATACCACATCAATGTCCCAGCTAATGTTTTTAATGGCATTGCTGTTGTTATACTGTTTGTTATCATGTAATTAAACAACAAACACAAACAAACATAGCATCATGCCTATAAACCCGAAGGGGTAGACAGAGTCAAAGGGGCAGCAGGCCCCTTTTTCCCCATTCAGCCAAAAAAAAACTGGGCTGGGTTAGATGATGTAATTAAATTTTGTAGCTATCCCAAAAATTATAACGGATTATCACTGAACTATCGTTGCAACTGTGTCAAAATGTATAAAAATACGCGTGCTTTAAAGGAACAGAAAAATATTTCTCAAAAACTAAACTAGATGGCGCTGTAAGTCTAGAGGAAATACAAGTTACCAACTTTGTCTCCCGAACAAAATATTTATCACGATAGACTAAATTCAAATAAATTGCACACGCGTATTACATAGTTAAATATTAACATACTTAACACTTTTATGTTTTGTAATTTATCTGATTGTGATGATTGTGCTAATTTAGCGCCACCGGGACTTTTAATATTCTCTTAATCAATAAAGCTTTGAATTTTTCTAGTAGGTATATTACAAATTAGAAATAACTCACTATAATAGAAGCACTGAATAAAAATCTGTTCTAGTCTAAATTGAAATCTATTGGGTACTAAGTAGGTACACAAATGAATATCTTCTAATAATAGGTAGGTACATTTAAGAATAAGAAAATCACTACGTAGTTTGGTCGTAGTTGAATATTAATTTAGAGTTGTACCTACCTACTTTCCATGAAAATAAAAAATCGATTTCGAACAAGCAACACTGCTCTTATTAGTCTTATAGCCTGCCACTGAAGCTGTGCTCGAGGTTTCAGTGGGCTATGTAACACTTTAAGAATTTTTCAAATGAGATGAGCGCGTTCAAGCTTACAAACAAACGAACAACCAAACAAATAGACTCTTCAGCTTTCCTAATATTAGCTTTATAGATATAGTTACATATCGATGAAATAGATAGAAACAACTACAAACCTATTTACCTTTACTTAGGTAGGTGTTAGGTACCTACATATGTAGGTATTGTACCTAGATACTGTAACTAGCGTTGGACTGAAACGGGAGATAAAAACATTAATTTAATAGACGGGTCAAACAAGACGGTCTATTGTTGAGTTATTCAAATGTTGAGTACTTTTTATGTAGAAATTGTGGAAACGCAATGGTTCCAAAAATATTGTAGGTATGGCATTAAAGGCATATAACGTCATGGTGTGTCACTCGCAATTTTCTTATACTTATTCAATGATTTCGAAACAATTCAAAAATATACTTTGACGAGTGACTGCAAACAATCAATCAACAACTGTTTTAAATAAGGTGTTATTTTAAATCAATGTATGTAGGTACCTAATAAATACTTCTTAAATGCATACTTACTTAGCGCATATAATTTATTTAATTATCATTAACTTTAGGTATACTTACTTACTTCAAAATTAAATTAGTATGTGGAGTAACTACCTTGTGACGTCATATTCCATGAAGTTTTAGAGGTAAAAGGAAATATAAATGAAAAGTTACATAAGACAAAATTTTAAGTAGTATATAAACCGACTAGGTCCTACTCCTCTTTTTTAAGTATTACCGGTTGCACCATTTTCAAAATGAAATTGTTCAATATACAATGAAGTCGATATTATAGGAAACACCATTATTCGCCACATTTGTAACTATTTAAAAAAGAAAAAAAACTGACAATATAATGATAGCTTATTAAAGGTATTTTAATCTATGACACAATTCAATTTGTTTACAAAATTGTATATTCTGCTTGCCATGTTCGACCCGTCTATTGTAAACTACTTAAATAAGTATGTACCTATCATAAAGTAGGTACATACTTATGTAAGTTAAGCTTCATTATGTAAGTATACATGTAAATGAGGCTACATAGCCTCATTGGCAGCTTAACTTTTTAAGCATCATTATTTATGACTAGACAACATCAATTTTTACAGTTTTATTTAAAATATCAAATTTTCTTATTTACGTTGAAATAATAGCGTAAAATGTTGTTTTATAATGTGATTTTACATAAACTATTTTCAAATAAAAAGCTGTGTTGCTCTGAAATTAGAGGAACAACATTTTACGCTATTATTTCAACGTAAATAAGAAAATTAGATATTTTAATTTAAACTGTACAAATTGATGTTGTCTAGTCCGACATCTGTCAAATCATAAATAATGATGCTTAAAAAGTTAAGCTGCCAATGAGGCTATATAGCCTCATTTACATACATAATGAAACTAAAACGTATATGTATTATTGAAAGAAATAAACTTTTATAAACCACAAAGGGGCTTATTGAACTCTGTGAAACTTTGAACAACTGAGTATGAACTTAGGTAATTACAGGACGTAACCATTATTAAAACGGATATGTAAGATAGATTTTACATGAATTGGTTCTCAAATATTAACCACTTAAAACCAATTACCAACGAACGAAAAGTATCTAGCATTATTTCTTTTATATGCCTATCAACAGACACGAAGATTTAACTAACTAACTAAACTTCACGCCACTTCCCTAGTGGGGTAGATAACCGAACGCTATATGGCACGATCCTTACACACCTCACTCGCCTCTTCAACATTCATGATCCATTCATTCATTCACGAAGATTTAAAACTGTAAAATAACTTTAGAATTATATAAATACTTATATAGACAAGATCGATCGATCAATGTATGTGATGTCGTCTAATATTTATTTATTTATTTTTATACAGGCGCGGAACCAAAATCAGAGTAAGTATAGTACCTGTCTTAACTAAATAAGTAACTAAATAAATGTACCTAGTACATTTATAAAATGTAGCACACTCCAGCTTCCTCAATAACGCCTGGGTGTAAACTTGGCTGATTTGTAATTTTAGGTAATTTAGCTCTCGATCACATATGTGTCGATAGAGAAGGTAAGGATGGTTACTTATTTAATAAATAGAACGAACCTACCATTAAGCATGAACACCTGGTTATTAAGTAAATCACTGAACGCAAAGTATTTGAATGAACACATTTAATTTCTACATTGAAATGCTAAAAATTGCTAGTGTATTATTCCAAAAGACTTTTAGGCCAACCTCGATGGGTTGAAAATGATCGTACCGAGATATTTTTGCATTTATGTACCTACGTCAGCCACAATAGGCGAAACATTCAAATTTATCCTAGCATATCCGAAATCTGCAAAGATCACAAGTTAACAGGATTTTGGTTGGCCAATCAGTTATTTTGAAATGATTTTTAAGACAGAATATTCGCAATAGAATAGTATACAAAATCGTTCATACAAAAGGCACAGCTTACAATATGGAAAAAATTAACTAGCCATATCTTTGCAGAGAAGGATAGTAGAATTTTGATTCGATACTTACGTTAAGCATACTAACTATCAAATAGATGTTTTAAGTATTTGGTGTGTGATTGTGTAGGCGACAGGTTAGCCGCTTGTCACTGCTTTTTCACAATTTTCCATCTAACCTAGCCCGGCTTTATTTTTGGCTGAATGTGGTTGAAGGGGCATGCTGCTCCTTTGACTCTGCCTGTCCCTTCGAGGATTATGGGCGTGATGTTATGTTTGTAAATTTGTAAATAAATCATTTTTAACTGTTAAAATAAATCACAATAATCGTTAAAATAGTTAATTTTCAAATGTTTGTACTCAATTTAATAAAAAATGTGAGCTGATGGGACAATTTTGATAACTGAATTGTATTATGCTGGCACTGAACAGTAAAAAAAGTATTTAATCGTTTCGGCAACAAAAAAAAAGTGCAATTTTGTAAACTGGTGTTATGATGATGTTGAAAATTACTTGTAATATTCCCATAATTCTCATATATTAGGGCCCGTTTCAATATCATCTTGAAACAATAATACGTTTTTAGGCTGAGCCTAAATAGTCAGAAGCAAGATCATAATCAAGTATTTTTTAAACATCTTATCTACTCTTATAACATTTATAACGTAGAACTATGTTACATAAGTTCAGCTTAATTCAAAATATGGCTAGCCATATTTTGAATTAATTCAAAATATGGCTAGCCATATTTTGAATAAAGCACACGATACCGAGAAAGTTTTCCTGTGGAAAACGTTGCTAAGTAGGTTTTCAGATGCATAAATCTTTAATAGTGGATTCGTTTGATACATGTTAGAAAAGTGCGGTTCAATCTTATTGATTTCTTTATTCAAAAAACCCTATGAAGAACTTTCATAAAAGATGTTAAACTTTTTGATAATTTTTAACGCTTTTTAACTATACATAAATACTTCCTTTAATTTTCTGAGTTCCGAACATAATACGATTGTTTATTTATCGTAAAGAACTTTCTGATATACCTCAATTATTTCCTACAATTAGATATAATTGTTGGAAATAATTGATAACGAACGATACTGTTTCCACCCGCAACATTTTCACTTGAAACCTATCTCTCTAAAACTTCACGATCGTTAATAAAATAGAGGTTGCAATTTCAAATTCAAAGTAGGTACCTACCTACCTACCTATTATTTCCTACAATTATATCTAATTGTAGGAAATAATTGATAACGTAGGGAAGAATAAGAAGAGAAGTTGGCGGAAAGCCGATCACACGAAACACACATTGGATAAACATATGATTGCAAAGTTTTTAGCATTATTTGAAAAGCTTTATATGTATATATGTATCAATATAACTGAACAAACACTAAGCGGCTAATCTACCCATATAATAAACTAACAACTTACTTTAATTGTAAACAGCTGTTCAATAAAAGCTAAGTACCTACAACTTGAATATAATGTGATTCGAATGTTCATTACACAATTGAAACTGCTACATAATGTATATGAGTAAATTTCGTTAACTTATCAATATGCAGATACCGTTTCGTATAATCTAACTATTGCTTCTTTATTGTTAAGTAGGCGTCAATAGAAATTAAACAAGATTGTACTAATTGAGCGATCACTATTTTCAGTAATAAGAAATGTAGAACGCGTGGAAGAACTACAATTCATTTAGGTAGGTACTATTTCATCCAATTGAATGTATTTATAGTATAAAGTAAGTCTTTTACTGTTTTTTCTGAAATAACAAATCCAGTAGTATTTCTGTAGAGACTTAATCAATTATAATGCGAGACATTGTAAAAAATGCGGAAAATTGGTAAAATCACCGTGCTTCGTTTCTTGTAAATATCATAATTCCAGAACAACCGGAGATTTTTCTTCTATAAAAATAAATATGAAAACGCGTATTTGTCACCTACAATGTTTGTAACTCACACCATGATCTAACGGGTAACGATAAATTAGCTATATTGCACATATATACATAGATATGGTTCCAATGTAAGCGATTATATAATTTTAATGCTCTATTTGTGTTTCCGTGGAATATGTTTCCAGACAGGAAAAGTTTGTTGACAATATAACTTGCACACTGTATTTTAATGGCTTTATTTGTTTCTACCAAAGAAAATTTCACAAGAAATGCATATTTATAGTTGAATGCTTACTTTTACATGCCGCTTACTATATTTAATACAAATTTAAAACTTTACTGCTTTAATAAACGCTATTTTTCCGCCGCTACCTTGTGACATCAATTGCGCAGATAAATAGGTACTTCAAAAATATAATTCATAGTAAGTCTACACATTATTTCGCGGGTAACCTATTATATAGTAAATGGTTAATATTTTAAAAGAAACCAGGAAAATAAATTCGCAGCTATTACAAGTCCGCCGGTGTAATATTTCCTGCGTTTATTCTACTACTTAGAAAAATCGCTTTTCCCGAAGAAATTTATTAAAATACATAATTATTAACTTATTATGACATAACGATGCTAATTAATGAATTCGATTCATTTTACAGTCATACTAACAAAATATTTTGGTGAATTACGCAAGCTGCTATAATAGACTACAGAAATTAAAATCACCATTTATTGGAATTATTTGCAAAAGTATAAATCCATATAATAATCATTAAAGAAATATGTTTCAAATATAAAATTAAAGAGTTTGTCTAATTGTTATTTTAAAAATTAAAACCACTTGTTGTTTAACAATGCCGACGAATGCGGATCAAACATTTTATATATTTTTCCCAAAAAAACTAACTAATATACTTCTCATTAATCTTTTAAAAGTACTCATAAAAGCCTTATTTCCACCTTATTTAAAATTAAATTCACACCGAACATAAATGAAAAAACTTTTAAGATATAAAAACTATTTAAACCACTTAAAAAGCTGTAATTGGAAATAAGAATAAGAAGTTTAAAAACCACTCGAAATAACTACAGAAGAAAAATAGCTTTCGAAAAAAAATTCACTTGTACTTAAAGAGTGGTAATTACCTTGATTTACGGGAAAAGGTTGGCAAGCCGCTCACAGCGCCGCTTCGGTATTATGAAAGCGGCCACCGCGACCGTCAGATTGACTGCGAGCTTAGTTTTGTGGGGTTTAGCGCTAGTCGCCTAAATGTCGCCAGATCAGTCCCGAAGTTCGCGAGCTACCCTGCGCAGAGGGTGATTTTTACCCTACCGCGCAGCCCTCCACCACCCGCTAGGCCCGCCCATCACGCCTAGCAACAAAGCGGATTTTACCACAAAAATAAATATTTTTTTTTTATTAAAAAAGACGGTAGTATAAAAAAACAATTTTACAGTGAATCATGCTCGGGATTTTCGACGGTATTTTTTTATAAATAAATAAGTGTTTTAAAATGTTTATATTGTGATCAATTTATCGGATTTTTCGAAGTATTTTATTGTTATTAATTTTTTACCTAGTTATAATTAAAGTGTAGTGGTTAAAGTTAACGTTTTTGGAATGGTATTGTTTATAAAAAAAACCATTTACATCTCCTTAAAGGTAAGACACAACTGTATTTCTTGTATTTGTTTTAAACATACTTGTAACTATCGTACAATTTGATATTTATTTTTAATATGGGATTACGTTACTTATTTAGACATTAAAATAATTTCAAGCAAGTGTCAACTCTATAGAGGTACATTCTACGTGACCCAAATAAAATTCATAACCTAATAGGTATGTTCACTGATGTTAAAACCATTTTTCAACCGACTTCAAAAAAGGAGGTTGTTAATTTGACCGTATATATATATATACCTTTATTTTTTACATTAACTATTGCGAGTCCTTGCCTATTAAACTAAAAAAATATCTTAAAAATAGTAGCTTTTTACCTATTCCAATTTTTTCTTGTATCAAAATATTGTCTATTTATTCTAATATTTTTTATTTAAATTCATTGTATTTTTAATTTGATGTTTTTTTCGGCTTATTTTTAAAACTGTTACGCGATACATAAGCTGGCCATCTGGCAGTTAACCCAGTACGTCACAATGCTATAAAATGGGCAATAAACCGTAAACTTTTACGATGAATACCTAGCTTTTTTTCTTAGGTACACACACACTATAAATCATTCAGCTTAATGCTCTTTATATTTAAACATATTCATCTCAGTGTGTTTCTTAACACTTAACTAGTTTTTACAGTCGCATAACTAGTAGGTAATATTACAATTATAAATGTTTTGAAACAATCTATTAAGCTTAAATTTGCCAACAGCGTAATGTTTTATCATTAAATTTAGTAGTTTCTACGATGATACTTTTTATTTAAATATTTTACACGCATTTATTTGAAATAACCGAAATATGTTTTAAATATTGATTAATATATACTTTAAAATCAAATGTATAATTATTATTATTACTAAGGGCATTCAACGAATTAACGTAATACGTCAGTAGCTTTCAAAATAAATCACAATTTAGCAAATATACACTCTTGTATTAATTAATAAAAAAGTCGATTTGTAAAAAAAAATTGGTAAAATAAATAGGTTATCGGTGCACTGTAAAAGCACTACCTCTGAGTCCGGCGCGGGCCTGTGCGCCCTTGAACTTGGCGGCTTTGTATCTCTGTACCACTGCATCATACTGTGCACGTTAATCGTGCTCACACCGACGTAGCGAACAGTTATGTCCGCGTTCACGGAATTTATCGCACGTCTCCGGCGAGGACCACGGTTCCGAACATGGTCTCGTTTTCGGCTATGGCTCGCGTTTCGTCGATTCCTCAGGGATCGCCGGTACCGGAAACTGGAGGAGGAGCAGCAGAAGAAGAATAATTAAAAAAATGTGGAAGTTTTTTTTATTTTTTTTTATTTTTGTTTTCGCAGTGCCCTTAGAAGTAGCAGGCCGTAGTGTATGCAGTGGCCGCAAGAGCGGAACTCCCGACAATTGTACCAAGTGTCGTCCCAACCGTAAGTAGATTGGAGATTTTTTTAACTTATGTGAATTAAAAATTAATTTCTGCGGAAAATTTTCAAGTGATTATTTAAATAAAATTATTATTTACATCTTCTTAATTGACCAGTGACTAGTCCAACTAAATTTGTCTCTGCGATTAAAGATTTAGATTTTTTTCCCATATAGTGATTGTAAGAAAATATTTCATTAAAGTATTTTTTTATAAAAAATTATAGTCATAGTGTTGCGCTAGCGAATTCTATTAATTTTGAAGTGCATACGCGCAAAATAAAATAAGTGAAAATTAGGGTGACCGCTACATTTGCGAGCTCTGTATAAGTTTGCTGTCTCAAATAAACGCGCCACAGTGCAAATGTACCAAAGAATACCAGGTCCGAAGCTTAAGCAATGTGTTATTATTGATCTCGACATAATCTTATTATTTTTAATGCGATTATAAAAAATATATATATAAATTAGTTTTGTGCCTAAGATCGTGCGATTATATTCGGTTAAATATTTACTTAATTAGTTCAACACATAAATAAATTAATAGGAAGTGTTATCATTATTGGATAGAGATATGTAACGTCGATTATAAAATTGCCTTTTAATTTCCTGCACAGAAAAAAAAATTGTGGGTACTGAAATATTTCCGAAAATGGACTGAAATATTTGTGGTACTGGTGAAAATGTGCGTGATATACGTAAGTGCATTATTTCACTAAAATCTGATGCCTGCAATCGGGATGCGCAGACAAGGGACAAGGCTATACCCGAAGGGGTGGGGACCCCACCCGAGGGGTGAGGTCTAATACTAACTCTACCCCACCGTGAGGTAGAGTTAGTATTCAAGCAGCAAGCAACAGGAACACCCCTCAGTAGCTCCCAGGAGTCCTAGAAGACCTAGCGGGGTTCTAGTCCAGACTTGAATCGGTTTCCCGTCCAAGTTCTCTTAACTAAAACCGGTTTGTTATTTTTTTAACTTAGTAGTATGATCGCCGAAAACTGATTCTCTTTTTCATTATGTCAGGTGTTGCCCCCCCAATGTATGGGGTGGGTATTGGATCGGAGGGATCCAATATCACCCGATTCTTTTCGCCGGTAACCCTCAGCTCAGAATGGCCTACTCTGGGACGATTGCTGTTTATGGTGCTCTGCTCTTGCCTCGGCACTACAATCAACGGGTTTTTCGTAGCAGCTTTCTTCGTAGAACACACACTCAAACGCGCTGGTGAGTACAGTGTAGTAAATGTGATTTACTTTTATAGCCGCAACCCAAAAATCAGTTACATAAATTATAATTTGTAATTTAACAAAAACGTGACGAAAAATAAAATTCCAATAGTTACATACGTACAAAAATAATAAATTTCTAAAAGTTGCCGACAATTTTTCAGCGCAATTCTAAAAATGCCAGCTATTTTTTAAATTTTTAGATATAAAAAAAATTTTTAGGTTGACATTTGATTTTCTTCGACAGGAAATGTGTTTTTGGCGTGCGTCGGACTTTCGGACTTAATCGTAACGACTGGGGTGATGCCCGTATCGGCCGTGGTGCTCCTCTCGGCCGGCGAGTGGGACGTCCTGCCCGTCTGTCAACTTCTCCAGTTCCTTCTGGAGACGGCCACATATTGCTACAGCCTGTTTTTCGTGGTAAGTGTACAAGTGATCCTACATCAGAAGTGCGAATATTATAGTTCTAGGGCAGTTAAAAAAAATTTTAATATATTTTTTTTTAATTCTGATGAAAATTAAAATTGTTTCAAACTATGATATAATTTTATATGAAAACTGGTATTATCACGTAAATAATATGCAGATATTTATTAAGCGCACGCGATCGGAAGAGTCGGAATCATCCAAATAAGGATGTTTTGTTTTTGTTTGTGTTCTAAGGACACTTCTTTGTTTTCACTGGGTTCGGAATTTTTTTTCGGTTGAAATGTAGGTACGCATATGAAATAACAATTCATACGATATTTTTTCTAAATTTAAATTAGTTATCAATTTATGAAGAAAATCTATAAACCGTGTTTACATCAATAAATGGAGATTATGAATTATTTTTTACAATCGTAATTTGATTCGTAAAAAGTACAAATGAAAAGGAGTATTGACACCTGTCACGGGAATGTTCTTAGGTGAAACAGACTATAGTGTTTCGAGGATTAGTTAATTGAAATCTTAATTGTTTGTTACAAGACTATAATTCTTAAAATTGTGTAATTTAGGAATGATCGAACAAGTTTAAAATTTTGTGCCGCAGATGCTAGGCCTTCAGGGACTTAAGAAATCGACAGTGTATTTGCAAAATAACTAACACAATTGTTTGTTCACAGCTGGTTGCGATTGAGAGCTACTACCGAATATGCCGGTCGACACCCGAATACGAAATCTTTATGTCGATGCGCGTGAGTTTGATCACAATATCTGTTCTCATAGCAAGTGTCGCCATGGCGGGCATCGGAGTGTATTTTGGTTACGATTACGATTATTGCGAGAGACGTCACTTTGGAAATTTTTACTACCGCATCGTGACAACAGCCATATTCCATGGAGTCCCCGGGCTCATCACCCTCTGGGGCCTCATCACGTCTTGCGTCCGAGTCCGAAGGCGCGCTCGTGAGCACATGTACTATAAGCGCTCCCAGCAGTATGAGCGCGACTTCTCCACCACCAGCCTAAACATGACCGCCTATATATTCTACATCGTCGCTTGGTTGCCCTACATGATTCTTGTCCATCGATACCCTGGTACTTCAGATTCTAAGTACTACCACTGCGTCTGGATCGGCGTCTGCCGCTCCATCATCACCAGTTTTCTCTATAGCTGCATGAACAGGAACTTCAGACGCGCTTTCGCTCATTTGTTTTATTACTGCTGCTGTAAGAGTACGCTCACCGGATCGTTCAATAATCGACATAGGAGGGCCTTGGAATATAAAGCTGCTACGGGAGACGTTAGGGTGCATATTATGCACCAAGCTGTCAACCCCGGCAGCTCACAGCGCGGTGCGTCCTGCTCTCGAGAGGCTCAGGAGTTATGATCTAAGAAGGTTCAAATATGTACGTATATATATTAATATTAACATTGGTAATGAGCTGTGTCGATTAGAATTCTTGCAAAGTAATCGGTGCGTTACGCGATATTTTTTAGAAGTGTTTGAATTGAATATACCATTCTAATGTACACAGAATACCTGTAAAAAGATATGAACTAACAACAGACAAAGGAAGACTTTGTGTAAGTTTAAAAATCCATATAGGTGGTACCTATGATTATCTGTTCACTCTAGTGAACATTTGTGTAATAGAATTAGTTAAATCAAATAAATATTTTGCGGCATTACGCCAGTATTAATTTAATCTGCTTACCTGAATTAAATACTTGTTAGATGATACTGAATATTTTGTAAAATGCTTATTAGGTGTTGCAAATTGATGTTGTGTCCAACAAACCATTTATATTATTACATAAGTCTACCGTTGCGAATGAACATGTACTGTTTTTTTTATAGTTTATTTTGTTGATTTGTACTATGTCCGCTACAGGGGGCGCAAACCTTTTATTGTTATTTCAGGATTTTTGTTACGACAAAACTTTTGAACTTTAAATGTTGATTTCCGTCGAAGTGTAAAAAGATGATTAGGTTCCATCGACATGAAGCCGAAATCGTAGAAGTTTAAAATTGTTTTCGATTTCGGTTATCCTATTTTACTATAGTCAATCCTTTTGTCTAGACAATTTACCTTTTTCTAGAAATATTGGGCTTTACAGTTCATATTGCTATTATTGGACGAGTTAAATAAATGTGATAGAAAGCAACTTCACTTTGGACAGCCTTGTCAATGTGATCTTTTGAATAAAATACCTTAAGGCTTATGTGGCCATTGTAAAAATAACTTTATATTTTTTAGACTCGTCTGTGACGGAATGTTTTACTCGTGTTAATAAAAGAATAGTAAATGTATTTTCCGAAGTCCCATGTTGTTCTGGGACTTGGTCCATGTTGGTCTGGGACTTAAAAAGAATATGCTAACTGTGGTTCTTGCCTAGCAGGTCATAAAAGGCGACTAATAGGTTAGCTGCTTTCACTGCTTTTTCACAATTTTTTATCTAACCCAGTTCGGCTTTATTTTTGGCTGAATGTGGTTGAAGGGGCGTGTTGCCCCTTTGACTTTGCCTACCCCTTCGGGGAAAATGGGCGTGATGTTATGTATGTTTGTATGTAAATGTATTTTAATAAATATTAAAACACGATAATGCAGAAATAATCGTTATACTATGTGGTTATTCGAGTAAAGAAGAAAAAAATATATATTTTATGGAAAAACAGACGCAAAGATACAAAATGCTTTAACTCATCAAATATCTTTCGATATTTCGGTAGTTTAATAATGGAATCTTGTATAATTAAAAAACCCTAAGTCTACATGTTAATGCTGCATTAGTAAGCATTATTAAAGAAAAATTAATTGTATTGTCAGTACCTAACAAACAAATTATATTTTGTTCAGGTAAAAGGCAGGTTTTCTAATATCCAATAGTTTTCAACTGAACGATTTACAGAGGATATTTCGAGGTAATCGTTAAGATGGTGATGATATTATCGTAAGGAACATATGGTGCAGTGTTGAAGGTGTAAGTTAGATGTATAGCATATGAGGACTCGTGCAATAATAGCTTGTCCAACGTTTATATAGTGTACCTATTTATATTTTTCTAAAAAGTTACAACTTCACATATTTACATGTGGTCTTATTGTGACAATATAAAAAAAAAACAGTAAATCACATTAACCTTATCTGAGGTTTTGTTTATCACTATAAATTTTACCCTAATAGTATTTTTTATAAATGCGCATTTACCTTGCCAAATAAAAAGTGTAATTTTTATATCCAACCTATTTTTGTAATGCTTTGTTACTGCTCGAATTTCCACAATATATATCCTACATATTGTACTTGTAAGTACTAACATAACTTTTAGGATAGGTGTGAGCTTTTAAAAAAGAATGTTTATAAGTATATACCTACTATTGTACGTATGTAAATTATAGAATATAATATATTGGTTTAAATACTAAATACAAAATATTGTACATTCGAAACTTATTGTCAGATTCACAAAAACGTGTTGGAGGGCACTAGTATATTTTTCTAATGTTAAATGTATGAGCACAAAACATCAAAAATAAATGAGCACAACATAAAAATCTGATTAGCTCAAAAGTTCATTAACTGATTACACAAAAATCTAAAAATATTGTGAAACTCCTGGAAATACTTGGTAGAATTTGGATAAAATATTGATAATTAACCTATAATGCTATTATGGCAATCAGAATATACATGTAGCTACTGGTAGGTATATATAATAAGTAAGCTATTCTTTCCTAAACTATAAGGTAAGATACTTATTGGGAGTTTAGACTGTATTAGCCAAATTATTAAACCTTAGTAATTTTCATCAAAGTAATTGTTTAAATATCAAATTAAAACATATATGTATATACCTAACTATACACATTACAGCTAATGCGATTTTATGTGCAAATTACTTGTCTATTATATATTCTGGCAAAATTTCGAATTTGTTATCTAGTTATTTTTATTTTACAGATTGAATATTAAAAATGTATAAAAAAGGTTTTATAGTAGTATGTAACAATTATATTATATTTGAGGATATTAGAATATCCTATATTTTAGCTCAGTGTACAATTTATAAGGTAAAACCTATATCTTTGTTCGCGCAAAACTTGTATTATATATTGTTTAATCAGTCGCTTATTACTATTACGCGCAAATAAGATAATTTTAAGTTTAGCTTTATTGCCACTGAGTCAGTATAATTTGTACCTGTACTTTCTCACTATACGTATACTGCAGTTTTAATAAAGCTTGATATTAATGTGGTCGTGGTGTTTAATCTGATGTGGTAAGCACTGAAATAATAGATGTAGTAGTTTTTGAGTCATCATATAGATACAATGATTTATAGTTGTATAGATATAAATCTAGGTACTTCACCCTTTTAGATTGTTTGGGTTCCTTTATATATTTTTTCATATAATTATGTATTCATGATAAATTAAATATATCCTATACCTTTGTAATCATACGCATATTATTGTATATATCAAGTCAGTTTTTGGAAGTATTGTATACATATATTTATCTATATATAAAAGTCCCTTATACGAATTTTCGACTTATTACTACAAATATACCTTTTAACTATATTTTATACAACACTTTTTGAAAATAAATATATTTGGTATAATAACAATATAAAAAATAGTTACTTACTAAAAATACCAAAATTTATTTATTGATATTTAACAAAAAAATAATAATCCAATACGAATAAATATATTAAGTATACAATGAAAAAGAGTATGTCTTTTATATTTTTTTTATATTTATTTACATTTAGTAAAACTATTTAACGTGTATTGTTTATGAAATGCATTTTATGTAAGTACTTGTCTTGATAAATGTATTACACAATAAAAATATATGCGTGTCAAAATACTTGTTTTACTAAAATACCTCCTAATTAGGCCAGGCAAATTTTAAACCCCGACTACCTAGAAATGTTTCTTACTTTTAGATTTTTTTTTTCATATTTTATTTGAATGTTGTTTCTAAACCCTACAATTTTATAGTTACCCGTCTAATATTACAATCTCAGATGACAAATAGTGTTATTTAGGCTGTTTTACCTATGTCTGTAGGGAGTTGTACGAATATTTTCATCTAATTCCGATTTAGGATCTTTAAATGCTTATGTTGATAGCCGAACATATAAATAGCACTCATAATGAAGGTAGACATCTTGTAAACAAATGGTGCACCCAAAGATAACAATAATTAGGAACAAGAAAAATATTAATTTACACGATCAATAAAAAATGGATCGACCATTTTAATTATCTTAAAATGTCAATCCTCACTCTAAAATTCTTAATTTTTAGGCTTTTTAATACTTTGAAGAATGTACATACATACATAATGTCACGCCTTTTTCCCATGGGGGTAGGCAGAGATCACGTACTTCCATTTGCTACGATCCTGACATACACCTTTCGCTTCTTCTTGTATGTACAATGTACAAACGTAATATTAAAATGAGAAAAAAACACCGTAAATTATAACACAGTGGGAGCATACAGGCGGTTGGCATACATTTGGACGATACCGATACAAAAGTCCATTATTATTATTTTTGACAACATAATTTAGAAATATATTAATAAAAAGTACGTGCTACCTGTGGTTCTTGCCTAGCATGTCGTAAAATGCGACTAATGGTATATCGGGTTTTGGGTATGTGATTGTGTAGGCGACGAGCTAGCCACTTGTCACTACTTTTTCACAATTTTCCGTCTAACCCAACCCATTTTTTTTTAGGCAGAATGTGGTTAAAGGGGCCGGCTGCCCTAGGCCCGGGCCTACTGGGCCTTAGGGTAAATCCGCCACTGATTGTGGGCATGATGTTATATATATATGTATTAATAAAACTTTATAAAACTAACTAGCAAGCTACCAATTCGATGTTTATTAAAAAAATACAGAAATTAAAGCAAAAGAGCAAACCGAAATAAATCAGATCTTTATGTCACCATTTCATTATGTCCAAACCCAAGAACATGCAGAGCATTACAAAAAATCGTCAGCAATGTTACACAAAATAGGCACAGTTGGACATCTGTTTTTGCTCCCCTGTGGTGCAGACAGGAGTCCGACGGAAAGTGAAAACTGGGGCACGGGAACGTGAAGCGCACCTATAGCAGCGCGCCTCTTCGTGTCCCAGTGACCTTGGCTCCTGGCAGGCTGTTCGATTTGTTTACAAGTTCTTCCGGCTGGTTAGAAGACTCACATTTGAGAAAAAACGGACTTGATTGGGCGTGTTGATTATTGGCTGCTCTGTGTAGATACACAGTAGACTGAAATCAGTGTGTTCGGTAGGTATCACGTTGTTAGGAAAGAGGGGGAAGGGGGGACGATGGATAGTTGGGTTAAAATGGATCGGCAGAAAGATGCGTTGTCACAAAGCAATTATTGAATAGCTTGCACGAATTTGGAATCGAAACAGAATGATCTGATTCTTCAGCTTGAAGATCAGCTATTAGTAAAGCAAGCAAATGAGTAAAAAAACTTACTTTTTTGGTCAAGGAATGACAACAACCTGACGTGTGACGTCTTTACAAGTCGAACTGAAGTTCGTTGAACCGTTAACAGATACATTACATATGCACACTGTTGTTGATGCAGTTACGGGATGCGTCACGAAGTTCCTTTAGTTCTGTTTTAAGCGGCGTTCCCGCGGGAACTATTCAGTGTAGTCTGCCGCTAGCACAGGACGCCCGTGCCGCCGGGTTGTGTGGTTGCCTTGTTTATAATAGTTAATAGATTTGATTAAGTTGTGAATTCTTTTATTATTATAATAAACTTGTTACTATCGGTATAAATGTGTTTGTTATGATGTTTGTGAAAACCGCAGGCAAAGTGCTACTGAGTGTGGCAGCTGGCGGCTTGCAGCCGCACGTTGTGGGCAATGCCGCCGGGCTTGCCGGCGGCATGATAGTATACAACGTAATATATAAGTAAGGGCATTGCAATTCTAACTATTAGAGGACCATGTCTGCTATTAATATATATATTATTTATATATTGTTTATATAAGTAGTTATAGATCATTTTGTTAAATATGGTGGAGAAGAAGCATTTAGCGATACTGTAGACAAACTTTGCGTATTGGTGCATGCTGCAACTGGGTAGAGAATTTTGGTTAATTTTAATGACATTTGAGGAGACTTTTTCAAAATCCCGTCGGTGAAAACCAAATTTGGTGCCTTAAATGTCATTATTTACGATGCTATATTTAGTTAGTTAGTTTATATTCGGTGTGAAATATATTCAGAGCAGACTGTTCACATCAGTACGAGTGTGTTGCCTTGCCTAACATGCTGCTATCGTTTGGTGGTGTATGACATACTATCACAGTTGAGTTGAATAGGTGGAACTCGTATAGGTAAAGACCGATCTTTGAAATCTTTTTCTTTAATTTGGACTGGTGTTATTGATTATGATAGGACTTCATTAAAATTAATTAAGGATAAAGCATAGGCGTCACAAAAAATCTTAGCTGGATAATTTAAGATCAGTGTTTTGGAAACAGATCAGTTTATTTCGGAAAAAGCTATTTTGTATTCTACAGAGTTGTAGGTGGATTATCACGGGTTTTTGGGAAAAGATTTTTTTTAACTATTTATATTATTTGCCTGTTGAACTATTTTACCTTTAAAAATTTGTTGATTTTTCGTGGCGAATTAAAACTGAACGACTTTACTCTTCTATGGAGAGGCGGATTTGGAAAGCTTCAGTTCTTGAGCGCATCAGTTATAAACGCATGGTGGGTGGCGTGACGTGCCAATTGCGATATTGGAAATATAGGGGTTTCTACGGATTGTGGTACCTCTTGAGACGCTTTCCGAGCATATAGGCCACGTTTATCGATTTATCCAAGCATTTAGGGATCTCACTCATGACGCTTTTTGAAAGAGGATTCACGTACATTTATAGTTTTAGTTTAAATGTCTTGCATATAGATGATCCTAGCGTATAGTTTGGTGACTTTGAAGTTTCTGGATTGTAATATATCTATGCGTTGAAGCTCTTACACATATGAAAGTGCAAGGGTATGGAGCCTCTCATTTCTGATTCGTGGATTCCTTGGCCTGCTAGCTATTAACAACTGAGTTAAGGGCCTCGCTCAGCTCCTCGCCTAGGATTCTTTACTCATTGCGAGAGCTTGCCCATAGACCCATCAACCATTCGGGACTTTGAAAAATATGTAATATGAGGTCTCATGCAGTAGACTTTTCATAATTGTATAGAACCAATACAAATGTGAATGCCAAACTTCGTCGTGACCACACAAGCTTCCGCACGGATTCTCACTCATAATACCACGTTTACCGCAAACTCTACACGTGGAACAATCCACACGCACAAACAGATGTTATTTTCCCATTTTCTATGTTAGTAGTATAAATAAATAGTAATTGGTTTTTGTCCGACTAGCTAGTCGGTGATGGTAACTTTTTTTCGATCTTCTTCTATTAACCTTAATACAATGAAATACCTATTTGAAATTCGTTCTTTGTGACTTCGTTCGTTCTTTGTAAGCAAAGGAAATAAGATTGATATACAATTATAATGTTACTGGGAATCACAGAGCACAATCCTGACATTAAGGTCCAGTAGGGAAAATTTCAGCGGCATAATTGCTATCTGTTTGTAATATTTCGAGTAATTCTGGGATGATACAAATTGTCCGCTTAAAATTCAATTTTAAATGGCAAGATAATTGAACTGGCTATTACCCATTTTCATTTGCCTTCACTAAGGCAATGAGGTGTGATAATATAATGATTAAAGAACTGCACATCCAGGTTTTTTGTATATATTCTGCAAAAATCTTTTACCTGATTCGTCTTGTTGATTTAACTTAGTCATATTTCATGGTCTGTAAAATGTGACTCACCTGGTGAGCCGTGATGGCGGTACTGAACGCAGCGCTTTTCTGAATCTTCCGGTCGCGCGCAGTATCATAGATACTGAATAGTTACAACATGCAGTGTGCCGTGCGCTAACATTGTAGAAATGAGTTAAAGCATTACACGGCGCAATTTACACATAACGTATTTTCAAATATGTACTGTTTAAGTCATAACATTAATTATATTATTCACAAATAGTTTTCTTTTTCTTTAGTTTTTCCTCGTGGCCTTCAAGCGCTTTTTTTAGGGATTCGCAAACGTTCCTAAACGTTAAGTTTGTTCCACAATTGTTTAAGGCTTACCTTGTAACAAAATTTTACTAATTGACACCATAGGAAAGTTTCATGGGTAAAAAAAAATATACTTAGTCCGTCAGTGACGTATTTTTCGCTTTATCAAATAGGTAAGTACATGATTAGCGAAAAATTTTCGCATTACAATTTTTAAATACATATAGCATTTTGACGTTATTAAACAATACATTTGTAGGGCTTTTGTGGCATCACGCGAAATGTTTATGTTTTGATTTACGTTGAGATTGGTCGCCGTGACCATTATCGGTTAGGAGGACATTATTATTCCGGCGCAGTCCGTTTTATTCGTTAAAAAAATCTATATGAAAGGTTCTATGAGGTTTTATTTAATGAATAAAATATAAACATAATTATGATCACGCTCGAAAATAAAGTTAATATTTTTAGTTGGCAAATTGTTGGCTTTCTAGTCGCCTACATTTTCACGAACCGAATACCAATACACTATATGTCGCTTTCTATAACATGCTAGGCAAGGAAAACAGTTGGTACATTTTCTAGATACTATGTAGGTATGTACATAGTATATTTGTACTTGTTAAAGTAGTTTAGGCACGAAAAGTACGTAGGTAATTGCAACATAATAATTTGCAGACGTCTTGTTCGCTATCCAGCAAACATTTCTAAAGGGAATCAAATTACGAAATCTCATCAAGAAATACGAATCATAGTTACAAGAACTGCAATCTATAGCAGTCTTGTAAATCAATCTGCTACATAATTTCTTCATGCAACACCGCTAGTGCAAGATCAATACCGTTTTAATCTAAGTTGTATTTAACCGTCTTCACTTCATTCGTTCAGGAGCATAAATTGAAACTCGATAAATGAGTAAGAAACTTGTAGAAAACCAATAAACGATCGGACCTTCGCGTCGTTCGACCAATCATAGCTTAATAGCTATCCGGCTAATGCTGGAGAGCTCGTGAACCCGGGGATTTTAATGTAGCTAACTTAATCGATGGTCACTATGATTTCAATTGGTTTGAGGCGGATATGGTTCCTTCTTCTAATATACCTACGATATACTTTTACAAGTGCCTATTGATACCTACTGTCGAAGAAGATTCAAATGAATCTGAGGATTACATTTAAGGTAACATTTTTTTAATTTAATAAGAATATATAAAATCCTGTGTTATTAAGCGCGAGATCAATTTTTTTTATTAATTAATTATTATTTTTTTACTTTTCAGAGAAGGAAACTAGGTATCGATGAGTAGGATGATGATGAAAAACCTAGTAGGAAAGTGTCGGATGAAGATAAGAAAAAATCATGAAAAAGCTAATGTAGATTACATTATAATTAATAAAATATATTTTATCTATGGTTTTTATTTTTATCTAATGTCATTCGCACTATTGCATTCACGTTACGTCTTTTATACGCACTCCCACCTTTCCCCTCGCCTGTCAAGGAACACCTTCTGCGATTCCGTGGTTCTAGACAGCATGACAATGCTGTCCAGAACCGCCTGTTATTGCACGCATTTATTCTAAACTGCTCACTCAAAGATATATATAATGTTCAACTTTACAAAACACAGTTAATTTTACCTCCTATACTCCGAACCCTTCGGTTCACCTGGCAGTTACTCTTGCTCACCGAAATCACCTGTCATTTTTTTATACTTTACAATGAATAAACTAAGTCATATTAAAATTTTATTCTTATCAACAAGTTTTTTTTTTTAATTTACCCTTTAAAAAATAAAAGAACTGATGATGCCTGTCAGGTCATGGTTATCGTTCTTAGGGCACTACGACTCATCGTTATACAAATTTCTAGCCTTACAGGAAGGCCGTTACTCGGAGAGTTCTCGAGCTCTTGGACTATATCGGTAAATTAGTCCAAGAAAATAGGCCTTTAAATACGAATTTGAGGTAAATACTTGAATTTTTGATATAAGTTACTTTGAAAGATTTAAAAACGATCTGTGAAAGTTTTTTGTAAAATCACCCCCGAGAACATTTGAAAAAAAAATAAAAAGTATTTGTTTTTGAAATTTTGGGAAAACGGTAAGTAGTAGAAAAAAAAGGTTTAAATAAAAGTTGTAGAGCATCAGATTTTATAAAGAAATGCCCTTTATATGTTTTCGCAAACATTAAAATTATCTGAGATAGAGGGCGGTTAGAAGCTTGGGGATGATAGTAATAGTCCGGTCAGTTTTCCATTTTGATCTGAAAGGATAGGACCAACGGGAAAATTTGTGTGTATACTAGATATTTAACAATCCAGAAATTCAGGTCTCTGACACATCAGGTTAGCTAAAAAAAAAAGCGCGGAAGATCGAAAAAGGCAAATAACTCATGAGTAGTGCAAAATATTGAAAAACGCTAAAAGTAAAAGTTATAGATAATTGAATTTCCTACAAAAATGGTATCTGCATATTTTTTCATAAGTGCGATGCTTTTCGCAAAAAACACGCCTAAGTGTAAAATTATTTAAAAATGTTTCTTACAAGTTTTTCTCAATAAATAATAATGCGTATAGCTACATTATTAAGTCTATTTTTCAATAATAAGCAGCACTTTAAAAAATATTTTTTCCTTACTAAGATTAATTTTTTTTTCTCATCTAGACGGGTTTTTAATGCAGAATTAAATCCTTTGGTTTATGCGAAATCCGTCTACTTAGTACCTGTAATTTATTAACTTTCATTGAATAAAGAGAAATGATCAGTAGTGACTGCCTGACCGAGTCAGGATTTCTTGCCAAAACCGAAACCGAAACCGAACATTAGGCAGCTCTCTTAGTTTTGGCTTAGGTTGACATAGCATGTTGAAATGAAGTGTATCTTTACTTTTATGTCTCCTGACCCGGTGTCTATCTGTAATAGTGAGATAAAAAAAAAATATTGGTTTCGTTTTTTTCTTTTGTTCAGAAAAATAAGAATGACAAATACAGCGCGTTAAAGGTCCCCGTGACGCGCTCACTCCAGACACTACAGATTTTTGAAGCGCTGTACTTTTGTAATTTTCCGAGTATTCGATATAGCAAAAAATTGTAACATTAACCCATCGAGTTTGAGTTTGTTTGATTTGTTGAATATAGATATTTGATTTTAAACTTTCTCTTTGCATTGTCAGTAGAAATAATACTGACTGGACTAAACGCGATATGCCGAAACATCAAGCTGTAAGTACTCATGTAGTGTCAGTCTTTATCTTCATAGCGTTATGTTCCGTGCTTAGACGGGATCCGCTTAGACCATGATCTAGGATCTAGCGAGTCTGATAATTACATTGAAGCGACTGCCAATCTGACATTCGTAACCCTAAGATAAGGGAAGCAGACAAATTTTGGATCATGGTTACAAATCCTAGTTATTTAAATTTGCTGGTTTCATCACGATGTTTTCCCCTTACCGTCGAGCTAGTGGTAATAAATACGTACATAGATTTGAAAAATACAGAGGTGGTTAACATGCCCGGGTTTGAACCCGCACTCCTCGGTTAAGAGGTGCATGTCCTTACCATTGAGCTCAAGTCTAGTTTAGTCCCGTCAGTATTATTTCTAATGTTTGGTCAAAGCTTTTATCAAGACATCTGATGATGCAGTGGCACCAAGTTTCACAAGTCCCCTAGTCCCTAATGATATCCAGGCTTTAATATGTGACCTCGATGACTTCAATTGGATGTGGATTATACTCCAGGATAGCTCTTTCCCGACAGTTAACTCTGTAGACTAGCTATTGAGCATGCTTATGGCGTATTGTGTGGCGTATAGTGTGGATATTTTGTGGGATATATAATAACCTCCCTTTGTTTTACACAAAGAAACCCTGAGCACAGCTTGCTCCATAGTAGTCGCGTTAATACCTTACTTCATGCAATGGCGTGAAGTAAGTTCGCTCTACCTACCCCGCTAGGGAAATACCCCTCTAATAACCCCCCTTTGTTTTATACCAAGAAACCCTAAGCACAGCTTGCTTTATAGTAGTCGCGTCAATACCTTACTTCATGCAATGGCGTGAAGTAAGTTCGCTCTGCCTACCCCGCTAGGAAAATGCCCTAGCGGGGTAGGTAGAGCGAACCGAACGCCATATGGCACGATCCTTACACACCTCACTTGCTACTTTAACATTTTCACCTTCACTTTTCTGTTACCGCACGACCAATTTGGTCATGGTGGGTAAGCCTGGACCTTTCGCGGCTCCTTCATTCTTCTACTTTCGCTCAATCTTTCGTCATCTACTTATCCCACATGTCCGGATCACCAGAGCATGCTTTTTCTTACCTTAACTCCGACGTTGTCTTTCAGACCAACTCTTTTTCTTTCATCATTGTTCCGAACACAGTCTGTAAGCGATACACCGCAGATTTTACGCAGTGCATGCACCTCGACCGCGTGCTTATTCTACTTCCATGCAAAACCCGCAGATATGTCGGTACCCAATAGTAAAGCAGTGCCTCCATTATAGTTGAGTGGTAGAATTTAATGCAATGGCTATATCAAATGATATAGCGAAGATTCCATCCCCCTATCCCAAGATTCTGGAATGGGCAACTTCAAACGCGTCAATTATGGACCTCCATGTCCGGAAACCATAATATATGCCTCGTCGATGTCATTACTTGTTTTAAGTAGAACTTTTATAACTATATTTAAGTCTATGTGTTTTCTAAAGGCGTACCGTGTCAGTCTGTATTTTTACTGAATAGGTTTTTCTATTATTGTATTGTAGAACTTATAGTCGTAATGATTTGTGTATGATCTGAACTGCTATCATAACAGCTTTTAATATTTGAATATCGCTCTGAGAATCCATTAAAAACCAGAAAGTCTAGGACGTCTGGTCGTTTCTTGGGATCTGTGGGCCAATATGTTTGATAAATAAATATCCCATGACATCACATACATTGATCTGACTCCGAGGTAAGTAGCTTAAGCACTTCTGATACAGTTGTTAAAAACAACAGTGGTAATACTAAAATATACTTAAATATTGTATATTAACACCCAAACCCAGCCATCGAATCAGGTGAGAATCCTCGTCCTCACCCCCGCGAGATCCAAGCATGGCGGGATGAAGCGCGAGAAGCATTGCTCGTCATATGGTCGGAAAGACTTGATAACTCGGGAGCTAGCCGGGAACTAGTTGATGTAATAAGTCCTCCAAGACTGGGTCAGCTGCAAACATGGCGAAATGATATTCAACCTGGCACAAATACTAACTAGCCATGGCTGGTTTGGTAAATATACATGCATGCCGCCTTAGCCTGCGCTAGCTAGTGATGAATAGAGGGATCCATCACCGGCATCCTAGCCAGACGTAGACGCCCCTTGTGTTCCGGGGCATCTAGTCGAAGTATAGCTCGATGGAGCAATGTTAAAGTCGTGCTCGCAAGAGCGACCGCAGGTGGGAGGGGTTCATTGGTAGGCATAGCGTTCCCAGGGCTCCTCTCCAGAAGCGATGCGGCGGAACACCCCGGGTGTTTTAGTCAGTAGGAGTCTGACATACTCCCGCAGTTCTCGTCTCTCGGGGGAATGACGGATTACACCCGGGAAAAAAAAAGGATCACTACGGAATGCACCATAGAGCTTGTCGAATATTTTGTTTGACCTGTGCTGAATACGTAGACGTTGTTCTTGTCAAGGATTTTCTTCAGCTCTCGTCCTCTTGGAAGAGTCAGACGTGACTCCCATGCAAAAAATTCAGACTCAAATGCAACATTCTTTGCATGGGAGTCACGTCTGAATTTATAAATCTATGACAAGGGGTCCTAAAATAGTCAGTAAATTGATTTTCCTATGTTGTATGTTTTAGCTGACCATGTTCATCTTGCACCATGACAGATGTTACCTGCAGATGTACTGTTTTATATTTTGGTAGTACTTTATGGTTTATATTTCTTTTCCCAATCACAGCAGTTCCTGCATGAGCAGTCCCGTCTGGATGGAAGATTGAGTAAATGTGGTAGTCCTTGATTGTAATGCTGAACTTATCTTTATTTACATAGGCTTCAATAAAGCACTTATGTGATTGAATATTAGTTGTGCTTCAGAGACAAGCAGTACATCAATGTTATGCTATGGGAGTAGAATTTCAACATAATAACATAAACGACCAGGCTATTGATGTTCCAAGAAGCAACTGTATAAGCTGGCATTACTCTATTATAATTTTATTAATTACTGTTATTAAGAGGTTCCTCAGTATTGATATATTGGTATATCCGTTTGGTCGATGAGTTTGTCTAGCTTAAGAACTTGTTAAGTGAGTTGGATTTCTAGGCTTTTGTTCTTGATAAAATGTTAAACTGTGAAGGGTTTTTTGGCCTTCTTTGCTTTTGATGATTCCTCCTGTTTACTTGAAAAAATATTTGTTTTGTTTCGTAAGTAAAATTATCAAAATATTGAATACGTATTTTTTGCTTTATCGAATACTTGGAAAATTACAAAGATACAGCGCTTCAAAAATCTGGAGCGCGGCGCATTTACGGAACAAGTGACGTCACGGGGACCTTTAACGCGCTGTATTTGTCATTCTTATTTTTCTGAACAAAAGAAAAAAAAAACGTAACCAATATTTTTTTCTAATCTCTCTATTACATATAGACATAAAAGCTTGTAAAGATACACTTTATTTCAACATGCTATGTCAACCTAAGCCAAAACTAAGAGAGCTGCCTAATGTTCGGTTTCGGTTTCGGTTTTGGCAAGAAATCCTGACTCGGTCAGGCAGTCACTACCGATCATTTCTCTTTATTCAATGAAAGTTAATAAATTACAGGTACTAAGTAGACGGATTTTGCATAAACCAAAGGATTTAATTCTGCATTAAAAACCCGTCAGGATGAGAAAAAAAAAATCATCTTAGTAAGGAAAAAATATTTTTTAAAGTGCTGCTTATTATTGAAAAATAGACTTAATAATGTAGCTATACGCATTATTATTTATTGAGAAAAACTTGTAAGATAAAAAACATTTTTAAATAATTTTACACTTAGGTGTGTTTTTTGCGAAAAGTATCGTACTTATGAAAAAATATGCAGATACCATTTTTGTAGGAAATTCAATTATCTATAACTTTTACCTTTAGCATTTTTCAATATTTTGCACTACTCATGAGTTGTTTGCCTTTTTCGATCTTCCGCGCTTTTTTTTTAGCTAACCTGATGTGTCAGAGACCTGAATTTCTGGATTGTTAAATATCTAGTACACACACAAATTTTCCCGTTGGTCCTATCCTTTCAGATCAAAATGGGAAACTGACCGGACTATTACTATCATCCACAAGCTTCTAACCGCTCTATCTCGGATAATTTTAATGTTAGCGAAAATATAAACAGGGCATTTCTTTATAAAATCTGATGCTCTACAACTTTTATTTAAACCTTTTTTTTCTACTACTTACCGTTTTCCCAAAATTTCAAAAACAAATACTTTTTATTTTTTTTTCAAATGTTCTCGGGGGTGATTTTACAAAAAACTTTCACAGATCGTTTTTAAATCTTTCAAAGTAACTTATATCAAAAATTCAAGTATTTACCTCAAATTCGTATTTAAAGGCCTATTTTCTTGGACTAAATGCCACAGTCAATCTCTTGTTACATCTCTTTGGACCGACTAGTCGACATACCGATCAGAACTATCAACAAAGTCCAAAGTATATCTCTTCTCTCTTCTTAAATCGGTATTTGAATCAATAGTGTACAGTTTCGTGTTGACTGCCGCTTACGATTTCGCCTGCATGGATTTTAATACCTAAAAGAAAAATCCTGCTAATATTATAAACGCGAATGTTTGTGAGGATGAACGCATGTTTGTTACTCTATCACGCAAAAACTACTGAATGGATTTGAATTAAACTTTACAATAATATTGCTTATACACCCAAATTACGTATAAGTAGGCTATGTTTTATCGATGTACCACGCGAGCAAAGCCGCGGGCAGAACTAGTACTTAATATTATAAATACCAGAGACATTTGTGTATATGCTACGCTTCCTCAGTTCCTTAGTTGTGCTGAAAAGTTTAAAGAGTTAATCTAAGAAAGGACACAGGTTTGTAAGATGATGTGTTTTTGCCTTGATCGGTTTTTATTTTGACTTTTACGAGACATAGCGTGGCAAGTTTCCATCGGTGGTTATTATTCCTATCTACATATCTATCAGGGGGAGGGCATCAGCTGCCCCCCTCCCTGTATTGCCCCCCTGGACCAAAAGCTGCGTACGCCCATGCCTGTCTACCTAATACGCAGCGTAGCGACTGTAGTCATAGTATTGTGTGTTACCTATGGCATGTCTATGAGTACGGTGTGTCCGATTCAATTCAATGAACCTTTCTTTGGATGAGTCTACTTTAAGGTAGTGCATTAATCATGTGATATTTTTGGTATAAGTTTCTTATCTATATTAATAATTTATTTATTTAATTATTTGGACATCCATTGGTTGTTACATCGTTTCTTAGAAATAATAATAGTTAGTCTACAATACAATTTAAAATGCACAACCTTTGAAGCTGTCACAGCATGCGCAAGAAAATGTTAATATACATAATATAAATATATATAAATGTTAATATATAATAAAATGTTAGATAATGCCTACCTGTTTAAGGGGCCTGCTGTCCCTTTGACTGTGCTTACCTACCTTCGGGGATTATGAGCGTGATGTTATGTATGTATGTATATACCTGTATTAAAAAAATAAAGCGTCACGGCTCAGATTTTTAAAATACATCATCATCATCCTAGTGCCCTTATCTTAGCTTAGAATAAGATCCAGGATTTAGCGAGACTGTTATTTACATTGAAGCGACTGCCGGTCTGACTTTCGTAAGTCTAAGATAGGGGAACCAGATAATTTTAGGATCATGGTTACAAATCGAAAGTTGTTTAGATTTTCAGGTTTTATCACGATGTTTTCCCTCACCGCCAAGCTAGTGTTATAAATACGTACATAGATTTGAAAAATCCAGAGAGCTCTGGTTTGAATCTGCACCCCTCGGTTATGAGGCGCGTGTCCTTACAATTGAGGTACCACCGCTTTCAAGTATAAAAATAAAAATAAAATAGGTATTTATTAGGCGCACTTTTTTTTTAAATAGTAACTTAGGTAATAAACTGTGCAATATCATTGGAAATTCCGAGCTAAAAATAAAAGCTTGTAAAAATAAAATTTACATCTAACCACCTATTGTATGATGTTGGATGATTTTTTTCCTGACCTCCCTAATTCTCATTCGAGTCTCACATGGTTAACGATCCCTTTTTACGTATCCTCCATATTTCGATCAGTTTTCACGCCACTTCCCTAGCGGGGTAGGCGGAGAGAACTGAACAGTTTTCATTCTGATCTATGATTTTATTTTACCTTATTAAAATACGTATCAGTGAATATTATTATGTACTTAGTACTTATGTTGCAGCTCATTAGCATTTAAATCAGGGGTGCCTTTGAAGTATTCCAGATGTTCCTCATAATTTTTAATCACACTAAAAAGGAAACCTAAAAAATTTTTTGTAAAAAACAAATAGACGTAACTGATTTTTATAAATTTTATGAAGGTATTCTGAATGACTTTGTAGATAAATGTATGTAGGATACTATATAGATATAGGTATATATATATAGCCCCCATGATTCGTTACGAAAATGATGGACATACTCAATAAGTACCAAAAGATAAATATAAAATAATTCTCAAAGAATCTATGAAAAACATATGTATATATGGAAGTACACGAAATGTGAAATGGTGGAAGCGAATTTCAGGAACCAGTCCTCTGAAAATGTAGGACCCAGACTGGTCCCATTAAGTGTACCCTTAAATTATTCCCACAGACAGCAAAATATGTATATATAAATATTGAAGCCTCTATCGTGTTACCAGTCTTACTAATTAAAATTCCCAAGGTTCTTGGAAGCTGCAATATGATATTCCAGAAGCTAGGCATGGGCTTGAAACAATAATGAACGCCGCATGTAACAACTTTATTTAATATAATAATAATGTATGAGCGTAGATACGTAGACGTAGCCTCACATGCCACGAGTGTGGTTCAATACCGATTTTCAAAATAAAAAGACGAATTCGTACCACTTATTTATGAATGAGGGAAAATATACATACATAACATAACGCTCATAATCCTGAGAGGGTAGGCAGAGTCAAAGCAGCATCCCAAGGAATTGGTATGTCACTCTGAAAAAATTATTTATTACTTATTTATTTATTTAATTTTGCTGATTGGTCCTCAAAACTAAACAGACAGGTTGAATAACAGCAAGCGAAAAGGCTTATCCTTAAATGTGTTTCTAAGTGGACGGACAAAATCTCTTTTGATATTTTCGGTGACTCTGTGGTAATATATTAATATTCACTATTATATATAATATATGGTAATATATTAATATTCACTATTATATATATACATTATTAATAGTCCACTTAGAAACAAAAAGAAGAAGAAACTTAAAGAAGAAGAACTTAAAGAAGTGGGGCGTAGGTAATCCTACGCCCCACTTCTTTCCCATGAGGATAGGCAGAGATTACGCATTTTTTTACACTTCTACTACCTACTATTAGACCATGATCCCGGAGAAATAAGATTATGTTACCCAGCCATTGTTTATATAAAAGTGTGAGATTACGATATTTTCCCTATGCCCCATGATATGTTCCATGTTGGCCTGGGACCTTAAAATAATGTGCCAACTGTGTTCATTGCCTAACATGTCGTAATAGTCGACTAATGGTATATCGGGTTTGTAGGCGACAAGCTAGCCACTTGTCACTACTTTTTCACAATTTTTCATCTAACCAAGCCCAGTTTTGTTTTTGGCTAAATGTGGTTGAAAGGGCCTGCTGCCTCTTCGACTTTCCCTTTCCCTTTGGGGATTATAGGCATGATGTTATGTTTGTAATTGTTATGTGAATTGTCATAAAATTTAATTCACGTTAACTTGATTCGATCACTAAATTTGGGTCTTCAGTAGTCCGATTGTTGTTATATCCTTACCTTATGTATAGGTTACTTTAGTAAGGTTATGTCTAGGTTACTCTAGTAACCTATACATAAGGTGTAATACTCTAGTGTTATGTAATGATATGATTTTGGTTTAAATGTCGTGGTGATAAAGGCTGTCTAATAAACTCTTAGTTCTTTCTCACTATATTACTAGTACAAAGGAAGTTCTTGATATGTGCCGGTCTTCTTGATTTATTCGTAATGTCATATACAGGCGTTAACATCAAGAATTCTTGAAGTAACTGATATAAGTTGTATAATATTTCAAATCTGTATCTGTATCACGTGTAACTTATTTACATCAAAGTGTTGCACGTGCAAAGTGAGAATTCAATAACTAACTCGCAAATAGTTCGGCTATCCAGCTCGAAGGATCGAATGTTGAAATGTGAAACAACTTTCAATTCAAAGGTCATACATACCATTGAAACAAAAGCCAATTTTTTGCTTGTTAAAATGGCACTGAACGGTAATGTCTGAAAACCGTTATATTTTTATTTACAGCCAAGGCTCTAGAGATTCTGAGCCGTGTGATGATGTAAAAAATTTATTTAAATCTGATATAAGCTTACTTGCGTGGTCTATTTTCTCGCACCGGTTATTATACAAAGTTGAATATATCGATGCAAATTAGACAGAAATAAATGGACATGATATCCTAAGGACACGTGCCCATGATTCCAAATGGCAATCCGAGGACAATTACTTGCACCAATTTATTACAAAATGCGGTCCGCGTTTTCCCAGCAGAGTCTGCACGTGGGGACACAATCACGCGTTAGATTGCATCCGAATGTAACGAGGTCGATGTAATAGTATGTCCAGTTACTGGGAAGAGGAAAAATATCTGCTAGGTGGTGGTACAAGTTGTTTATTTTTGACGTCAAGGCAAAGATATTGACATCTTTAAATCCCTGTGGTCTACCCTAGGCACATTATAGTATGGTGCCTATACGTTCGTACACGACTTATTGTGGTGCCTTCGAAGATTCTGATTGTCATATCACGGGCGCTTAAGCTATGATTTTGGAATCATATTTATTATATTGTGTTTCTGCTATTTATTTAAACTGTTTTTGATGTCACTGTTTTTTGACTGACGGTTAAAAATGAATTTGTATGTTAATCTTTCATTATTTATTTCAGACAAATCTGGTATCTTAGACATCACCAATTTTACGATCCTTCAAATGACTTACTTTAGGGGTGTGTGTTACCCCCCCCCGCTGGGGTCTTCGGTTTGTCGTACCGGGGGGGCTTAGTAGGCCCTGGGTGGATCGACGAGGGCTGAAGCGAAGAGAGACCCTGAGGTGAGCCGCAACTGCTCGACTAGCAAACGAGCAGTTGCGGCGGTCCGGCCGTATACAGGTCCCCTGCGGCCGGACCAGGATTGCCGAGGAAGAGGAGGAGCTGAGTGTCTCGTTGCTCGCCTTCCTATCCTCGGCAACCCGACAGGGGCGCGCTGGGTCGCGCTGTGGTGGGTCGCAGAGGCATTGAGCGTCTCGATGCTCTCCCTCTGCGACGACAGGGCTAGGCCCTCAATCTGGGTCGCCGGGCGGAAGGCGGCCCCTTCGACGAGGCGCTCTCCGCGTGCCCCTCTGGCTTAGCAGAGGGCACAGCGCGAGAGTGGGCCCACGACGCCGGTCACGGGGATGATCGGCGTCTGAATCCTGGGCGGAGTGGTTGAGACATGCTGGGTGGCCTGGCATGTCTCGACGCGCGCGCGTGCTCGGTGCTGTGCATCCGACGACTGTAATTGTCGTGGGCTGCACAGCATCGACCACCACCGCGCGAGGTGGGCCGCGTAGCGCGGCACGCGCATCACCGGAGGAGCTGTCGTATAGTCCCGACAGTGGGGATACAGGCTCCTCCGGGACTGCGCCGCTGGAGGCCACGTTGGGGTTTTAGTCGGTTCGAGTCCGACACACCGCCCTCTGCTTCCCCGAGTAGAGGGTGACGGCGCGTGGGAGTTTCCACAACTAAAAAAAAAGGGGTGTGTGTTAGCACCATCAATATTTATAATCAGGACCTAAATACGTAAAGAACATGTCACTATGGCAAGTTTCCTAATTTGCTTACGATATCTATTACTTCAAAGAAAAGTCTGAAATAGGACTTCTGTTAGGACCAGTTTAAAAAAACTGTGCGTTTACTGACAGTTGGTAACAAATGTACTTTCATGATATTGGAAATACAAAAGCTCTGCGTCTCTCCGGATTTAAAAATTGGATTTTAAAAGGTCACGACCAACTATCATGAAACTCGCATTCAGATGAAAATAAGCTTATGTCTTTGATAGTGAGCTTTATTCATTTTGATGGATGTGTCTGAACAAAAATACAGCCTATTTTATATAAACTCAGAGTAGGTTTCTCTCATAGCAAATATGAGAGAAACCTTTTTAGATGGATTTGATTTTGACGATTATATAAGTTCGAATTTAAGAATTTAGTTTTACTTACAATTATTTATAAAAAATGTTTTGGGCATGACGAAAAATTGTAAGACGATAGATTGAAGGATGTAGATATCGCTGCAGACCCGACTCATCTACTTCGACAAATAGGTCGTGTGCTAACAGAAGGTAAAGTTGGGAACCAAAAGAACCGTAAACCATGTATGAAAATAATTATGTTAAGAAGAATGTTAAGAAAGCGAGTGAAATGTGTAAGGACTGCGTCATAGGTGTTTGGTTCTTTTTGCGTACACTCCAGGGCATTGTCACGATGTTAGGTTTGCATAGGTTACATAAAAAAGGCCGCTTTTACGATAAACAGTTAAATATTATAATCAAGTAAATTACAATACGAATGATCTTAAAATGTCATCACATGCCTCATGAATAAATACCAAATGACTGTCTAAAATTACAGTGAAGGTAGGTTTTGTGTATTTTGTTATACTTCCTCAAGTATAGGGGGCCTCACATATAGAGAGTCTGACCAGCTAAGTCTTGTAGATAGTTGATTCTTATGTTCTTGGAGCCTCACGCGTATGAGTCTTGCAGATTGATGGTCCGTTTGCATTTGGTTTTGCATTCAGGCGTATTGGTATTGTGGAGCCCTTATCACCTCACAGTGTCTAGCGAATCAGTGCAATGAAAGAAGAAAGAAATAACATTTATTGGACGCACAATTATTAATACATACACAGGAAAACGAAATTTGACACTGGACAAAATAGTACAAAAAAAATAAAATCAGTATAAAAAAATTTTTTTTTAATTCAAACATCCAAAAGATTGCGTACCTGTGACGTGCAGTCTTGTCATCAGGAGGATGGATTGGTTAGTCGTCAGAACAAACTGACATTCTGTCAACAATGAGCCAATAATGACAGTGATAAGACCACGAGATTCGCTCGTGCCACCTAGCGGATTTTGTATTTTTAAAAACCCTCATTGAAGTATTGTAAGTCTCGGTTTGTGGTACCTCGCACCTTTTTGTAAAATATCGACACATTATGAAGCTATATAAAATAAACCGCCAGGAAAATTATATTCATAAAACCCTTTTAAATGACAAACCTAGTATTAAGCCCTTGCGTAAATGTACTTACGGCACGACGATGTACTCCGAACTGTGATAGGTTATGTGTACATGAGTCGAAAATAGCGGTGAAGCATAAAAGGCAAAGGTCAGAGGATGTATTCACACACCCTCGCTGGCAAAAAGAAGACAAAAGGGCATTATAAATTGGGAAAGTGTGAGTTGCATTCGCACACAAAATGTTCCTTCCTCGCCGACTAGGGATTGAAATTTAGTGGCATTTTCCGGCGGAACTAGGCCATGTCACTTGTTTTAGCACAGCTAAGATTGTGCTGGACCCAGCTGGATTGGTGGATCTAGCATTGCGATACCTATTACTCACCTAAAATTGAGATGATGATAACTTGGAATAATTTTTGTTAGACGAGTAGATACTCGTAATTTTAAGTTGTAATTGTCAAATATTGCATTACTTTTGTCCAACCAAAAGTAAAAATCACGCTTTTATGTGCTGTCAAAACGATTGATGGTATTATGTCCTCTGATGCTAATCTATACCTATTAATACTGCAGGTTCAACACGTCCCATCGGCTTCACGAGGTGCCGTAAGGCGTTGCCACGCCAGACATGGCACATGCCATGCTGTGGGGCGTCGCTATATATACGTGTAAGGCTGTGCCTTCTTAAACAATGTAAGTATTTTTATAAAATAATATAATATAGCTTGCTCACATCAGTGATAAGCAAATTTATTAGTGAGCTATTTAAACTTAATTTGTCATAAAAATATTTTTTCTTCGAATAGCGACAAAATGTTGTGACCGTTGAAATTTGTTATTGGGGGCAGAGATCTCGATCTAAATCTCTGATTGGGGGTGTCAGAGTAGATGTCAAGTCCCAATAATAGATAATATATGGGTCTTAAGCTGGATGCGCGGTGGCAGTTTACCCCGGCCACCCACATCTTTGGCCGCAGAGGGGGGCTTTTTACTCAAGGGCCCCAGAGAGTCCCACACACCACGCCGCGATCCTGAGCACATGACAATGCGTAAGGCATACCCCACGTTGAAAAGAGGTGTAAAAATTTTTCATTGTTTTGATAGTATTTAAAAAAAAATATTTATACTGTGGCAGTATGTCACAATACAACCTAAGTAATAGGGTCCGTAAGAACTTTTAAACTAGGGACTCCTAAAAATATTTTTTTTCTTGGCTTTTACGCCTGAATGTGCAGTCTAAAGTAATAGTGAGTTGGGGTTTCGTGTTTTAAGACCTAGCTAACCTTACTCGACCGGGCTTCATAATAGACTGAGAACGAACTCGGATACCTAATAAATAGTAATGCTATAAAGAGGAAAGATGTTATTGTTTGTTTGAATGGAATGGTACGATTTGAAAAATTCTTTCGCCCGTGGAACGCTAATGTATCAGCAAGTAACATAAAATATATTTTATCTATGTATTTCCACGGGAACGGAAACTCCGTTAGTAAAACCGTGGGGCGCTGCTAGTATCGGATTAAACGACCTCGCATTTTAAAAAGATAAATATATATAAAGATACAATATTATAAATGGGATTAGGAACCTATGTATTCGTATTTTGAGCGGTTATAAACAAAATTAGCTGAAGATAACTAATACATTCTTCTAACTTAAGAAATGAGATAAATTTCATCCTATTCTTGTATTTCCAGCTTAATTTTAAATGCCTCCATCCCATCACGATTTTGTATAGAAATGTAAATAATTGAAATTTATTGTACTCCAACGATTAGTTCATAAATGCAATTATACGAGTAATCGAAAACTATATGAACGTTTTGAATAACGGATCGTTTTAAATATATTGTGATTTATTTGTGTATAATGTCACTATATTGGTGGAAACGTTCCATCAAACTAATTGTACCAACGACTGCAACTAATTGAATCATGCGCAGGGCTAAAAGCAGAAAATTCCAAATTGAAACACAAACTAACTTCGACTCCCTAAACCGTGTAAACAAGGAAAATGTTTCCCGCCATCCGCACAGAAAACTCGACGACAACATAAGCACCTACACACAGTCTTATTTCCTTAGGAATAAAGGTTAAAATTCTCAGCACGTGACGACTGTACATGGGAAACTTCGTTTTGATCCAAATGTTGCGTTTTAGTTTCCATACCAATTTCAACTGAATGCGCTTCTAGGCGGAGTTGCCGGCGTTTACCTCAAGCCTAATAGGTATCCTATTAATAAATAGCTTGTATTTTACAAGTCTCGGTATTTTATTTATTTCCTATGTCCTATTGAATTGCGGAATTGTTTCTTGGTAGTTTCAGCGCGTTGAGACATCCTCTATAAACGTCGGTAACGACGCAAAGATTTCTGCTAGAGATGCTTCCGTCCTGAGGGAACTCTTGCATAAATAAAAAGTAGATTATTTTGTATCGTCATATAGATTAGGTATAAAAAATATTTAACAAAAACTAATAAAAAAATAGGGTTTAATGTCTCTAACTAAGATATCGCGTGACATTGTGACGCGATTGTATCTTTGTATTTTTTGTTTGCTGAACAAAAGAAAAAAATTCTCATACTAACTAGTTTTTTGCTGTTGAAAGATGGACTGGACATATTTTTTTTTACAAGTACGTATCCTTTTACTCACGCGCAGCCTACTGCGCCGTCTCTATGAACTATCACAAACATGCGCAGCAATATGAAAGGTGCAAAGTAATTTGTAAGGCGTTAAGCGAGGCTCTCGCAAATTTCCATGGTCCTGCGAAGAACGCTTTAGGACAACATATGTTGCATTGGCGTTAATAATAATAACTTATGCAACAGCTCTATCGTAACTATCGGATATGCCTAAGTTTATTTTATACATGCTTTTTTCGACTCCCCTGTGTTGTCTCTTTTATTGAATACTTCATATTAAGAAAGTAATTAGACGATGATTGAATATTGCAAGAATTTGGACATTATTAGACCTGGATCAAATAAGAAAAGTCTTATAAATTGTCCAGATATTTCTGGAGTCCTGTACTCTCCAGCTAAGTGTCAAAACCACTGCGCCACTTAAGACTAGAAAGTGTAGATAGAGTGATCTCGAGGTCTCCATCCCCGATTCCCGATAAAAGCAATCTACTTGCAGACGCAGCAATATTGCGTTCATTGTACGGCAAAATAGCCGACGTCTTAAAAGTGTTTGATTTATTTATTGCAAAGTAGGTATAGATTCGTTTCTTTATTCGTTCATAGATCGGTAAAGTTCACTTCAATATATATCTGACTACATCACATACATTTATCTGACTCCGAGGTAAGTAGCGTATGCATTTGAGTAACGGCTTTCAGAATCAACAGTGGTATTACAAATATATACTTAAATATTGGATATTGACACCCAGACACAGAACAAACACAATTATTATTCATACGAATGTTTGTCTAGGGTGGGAATCGAACCTACTACCGAATGCGCCATCGAGCTACTCAATAATTCTGTTAAGTTTCGAACGCTAACCTTCAGCGTTGGAGCAAACTTGAACCCGAGACAAGGAGACAACTAACTTTTAAGTAACGGTCCCATTGACAGCAACGCTTCCGCCAAGTTGCGCGTTACCGGCGCAGTGAACGTATATACTGGATATGAACGTGATGGTATCTTGAATCTCGATGTTTTATTTGCATATTAGGTACCTTTTTATGCCATACAAAGCAAAAGTTTTAACTATTGGCTATATTCAGTAACAAAGTTAGGTAGTTGGACCATAGTGATTTCGTATTTGAAATTATTGCGTTCCATATTGAAAAATAAACATGTAAATAGTTTAAATGTGCAAAGTGATTTTATCATCAGCCCTTTATCGTACAGGACTAGGGTTGTCAGATACTTATCAAGTAAAACAAAGCGTGGAAAAAAAAATCTTAAGCTTTGATAAGAAATAAATACAAGTTATCTTAAACTAATAGGTTTTCGGAATCCGGGTGGGACAATATGGTCTTATTACTCGACACGGGACAAGAGGCTTAATTCCGGGACAATCTCGGATTGCCTGGCCATATAGCTATAGGGCACAGGAAAGCCAACCCCGTTACTGCATGTTTTTGTACCAGTATTTCGTGTGGGCTTTAACCGCATTTAATACACAAAGAGCGGTGGTAGCTCAATGGTAAGGACACGCGCCTCTTAACCGAGGAGTGCGGGTTCAAACCCGGGCATGTACCTCTAGATTTTAAAAAATCTATGTACATATTTATACCACTAGCTCGACGGTGAGGGAAAACATCGTGATGAAACCTGCAAATTCAAACAACTTTGAATTTGTAACCATGATCCAAAAATTGTCTGGTTCCCCTATCTTAGGGTTACGAAGGTCAGATCGGCAGTCGCTTCAATGTAATTACCAGACTCGCTAAATCCTGGATCATGGTCTAAGCGGACCCCGTCTAAGCACGGGACATAACGCTAGGAAGATGATGAATACACAAAGCCGCCTAGCTCTTCTTCCAAGCCTCTTGCTACATAGGTATATTTAAAAGTCAAATCTAACTTTAATCAAGATTATATCCGGTAAACGATAATAAAGGTCCAATACAACGTCGCGACGTTGCATCTGCTTAATTAGGTACATATGTGTGTTTTACATTATATGAAGTGGTAATAACAAGGTGCCAAGTAAGGTACCTAATTTAGATAATACTTATCCCATCAAAAACAATACTTGTCAAAAAAACCAAGTCTCGCAGCTCAGTTGTTCTACGGTAAAAAGTTGTGAGATCCATGTACCAAGTCGGTTATTAATTTATTTAGTCTCTACTTAAGCGACTTTCTGTCTTAATACGTCCAGTCCCTAAGACCACGATCGTGGTCCATAACAATTGAAAATCAATTGTGTCTGGAATCTCCGTACTCGAAGCATTAAGTTGTTACGTAATAATTAACAGCATCTTATAGTGACGCATATCAATATTAATTTTTTTTATCGTTTTATATAAATATATTGAGAGACTCGGCCATCGCATGAAAACACGTGTAAATCAAATTATTTAGTGCGATGGCCAAGTTAATATATATATGTATATATATATATATATGTATATATGTATATATGTATATATATATGTATATATGTATATATATATATATATATATATATATATATATATATATATATATATATATATATATATATATATATATATATATAACAACATTGTTTCGCAACGGTGAACGGAATTTAACCAAAGTGAAACCACGTTTAACAAATATTTTTTATTAGTAAATAGGCATTGAAATAATGAAATATCTATTGCATTGGATATTTGCTTTTGTAATTCTTTTTACATGTATTAAGCAATATTTAATTACAGCAATTAATGTATCGCTATCCTGTGAAATGTAATATTGGAAGAAAACCAAGGCATTATTAAATTTCTCAATTATTAAGCAAATAGGTATGAATTAACACCGCACATACTTAACTTGTAGTATTTATGTATTTCAAAATATTTTAGGCATTAGATATTACTAGTTTAAATCACGGACTAGTAAAAAGAAAGACTCCGTGCTACTAACTAGACATTAAAGCTCCTCAGGTGCTCCAACTTGACACACAACTTACGTCACACATTGACATAATAAGTGTTCCAAATGACAGATATCCGATATCTGGTCTCCATAAGTATCTCACTCACCATGCATAAACGTGGCTTCTCGCTATAGTATGACAGCGTGGAGTCCTTCTTTTTTTACTAGTCCGTGGTTTCAATAAATACCTACATTCTCCAGATTGACACACCAATTCCCTAATTCCAAGCTCAGCTTGTGCTTGTGCTATGGATATTAGGTGAACGAATTTGTATTAGAGTAAATTTTATAAATTTAATATCTATAAACATTATGTTAACATTTATAATCGTGTACGTAAAAAGAAATCCGTTGTGTTTTTAACAATTCTTTGAGTAAATTCCAAATAAGTAGGTGACCAGTTAATTTAAGCGTTAATTAATGTAAGCATCCAGCACCTATTCCGAACCGGTGGTAGTGTTATTTCTTATCGTTTTTTATGTATATTGACTATTTATAAATGCTTTCTTGAAGCCCATAAAAATAAAGATATTTTGAATTTGAATATGCTCAAGCAAATGTTTTAAATCTTACCCTAAATGTGAGGTCGAATACTCTACAACATAATACCGCTTTACTCCCAAGCCGTACGCAAGTGAAATACGCGTTGCGAACAATGCCCAACATTAACTGACAGCCTTCGTAGCCAGCAAACGTCATGTCATGTCCGTAGAATATTCACCTGTGGTAGCATTTGCATCGTACAAAATTATCACAATATGATGCTTAAATGAGTTCTGAGAAATACGTGGATACAAATGCACAAGTGTGGGTATAGGATTTTGCTCTTTATTAAATTTAAAATGTCTCCGTGCAAACAAATTGCGAAAATTCTATTTTTATTAGGTAATGGAAGGACAGCGTCGGAGTCAAGGTAAGAAGAGGCATGCTCCGGTGGTTCGGACATGTGGAAAGAATGGATGAGAAAGATTGACTAAACAGATATACAATGCGAAAGTGGAAGGATGTAGGAGCCGCGGAAGGCCCAGGCTCACCTACCACGACCAGATTGGTCGTGTATTAAAAGAAAGTGATGTTAGGAGTCATAAAAACCGTAGAGCTTGTATGAAAAGGATTATGAATGTTGAAGAGGCGAGTGAGGTGTGTAAGGATCGTGCCATATGGCGTTCGGTTCTCTCTGCCTACCCCGCTAGGGAAGTGGCGTGAAGTTTAGTTAGTTAGTTATTAATCAGTTTTTCTGTTTAGCAATATAATATGAACCGTGTGTGCACATTTTTATTAATCGCACAAGGATGATATTGACTGACTGGTTAGATGGCTAATTCGGTAGTGACCCTGCGCCATGCGCCAAGAGTTGTGGATTGGATCCCCACCCAGGACAAACATTCGTATGATGTATCTGTTTCTGTGCGTTAATATTGAATATTTAAGTATATATTTGTAATACCACTAGGTACTGATTCTGTATCTGTAACACAAGTGCTTAAGCTACTTACCTCGGAGTCAGATCAATGTATGTGAAGTAATGTGATAAAAAAATATACCATTTTTGACCACCCCCCATAATTACCACCTTGTAGGACTACATAAGATCTTTCGTCTTTCCCTTCTCACACGATATTTTCAACTGGATGTGATCTATTTAACTTAACCTAACTACTCGTATACACCATATGCGATTTAGGCAAGGATAGATAAAAGAAAACTTTATTCTGCAGACACAGAAGAATAATGCTTTAAAATTTCCAGAATAGATAATGACATCTGAGCTGCTTAAATAAATATAACGGTTGATACCACAACTATGTCCTTATAAAAAATCGGCGTAAATTCTATGTAATCTGCAGCATTAATTTCAGGTGGCTGGACCTTCAAAAAATCGTGATATAAAGTACCATAGTATCTTAGATTAAATCAAAATTTTGATCTAAGCATAATATCATCATTTTGCACACAAGAATAATTCACTATTGTACTGCAATATTGTAATAAGATTTTTCTTTCGAAGAACAGAACCGACCAACTTAACTTACGGAAATAATTTTATATGAAAATAATATAAAGAACATAGCATGCCGAGCAACAAAGCACAAAGACTCTGCATTCTTCAAGAGCTGATTGAAAGCATCTTTTATAAGATCCGCTGTCTTAAAAGGAATTTAAAATGCCGGCTTTGAGAGCAAAATTTCATTTTGTAAAGTGCAATAATAATTATGAACTGACACGAATATTCCATACTACAACCAAGATTCCGTGTAAGTGAAAATCAATATTTAACGTTTCACAGCTAAACTCACTGTTAACCATCGAGATATAAGTCTGTTTATCTATTTGGTGATTGTACAGCGGCAGAGGAAAACATTTGTATGCCTGCCGAATGGAATATGGCTTACCATTTTTTTTAATTGGCCTATAAAACAAAGCAAATGGATGGTACTTTTATATCTTTCTGCTAGAGTAAAATACATTCGTGTAAGATATATGGAGTAAAAAATATGCTTATTCCAGCTGAGTAACGTAGAAAATATGTTAATTGTTTAATAGATATGATATTTGACTGTTTATATGTTGAAGAGGCGAGTGAGGTGTGTAAGGATCGTGCCATATGGCGTTCGGTTCTCTCTGCCTACCCCGCTAGGGAAGTGGCATGAAGTTTAGTTAGTTAGTTAGTTTTGTCCCGTTGGTCGAGTGGTCAGAGACCCTGGCCATGAAACCAAGGGTCGCGGGTTCTCGCTAGGGGCAAATATTTCGTGTGATGAACATGGATATTTGTACTCGAGTCATGGATGTTTATAAACGTATTTAAGTATGTCTATCAGTTCACCTAGTATCCAAAGCACAAGCTTAAAGTTAGTAGATTTTTTATTTTTTTTATTTGGAATACAAACTTTTTAATTATGGTATCTTGACATTTCAGAGATCTTCAGAGTTTTCTATAGATTATAAGTAATATTAAAATTTAGTTTAAAAGAAAAAATAAATTGTATTTTAAAACTTCTGTTATTAACTTATAATGTCATTACACAATTTATATGATATAAAAGCCTGTCGCGAGATTGAAGTACACGTTTGTACATTTTAATACTTAGTTAAAATCAATCACTTCAAGTTATTTAATTTATTGTGTAATGACGTTATAAGTTAATACCAGAAGTTTGAAAATAATTTGTAGAAAACTCTATTTCTTTAATTTAATTTTTACTTTTTAAGTTATTTGGCTTAATCCCAGCAGGCCCTTTGTTTCCCATATTTGATATCAATATGGTAGGCATGCATTAAAATATTTGGTCCGTCATTTTGGATTTAAAATAACGTCACACAGCTTTTAAGATTTGACGACTGGCTCGATGGCGCATTCGGTAGTGACCCTGCCCCATGCGCCAAGAGTTGTGGGTTCGATTCCCACCCAGGACAAATATTCGTATGATGAATACTTGTGTTTATCCTGTGTTTGGGTGTTAATATCCAATATTTAAGTATATATTTGTAATACCACTGTTGATTTTGATATCCGTAACACAAGTGCTTAAGCTACTTACCTCGGAGTCAGATCAATGTATGTGATGTAGTCGGATCAAAAAAAAGTCACTCTTCGGTCTTGATGGATTTTTGTGGAGAACTTTTTTCATTTTCCACCATAGGATCTCAATCGGCGACAAGACCGGGCTGTCAAATGCATGGCATGGTAAGAATGGTAAGCTTACAATGTATTGTCATCCCAACTGAATGCGTATACAAAATTTTAGCTAGGTCTTCTTTCAGCTCCATCATCAGACCCTGGTCATCTAGGATTAAAGTACTCGCCAAGACGAATCAAACAAACCCAAACTCGATGGGGTTACGTCATTTCATTACACAGTTCTTATGGTCACCTACCAGCTCCATCATCCGACCCTGGTCACTACCTAGGATTAAAGTACTCGTCAAGACGAATCAAACGAGCCCAAATTTAATAGGGGTACGTCATTTTATTACAGAGTTCATAGGAACTAGGTGGCCATAGGGCCACCTTCCAGTTCCATCATCAAATCAGCGTCATGGTATTTGTTACTATTGCATTGTCACGCCTTATACACATGCATGCGAAATTTTAGCTCAATCGGTAACCGGGAAGTGGATCAAATTTAACTCGGAAAATTTAATTGCAGACAAACAAACACCGGGACAGGTCAAACTAAATACTTAAAAGCTTGTAAAAAAATATATACTTAGAGGAGTGCGCTACACTCGTGTCTAACCGTTTTTACCGTATGTATATTAATTTATTTTCCTTTCTGTGCCTACGAGTAGGGTTGCCAGGTCGCCAAACCTAATAACCGGATAGATCAGTCAGTTTGGCCGGACATTTAGGTAAAAAGGCCAGACACCCTACATTATTGACGGACTGCGGGAGCGATTGACTGTCGGCATAGTTGTCTAGCCTGCGCTCGGCCACGCTCGGCACACGCTCGTTTGCAAAATGTAAAAACCAGAAATGCCGGACACCATTTATTTTGGCCGGACACGCAATCAAAAAGCCTAACTATGTCCGGCTTTATCCGGACGCCTGGCAACGCTACCTACGAGTATAGTAAACAGAATAGGCACATTGATTCCTAGCTTGTGATTTGAGAGATAGTCTTAGTTGTTAATATGATTCATTTAAAGTTCGAGTTGTGGGTTCGATCGCCACCCAGAACCAACATTCGTATGATGATTACTTGTGTTTGTTCTGTGTCTGGGTGTTAATATTAAATATTTAAGTATATATTTGTAATACCACTGTTGTTTCTGATATCCGTAACACAAGTGCTTAAGCTACTTACCTCGGAGTCAGATCAATGTATGTGATGTAGTGTAATAATAATATTTACCCCGTAAGTATTCCTTACTGTGAGTCTGCTCACCTCATTGTTATAATTTCAGCTAATTCTACTTGATCACTTGGTGCCTGTGTTTGATGCTTGGTGCACTTATATAAGCTCTTTATCAAATAAAACACAAAATCTCAGAGTACTTAGTACCTATAATAACGTTTTTCCATTATCTTCACAATTTCACGCCCAGATTAAACGAATATCTTTTGAGTTGCTCCAGTGAACGCAAATAAATAATGCTCTTACGACCTATAACTTCGTGGTGAAGCAAATCAACAGTTGCAGTAAATTCAGTGAAACAATTGCTTTTGAGACTTGTTATATCTTGCTATCTACTAAATTACCAAACACTTCTTTATAATATCCTGCTCGCAACCCCAAAAGGGGTAGGAATAGTACGGTATACACCTTAACCACAAATAACTTATGTGAGACAGTATTATTTGCCTAGATTTAAAGTTGCACCTCTGGTTACGCCCCGACGTCGAACGGTACAGGGTTCAAATTCTTTCGTTTGCCGATCAAGTAGACTCCTGAACTGTTATGGGAAGACAACCGACATACACTCTGTAAATTTGAATTCTTTTTGAAAGCATTTGCAAGAAGTTATTGCTGATTAATAAAGATAAAATGTTTATTTTAACATCTGTAGTATTTAAGTAGGTAGTAGTTGTAAAGTGGTAAATATTAAATTATCCTAGAAGTAGGTCATAACAGCATGCGGTGTTTACCTATAAAGATTGTACAATTAGCATAAGACAATATTGTAAAAGATTATTCGTGTATGTTTGTAACAATTGCTGGTAAACCAATAAAGTAAATAAATAAATGATACTTCACAATATTTATAAATTGACAAAGAAAAAAAATGTTGACGTATGAATAATGCAATAACGGGTGTTCTTTACTGGTTTACAATTGATAATTTATTACTCAACGGTAAGAAAACAAAATGTTTAAAATTTTCATTACCTAATGTGAGGCAGGTGAGCCAATAGGGAACCATTGAAGTTGTCAATTCTAGTGTATTTCTCGGAATCACCTTGGATTCAAAATTACAATGGGTGCCTCATATTGCAGCCTTAGTAGGGAGACTATAGTTAGTTAGTTCTGCTGCATATATGCAGTTAGGACAATAAGATAGCTAACTGATGTTTAAACGGCAAGATTGGTATATTTTAGTTATTTTCATAGTGTCATGTCATATGGTTTGCTGCTGTGTGGTTCTGCGGCTGATATTCAGACTATTTATATATTATAAAAAAGGGCTGTCAGAGCCATATACGGCCTCAGATCGTGTGATTCTCTTAGAAAACTGTTCATTAAAACAAAAATGAGCTAGCCACTTTACACTACCTTATCATAAATATTTTAAAAAGTAGTGAGTAGTTAGTTCGTCGCCTGGCCAATTTCAAAGCCACTACTACCGAACACATTTTTAATCGCCTTTGACATGCTAGCTAAGCAACGCCATAGGTACTTCCTTTAAAGTCACAGACCAACACGAGAAACCCTTATTAACATAGACAGTTAATAGACAAAAACATGATAAGTTCCCCGGATTCAAGCAAAAAGCTTTTACATCTCCGAGTAAATTTTGCGGTGAAACTAGACGGCGGTACACGTGTTCCCCCACCGTTCAGCTCGCGACATCTTGAAAATACTTTAAATACCTAATAAGTTTCATTATTAGGTATTTCAAGAACTAACATTGATCCAAGGAACTTGCGAACAAGCCGAAGCTGCTCAAGGTGCCATACGGTGAATTCTCTATGAAGAATGTAATAGTTGAATGACGCCATCTTACTTAGCTAAAACGAAATGTCGCTTAAAAACTATTTCACAAGCCCTTAATTAATTTTAATTATACACGGGTGTCGCAGCCCATCACAGTCGCGAATGATATCGAAACAATGGCATCGTTAAGCCCTTAATTGGTAACTGACCGTAGGTAATCTCATTAAATTTGTTATAGTCTGCCGAAAATTCAATTTACTATCTATTTTAATAATCAGGGTGTGCTTTGTAATGCGATTATGGAGACAATATGTGCGCTGGATGCGTTAAAATAGAGGAGACCTAAGTATATTTTGATTTAAACTTCATGGTGGATTTAGGTTTAAAGAATATTTAAGTATATCGTGTTGAGAATATTTTAGTTTTTTCTTTTTTTCCTATTTATGATGTGATAAGACGTGTCGTCATACTATAATTAATCATATATATTTATTTAGTTTTTTTATGTCTGTAGGTAGAGTCCTAAAAGCATCTTTACTGCAAAAAATAACCATAAGAAATTTACATCGGCAAATTCAAATTAGGAGGGGGACCCCACTGACACAATTTTGTTATAAAGAGACAATTTATAAAAAATATTTTAACCTAGATGTCTTGTTCTTAAGAATTCACGCTAGTCGCCGCGAAATACTTGAGTCCCAGGCTCTCAGTACCACCGCGGAGCTATGCGGAGATATTTTAAATGCCAAGTTAACAATAGCGTGCCTTAACTACTATTAAAAATGTGTTCCTACTTAATGGTAACTTCTTGGTATGGCACATAAAACTTAATAAATTTTTGACTGGCTCGACGGGGCGATCAGTAGTGACCCGCTCTATGCGCCAAGAGTTGTGGGTTCGATCCCCACCGAAGACAAATATTCGTATGATAAATAATAATGATAATAGTGTTTGTTCTGCGTCTAGGTGTTAATATCCAATATTTAAGTATATATTTGTAATACCACTGTTGTTTCTGATATCCGTGATATAAGTGCTTAAGCTATTTACCTCGGAGTCAGATCAATGTGTGTGATGTAGTTTGATATTTATTTATTCATGTTTTTACAACCGAGAATTTTATAGCTTTAATCCTATCGTCTACTAAACTCCTGGGCTCTCAACTATTTAGTGGCCTTATTGTTGCTCCCAGAAGCCATTTCCGTGTAAGCGGCCGCTTTGCTGAATGTCAATCCTCGAGCCGAGGCCTTGCTTAACGCTGTTTCGGGTGCGAATGGTATCGGTGAAAGGCACTGGCGGTGGGGAGGCCGCCGGCGCTCAGTCCGGCGCAGGCGCACGCCCGAGTGGTACACGACACGCGACGCACGAACGCAACCGCCACTTTTACTTTCGAATTTGAGCGCGCGTTGCCAAACTGTGTGTGTGACATGAAAAGTGACTAGTGTTTTATTGACACCGAAATGTTTATTTGTGCTATATTCTGGATCGCTCTCCTGACGCCGGCTCTAGCCCAAGGTGAGTCCACAACAATGCACTTCGCAAAATCGCACAGCGAGAAATGCTATAGTGTAACCTCAGCTTTTATGATACGTTACGGCATTTGTTATTGTGAAACTGGTCAATTTAAATAATGTTATCCATTTGGAACAATTGTCTGTCTGAGTTTGTCTAAATCGAAATGAGGGTAATGGTTTGTGATCTCTGACATGACAACACAATCTGTATTACAAGTTGTGTTAAGCAATGAAGTCCTTAACCTTTTGCAAACTGCGCTAAATGAAAGTGAATAACTTGTAATGTTTTTGTGCATGGGTAATGAATATTTAATTGTTAAAACCATTATCTTATGCTTACTGGTCGCCACAAGCGTCCATCACGCATCGATTGTTACTCAAATTGATTAACATTTATCAATATTCAGCAATCTTTTGTGAGGAATCTAATTTTTCTTTGTCCATTTAAACGTGTTATTAAATTAAAATGGCTCGTTGCAAACTAAGAACCTGTTTTATAAGTTATTTTGCAATGTCCCATTTTCCTGCTCTTGCGACTTACAATGCGAAAAATACATAAAAGGCTTTACTGTGATTTCTGTGTGTATTTCTGAAAGTTTTAACAAAAACTTCACAACTCTTATTAATTAATGATACCTAAATAAATAAATAAATTCTTCAGACTGACACACCAATTCCCTAGTTCCAAACTAAGCTTATGCTTGTAATATGGATACTAGCCTACCCTCTGACCTAAATACCTTTATAAACATCTATAACTCGAGCACAAATGTCCATGTTCATCACACGAAACATTTGCCCTTAGCGGGATTCGAACCCGCGGCCCTTGGTTTCGTAGCCAGGGTCTCTGACCACTCAACCAACGCGGGCCAGTCTCTCTTATAAGTACATAAATGAAAACATTTATTACACGTCCGATATTCTAAAAGTGGCTCAGAGTTTATCAACCTTTTTAAAATTTAACTGATTTTATTCCTAAAATAACAATTATGACAAATTATTTTTTTTACAAAAATACGTATTTATTTATTTAGAAAAGAAAACAAATAACAATCAATTAAATTAAACACGTTATAACTTAAGTTTATAGCCAGATTAATATTCTAACAATGTTGACACATATAAATAATAAGACAATTCTAAGACTTTAGTGAAACCCGAGCACCGTTTCGAATATTATGATCTCCATAAGTGGAAAATGATTTCGTGCCCAATCATGGTTTAAAACGTAGACCCACATACTGTCTTACGTCGATAACTGTTCGATATTCACCATGCTCACCACAGCAGCTTGTCTCTAGCGGATCGACCTGGATTTTTGCCACAGTTTCGTGTTTCTGACATCATTCCATCATCTCGTTTCAGTCAACTGTAGCGAATTTCACAAAGGGTTGGTCTCGCGTTTGTTGCAAAGATGTTGTATAGTGACGAATTAACATCGAAGCTACCATTTGTGCAGTTTTCAAGTGTTAGGCGACATCTGATTACAAGGATAGGTTATTTTGTTAGTATACGTTGCAGTGTTAATGTTATTAATGTTCGGAAAAAAGTCGTAAAAATGAACAATCGGATGCCTTTATTACTGAATATTTCCGGACATTAAAAGATTCTACAAATTAGTCTTAGTTAATTTTTGTATAAACATTATGGATGCTATATGGCACGTGCCAAAAATGTATAGCTGCTGAAGTGCAGTTGTAATCTATTTATTGAATACTAATACATTTTATTGAATAAATCACGCCAAGCGACGACGACGGTTATGCTTAAATTAAAAGTCATCATTTTGGAGACCGGGAAATCGAATTTAGATTTCACAGTTCGAATTTGAAACGATTAAAAATGTAATACTAAACCTGTATTCGACGAACGAGACTACAATAAAATTGTTTTATAAGCATTTACATTGATGGACCGAGAGACAGACTGGGTGTTGCATTTCGTTAAACTTGGTGCAGTCGAAGCTTCAAGCGCTTCCCGTAACAAATTGAATCCCGTGCAACTGAATCCAAGACTTTTTTTTAACTATGGTCGGAACATTTGAAACTTACCAGATAAAAGCGAGACCCCTAAATGAAGTTGGATGCAAAAGATTTCAATTGGAATTTGCTGTTAGTCCTCGGTGATAATATATAAATCCCAGCTGATTTTGGCTGCATTAATCAAGTTGTTTGATTATGATCAAATATCGTTTAAAGTACAATCAATAAAAAAAAATACAATAAAAAAAAAGGTTGGAAGAATTTCAGAGCTAATCAAAAAGTCAATCAAAAATAAAATATATATTCTGTCGCAAATATAGACTACGACCGCTTATCTTTGGGCAGGCTGTATACTTATTACCGTAAAAACAGATATTTTACCTATTGAAATTTTTAATCTACAAGTTACCCGTAGTTAGCCGTATTTTTAAGCAACATATTCGACAACATAAAATACATTTCAAATTCATAAAATAAATTGAAGCAACATCTAAAAATAGACCAATGTTTCTCCCAGTAGTGTTTCCAGGCAAATTCTTGTAAAATATACATGAATTAGCAGACATACTCAGAATACTACAACGTCCTTACATTGTTGATATTCCGAGCGACCGACAGGGTGTGCAGTAAAGACCTGGTATGTCTGTGTCAAGGTTCGAAGCATCTTGAATATAGTTTGATATTGTATTGGCGTGGAATGCAGAACCGATGGTGCCTTAGCAATCAATCGCAATATAACTCTGAGACTACACTGATACGTTTCTTAATCTATATTGTTTCATAGATTCTGAGGGAAACTTATCATGTGCTGTATTTTTACTGAGTAAAGTTTTACTTATGCTCTAATAGACATATTTCATTCCCAAAAGTGCTACAGACTCTCAGTATATGTTTAAAGGACCTCAAGATATAAATTAACATACATACATACATACATAAATAACATCACGCCCATAATCCCCGACGGGAAAAGCAGAGTCAAAAGGGCAGGAAAAATAAAACGGGGCTGGGTCAGATGGAAAATTGTGAAAAAGTAGTGACAAGTGACTAGCTTGTCGCCTAAACAATCACACACCCAAAACCCCCTATTACCGTTAGTCGCTTTTTACGACATGCTAGGCAAGAACAAGAATTGGCACTTTTTTTAGTCTCAGACCAACATGGGACATGGGCTGGGTTAGATGGAAAATTGTCAAAAAGTAGTGACAAGTGGCTAGCTTGTCACCTATACAATCACATACCCAAAACCTCATATGCAATTAGTCGCCTTTTACGACATGCTAGGCAAGAAACACAGAGTTGACACATTATTTTTAAGTCCCAGACCAACATGGGACAATGAACGTATATAGAACACGAAAAACTCGGCTTTATTAGAAATTCCCGTTATAATTATCACCAAAGCAATACTCAGTTGATTAGCGAAGATCGTTATGTCAAAAGTCTTATATATACATATAATAAATAAGCAAAGGAATAAGAGTGTACATATATGCTAATTCTGTGACTGCTTATTCGTAGCTATCGATTTTTGGTTAACAGCAAATAGGTGTATATGAAAGTTGTTGATTTTACTAATGAGTATGTGTTAGAGTTTGGCTTTTCAGCGCATCATTCATTAACACGGCAAACGGTTTCAAAGATGGTGGTTAATTTACGCCGCGTTTGCAAACTAAGTATTCGTCAACTAACCAACTAACTAAACTTCACGCCACTTCTCTAGCGGGGTAGGCAGAGAGAACCGAACGCCTTATGGCACGATCCTTACACACGTCAGCGTTTGAGCATACTGTTTAATACTTACTTACCAAAATTACACAAATACAGTAATGCTTTTTTTCGTGCATTCATAAATTAATAAGCCTATATATGAGCTTATGCTATGGATACTAGGTTAACGGATAGACATACAAAAATACATACGAAACATTTGCCCCCAGCGGGATTCGAACCCACTACCCCTGGTTTCGTGGCTAGGGTCTCTGACCACTTGACCAACAGGCCGGTCTTATTTAGTCTTCGAATTAATATCTTTGTCCTTTCTTGGTTAATCTTGTTGTATATAAGTTCTAGTTCTACATTACTTCGTGGGCTCTGTAGAATGTTTGGGCTTGTCTTCATCAAGCATTACATAAGAATCTTTAATTTACTGTGTTAAATGCCATTACCATTCCTCGCTAATATTTTTGACAGTTGTCCGGTAAATAACTTTATTAGCTTGGCATGGGTTAAGCGTCGTAAATATGACTAGTTTTTTTTTTTAAGTTCAACCACTGTATATTTTTCTTACTTCGTGTAAATTTTTCCTGTCCTTCATTCTCCTACAAGGCCCTAGCTAAATCGATATCATATGGTAGAATATTTATATTCAAGAGTATTTATAACGTCAATCGATTCGCTAACACCATTACGGTCGTACAATAGGCAGCATAATTCCCTACCCGTTTGGTTGCAGTTTGCAACTACTTAATTAGGTAGACGGCGATGCAAAAAACTCGAATACTGGACTAGGCAATTAGACGATAATTGCTAATGATTTAATAGTAAGTATGAGTCGTTATGTAGGTAGGTGACAAGAAAACAAGAAGGCATCACGTAATAGTATAAACTTCATTGGATATTCTTTAAAATATTTTTACATTACTTATAAGAGTATCTATGAAGAGCCAATAATAATAATAATAATAATAATATTCAACGACATCACATACATTGATCTGACTCCGAAGTAAGTAGCTTAAGCACTTGTGTTACGGATATCAGAAACAACAGTGGTATTACAAATATATACTTAAATATTGGATATTAACACCCAGACACAGAACAAACACAAGTATTCATCATACGAATGTTTGTCCTGGGTGGGAATCGAACCCACAACTCTTGATGCATGGGGCAGGGTCACTACCGAATGCGCCATCGAGCTTGTCATAATATGACGTCATTTCAGCTAATTAACTTACTTGAAACATTAAGGTTTCAATAGAATTTAGTTATTGTTTACTATAACACAGGTGACTTTGAAAGACATTACTTTTGACAGACCGAGTAAAAATATATAAGAGTGGGTCTATGTTTTATTATATATAAAATGTTTTGATTTAATCTTATAATAAGAAACATTTTTAGTGTCGTTTATTCTTCATTGGTGAATAATGAAATAAAAAAAATATATACGGTCGAATTGAGAACCTTCTCCTTTTTTTTAAGTCGAGTGAAAATAGCAAGATTTTCTGCATTTCCGTTCCCCCGTTCCTTAGAAAAGTAAGAAATAAAGTTTAAAAAAATAATCAGATGCGTCCTACCGGGAAGCAGGTAAGATGAGATAACTCAAGCGTTTCTTTATTTCATTTCAAGTAAATTCCTTGTAGATATAATAATGTTAAAATTTCACAGTATTTTCATTAAAACAGTTCTCAAGTCACTATTTCTATGCTATTTTGTGGAGAAAGCTGGGAATGCTTGAAATATGTTAAGTTAGAGAATTTTTATATTAAAAATGATGCCGGTGTTGTTGCTATTAAAAAAAATCTCATAAGGTAATCTAAAGATTTCATAAATAGTTCAAATTATATTGAATCTTGTTTGAGGGTCCGCTTGGTTGAGTCGTTACGTAGTCTGGCCATGAAATGTAGTGCAATTCTGCCCATCCCCATTTTTCCGATATAATGTTCTCAAGTAGTCTGTCGATTATATAATATTTTTATTATATTTAGCCATTTAAAAATCTGGCTCGAAAATGGCAAATATTTATTTCATTTAGGTAGTAGAAAAAGTTCTCGTTAAATTTAATTAGTGGCTTAAATATCAATTGTCCCATGTCCCATGTTGGTCTGGGACTTTGGCCCATGTTGATATGGGAAAAAAAAAAGAATGTGCCAACTGTGGTTCTTGCCTAGCATGTCGTAAAAGACGACTAATGGTATATCGGGTTTTGGGTGTGCGATTGTGTAGGCGACAGGTTAGCCGCTTGTCATTGCTTTTTCACAATTTTCCATCTAACCCAGCCCGGCTTTATTTTTGGCTGAATGTGGTTAAAGGGGTATGCTGCCTCTTTGACTCTGCCTACCCCTTCGAGGATTATGGGCTTTATGTTATGTATGTATGTATGTAAATAACAATGAATAGTATTTACTGCACATTATACCTTACACAATGATATTATTCTATTATTTTATGTAATATCATAGGCCTTACAGCAAAATGTTCCCGGAAAGCGATATTATCAACTCCGTAAATATGTCGCGCCTAGTTGTTCTATAGAACCGGGTGGGAATATCGTTCAGTGGAACGATCGTGGAACACACACACCCAAGGACAAGTGAAAGCGTTCCGCGCGTGTGTGTGCGCGCGCGCACGCGATCGCCATCGAGATATTTCTCCCCGTTTGACATGCCACATTGTTGCGTCTCGATCGATTCGGGCTTACGTCGGATTTAAAGCGTTCGATCACGAACTTAAACGAGTGCTACTTGTAAAGACGGAAAGATATGACCTAACTTATGAATGCGAAAGTGTTTGTTCTTAGAAACAGAAGTGACGGTCGACTTATATGGGTGTTTAATCGTTGAATGAGGAACGAGTTTTAAAGAGGTATCAATCTTAAATACAGAAGGAATAATACGTTGTTGCTTACCTATTACAAAGGAGAAAGTATTTGTGACCTTCTTCCATAAGAAGCAATGCTACGAATCGATCGAACCAAAAAAATCGAAATTAAGTCTGAGTTGAATAGTTCAATCACGATTCTAAACAAGTTTGATTGTGAAGTAGCGGGGAGAGATGGCATATCCTAACTTAGTCAATGCCAAACTATTCGCTATGACCAGTCTATGACCTATGACATTCTGTGTCGGCAAATAGATGCAACGTTACGAGTCATCTGGTTGTAGAGATCAATTTTTTTAGTATGAAGATCTATTCTTTTATACAGCTAGTATGATAATCTTGAGCCAGTGGTGTAGCGTGGGGTAAGGGGGGAGGGCCGAAGGTCTTTTTTGGGGAGGGGCAAATTTGAAATAGCTGTTAACATTTAAAGATTTTAACTTTTAAAAATTTATTTAGTAAATCGGTCCTGATTTGCAATGTCCGTGGGGCGACATTGCAAACTCGCTGTCTTAAACTCTCATCTTTTTGTTAATTCCAGGATTTTTTTTGCCAACCTATTTTTAATATATTTTCTAATATAGATACGACTCGACTTAGGTTCAGATCTTCTACAATATGTATATGTAATTATTCTGTATGTTTGTTTGCGTGTCCCTGCCAATTTTCTAAATGCCTAGGCCAATTCTAGTAAAAAAATTATTTAATTATGGTCCCTGGATGGGTTAGACTCACAATAGCCGGCCAAGATCTTCTTTATCTTTACATAGTATAAAACTAAGTCTGTCTGTCTGTTCCCTTAGATCTTTTGAACTACGCAAGGAATGTTAATGTGGTTTTCACAAATAAATAGAGTGATTCAAGAGGAAGGTTTATATGTATACTTTCATGTTGTTTTGTGCTCACCGTGCGAAGCCGGGGCGATTAGCTAGTATATAATTTACTATATCATAAAAGTCACAGGTGACAAAATGTACCTACATATATCTAACATAGATAGTCTGAATAGCAAGATGCTAGAAAAAAATACGGAAGCCATGGTTTTCTTATACGCCGGTGACCTTAATGGCCTTATGAAATCTAAGAAGACTTAAATCTCTTTACATAAATCAATGACAAAGTTATCATGTAACATTATGAAAATAACATCATTTTTGCTCAATCTTCACATAATTGCTGCATACACGGAAAACTTTTGGTGAAGCGACCTTTCGGCGTTGTAATTATAACTTATTAACTGTTCGTTACATAGCTATATTTGGATAAATCGATATTTCGAGTACTGATTGCTTCAACGAATTCACCTGCATTAATAAATGTGGAGTATTCGGTGGCGTGGAAACGTTAATTAAACGAACAAACATAACATCACGCCCATAGTCCCCGAAGGGGTAGGCAGAGTCAAAGAGGCAGCAGGCCTTTTTGAACACATTCAGCCAAAAATAAAACTGGGCTGGGTCACACGGAAAAATTTTTTTGTACGTCTGTGACTTTAATATAATTTACTTTTTATTGACCTAGGAGAGTTACTATTCGATATAATCGTGGTCTCTTGGGATTAATTCGCCCAGGTGGATAAAGGTTTATTTTAATCCTGTGGACTTTTACAACGAGTACAATGAACAAAGAGTTATAAACCACTGTAAGACTGAAAGTACGTTAACCACTCGGACGCAATAAATAAAGAAAGTATCGTCGTAAAAAATCGCTTACGCCTTTCGTTTTAAACATAAGCTTTCATATACAATTCACATTCGCCGGCAAAGCGGTTTGCTTACTAACAAGATCCTCGCCACTGTGTCGATAACAAGGTACATACAAGTCTGTGCAGCCTAGTCTCGCATTTCACTCGACTATTTGGCGCTCTCAGTGCTAGTTGATCGGCTTGTTGTTGCTTCCACTCACATTTATTAATCTCACCTAACTGAGAAACGAAAAATTAGGACTTAATTCACGCTTTGTTAAAACTAACATACAAGCATAACAACATCACGCCCGCAATCCCCGAAGGGGTAGACAGAGTTAAAGGGGCAGCCGGCCCCTTTAACCACATTTAGCCAAAAACAAAACTGGGCTGGGATGGAAAATTGTGAAAAAGTAGTGACAAGTGCCTAGCTTGTCGCCTACAGAATCATATAGCCAAAACCCGATATACCATTAGTCGCCTTTTACGACATGCTAATCAAAAAAACTCAGTTAGCACATTATTTTTACGTCCCAGACCAACACGGGACAATGGGCTGGGTTAGATGGACAATTTCTAAAAGTGACAAGTGGCTAGCGCGTCGTTAACAAATCACATAACCAAAACCCCATATATCATTAGTCGCCTTTTACGACATGCTAGGCAAGAAACACAGTTGGCAAATTATTTTTAAGCCCCAGACCAACATGGAACTATGGGACTTGGCAAAATTTGATATTCATAGACCAAATCCTAAATATCTATATGGCTTCGAATATAAACATGAGCGCAGACAAAACATTCGTATCACTTAAACAGGAAAAACACGGAAAAAGAAAACATAGAAAGGAACATATTCATTCTCACATCCGGAAACCCAAAGGGACTAGGCAGAGTTTAAGAAATAAAATTGAGTTATGTTCGGTGGAAAATTGTGAAGTGTGGCAATTGGATAATTCGTCGCCTACACAACAACAGACCCAATATTGAACACTTATTATTAGTTGCCTTTTATGGCATGCTAGATAGACATGGGACTATATTATAGTATATCAGACTACATGACATACATTGATCTGACTGCGAGGTAAGTAGCTTAAGCACTTGTGTTACGGATATCAGAATCCAAACTTGGTATTACCAAATATTTACTGAAATATTGTATATTAACATCCAAACACAGAACAAACGCAAGTATTTATCACACGAATGTTTATCCTGGGTAGGGATCGAACCCATAGCTATTGGCGCATGGGGCTGGATCACTACCGAATAAGCCATCGCGCTTGTGAAAATGCTAAACAATGTAATCATTAAGTACATTATTTTAAGTTTCAAACCAACATGTGACTCTTGCAAAATAAGTATTTAATAAACTGTTCTAGTAGACTACAATATCACCATGATCACACGCGTTAAAATACTACAGTGTTTTACAATCGCCATTGAACCGCTCCATTCTGTCCTGGCTGGTGAAAGTCTAGCGGCGTAAACACCTGATAGCGACCGGTTACAGAGACATCCGTTAATGGGCCTCGGGCTACAAGAAAGTAACACAGTGTGCAAAAACACTGGTCGGCTTAAGAGATCTGCAACTCGAAGCTGCAACAACACTAGTTATAATGACACTCGTCTAATCTACCCACATTTAAAGCGGTTTCTCACGATATGACATACTATAGAGTTATGATAGAAGTGATCGTGGCATATGGCGTTCGGTTCTCTCTGCCTACTCCGCAAGGGAAGTACGCCACGTCACTAGCGGAGCTTGTTCAGTTAGCTTTGATAGAAATAAAAAAAAAATCACTTCAATGTTAGGCGCTCTGATATCGGATTGCGGATTATTCGAGTATAATGCCCATTTAATAACATTAAGGTTCTATTCAATTTACGGTGGCGGAATAGAATAATGATAAGATTACTAAAACATAGGGTCGTTGTCAAATGGAAGGATTCCTTTACGGCATACGGCATGTCCGTAAATCAGCCGCTGTTTCTCTCGAGACATGACCGCAATCTTTACAATTTTAGTCGAGGACACGCTTAAATTATGAATTTCATAACACCAAAGTAGTTAAATAAAAAGTGGGAGTATTTGATAACATAGTTTTCACATTAACATCCGCGTTAACTAAATTTCCGACCAACTCGATAGTGGGGTAATTAGCCCTCTATCGAGTTAGCGGTCGACGCTACAATCTCTTATCTGAGCCAGACTCTCAAGGAAAATTCAATTCGCTTGCATTATAGAATAATTATTCTTGTAAATTTTATACAAGGAATTATCCCTAAGATAAATAATATCCGCTTTAAAAAAACTACATAGGAAGAACTTTCAGCCATGACAAAGAAAAGTAATTTTAGTTGTAGGAATCTTTACTTAGTGATCACTAAAGGGCGACTAAGAATTGTGGGATTTCCAAAGCGTTTTGCATCTTTTAGGGCTGCATTTTAATGCAAATCTGCATCACAAATAGGTATTATATCTAACTCTTTGAAAAAGAACTTGCCAGACGCTCTGGGCGCGAGAAAAACAATTTTTCAGACACGTGTAACTAGATCACTACATAGCGATTAGTTAATACTGTTCAGGGTCTTTCATATCAGAATAAGGTCCCGACTCACCTATCACTATCAACTTGATCGCGAGTTAATGCAATGTGACATTAGGACATCATATTACACTAATATTATAAAGGCGAAAGTTTGTGTGTGTATGTTTGTTACTTCTTCAAGCAAAAACTGCTGAACGGATATGAAATTTGGCACAGAGATAGATTATAGTCTGGAATAACATATAGGCTACTTTTTATCCCGAAAAAAATACATAGTTTCTGCAGGATACAGAAGTATTAGTCTACGCGGGCGGAGTCGCGGATAACATCTAGTAGGTAATAACCGTAGAACGTGTATGGAGAGAGTCAAAGAAACGAGTGAGATGTTTATAGATAGTGTGACATGGCGCTCGGTTCTACCTGCCTGCTCAGCCAAGGAATGAGGGTTTTCAAAAATACAAAAACCGGCAGACGGCACGAGGGAGTCTCGTGGTCTTATCACTGTCACTATTGGCTCCTTGTTGACAGCATGTCAGTTTGGTCTGACAACTAACCAATGAGGAGGATGACAAGACCGCATGTAACAGTTACGCTATTATTTGGATATTTTTATTCAAAAAACCCTCATTGGCATGAAGTTAATTAGTTAGTAAATATTAGATTAACGTTCATGCATACGAACATATCGCGATATCTTCTTTGAATGTTTTCCGTACACTAAAAAGTAGGTATGTGATGCAACCATCAATTGCTAATTCGATTGTTGACTCAACAGAGAAGGTACCGGCAAAAATCTAGTTTAATTATTTAAAAAAAAACAGTTAAATTAAAAAAACACAGATTGTAAAACAGACCAATAAACATACCGATCTTCAGTCATTGTATATGGCACACGTATTTGAACTATATACTTCAAATTAAGCAGCGAAACTAAATGAATCTCTGGCCACGAATTATAATATTAATTCTGCCTCATATCCAGTTATCCAAATCTAATGGCAAACTGTTTCGTAGTCCAAATTAATTGTTAGATTATATTCAATAGGAATACACAAACGCAAACTATTCCATAGCGTCACATTTAAAATTATGGATGTACATCAGAGTTTAGTTCTTGTTGCTCACCGCCTACTGTTAGATCTAGCTAGATATAGCGTCTGATTGTTTTGCCGGCTGACATATTTGTCACCAAAAAATAGCTGCCACTGATATTTTGTGGGTTTTACAGTAGATTTGTAAGTGATCGAATAAGAAATACCAAAGTAATAAGCTTAAAGTAATGGCCTTAAGAATCGTAGGTATCATTAGTCAAATCAAGTCAAAATATTCTTTATTTATGTACGTTTAAAAGAAACTCTTTTAAATTATCAAATACAGATGAACCTATATGATTCTACCATATATTAATCGGCATTTACTCTTTTCGACAAACATTCTTAACAAATTTACCTTAAATCATATTTTCCTTTTAACCATGTTTCAATGTGAATGTATGAACAATGCCTGTATAATAAGGATAATAGACTAGTTTTCCCATCCCCATTAACGTACCCTAATTTTTCTCAAAAAATTTCATATCAAAAAGCGGAGCATGTCACAACATGCGATTTTGATAATTAGTCTTATATTTGTTTATAAGAATAAATGTGAAAGTGAATTTGTTAATTGAGAACTCTTAATCCTATCAAATGAATTCTTTATATGTTTTCATACACTTTGTCAAAAAAAACGTAGAGTTAAACCTATCAATAATCCAGCAAAAAGGTACTGTTCTTGATTCATAAATAATATACGTTAGTGAAAGCAGAATTAGTATAATTAGCTATATATACTATGTATAAAATTTAACTTAGTTATATTTTGTACGCTTTACACAATCCAACCACCAGGTAATTAAGGCATTTAGTGCTTCTTATGCTGACGCTCGAATATCTACAAAGGAATTTTCAAAACTTTCAGCAATGGGATTGTTTCTACGTAAATTAATCACTACCCTTTGTGTATGTACCTCAGATTAATTTTGTTTGTAAACATACTTTATTCTCGGTTCATTTGATACTCCACATAAAATGGCCGAATATTATTCACGATAATGAGGTCTCAAATAATTTCAAGCCATTTAAACATCTAAAACCAAAATTAAATATGTAAACAGGTACTACATACTCTTTCTGATACCTAATAGGGATGTTGACTGGCTAGTCAATTGAGATACTTTTAAGAGCTGTCAAAACGAAATCACTTCATAGATTTTGTATGGCCTTGTCAACGTGTGACGTCACTAGTTTCTATAGTCAACTGACTTAATATTAGGCAGTTTTTGTAAAATAAAAAATCTAAGACTCAATATGATACAAAATAAATAACGCTTACCATACTACGGTACTTTCTTTTTCAGAATTGATATTTCAAAATTAAATATAATGGGTGTCAACATCCCAATTGTATAGCGCTGAAATATATTTTCCAACAAACGTGACGGCAACATGGCAATTTTCGGTCGCATGCACACGATACCTTTACAAACGTGCTAAGTGACAATCGAAGCGAATTGGGAGGCATCGCCCACGCGTGTCCCGTTTTTGCATTTCCCGGCAAGGGTAGGGTGGATTTTACTGAAATGGACATCGACAAAGGTTCCATTGCAAAGGCATACCTAGAATTCTACGATACAACTACTTCAAAGTCCTGCCAGCCATCCTTGATGGACGCATTCTGTAAAGTCTGTAATGGATTCTGCACTTAGCAAGGTTATTTTATTTATTCGTATATACCTAATATACGAAACCGCTTTCTTATGTGACAGACATCGCCTAGTGTGGGAGTCACTGTTTATTATTGTAATTGTTTTTCTGGTAAATAAACAAAATTTGATTTTATTTGATTTGACTTAACTCTTTATTCTAGAGAAAAAATTTCAACGATTTTAGAAAATGAGCAAATAATTTTAATTTTTAAAACAAATTAAACAATCAGTTGATCAACTTTTCTTTGGAAAGCAAATTTGTTCCAAAAAATTGGTTAAAAAAGTTTGATCCATATTTACATACATAACATCACCATAATCCCCGAAGTGGTAGACAGAGTCAAAAGGGCAGCAGGCCCCTTTAACCACATTCAGCCAAAAATAAAACTGGGCTGGATTAGATGGAAAATTAAATTAAAGACGCTAGCATTTGATTCCTGTAAATCTGCCAGAAGAAACTTTATTGTGTAAGTGATACTCCATACGCGATTGCGTCTCACTGGTATTGCGTTTAGACTGCTTGTGGTCGAGTTCAGGAAAACCTTTCGAATCGCACGTATGATGAACACAGTGTGGGGTTCCGCCCCTGGGGGCGGTTTCGGGCCTCGAGCGGGGTGCTCTTTGCCCGGGCTGTTTCTCCCGAGCTCTTCAAGCCCGGATAGTGTGGGCCTCTCGGCGTGAGAGTCCTCCCCTTGCGCTATCCGGTGCACCCTCGGCGCGGTCGGACCCACCGGGTGGAACCCGTTGGGGAAGCCCAGTGAGTCTGCCAGCGGGCGGGTGTGGCGCAAAGGGGAGGAAGTCGGTCAGTCTGCGCAGTGTGTGATATTGAGATTAACTATCGATTATATCGGTTCTCTCTACCTATCCCGCTAGGGAAGTGGCGTGAAGTTAGTTTTATTAGGTATCAGTTCCCTCCTAATATAGCACACAGTAGGTACGTACACATATACAAACACACATACACACACACACACACACACACACACACACACACACACACACACACGCACACACACACACACACACACACACGCACAAACGCTCACACACACGCACACACGCTCACACACTCATACACACACAAATCTTTATGCACGCACCCGTTCTCACTCGTACATAGTACTCAAAATATGAATTTATAAAATGTACATGTCCTGAAATTACTCCTCGGCCCGGTGAGGAGAGACTGGCAATCTGTCATACAGGTACTCCTAGTACAGTCGCCAGTCTCTCACTCAGACGCTTGTTATAATTTAACTTGTTACTTATATGTATTTTGTTGTAAGTCTTTGTGAGAGAGAGTAAATAAAGATTATTATTTATTTTTTTTGCACAATTCGCTGAACATTGATAATAATGTAATCTAATTGCGGGTGCAATTTTTAACAAACGTTAACAAAGGACTATTAGACGAAATACAATATTGAAAGTAGTGTTTTATCGAAAGTGGTACATCCATATTTCCACATACTTATATCGGGTAATCAGGAAAACACGTGGAGAGAAATATGTTATACATTCCAATGAAAACAGGATAAGTACCTAAGGAGAAATTAGTCTTATACTTTGTTAATAAGAGCAGTGGCCCGCGGTTTCTTCTGCGCAGTTCCCGTTCCCATGGGAATACGAGGATAAAATATAGCCTATGTTACACGCTGATAAAGTAGCTGTCTATAGATGAAAGAATTTTCCAAATCGGTCCATACCATTAGCTACATAATAAAATATGTCATACCTAAGATATTGTTATCAAATAAAAATTCCAGCAACTCGAACGCTTGAGTTATTATACATATTTCCCAGCCTTAATCTGTTGAGAACGTGGCAAAGAAACTTTTGCAATTCTGCTTTCTAACAACTTGACAATGAATGTGTACCTATTTGAAAAGAAGTTTTCCATGGAAATGATTAGCATCGTTATAGGACCTGTTAAGAATTTACCTTTAGAAAATAAAACCTTTCTGGGAAACTTAGTGCTAATTGGAATTTACGCGAGAAATATTATAAATCGTAAGTCTTTCTTTGTGTCATGTTGGTCTGGGACTTAAAAATAATGTACCAACTGTGTTTCTTGTCTAACATGTTCTAAAAGGCGACTAATGGTATATCGGGTTTTGGGTATGTGATTGAGTAGGCGACGAGCTAGCCACTTGTCACTACTTTTACACAATTTTGCATCTAACCCAGCCCAGTTTTATTACAGCCAATATAGAGCCTACCCCTCGGGGATTATGGGCGTGATGTTATGTATGTATGTCAGACTTAAAGATAAAGATTTAGCACTAGAAAAAAATCCCAGCGGGTTAATATATTCGACAGATGAACGGTACCTATTTCCTACTGATTGGCATCAAATTAATCAAAAACCCATCCCTGCATGTAATCAGACCTCCTGATTTGATATCATCGTGCAAAGTGTCTATGTGTTGCCATTAGGTATTCTGCGTCGTTACTGCGTGTCCAAAGTCGGTGACATCACGTCATGACAATCGGCTCACTGGCGTGACGTCACGACCGGTCGGACCGGCTCCGAACGAGTCCATTTCGGCTTTCGGTATAACACTAACCTTTACGAAGTTGCGGCGCGGACTTTCTACGCTTTATCGTTTAATAATTACTCTAGCCTAGTACTTAACTCTATGTGTCTGTCTTGTATTTACACCTAATGTATTAAACCAAAAAAAGGACATAAGTTACTATTATTTTTGAAAAATTGATAGATCCCCGAAAGACGTATATTAGTTTATATGACTTAAAATATAGTACGCGCGTGGAGCAGTGGGTTTAAAGCTAGATTAGTAATAAACACATACCTAATAAAATGTATAGTCGATATAATGTAAGAAATGTATATATATATATATATATATTAATTAGTCAATAGAACGAATTGTAAAATATAGTATTTCATTCTAACGAACTAATTAAGCTGTCTATTAGTTGAGTATCGTAGCACATGACGTCATAAATTCCTATGAACTAAAACTAGGAGTGCCAAGTCTAAAGCGCGTAAAAGGAAAAAAATATAAAACATTTTGTGCATTAAATTTAATCTTTTAATGAAACAAGTAAGCGATATATATTAATCATTGATGCATTATCAATTAATTTTGCTATTGTCTACTGTGAGACGGATTGAGAATGAATCACTTTTCATTTCACTAAGCGCGAGACAATGAACGCTTTGAATCTGTAGGCAACGGATATAAGGCATTTTATTGTATAATGTTTATTATAAGCAAGTTTATTTATATAATCTTATACATTACTCTTTTTTTGTGAGCGTTTACTGATACACGACGCTCATCTTTAAATAAAAAAAAAACAATTGTCCGATTTCACTGCTATCGTGGTTGTTTAAATATTGTCTTGGTAGTAGTATCACAATTTTAACTTGTTTAGTCGTCAACCCTACATACATAATATCGTTAATAAGTTATTTTTAGTTAGATGATTGTGCCGTGGTACGTACTCAAAACATTGAAAAATTAAAATCTATGTATGTATTTATACTTCGCTTAAAGGTAAGGGAAACATCGCCATGAAACTTGCACATTCAAGCAACCATATGTGCCAATAAATATGTGTAACCATGATCCAATTTGTCTGGATCTCCTATCGAAGGCTTACGAAGGTCAAAACGGCAGTCACTTCAATGTACTCGTAATTACCAGACTCGCAAAATCCAGGATCGTGGTCTAAGCGGACTGCGACTAAGAATGTTAATAAAATAACGCAACGGAGGAGAATGCTCTATAAAAGATCAGCGAACTCAGAACCCTTTTTAACATAGCGACTGAATATTAACAGTGCTTTCACGATTCGATTCAGCCAATCACAAATCTGAAACTCGCTCCGAGCTAGAGTCGTATTTACCAGTTCATCTGATAATAGCATAAAAGCCTATGACGCGGGCGTGTTAAAGAAAAAGTGCAAAAACGTTGCATCGATCGGCGAGAGTGAATGGATTATTTCGACTGACAGGACTTGCCCGTCAGACGTGAGCTCCCAAATCCTTGTATGTACTCGTATAGTCGCATGTTAGAATGGCTTTGTTGTAAAATATGGTAAAGGACAACATTTCTCTTTAACATATTTTTGGCTTGACATCCAAAATAAGGTGGTAAATAACACCGATCATTAACATGGTTCTTAAGATTTACCAAAACGCGGTCTTTCTATATAGAAAACAACAAAATATATATTTTGTATAGCTTCAGCATTATGTGACGTAATGGCGTGTCACAATCAATTGTCTCACCATTTAAAGATTTTAAAGCAATCGATAATAAAATGAAAATATAAAAAACCAATAAATGTATGACTTGCTTAAATAAGTGATTATTTAGATGAATGTCTTGGTTTTTTTAGTATACTTACATCCTATTCGTAACATTAGTAATTAGTGTAATTAGCTATCTGAACCGTTTAAGAGGTGCATGGAGTACAACCCGTTCTAAAAGTTTTTAATAAAAGACTAGTTAATCTTATTTACAACAGCTAATAATTGCATCTGTTTAACGGATCACTGGATCCCAATTAGGCGCGGTAACAAATATCTAACTAGCTCTTTTCGATACGACATTGCGACGGCGAGACACGGATAGTAAGCGATGGAAATTAATGTTATTTTATACTTGTCCACCGCAAGTAATTTACGGATACTGGGTACGTTAATGTGTATTTGAATATTTTTAAAGTGTGGTCAGACGTAACGGGAAATAGATAAGAATATCCCAATAGTAGGAATCATTTTAACCAACAATTAAATCAGATAAAGTAACACTTTTACAAACGAACTCCAAATAAAAACTTTCGCAAATAAAATGAACCTAAACTTTAGGATATCTCTGGACAGTCTGTTAAACATAGTGGGAAGATAATATTTCAATACATACATACATACATACATAATGTCACGCCTTTTTCCCATGGGGGTAGGCAGAGATCACGTACTTCCATTTGCTACGATCCTGACAAACACCTTTCGCTTCTTCTACATTCATTAGTCTTAGACCTTAAGTATAAGACCTAGACGGACTTTCCATGACCAGATTACATACAGTAATGTATAAAAAAAAGGTTAGGTAACCAGCACCCTTAACCGACCAGCGCGTATATTTGAATCATCATCGTAAATTTTACTATAGGGACTATATAATTTTATAGGTCATGATTAGTGGTCACCATCATCATCGTCATAGATAATGGAAAGATATAGTAGGTATATTTAATTTAATTAACGGAACGCCGCGCCGATTAATTCAATTATAAGACCAACATATTTTATTTGACTGTTGAAAAATTAAGCAAATGGCTTTTTGGATGTAAGGGTTATCACCATCATCCCATAAGATTGACCGAGGTATGCTAAAAACTTTAAAATAATGTCAAGTAAAATAGAAAAAAAAAATCTTTATTTCTACTTTACTTGACTTTATTTTTTAAATTTATTATCAAGTCAAACCTAACATTGGATTATCTTAAAGCCTTCATACACAGACACTAAAAGTACTAAAGGAGATACGTGTACATTACCTACTCAGTAACACTCGAGTGTAATATCTACATAGAAAGAGATCGATGTATGTGTAACTCGACGCGTAGCTGCGCAATCAATCTGATAGGAATCCGGCCGATATTCAACATAGAACAAAAGTAGAATTAGTAAACTCGACTAACATTCAATAGTTGTACAGAAATATTGCATTTTATTCTACTCATACGATTTATCCTTGATTTTGTCAACAGAATACTTCACACTTACTTATATATATACATGAAATAACATCACGCCCGTAATCCCCGAAGGGGTAGGCAGAGTCAAAGGGGCAGCATGCCCTTTCAACCACATTAAGCCAAAAATAAAGCCGGGCTGGGTTAGATGGAAAATTGTGAAAAAGCAGTGACAAGCGGCTAACCTGTCGCCTACACAATCACACACCCAAAACCCGATATACCATTAGTCGCCTTTTCCGACATGCTAGGCAAGAACCACAGTTGGCATATTCTTTTTAAATCCCAGACCAACAAGGGACAGTGGGCTGGTTTGGATGAAACGCTGTGAAAAAGGCGCGACAAGTGGCTAGCTCGTTGCCTAGTCAGTCACATACCCAAAAGGCCGTAAACCATTAGTCGCCTTTTACGACATGCTAGGCGAGAACCACAGTTGGCACATTTTTTTTGTCCCATATCAACATGGGACAAAAACTTACTTATATGATAAATGTAAAGAAAACTTTGATATGTTCAAACATTAAACTACGTGACTGACTATGATAATTTAATATTCCAAACATTTTAGATTTTTATCTAAGACTACTTTATCCAGAAACAATAATTGTCATATTTCGACAGACGCATTGGTATTCACAAAGGCTAGTGTATATACTTAGGTAAGGTCAATTAATTTACCAACTAATCTTTTTCTTGAATATTTTTCTTGCGCATGAATCCGTAAACATTTGAATACATTTTAAAAATAAAGTAGCAATCGAGTTTGTTACAACTTCTTTTCTGGAAGCCGCACACATTAAGGATAAAAAACTTCGACTTGGAAGAGAAATGGTCGCGAGCTATTTGCAGGAATTTCCTTCCAATTATTTCTCAACTCGGGAAACATTTTAGTATCGGGTGACGGATACAAAGAGTTTTATATAACTTTTATATTACCATTCATGTTTATTTCCATATGCGCCACTAATGATTAAGTAGGTTGTAGGTAAAACATTTTTATAAGGCTTACTCTGTCGGTGGGTGGTAAGTACGAAAATGAATACTGTTTTACATTAGGTTAAATATACGTTTCTCTTATTTAATTTATTAGAAAAGCTATATAATTAGGGTTAAAACTTAAATTAATTATGACTATTAGCCATTCCTGGGTCGGTTGAGGCTGATATAGAAGGTATCCTCCAGCAGGACCTCCATTGCATGTGCCCTTGAAAGTAGAAACACCAAGAGAGGTACAAAGTACCATTCAATAAATGGAGAACGGGAAAGCCCCAGGTTTCGACCTCATCGACAGAAAGGTCCTTTCAGAACTACCTCGTAAGGCTATAACTTACTTGACAACCCTATTTAACCGGATTAACAGTGGAAAACATATGTGGACCTACGTAATACAATTGTTGGGAGCTACCTGTGACTTGAACAAAACAAAAAATCAGAACTTCAAACTACATCTTTAAACAGTTCAGTGACTCTCCTTGGTTTATAAGAAACAGTACATAAGCACTTGGGCATACCTACAGTCAGGAAGGAAATAAAAGGATACGCTCAGAAGTATAAGATTAGTACTCACCCTACCGGACTATTCAAACCGTCTCAAGAGACGAAGAACCCTGGCGCTCAGTAGCATTGACTCAGCTAATATTATTATGGTAGATGTTCTTAATGAAGTCCACATCTCCACGTTTTGAAGGGAGGGAGGAAGAGGGGGAGAGAAGACCTCTTTTTACGAAGTGAATGGAACCTTTACTTGGGATAAATGCTGAGTATCCAGAAGAGTTCAGAATTTTTAAAAGGAACTTTTAAGACTTTCTTTTGAGAATTAGATCCAGAAGGTATTGGAAAATTGAGTGGGCTATTCTCTTTCATGTATTTACCACATTTTTTTTAAATAGTGATCGATATATTAACAACATATATTTCGATTTAGAAGTGAAGTTGTCTTCACTATATGTTGCTTTACCATTCATTAGCAACAAATATTTTGTCAAGTGTTTTATGATGGCAAAGGTAAAAAAGGCCATACATACAAACCAAATCATCATAAATATAACTTCTAGCTTTTTTTAAAATAAATCTGAGTAGGTATTGGACAGCTTACTGCCACTTAGCTTCTACCATTTCTTCCAAAAGTCTAAATAATATACTGATAGTACATATCTACTATAATTAACGCAAAATGACGCTAGCACGTGCATTATAGCCAAACAAACGATATTTGCAAATCGTCCGCGTAATCGGATGCAAGTCAATTTGCAAATAATAATCCGGCCTCCGCGCAGATTAATGAAAGAGGCGATGGCAGCATTCGCTTGGGATTGTCTGTGTATGGTATAAGCATTGTTGGGAGTACCTATCAGCTAGGGATGATACTTCTTTTTGATAAATGTTAACGTATCAGTAAACTTTAAAAACTGTATCGTTGATTGAAAAATACGGTCAATACCAAATACAATTTTCATAAATTTTTAGTAAATATATTAAGCTAACCTAAATTGGAATATGAAATGATGCTGGCCTTTTTTCTGTAAAACTTTAAAAGGCAATATATATTAATTATGTCCTTCCCCCATCTGACCATGAAATGCTCAACTTTCACCCCCTATGAAAAACCTATTGGTGATGCAACCAAAAGCAATACTTGTTTATTTTTCTTTGGAACGCTTTTATTCCTACCTATTGTAAAAACATTATAACAGACATGGGATTTTAACGGGAATCCATAATGTTAATGAAATGTTCCAATGATAATGGCATCGAGATCGTTTACATTTAGAGGAAGATGAGCTAGAAACAAAACCAAGAGGAATTCCACGGCTAGGTTTGACAGGTTAGATTTTACTAAACGTGCTGTTTTAATGACAATCCTAGACCAGACATTGGACGCGTCGAAGAACCTTCTGGTAATTTTGTCAAACAATAACATGTTTGTGTGAACGAGGGAAAAACATATCTATTGTTTTTGGAACAGCCAATTACTGTGTGACTTTACCGAATACGTTTATGTATAATGTTGTATATTCTGAAAAATAACACGTCTACATATCATACGGTCGTTTTTATATCGAGGACCTATATCGAAAATTAACACATAACACTGACAATTTATATTTGTTATAGACTCTGCTGTATAACGAAGCGCCGACCAGCTTACTGTAACAGTCGTTTGATAAATACCGAGCCGATTAATTTAGCACCGAGTGAAATATTAACGGGTGCAGTCCCTGCACTACGTCCGGAAATGAACCTCGTGGACAGTTGTTGTTGCGTCTCTATCACCGGTGCAACGATTGGAGCACTTCTATGAATAGAAGGGTTACCCGAGATTCGGGTAATTTTTTATTGCACTGTCTTAGAAAAATAGGCTAGATGGCTAAACAATCCTGTTCAGTCTTTCAGTTAGATTATACAAAAATATTAAACACGTATTTTTTTATTTATTTGTCACACAAACATTGACGAATATACAATGCATTCAAGTTGCAAGATTTTTTTATATATTTGTATTAAAGTTTAATCAAGATTTCTTGCATTAACTTTGTTTAATATACAGAAATTGCATTTCAGAAATAATTCCTACATAGGCTACGCTTGAGCGTTCAATCATATCCTTCAACGGTTTTAACTATCAAATAATTGTAAGCTAACTAACTAACTAAACTTCACGCCACTTCCCTAGCGGGGGTAGGCAGAGAGATTGTAAGCTTATTTGCAAAATTAATATATGTGTATATCGCTTCGACATCTTGAATTTCAAGTTTGAATTAGAAATTTATATGGATATTCCCGCATGGGTCAGTTCATGAAACCGTAGTTGTCAAGGGACAATCATTCATACAAAGTTTTGAACTATAGTTTTCTAGTTCCTAACCGCCTGAAAATATCCGCGCTTTTTGATACAGCAGGTGTGGGTTACGGTTTTAAAAACTTGATTATAATGACATATGGTGACAAAGTGAACTATGAAAGGGATAAGGAAGGTGTCGCATGTCACCTGTTAATAAGCTAGCGACTTAATACCTAGAGTATTTACTAAAATATGTTACTTTAAACAGGGGACGCAGGTGGCTAACAATCGAGTCACAAGGTTCCGTGACGTCACATGTGTAATTAAAAAGGTTTAAAATCTACTCATCAAAACTATAAGGACGCGGAGAGGGAGTAAATGACATAAAATTGGTGTGACGTAACTAATGTACGGCATTTTATATCATACAGTAATGTTTGTGTTTCAACAACGCCAATTTTTATATACAGGAGTTTACCTATTTTGAAAAATTTACACTTCCATGAAAATTTGTTCATTAAGAAGCAGATTTGATAATGCAAATGCTGAGCAACGTTATCTATGTAGATATAGATAGAGGTAACTACAAATGTACTTTAAGCAGATTACCTTGGGCCCAAGTGCCTGTCGAGCAGTGAAACCACTCAATAGTAGATCAAATTAAACGAAATCTACCGTTACTAATTATTATTACTGATATGGGGGAAGTAACTCTGTTCGTATGTCTGTCTGTCTATAACGAAATCACCGATTATGATATATAATTTGGTTACACCACACACTTTGAAAGGACATGGACTTATATGGATGTCTCGTGAGATGCACGATAAATTCACATTGCACGCGTTCAGATTATTGTTGGTTATCGAAATAAACATTTTGAAACCTTTAAAATGTTTAATCTTTATTAAGTATGACAACAAATATAAAGGTCTCCCGTAATGGAATTTAATCCAACGCGTGTTTGAAAAATCCAGTAACATACGTCAGACCGGGAATATAGAATATTCCAGCGGCTGAATTTTAAAAGCAATACGTAATTCGTTCAGTCAAATTAGTCGATGAATTTAAACCGCTCGCGTCCGTACAGAGCATTCACAAAAAAACTACACAGATATGTCACCGTTTTTACAGACCATGTTCTGTTTAAAAATTATGATGATTAACTATTTTTCATTAAAAAAGTATGAAGAATATAGGGCGGTGATGATGATGAGAATAGGCTAAATGGAAAATTCTGTTTAGTCCGTCAATAAGATTATAAAAACATATTGAACACGTATTTTTTTATTTATTTGTCAAACAAAACAACGTAGGTACAATGCATTCAAGTTGCGCGTGGCGTTACGCTTTCATCCCATTTTTACAAAATAGTGACGTCGCAAGCCCCCACTCCAAAACTTTGATGCTCTTTATCTTTGTCAATGTTCGTTCTTTTGATAAAGCGAAAAATATGTGTCTAGTATTTATGTATAATCTAACTGACGGACTAAATGAAATTATAGTTTTTCAATGCAGTTATCATCCCTATTTTACGCCTATCAAACTATTACAGTGGTGTAGGACCACCACTTTAGGTAAAACTCGGTATCACGATTGACCAAATGACAACACAAGTAAGCCACTTTGATTTTTTGAGTTCACTAAGTATGTTGGTGTTGTCTAGTCTATATACATAATTAAGCTAAGTTTGGTTGGAACGGGGGAATTAGTGTGTCAGTCTGTAGAATTTATTTATTTACATAGAATTTTTCAAAAGGCATTCAACTTAGTTAGAGTATTAAAATTTAGGTTTATCATTCTCGCGACGTACGTTCCAGATCCAGGGTTTAGCGAGTATGGTTTATACGTTAAAGCGATTACCCGTTAAAATTTTCACCCCACCGCCATGCATAAATCATATATCTGAAAGGTCTACAGACCGATTCATGTATACGTGTTTGAACCAGTACGCTTATGAAGACAACCTAACTACTAATCTACCACCGCTCTACTATCTTTTACATAACTTAACAATTTAAAATTAAAAACTCACAATGATAATTCTCGGAGCTCTGACGTCAGATTCATGGCCCCTGTCATTTATAGAGAGATCCGATCGCCTCTTTATGGTCCTGTGCCTTTATATAGCTTCTAACTTGACCAACGAACTTTACATAACGAAAACAACACTTAGGTATGACAATACCTTGGTGAGTAGTCTGCGCTTTTAGAACGGTAATCAAGGCTGTTAAGTAGATGATTTTATTCTATTAACTCCTTACCTAAACTATGTAAGAAATTGTTATTTTAGTCAATATTTAGGAATTCGTCATAAAAAGTTTAATGTAAACGCATGGTGACCTTATAGTAACATTTAAAAAATGACTTTTTATTTATCTGCAAAAAGCAAGAATATTTTAAAGTTTTATTTTTAATGCCTCATCCTCCTAGCATTATGGCCTGTACTTGATGTTTTTAATGATTAAAAACATCATCTATGAATTCCAAAGCAGACATACTTTAAAAAAATATCTACTTTTGCAAAATATATTCTACTTCCTTCGCACGGCATATTAAAAAACTATATTAGGTTTCAACCGTGTATTGGCCACCTTCCAGTCATTATTTTGTAAAGGTCAACACCATATCTTTACGAAACATCAGAGCCCTATTTATAATTTACAACTCGGAAACCATTGTTCCACTCGGTAGTACATATTCAATATGCTGTTATAAATTACCAAAACTGTTAGATACGACGTTGATACGCAGCACTTTTAATTAAATAAGTACTTTTAAACTATAAATAGTATAAGAACACGTATTGTTTTGTGGAATTTATATTGTAAAAATTTATATTGATAGTTATATCATAATATTAACAATAAATGTATAGTGTAAAAGTGTCAGTTTTCTCAAAGTTTAGCTGTGGAAATTTGATTGCGTTCGGCCAGTATCGATAGCAGATGACGCGACAAATCCTTTGCCTGATTAAACAAAGGCTTGAAAAAAGTTGGGTGTGCGTTTGAATTTCGAACGTAACATGTTCGTTCGTACTCACCAGCGTGTGGTGATAAAAGTGTTTGCTTCGCTATAAAAAGGTTTTTTTTACTGATATGTAAACGGTTTTCTTTAGCACGCATTTATATGTTTACCTTGTTTATTAACCAGTAGATATTTTTATTATAACTAATTCTATTCCTATAAAAAATTAAATGCCTTGATGGGGCACCATTATCCCACTTCAAAAAGGAGGAGGTCTTTATTATTGTTGTTATTTCTTAATTTTCATTTCAGACTTCTTTCTATTTTCACTTAATGTAGCTAGATAAAAAATATAGTAGATAACTCTGCGCTTTGCTTAAAATTTAAAACATGCAAAATAAATTCCTTCGCTTGTTAAAAAAAATGTGTTCGCGTTCGAATTTCGAATGCGTTTCGGCGGTCACCGTCGAGAGCACATGTGGTTGGCGGAGCGGGTGACCTTCGGCCGTTCACCACGGTCGGGTACCTTTAAGCGGAGTTGTTTGTGGCCAGTATAGGTTTCAAGTACCGACAGGTAAAAGATATTAACAAGTCGCAATTAGACTAATGAACATCTCTGCTATTTGCGTAAAACTCAATTGACATTAAGTACCTAATTGGAATATTGATGTTGTCTATTTTAAAGTCTGTGTTTTCGCGAATATGGAGGAAAACTTTAGATTACTCTGTGGCTTCTATTTTAATCATTTAATAACGAAGTTTACTTCCATTTTGACGTAAGTAATCGTACCTATGTGATTTTTAAATTCAGGAATGGTTAATGAAACACACTTTTAGTTTTATTGCGTTGCGATAACATTGTTATATTAGTTATGTTATGCAAGTTTAGAAGTGAACTTGAAATTTATCAAAAATATTTGCATACGAATATTTAGCTAATACTTAAGGTTACATGTCTTGAGTATTTCCTCCAAAGTAAATTGGCTTATAACAAAATTAAATAAAGTGCATTTTACGGAAATCAACTGAATATAACAATTTAAAGAACTCGTCGGACGTGGCACCGTCAGGGCATTTTAGCCTTAAGCCCATTCGGAATACGTCACACTTTTGATTGTGCAGCCAACCGTTTGCGGTTCTGGGACAGTACTGACACTAGTAAGTACATGAACGTACTTACAGCTTCCGAAGTATTCTGACGTCACAGCCAATCTCGAATGTCGGTCTGTCGGTCGCGAGCGAAAACTGTTAAAAAGCTTTTCGAGTCGGTCAATTATCGCCTAACACTATTTCACGGTACTTCCTACAATCAAATCGGTAAAATGGCCGCTCTATTGTTCTACTCATACACATCTGACCTTCGGTTGGCCCTTAGTCGGTATTCGGAAATGACTAAACTGTTGTCCACGTCAATTGTAAGGCGAATACACTAATAATTAGGTGATACTTTATAATTGGTTATCAGTTTAGAATTCTTCAGCTTTTTTATAAGAACGATACTTCTATCAAATACACGGTGTATCCTATATTAATCATGAGTATAAATCATAATTAAAATATGAGAACTTTTGACTATAGTCAATTGTTGGCAAAATTAAAAATATAGAATTTATTTTTGAAATAAATTATCAGACTACATCACTTACATTGATCTGACTCTAAGGTAAGGAGCTTGTGTTACCGATATCAGAATCAACAGTGGTGAAATGAAATGAAATGAAATTAAGCGCATGCGGCAGGGTCACTACCAAATAGGGTTGCCAGGTCGCCAAACCTAATAGCCGGACAGAACAGCCAGTTTGGCCGGACATTTTAGTAAAAAGGCTGGACACCCGCCTACGCTCGGCCACGCACGGCACTCGCTTATTTGCGAAATTTAGAAAGCCTAACAAAAGCCGGACACCGTATATTTTGGCCGGACACGCAATCAAAAAGCCTAACTATGTCCGGCTTTATCTGGACGCTTGGCAACGCTACTACCGAATGAGCCGTCGAGCCACTCTATTATTAAACTGAACGAATACAGTTATAAATCACATAAACTTTCTTATAACCTTATTAATCTTTATTTTACAGGTAAGCCGCATTTCTGCTCGGGGACCAGTGATTAGGTATTCATTAGATCTTATACAAACAAATTATTTCCCAATATGCCCATTTGCGGCCATTTTGGCTTCCCATGTTCTCCAACTGTGTTGCTTGCCTAGCATGTCGTAAAAGGTGATTAATGATATATCGGGTTTTGGGTAGGTGATTGTGTAGGCGACAAGCTAGCCACTTGTCACAAATTTACAATTTTCCATCGAACCCAGACCAGTTTTATTTTTGGCTGAATGTGGTTATAGGGACCACCTGTCCCTTTGACTCTGCCCAGCCCTTCGGGGATATGGGCGTGACGTTATGAGTAAGTATGTTGTTGGCTTTAGCTCATTACCATTCGAGACCATACATAAATGATTTTCGCTAACGACCTTCGGTTTACGATTCCTTTGGCGACAACTATTAATAAGATCTATTAATAATAATATAATGACTATTAATAACATCTTAACGTGAAACGTCTATTTAGATTATCTAATCTAAATAATAAAATTGTAATCTACTTATAAATAAATCTGTTGTATCTTCACATTAAACCTAGTTACCCGACTTGGTACTCCAAAAATTTCAATCATAAACAGACAGAGTACTTTTTAACCCAGAAAAAGATATTAAACCTGCGATAAATTTCTGTTACAAACCGAATCCCACTCGTGTGGATCTGTTGGCAAAATTTAGCGTTCATATTTGTCAACCATTGCGGTTACTTCATAGCTCTGAAACGGATACGAATAAGGGCCATTAAAACGCATAAATCCCTTTGTAGTCAACTGTATCAATGCTTGCAACGAGAACGCGTTTGATATGCGAGTGCTCACATATCGACCTAACGAGTCTTACTTGGAAACATATTGCACGAAGATATACTGAATTCCTATTGCAACAAATGACAATATGTAGAATTCATATTGACGCGAATGAAATTTGTAGAATTCGTATTTTTTTTTTCGTTCGAATTCGTTTTGAATTAAAACATCAGATAGATGGCGTAACTGTGACGTACAGCTTGTCAAACTCCTCATTGGTAAGTTTTTAGAACAAACTGACATGCTATCAACAAAGAGTCAATAGTGACAGTAATAAGACCACGAGACTCCCTCGTGCCATCTGGCGGTTTTTGTATTTTTGAAAACCCTTATTATGTAAAAACTAATTACCTAACTAAACTTCAAGCCACTTCCTTAGCGGGGTAAGCAGAGCGAACCGAACGCCATATGCCACGATCCTTACACACCTCACTCGCCTCTTCAACATTTATGATCCTTTTCATACAAGCTACAAGGTTTTATTATGTAAAGAGCTTAATTTGTCAACAGTTGATTGTGCTTTTGGTTTACGTCAAAGGGGTTATAGTAAATATCTAAAATTAGGTGTTCATGAGAATTTATAATAAAATTTAAATAACTTTTGTAATTGTTTTGTGTAAATGGATCAAATATACATTATTAGGTACTTTCTATTTCCGTTCGGTGGGTCTGGTCTGCACTATGGTATATGAGATATATTATATTCAAACGACTGTAACTTGAACTAACAGTGAGATAGACTTATATAAATGAGTGTCCTCACACTTTTGAGCTGTTGCTCTCCATACCGATACAATGTATACAATGATATAATAAATTTTGTGTAGGACCAAATAAAAAAAACTAATTTAAACCGCCTCTTTTTTTAATTCGGTAAAATACTGAATTTTTCTAGTCCACTTTCCACTGTCCACTCGCAAGGTCAAGAAGACAAGCAAAAATAATATTCTTATTTTAAAAATGACGTGCTAATCTTTAAAGATCGTTCCAATATCGCCGAGCTGCGTTTCTATTTCCGCCAGACGTTCAAAGATGCTGGAATTAGCTTGACAGCCGCCGCCCGCGCGGCGGAGATTCAAACGAGTAATTGATGCTGAGTAACGGTGCACCGCGTTTTATGTTGTTGGCACCTGTTTGGTTCATTAGACATAGGGCTGGCAGCTGCAGTTGGGTGATTATTAAACTCAGTGCTTTAGTAGATTATTAAATTCGGTGGACAAGGCTTTATTTTAAAATTTTAGAGCCCTGATTTGTGCTTTTGATTGAAATGTTGAAGCTGATTTTTGAGCGTATTATAATAATTAATTGGATTGAAATCCAAAATAACATTAAGTTTAATTTTTCTATTAGAAAAATGAATAAAAGGTACTTTTGTGATCAAAATGTTTCCAGTAGCTTAATTGGGAGATTTTACTTGATATAATAAAAATAATGGCATAAACCATTAAATTATTACTATATTTCTTTACTGGTTGCATACTTTTGGTCCTTCTCAAATCAATTATAAAGTTATGAACATTTCTAAATGGTTGTATGGCAATTTCATTTTCAAAATATCAAAAGAAACAATTAGAAAATAAAAGAACATCACCTAACATTATCTTAAGAATAAACTTTAAAACACGTATAATTGTCAAAAGAGTAGTGTTGCCGACGCTGGCTATTTTTGTTTTATATTGATACTTTTTACACCTTTTATTATTTTTGTATTCAAGTTTAGAATTCCAATTTTATTTTGATATGAAGCATCTATTGTTTTTCTACAGTCTTTTGGAAAATATACGTCTGTTCACAGCTTGGCAGTTTTATCATTTATAAGTAGTTTATCGTGAATTGGCTCAGTACGGAGTTTCGATCCGCAGACTACGTTAGAAAGAGGCGACATTTACGTACTGTTATCTCTTTCTGGCGAGGCGTAGCGCCGTCTATAGGATACGTGTACGAGAAGACATCAACGCGCGCTTTCAATGAAACCAAAGCAGAGACCTTTGAATGACACTTGTTTGGTTTTAAACTGCATTCAATTATAGAAAAAAATATTTGGGAGCACTGGCAAATTTGCCGATCGGTGCCAATAAAGACGTATTGTTTTACTAATTGTATTTTCGAAGTAACTATTATGTTTAGAAGGCTTAACTTTTAAGGAAAACTGTAACAAGTTTAGATCGAAAAAAAAAAATTGCACACATTTTCCGGCATCTTATACATAATAAAGACTGGTCTTATAAAAGACTTATGTAAAATATGAAAAATTATTTACAAATTTTAAATCTTAACCTAATCGGTACTATTTATCAATATCATCTTTGCGTCTTTTTTAACTGAGTTTACCATTGATTAGGCAGAATCAGCTTATTTAATGAATTACCCCATATTGAGGGTATAATTTGAGATCAGACTTTAGATGATCACTGGGTCTGCGTCAACCCTACGAACAGCCTACCGATTGGTGTTTTAGTTGACTCTCGATAAAATTGCATCTATGTAGTAGGACTTGTGGCTACACCTTCGGACCTGACCCAAACGTCTCGATTATCACTATTACTTTTTCCACTGACTCGATATCGCATTCGCAATTGACCCAGCCAGTGAGTTGTGGGTTCCATCCCCACCCAGAACAAACATTCGTGTGGTGAATACTTGTGTTTTTATTATATAATTAACTAACTAACTAACTAAACTTTACGCCACTTCCCTAGCGGGGTAGGCAGAGAGAACCAAACGCCTTATGGCACGATTCTTACACACCTCACTCGCCTCTATTAGTTATCACGTTTTTATTATATATTTAGTAATACCACTGTTGATTCGTTTTTTTCTGTTGGAGAAACCTCACTAGTCGTCACCCTCTGTTAGGAGAAACAGAGGCCTCAACGTGGCCTCCCGCGGCGCAGTTCCAGAGGAGCCGGTTTCCTCACTGCCGGGACTATGCGACAGCTCCTCCGTTGTGCATATACCGCGTGCCGGTGGTCTTTGTTGTGCGCCCCACGGTCGACAGTCGTCGGATGCACAACACCGAGCGCACACGCACGTCGAGACATGCTAGGCGACCGGCGTCGTGAACCCACTCTTGCGCATCTATATGTTCATAATAATATTATAAACAACCCAATAAATTGAGTTACAAAGTCTGCATGATTTGTAAATTTGAATTCAAAAATTTTAAAAAATATATATTATAAAATACTTCAGCTTAATATTATGAGGCACGGGTTTAAATGTTAGTGCCTAAAATGTATCTAAGAACTTCCTAGAGCCAGTTTTTTCTAAGAGGTTCGTTGACGTTAGATAATTTCATTATCGTTGTCATTACTTATTATTATTATTATTTCTTTCTTATACATACCAATTTTAGAAAAAGGAAAGATTTCATTGTTTGTTTCCACTGAACAGGCTCCGAAACTACCGAAATCATTTGGAAAATTCTTTCACCAATGGAAAGCTACTTTTTCAGTGAGTACATAAGCTTTATTTATGTTTTATCTCTGTATTTCCATGGGAACGGGAGTATTAAGTTTGCTGCTTCAAAATGGTTTTATTATTATTTGAATTAAACGAAATTTCAAAAACTATCTATTGAAAGTACTATCATATCCGATCCTTTGTCTTTACCTTCTATTTATCTCGTAGCTGGCATATGAATTCTTGAGGAATTCTTTACCCACTTAACCGCTTGAGATTAATTTAATGTGTCTATTAATGCAAATTTCCGTAATGTTTTCTTCAATAAAATCTATTTGTCATTTAAAAGTAATTAAAGATAAACCGCATAAAATTTATATGAATAAAAATAACGACAAAAAATATTTAATAATTGCTCTTGGGCACTTAAAAAACGATTCATTTCTACATAACGATTAATCACATTGTTTCGTAACACGTCACAATAAGTACTTTCTCCGTGCAACGATAAGGTCTTTGACTCTATTACCGACCTCTCTTTGTGAAGTTAACTAACTCTCGTCACGCCCCCTATCGTCATATCTTTCACGTAGACCCAATACAAATCGAGCACAAACACGTCTCGGACTAGACTTATAATTACGATTAACGCTCGATATCGACTCGATAGCTTCGGTTTCGTAAGGTAATGTCGCAACACAGTTTATCAAATTAATCGCTTTTTTGTGAGCCTCTTTTTGTGGAGGTGAAACCGGCGTAAATGTTAAGGTTATAGTTGACACGAAACTGGTCTTAGGATTTTTTAAGTCACCTAAATGCCAGATGAACCTGTTTTAGGACAATTGAGATTAGAGGGGAAATCTGTTCGAATATAGGTTTACTTATACTGCGAAATAAAATAAACATGAAAAAAAGTTGAGGGAACCACTAACCGACTACGGAAAAAAATATTTAAACTAATGATAAAATCATTGTATTAGTATAAAACAATGTTACAATGTATGTATCAGCAAAAACAATTATAGACCTTTACATTCATAGTTACTACCATAGATTTAGAATTTTTTGACTACGCAAAAGATACATAAAGCGTGGGAGCGAGAAATCCTGCTGAAATACAAACCGCCCGAGAGAAAAAGAGACAGCGAATGAAGTACCTATATGTCAATGTTTTTGCGAGTAAGAGGCCATAGCGTCCCGGTCTATTCTACGTCGCAGTGAAATTTCTGCATTTATGTATTAAAACTTGGATTATAATCGAGAATATTAAATGTGCAATTAAGGTGACTTGTTCTGTACGTGATTGTGAGGTTACACGACGGAATAATCCGAATAAATACACTTTTAACAGGTAAATACGATTTTATCATTAGATTTTTTCAAACCATATTTTGTCAAATTGTTGCTAGTAATCAGTTTAGAAAAATATGTTTACAATAGTATATTGATTATAATAGATCTTTCTAAGTATACATCGTGATTATAATCAGAATCGGGGAAAATATTGTGTAAAATTGTAAATAGTTTGGTTACGCTAGTGCTTGACAAAGCGGTGACGTCACGAGTATCGATAAAAACTTAATCGTCTTTTAGCGACGTCATGACATGAATACAAAGTTATTTAGCCAAGTTATGTTGAAATATAATTATATTCACATTGGGAACTCATTATCTCCGTAAATTTGTTAGTTAAGTAACTGATAAATTTTATAGGTTTCTAAGCAACCCAGCATTGTGTAAAAAGTGGATGCGGACTATAGACAGACCAGATTGGACTCCCAGTAAGAACTCCACTATCTGCAGCAAACATTTTGACGGCAAATGACGGCAGCAAAAAATTTGTTGCACTACATATTATTTTTAAATAACTAAATGACACCAAATTAAAAGTTGCTAATATATTATTTGTTCCATTTCATTCCATCAGTCAAAGCAAAAGTCATATATTTTTGTCTTAGTATAAATCATAGAACATATTTATATTTTTTTAATTTTTTACACGCTGAATATACGAAGAATTTTACCATCTTATTGTTTATAGAACTGCTTAGAATGAGATTTCTTACCGACTAATTCCAATTTACCTAATATATACAACTACTGATTTCAGTCAATGCCATAAATAATAATTCATCAAAAGTATAAAAAAGCGTATTAAATACCTATATTATTAGTATACAACTGAATCAGTCGATAATGTGAAAGTGCGTCTTTGACAACACTATTTTTAACTCACACATAGACGTCAACCAACACATGCTTAAATTTATTTTGGTCATGTCTCCGAGCCGTCTTTGTGTATCTTGTACATCCTAAATCTATGGTTACTACTTATCTTAAAGTTATTAATTTCACAGTTACTAACTTACTCAAATTATAGTATATGGTATATAGTATAATTATAATAGTATATGTGTAGTGAAATGAGACAGCGACCTCAAATACGACAAATGTCCGAAGACATCACTTACATTAATCTGATTCCGAGGTAAGTAACTTAAGCACTCGTGTTACGGATATCAGAATCAACAGTGTTATTATAAATATATACTTAAATATTGGATATAACCACCCAGACACAGAACAAACACATTTATTATACGAATGTTTGTCCAGCGTGGGGATCGAACCCACAACTCTTGGCGCATGGGGCAGAGTCACGACCGAATGCGCCATCGAGTCAGTCATATATTACACTAGTTATGACGTAGATAAAGTTTCCCTATATTAGTAAATAATCACACGTACAAACTAAAAATAACAATACCATGTGGTAGCCCCGGTAGGTTACAGAAAAAGTACTTAACATACATACATACATACATAACATCACGCCCATAATCCCTGAAGGGGTAGACAGAATCAAAGGGGCAGCATGCCCCTTCAACCACATTTAGCCAAAAATAAAGCCGGGCTGGGTTAGATGGAAAATTGTGAAAAAGCAGTGACAAGCGGCTAACTTATTACTTAACATATTCCATTTAACCTCAAGGCTTATATAATTTAATAATAATACTTATCACGTGTTTTTCTTTCGAATATCTAATCATGCGTTGAAACTAGTTTTTATCGTTTACGTCAGTAACCTATGTTTGTCCATATTCTGTGTCAGTCACCTGGTATAATTTGACTAATGACATTTTCTCTTTAATTGTCCAGTGCTAATTAATGGAGAAAGCATAATTTGGCTCTATTTTTGTGTCCAATTAACGACAAGGAAAATGGAATCGGTGTTCTGCCCAAATGGATGCATCAATCCAGGGCTGTCTCTATAACTTGGCTATGCAAGCTAACAGGTTTTAGTTCAGTCATAGTGTACCTCATCTATGTATATTTAGCATTCCACCATCCGTGTTTAAAATATGTATATATATAATTGTGAGCTTGAACTTGACTTATTGATTTTTTACTACAAGGTCTTATTTGGCCATACACGTCTTGCATTGAATATTTAAGCTCGGTAAAAATAAGGAGTTTTACAGCTGAACACAAAAGGTTTGTAGCACTGACCCTACTTAGTTTGTACATTAAAAAAAAACCGTGAACGCTAAAGTATAATGTGTGTAAGTGGAAGCCTAAGTCTGGACGCACGATGATGACGTATAAGATTAAATAATAAATGCTGCAAAATAACTGTATGGATATTGGCATACCAATATGTCTGTTGCATGATACACAACTAAATATGTAACTAGACAAGTCCAAGTGAGTATGACCTACATAAACTTCCATCTTAATAACATTAAAATAAAAAAAATACTCCCATGGCGAAGCTTCTAATATGTTTTATAAGTTTGCATCTGAAATAATATGTTAGTGGTATTTTTTAGAAGAGTTCATACACTCCAATGCAAAATACATACACTTTGTATAGAAAATATTTAAATGTTAACTAATTATGTCTCAATAAATCGATTTAATATCTAGCATAGACATTAATAAGTCATTGGTAATTATTTCTCCGTTAATTAGGTATTTAGGTTCTCCAATGCGATAAAAACAAGGCTGACCGTACTTATGTAGCAATTATTTAAAAGTATTTACTATAATTATACTTGTAAATTATTTTAATTAAAGGCACATCCCTGGTATTTATTACGAGTCTAACAACCGTTCCATCATAGTATTTCCATCGAGCCGGCGCAAAAAGCATTCGTTGTAAAATGCGAGAATGTGTTGGATATGTGTATATGTGTATTAAGACTATAGGTTCGGCTTACACAGAGAGCAGGTCAGCAGCTATGTGATTCCCTATATCAGGGATAGCGAACCTTTTTAGACAGACGTGCTAAAAATCAGTTATTTCAATTTCATTGATTCTTTAACTGCCAGGGGACGCGATTAAAGCGAATGTTATTCAATACTTGTTGATAAATTGGTTGTTAAAAAAGAATGCGTGCCAACTATTTGTATTACGTGCCACCTATGGCACGTGTGCCAATAGTTCGCCACCACTGCCCTATTTTAAGTGCGCTGGGGAGGAAAATCCAGATACAATGGTCTATGCTTGTAATTAACTTAAATTAAATATAATTATAACAATATTATTATAAACTAACTAATTATACTAGCGGGGAAGGCAGGGAGAATAATATAATCATTATAATGTATAAATAATAAAAATAAGCTCAACCGCTATCCTGTACATGTTAATATAATAAAGCCTCAAATTTACTTTTATGCATGGGCTATCTATGTATATAAAACGATTTTAAGAATTCAAACAATTCAGAAAGTTATCTTCAGAAACCACGCGGAGTAAAATTCTGTAGTTACATTACATAGGTAGTAAAATAAATAAATAAATTCTTCAGACCGACACACCAATTCCCGAGTTCCAAACTAAGCTTATGCTTCTGCTATGCATACTAGGTGAACGAATAGATATACTTAAATACGTTTATAAACATCCATGACTCGAGTACAAAATAAATGTCCATGTTCATCACACGAAACATTTGCCGCTAGCGGGATTCGAACGCGCGACCCTTGGTTTCGTGGCCAGGGTCTCTAACCACTCGACCAACGGGCCAGTCAAATATATTAGATAGATAGTCAGACGCAGGCATACGTTTGACCTTCACCTGATCGCTTGGTTGTCGGTGGACCTCAGGTGTGCATCGAACAAATATTTCGTATCGCCCAATAATTCCGCTGTTATTTACGACAGCACACGTCAAAGCAATAATGCAAGCTTCCTACATGCTAAACACAAAATGAATTCCACTCATCTTCATCCCACACTAAATTCTGTACGGCATAACTGATAATAATCGAGGCATTTATCTCAATGAACTAAAGCTCATATTGGTTTGAAATATAAGCTTGTACTTCAACTTGAACTTGAAGATGAGTCCGTAGGCACAGCTTACATAATGCTTTATAAAGGAATATTAATTACTTAGTGGCTTAGTGCATCAATCTTTTGAGCGTCAAAAAGTAGGTAGGAGTTCTAATTAGGTAAGAAGGCAAGTCAGTGAAACTGTTTCATTCTATAGTCCGCTCATAATAAATATGTAACACAATCAAAACAGTAGATTACATGATCCTTTTATGTATTAATATTATAAATACGGCAGTAACTTTGTCATTCTTACGGTAAGGTTACCTATGTACAAGTGCTAAGTCCAGTCTAAAGAGACAGCAAGCCCCTTCGGTAATTCAATCTTGAAAATAAGACTGGGTTGAGTTCTGTTACATTTAGGCACAACCTCTAGCCAGATTGTGACAAAGTTGTATCACACCAAGAGATTGAATCTAAATAATAATAATAATAATAATCTTTATTTACTCTCTCTCACAAAGACTTACAACAAAATACATATAAGTAACAAGTTAAATTATAACAAGCGTCTGAGTGAGAGACTGGCGACTGTACTAGGAGTACCTGTATGACAGATTGCCAGTCTCTCCTGGCAATCTGTCATACAGGTACTTAATATACATAGGACACTTATCTCATAATAAATGATAGGTCACGCAAGATCAATATAATTCAGACTGAGTTTTAAATAAAAGCTTGTACTGAATAATGATTTAAGAATGAGATTTTCCATTAAAAGCATCGAGTAAAGAAAAGCCAAAAAAAAACTGATTTAACTCACTCATATCCGAACGAACTTATTTGAACGCGAAAATATTAATGAAGCTGACTGCTCGGAAAGCGCTGAAGGCACGTGAAGATAAAATAGGCGAAAATCCCTCTCCAGGCTCAGACCTAGAAAAAGTCATCGAAATATTAACGGATTACAGACGGATGAAATATTCGCCAGAGCGATTTTAGCAGAAAGCATTAGCACGTCGAACTACTAACTGTACTTTCAAATGCAGACTCACGCCTGTAAAATCCACGTGTAATTCGCATTGAACGGCATGGAAAAGGTAAAATTCGAGCCAAGTTCTTTGGTACATTACTTGGTACCAAATAAATAAATAAATACTTGCAGCTTAAAGTAACTTTATAGTAATTATTGTGAGTACTATAATTTGTCTGGTGGCTGGTCTCTCCCCCCCCCCCCCATGGGAATGGGAATATATTTCAAAGTTTTGATGAACTTGATATTAGGTTACATGTAAATATTTGTGTGGAGTTGTATAGAGATTAAAATATTATAGAGAATATTAGCTAAAATAGTTAATAACATGACTATACATTTATTTGTCTCCCAATTTACTAACAACGATCGGTACGACTGTCGAAAACTAAGTCACCCTTTTTCTGAAAGATGGACCAAACAGTTGATTTTATTTGTTACCATATGTCCCATGATACAAAATGCGCCAGTAAAAACGTACCTTTCTATTTGCACGCTGAACTTGGTTCAAGCTCTACACCAAAACTGGGGAAAATTTCGTGTCTGTCGGAGGGGACTGTCGTTTTTTATTTAGCAACGCGGACGAATTTAATGGATATTAAACATTTCGAGCATTGTTCCTGTGCTCGGCCCCGCTGCCGAAGTGCACATCCCAATTCGATTTCAAAATCCATTTGTAGTTTTTCAATCACTGTATTACGGACTTCCATTGTTTGGTCCAACAGAGTTCAGAATTCAAGCTTGTAAGAATTGATTGAATATTGAAGATTTGGTACCTATCTGGTGGCTATCTACGTTAATTCAATCATGTCAAGTAAATTATAAGTAATCCTTTATAACAGCACTAAAAAATACTATTTTACCTAAAAAATGTTCAATAGTTGAAGCCAAGTAATTTCAAGACGTTATTTCTTAATTAATGGCCTTTTTAAAATGTCCATTTAACATTTTATGCAAAGAGTTCGTAAAATATATTAATTACTTCATGGCCCTAAGTAATTCGTTCATTAAATATTACTATATTTACGCGACATCTGAATTAGTTACATAAAATCTATGGCAGCATTAATTTTAACTCTATTTTTTTATAAAAATCTATAAATTTATAAGTAAGTGTTGACTAGTTTGTTATGTTTACTATTTTCTAATGAATGGAATTACTAATACTATTATAATACATGAATTTTAGAATTCTACACCTAAAACCCAAATGGCCTAATGAGTATTTCACTAATGAACGTTATTGGAATTGTAACTAACATTTCTATTCGACGTGCACATTTCAGTGCAAAATCGTAAACTGATAATTTGTTCAATATGAAATAATAATGGCACAGAATAAGTAAACGTTTTCTGTGTACCTATTTATTTAAAACTGTCTTAGATATTATGGACGAGTACGGGAACATATATGCTCTTGACAGTTATTTTCAAACGCTAGTTTCTATTTTCCGTTATTTTATTATGATTATCAAAAGAATTGATGAAAATATAAGCGAAACATATGATGCCGTCGGTAGCATTGTAAGTCATTTTGGTATTGAAAGACTTTTAACTACTAAAAGTTAAACATTCTTATATTCTTATATTATCATTCTTATATTTAAATAAAAAGTCTATAGGTAGCGGTCCACCGCAAAAAAAATTTAGTTTTTTGACTTAGTGTCCAATAGATGAAAAACCATTATCGCTACATAGTACTGAGTCACCAATATAAGCACTATGGACATGTTTAAATCCTTAACTTCATCCTAAGCACAATTGGCATGCCCACTACCTTAACATGGCTAATTGCACACAAGCATCTCCAGGATATATGTGCTGGACCAGTTATTAGCTGTGGCGTCATACATTTTATGAATGTCTCTGTAGTATATATATATATATATATATATACATGCCATGTCGCGTATCTAATTAAATCCGTAGTCCAACTAGTCTTGTCCGATTTTCAGATAGCGATGCCCGCAACCTATTTTGAAGGTTGGGCCTCTGCGTGACTGCTTGACTAATCATTTTCGTCCGTAATAAAGCTGTTAGACTAGGCCGTTGTCCAAATATCGGTACCACGTCGAGTTAGATCGTATCTAAATTTTAACGTACAGATTTTACAGCAAAATCTTTTGTTTTCCACGTCAGTCGATAGTTGAGGCAACAAAAGATGTGCTCACTATGCTTCACTCTGTAAGTGTTAACGGACAGATATCGGCCTTAGTTAGGCGAATAAGTAATTTATGAGCGAGCATTTTGAACGTTGTTTCATGTTAATGTTAATGTTAGAGAATTGCAAACGTTAACGGAATTTGTGCTCGACATTGAATACTAATCACATATTGAACGAAGACAAGGACCTTTTTAATTTTTTACATGATATTTTTATTATATAATCGCAACAATGTTGGAATAGGGTTTTGTTTCTGTAAGTGTCACAGTCGCATCTAAATGTTCAAAAATTAACACAGTAGTTCTTGAAGACCATCGTCTTCATCTTGGTACCAAAAAAAAATAAAAATAGATATTTGATAGATTAGATTTTTTTCCACAAAATAATAAAACTCCAAACTAATCGTATTAACTCGCGCTGACCTTACTTAAAGCGAATTTCACAGCAAAAACGCGAAGTATATTGTAACAAAAGTACGTAGGTACCGTTTATCGAACACAAAATCTGCCGCAGCCTCAGAATTCTGTCCTATAATCGCACGGGCGTGACGGAGGTCTTAAGGCATAACGTGCAACTCCGAGATCCGTCATAGATCGTAACATTGAAGTGTCTGTCGGCTTCTTCTGTTTAATACATACATACAATCACGCTCGCAGTCCACGGAAGAGTAGACAGAATTACAAGGGCGGTAAGGTCGTTAAAATTTCTTAAATTAAAATTGACTTAGATGAAAACTCTGAAAAATTTGTGATAAATAACTCATTAACTCCAATAAGAGTCCTTTTACGACAATCTAGGTAAGGAGCACATTTGTTACACAATTTTTAAGTCCCAGACAAACATTGGAAAACTTTCAAAAACGCCATGCTATAAGTTTCAGGAAGCGCAGAGGCGACGGACTTTTTGTTTTCTGCGGACTAAAGCTTCCCAGCCATTGAAAAAAGTCCGCCAGTTCCTCCAATGAATGCCAGCTGTGAACCTAAAAATTTATTTAAAAAAAACGATAGTTTAACCTAACGTTTAAGAGTTCAATGACTTTAAACTTTTGATTCTACAGATGAAAGTTTAAGTCCTTACAAAAACTGGAGGTGGTCTCATTATTAGATGTAATTGAATTTTAAGGATATGTCGACATATTATAGCGTGTATGTGTTTAAACCCAACTTAATATAAAACTATCAAGCGAAAAACATCGCAGACGGCCATAGACAGTATTCCTGTGATCATTTTGTTCTGCACACAATGACATGCGTGATAGACACATTCAATTAAATACGACGGATCAACGACAAAGCGATCTGTCATAGAGCACTACCGTGTCTTTTGTCTATGGAATCTCTATACACTACTGATGGACACGCGTCAGGACCCACGCGTTTGTCATTAGTTTATTTGGGCGTTAGCTTGGCGCTTTTTAATCGATATAAATTATATATACATACATAAATACAGTTTATTACACATGTAATCCCCGAAGGGTAGCCAGTCGAACGGGAAGCTACACTCCTTAACCATATACAAAAAATAGTAAAGAGTTTATAGCTCATCGCCTACATAACACCCCCAAAACCATATGCCATATATGTATACGTATACTTATACGTATATTATTATACGTATATTATTCCCGTGACTTCGTTTGCATAAATTCGTTCTTCGCAAATTATATGAAAAAGCAATTATCCCTGATATTATTCCACGGAAGCACACTTGTCTTGTCACTGAGACTCTGACAGGTTCGCTTTATTAAAAATTCTGATGACAACTAATTAAAACACCCAATTGGGATGTTAACACCATTTATAATCATATTGAGTAGTATATCGTAGTATGCTGTTAAGCCTTAATGATTTTTAATCATATTGAGTCCAAGATTTTTAATTTTACAAAAACTACTTAATATTATGTCAGTTGACTATACAAACTAGTGACGTCACACGTTGACAAGCCCATACAAAATCTATGAAGTGATTTCGTTTTGACAGCTCTTAAAAAGTATATCAATTGACTAGACATATAACATCCTTATTACACATTTGCTTTTAAAAGCAATTAATGAGTCTCATTGGAATCTTAAATACCACATAAATCTATGATAGTAACTAATTGACGTTACTTTAAATATAAAATGTGATACGCGAGAAGACTATCTATTCTGCACTCAATAATAAAACGTAGTTTTTATTATCTAGTAACTTATATTTGGCTTAACTAAAATAGATGTTTTGAGACCAGGATATTTAGAACTTTAGCAAGTCACGTTAATGGTGAGAAGAAAACCACACGCACAAAGAAAAATAAAGCATATTGTTAGACGAATAAGAATCAAACCCTCTTGACGGAGGGCTTTCGTGAAGTGTCATGGAGTCTAATTTATCTATGCGGAAGAAATCATTAAGTCGTGACTCAATTCAGACTAAAAACAAACCCTATATGTACATGACAGTTTTTTTGATTGATATAATACTGGGATGATGGCTTATTCGGCAGTGACCCTGCCCCATGCGCCAAGAGTTGTGGGTTCGATTCCCACCCAGGACAAACATAATTACGATAAATACTTGTGTTTGTTCTTTTGTCTGGGTATTAATATTGAATATTTAAGATTACCACCCCCTACAAAACACAAACCCAGCGAATACACCATTGGTCATCTTTACGACATGCTGGGCAGGGAACACAGTTGGTCCATTATTAGAGTTCCAGACCAACGTAATACAAATCTATACTTATAATAAATCTGTAGAGAGGTCAATTCTGTACATGAAATATATTTTCAAAATAACTATCAGGGGGTGATTAGTGATCGATACTGATGCCAAAAATGCAATCAGTAAAATTGTTGTCTGTCTGTCTGTCTGTCTGTATGTTCCTTATAGAAACAAAAACTACTCGACGGATTTTAACGAAACTTGGTACAATTATTCTTCATACTACTGGGCAGGTTATAGTATACTTTTCATCACGCTACAATCAATAGGAGCAGAGTAGTGAAGGGAAACGTTGGGAAAACGGGAAAAGTTACTCCATTTTTTAAGCTTCCGTCGCGTGTGCTGCCTTAATGGTTAAAGTTACATAGAAATCATGTATGACGGAAATAGTCTTTATAATATTAACCATAAATGCGGGTGACACCGCTGGCACAGCTAGTAAACTAATAAAATTACTATATCACCTATGACTATTCAGAACCATCTTAGCCGCCAAGCAAATATGGGGAACTAACAACAGCAAAAATGTGGGCGTGAAAATACGTACGTACATGCGCATACGCACCTTGACTTTTAGGCGAAGTATGTTAAACGTAGCATTAGGCACGGTCGATTCGCCGCGGACACTGCGTTTTATTTGACTTTAACTGTTTTGTTAGTATGCAAAATTCGGATAACGGGTTTTCTATCTTACCACGAGATTGCGTGTCAGTAACCTTTCGTGGCGTCACCAATGAATTGGGGTCAAATAAGTTTATTTTTGTTTATGGCAATCAAAATTTACCTTTAGACTTTCTTTTGCTCATTTTAATAGTAGGTATACCTACTTATTAAAAGGTCATAATAATTGAAAACTATTGTTTTATGTTGTATTGTTTCATGGATTCAAAAGCGATTACTCTTTCTGTAGTAGTAAGTTCAAGACGCCATCAGTTCAGAAGTAAGTTGTTTGACGACAAGATACTACAAGTGATTCGATCCATAACCCAAAATCGAAGTTAATGAATACATTTTAGATCTACGTCTTGCTGGTACTCACCGTTTTGTACGAATAATATTTCCTGCTACTTCAAAATATAGGATCTATATTTCTCCGTTATATTTTTCTGTTTTAAGCGTAACACAACATTCTGCGACAATTTGCTCTCATTAGCAGGATGGTCATGACTCATGACATACACTATATACCTGCCAACAACATCAATAACAAAGATCAACAAAACAAAACGAATTATAGCAATTTGTTCCTGTTAAGGTGAATGCTTCATTCGGTATAGGGATAATCAACTGCCAACATTTAGACAACGTTACACAACTCAGGCCTTTACTAGTAACAGATAACTTTTTGCTATCGAATATTGCCCATTAACCTTTGAAAACATTGCTCCAATAAAAGATATCACTGTGGATGTGCTACATTGCAATGGCCTGACGGATATGAAAGCGCCATCTTCATAACACGATCACTCGTCTTCCACCCTTTAAACCTCAGATGCTCCTACTCATTGTTTCCCCAACGCCGTCTACATCACCCCGTCTATCTAGTAATATCCGGTTCTAGCCGGTTTCCGCCTCAGTTGATACTAAATTTCAACTGATACATATGTTTTGTTTTAGTAGCATGTGTTATGTCGTACTTTGATATGCAATGTTATTGGAAACGGTTGAAAAATAAATAATAAATAAATAAAATAATAAATATCCGACTACATCACATACATTGATCTGACTCCGAGGTAAGTAGCTTAAGCACTTGTGTTACAGATATCAGAATCAACAGTGGTATTACAAATATATACTTAAATATTGGATATTAACACCCAGACACAGAACAAACACAAGTATTCATCATACGAATATTTGTCCTGGGTGGGGATCGAACCCACGACTCTTGGCGCATGGGGCAGGGTCACTATCGAATGCGCCATCGAGCCAGTCAAAAATGAAGGTTTTATATGGTGATTTTTCCATGGTACCGCTTTGAAGTTTGAAGCTTTGAATTTGAAGTGACATTGTTTCATTGCAAATTTGACCTACATTTTCTTTCTTGATACACACCCATATATTAAGTAACTTGTTTTATACTAACAAAATAGTATCATAAAACATAATGAACCCAAACTGGATAATTTCTATTTCCGACATATGCCAGCTCAAACATTCAGTGAGTTTTTCCTTTCGTTGCATTCACAGTGGTGAAATTGTAATAGGTACATTTCACATCACCACACTGATTTTATATTATTTTGGAAATCTATTTAATTCCTAAGGTGGTGTTACAATAGCGATGGGATAGGGACGATTAACAAATTCCTTTCTTAATTTTAAAGAATGTTAATAATTAGAAAAAATATATATTCATCAGCGTATACTTGTACACTGAACACCGCTGCACTAAGGCATCTCTTAATAAGGTCTTGACTTCGCAAATATTTTGATTTTTATTTCTATCCCAACATTTTTAAGAAGCTTTGAAGGGTAAAAAATAGTTTAATACTGGCCATGTGTAGTTATTTTGAATTTCACCAACAGAAAATTTTCAAAATCCTGACAAAGTCTGGACGCTTTATAGGTTTTAGCATACATTCAAAGCCCTAGTTTATAACGTTGGTGCTTGTATGAAATTCAAATTCAAACTGCATGTAAACAAGTCTATTAAAATCCATATATAGAGGTTTCGATGGAATAGTGATGCATTATTTATTAAACCACCACCTCGTTGTAAAATCGATTCTGGCAAACCAATTTAAACGATCGATATTTGCACTTTCACGCCTAGTGTAACGAATATTGTCTTATTTGCGTTTATACACATATGCAAGATTTTTCTGAAATTAGATAGGTATGCTATACTTAGGTAGTATCCATAATCCAAAAAATGTCTAGTTCCCCTATCTTAGGGTAGCGAAGGTCAGATCGGCAGTCGCTTCAATGTAATTACCAGACTCGCTAAATCCTGGATCATGGTCTAAGCGCACCCCGTCTAAACACGGGACATAACGCTAGAAAGATGATGATGCTATACTTAGGTAGACTCTTTACATACTAATTTCAACATGAACCTTTTTCAAAATTTACCATCTTACCTCACCCAAACTTATTTTTAGCGGTTAAAGAGAGTATGTTCCCCTTAGACTGTGCGTACTCCTTCACGATTGAGGGTGTGGTGACATCTATGTATGTATGTATGTAATTCAACAAACGAATAACAAACATGAAAATGCGTTAATATTTGGTTAAAACATTATATAACATGAAAGTATACATGTCTATCATACAACCTGAAGCTACCTACTACAGTCAGCCCTAGATTATAGGATTCCGTTTATAGGAGTTTGTAGCAGCCCTTATAATAGGAATCCGTTAAACTGTCCGGTTGCGGAGCTGCCAACACCATAACCGGTTTTAAATTCAATTTCACTGCACTTAACACTTTTTTAGTCACACGCGTCCCTGCACGTGCAGATTTCCGGTTATTTTCCCGTCAAACCTTCTGTAGTGCGCAGTGGGTAGTCCTCTGTACGACATCCGACGTAATTGGGTTAAAACTGGGAACATGTTCACTCTTCTTTTAACAGAGTACTCTTGTGCGATTAATATGAACATGGAATTGCAGAAACCACTACTCTTCGCATTGGTGATATATGCGTGCCGTGCTTGAGCAAGCTGTTAATGGTTAATTAAATTTTTGTCATGACGGAAAATTCTTGCATGATGATTTAAATTAAATTAAAAATTCTTGAGACTGACACACCAATTCCCTAGTCCCAAACTAAGCTTATAAGCTTGTGCTATGGATACTAAGTGAACGGATAGACATAGTTAAATACGTTTATAAACATCCATGACTCGAGTACAAATGTCCATGTTCATCACACGAAACATTTGCCCCTAGCGGGATTCGAACCCGCGACCCTTTGGTTTCGTGGACAGGGTCTCTTACCACTCGACCAACGGGCCAGTCAATTTGTAATAAAGATATTGATGATTTGAAATAGATTGGGGAACATCTGTTCATTACTTTATATTTATGGCAAAAGCTATATGCTAAGGTCGGAATTTGTGCAAAGTTGTGCTTATCTAAAGAATTCGTTTTCTCTCTTGTCACATAGAATAATAATAGAAAAGTAATCATATCATTACCATTAATTTGCCAATAATAGTTAAGTAGTTTTATTTAAAGCAAAAGTCAAGTCATACTTATATCACTTACAAAGTTTTATCTAAACATATTTACTGAAATATTACTACGGTCTAGCCAGAGACAGCCTTTAAGTACCATACCAAATCTATTACCCGTAAATACGTTAGGAGCGTAATTATTTAATTACCGGGTTTAATTCAATATCTGTTGAAGTAGCCAACGTGTAATCTGATTGCAAATTAACTAGCATGAGACAATGAATGAGGACCCCTCCCACCTCCTGTCACACCATGTCACAGTTCCTAGACCCCATTCTTCCATCTGTACGTGTGTGTGACATACTTTATGGATGGCTCTTAACCGTCGCGAAGATCATATTCTTTGGTCAGACAATGGTAAGTCACTTAAGACCGTTTTTACTCAATTGGTTTAGAATCTGAAATATCTATTTCAGTGTATTGTCCTATTCCTAATCGGGGTTTGACACTACGGCTTTAGATTTAGTATGTCTGGTTATTATGAAAGCTCGATTATAGATATTTTTATTATTATCGACTGGCCCGATGCCGCATTCGGTAGTGTCCTACGAGCCAAGAGTTGTGGGGTCGATCCCCACACTGGAAAAACATTCGTGTGATTGAAATGAAATGAAACTATTTAATTCTGCAAGTACATTTGTAAAATTTTTTTTTGCACGTCACACTTTTTTACCCTACCAACACCTCGACGTGAATGGCCTGATAAAAAATTATTTTTTTTAACTTTATGACGTATTTTCATACGATAAATACGACATTAATATTACAATCTAGTCTAAAAAGACTAATTAGTAATTTAAATTTAATATAGATTGCTAAGAATAGTATACTAAGAATGTGTCGATTAACACTTTTCTTATTGTCTCTATTAAGGGGAAGACACATTTTTCTTGTGTTCTTATAATGAGTGGCACGCACACTTCACTTTCACTAATTCACTACACTAACTCAAAAGGTTTAGTTCTGTTGAGCCTTCTCACTGTGTCCGTGTTGTCAAGAAGCTGGATGGCCTCGACATTAACGTGATGATGAAGTCGTCGTTTATGAGCTTCGGCGTATTTTCTAATAATATCTATAACGAAGTCTACCTTCAGGTCCCGATGTAGGTCTTCATTCCTGATGTACCAAGGTAGATTTACAATACCCCTTAGTACTTTATTCTGGAAACGTTGTATTATCTGTACATTGGTGTGTTTGGTACAGCCCCACAGCTGCTGAATACCATAAGTCCACACAGGCATGAGGACTTGTTTGTAGAGTAGGATCTTGTGGTGAACTGAAAACGAGGAGTGCCTCCCAAGGAGCCAGTACATCTTTTTATAACGAACTTCTAATTCGACCCGTTTTTTCTTGACGTGAGCCTTCCAACGAAGCTTTGCATCTAGAGTCATGCCAAGATTTTTGTCAGTGTTTTCATAGGGTACAATGATATTATTGATGTAAACCGGTTGATAATCATTTTTTTTGTTAGTGAAATCTACGTGGATAGATTTTGATTCATTCAGTTAAATGCGCCATTTCTTTGTCCAGTTGAAAACGGTAGTTATAGCGGATTGAACCTTTTTTACAGCTTCCACATGGGTCATTCCCGTAGCTATAATAGCTGTGTCATCCGCAAAGGTTGCAATAGTGTTATTATCTAGTGCTGGAATATCACAAGTGTACAATTAAATAGGTACAGGGCCGGGCCTAAGACACTTCCCTGTGGTACTCCAGCCTTTATTGGCATAAGATTTGAATATGCGTCTTCTTGTCTAACTCTGAACATTCTGTCTTTTAAATAAGATTCTAGAATATCTGCAAATTGTTTTGGAAGAATATTTCTCAGTTTGAAGATGAGGCCTTCATGCCTCCTCTCCTGATGAGAAGATTAAAACTTGTGTTTGTTCTGAGTCTGGGCGTTAATATCTAATATTTTTAAATATGTATAGCTAGCTACATGTATCTTTTTTTTTTTTGTCACTACTTTTAAAACAAAATCTATCTAACCAAGCCTATTGTCCCTTGTTGATTTAGGACTTAAAAATAATGGGCCAACTGTGTTTCTTGCCTAGCATGTCGTAAAAGGCGACTAATGGTATATCGGGTTTTGGATATGTGATTATGTAGGCGATGAGCTAGCCGCTTGTCACTCCTTTTTACAATTTTCCAGTTAATCCAGCCCAGTTTTATTTTAGCTGAATGTGGTTAAAGAGGCCTGCTGCCTCTTTGACCCTTCGATGATTATGGGCGTGATGTTATGTATGTATGTATCAGGATAAATAGCTGTTGATGAAACAATGTTGTATTCCTCTCGGTTCTTAGTGTTCCTGTATAATTCTGATTTCCATAATGCAAGCGCCATTCACTTTGGAATTATATTACTGCATGTGTTAATATCTATTATTGTGGTTTATCTAGGTTGGTGAATTGAGATTTGATTTTGTAATAGGTACTAATTATGGATTGCTATTTATTAATAACTATGGTCTGCTTAAGCCTAATTTATAATTATGTAATAAACTTTATATTACGCGTGTTTTCTGGCATGTCAATTGAAATAATTTTAAAAAGTGACAAGCGGCTAGCTCTTCGCCTACACAATCACATACCCAAAACCCCATATACTATTAGTCGCCTTTTACGTCATGCTAGACAATAAACACAGGTAGCACATTATTTTTAAGTCCCCGACCAACACGGGACAAATATAATAACATAGGTAAACTTATTAAAACGAAGGTACTAAATGTAGATAATAGAACCTATTAATAAGTAGATATAGAATAATGTCTAATGATTCACTGGTATTTATAAACATAAATACCAGTCAATCATTTTAAAAACATGTCTGTTTTCATTTGGCACTGGCTGAATTAATTGTTTCCAAGGCTTTTAAAAAACTGTTACATCGATACAACGTCCTTTGTGGTACAATCTGCTTTTAATCGAAAGGTTAAATTGATGTAGAAGAATAAATTTTAATTTTATCAGCGCGCTATTCACGTTTGCTGACTGACGTTGTTTGTCGTCCGCAGATCCTTCATTAATAGTTTCTATAAAAGTTTTCCGAAAAAGATAAGCTATGCTAGATAACGAAGCCTGTAATGTATCCGGCCGGGTTTATCATCCTTGAAGGGTTCTTCAAAGGTGATTGGGGGCTTCTAAAAGCAGAACTTCCTTGAAGATGATGATATTAAACTAAAGAAGTACCAATTGGATAAGGACACGCGCCTCAGAACTGAAACCTGCACATTCGAACAACTTTGGGTTTATAACCATGATCCAAAAATTGTCTGGTTTCCCCTATCTTAGAGTTACGAAGGTCAGGTCGGCAGTCGCTTTAATGTAATTACCAAACATGCTAAATCGTGGATCATGGTCTAAGCGGACCCCGTCTTAGCAAGGGACATAACGATAGGAAGATGAAGATGAACATAAGACACAGTACCTTATAGCCAAAGCTTGTTTATATAGATTCCAAAACCACAATTGCTCGAAAACTATCGTTGAATCGACGTCGAATCGGCTTGAAGATGAGATTAGTGGCCACCACATCGTTATCAGGCGGAAATAGACCGTTTTGTTAGGGTGCCGTTCCACTAGTGCTATCTAAAGTAACTTTTCATTGCTATGATGCAGTGAACAGTGAAATGGAATAATTCTGGCAGCAGTGCAGAATGAGCTGATGAAGATGTTGTAAAGAGACGTTGGTAAGGATTGCAATCATGCGCCATTCTTTGCTGGATCCAGAAGAACTAAAGTTGTTCTGGACCCAGCTGAATTGCTTGATGCAGCATTCCAGTCCCTAGACGTGGTGTTGGAGCCGTTAAGAGCATAAAATAAAATAAAATAAAAAATAAATAAACTGTGTAACACAATTCCTTAATTGTATCGTCTTGTGCACCCCTTTTATGAATATCTATCGGAGATTTCTCCTGTAAAATTCAATTGTACACATTTGACGCTATTTTTATCTTACGGCAATTCGTAGGTACTTCTATCGCACAAAACCACGAAAATATATTTCATATAAAACCTATTTTATCTAAGTAATGTTAGGTAAGTCTTTCGGCCACATTCCCTGGACCAACCGGACATTGATATTTCTAAGACGCTTTCTTAGAAGATACCTCATGTATAGGTACACCATTTTACACTTCCAAAAATGGTAAATAAACATATGGCCGGTTTGACACTTCTTTCGCGCCCATTCCTTTTAAGAGTCTGGATTGTATTGCATCTGGGACTTAAAGAGAATGTGCCAACTTATATATAACCTAGGTAACCTAAGGTATATCTCTTTGGCTGAACTTGCTCTAAAGAGCTTATTGTTACTAGGATTGAGCCTACCCTTTTTGGAATTGCAGGCGTGAATGTATATTTTTGATATGTTGATGTCTCCGAGGTAAGTAGCTTAAGCACTTGTGTTACGGATATCAGAATCAACAGTGGTATTACAAATATACTTATACTTAGATAGATATTGGATATTAACATCCAGACACAAAGCAAACACAAAAATTCATCATACGAATGTTTGTCCTGGGTGAGAATCGAATCCACAACTCTTGGCGCATGGGGCAGTCACTACCGAATGCGCCATCGAGCCATATAAAAACTATGGATATTGTTATTTTCAGTTTTTATGCATTATCCCATAGAATATAATTCAATCAATGTTTCTGTAAACTAAAGAGTGCAATTGTCCGATTACTAATTCTATTCACGGGTGCCCCACACAATTCGTATAATCAAAATGCACGTAACGTCATTCGTAGGACATTTGGTCATTACTAAGTAACCGGGTCATAGATTGACATGGCCTTTATACTACATAATTGCATTTAAATAAGGTAGGAGTGAGGGGAAGGAGGAATTTACCGTTGGCAACTATATTAAAGCAATAATATTAAGTACTAATCGTAACTATGAAAAGTCTCGCTCTTAAATGCGATCCCTCGTTCAAATTCAGTCATAATAATGTGATTATGTTTTGTTTCATGTATAAATTCGAATCATTTGACACCCAATTCATTGTAAAAAAAAATACATACGGGTCGAATTGATAACCTCTGTTTTTCTCGTCGATCGCGTCGATGGAATATACAAATGCAAAAGCAGGTACACACACAGACTTGCAACAATAAAAAAAATCACTAGTAGTTAGATAACAAGGAAGAATTGGATAATTATCACCTTTGTGTCTTAAACATCATATTCATATCAGTGTTTTGGATAATATGATTTATGTAATACCATCAGAATCAACAACAAATCAATGACATTTCTAAGAAAGTAGTTTTTCGCCCCAGTCACAGAAATTAGAAAATCTTCTAAAGATCTTTCATATTTCTTTTTCTCAAGGGTACGCACATAATAAAGGTTCGAGACTAATAAGTCTGAGAAGTTTTATTAAGACATAAGAACTTTAACCGATGTCGCAGCAATATTGTTGGACTCCAAGTTTCCCTTTATTGAAGTAAAGTCTATGGAAGCAGAGTAGCTACTTAAAAGCTTAAGTTGTCATGTATTTTCCTAATGTTTTGTCTAAGTAGTGAAGTATTAAACTTAGGTTTTGTTTGACTAGCCTATTATTTTTGTTCGGAACTTGTAAATTGTCAATGTCAGCGTTGTAAAAAAAATTGACATAAACCGTTAGGCCGCGTTCAGGGAAACGCGGGGCGTCAGGCGGCGCGGTACGTGGCGCGGGCTGCCGAAAAGACAAACATATGGTGTATGTAGTGAGTGTTCACGGAGAAGCGTTTTTCCACGCGTTTGTTTGAATTATAAGCGTCGTCTGTAGTGGTGAAGCGGCGGGCGTCGCTGAGGGTTTCGCGGTTGTTGAAGCGGCCTCGTTTGTAACTACAGATAGCGCGCCATCTGAATGCAGAGCTCAGGCATGTCTCGTCTCAGGCTCCGACTGCATTCAACTCGCGCGCTATCTGTAACTAATTACTCATTTGTTTGCTCACTTAACATTTGATTTTTTGCATAAATAATAAAAAAAAAATAATCATATAGTGACAAATTTAGAAGAGCGATCTCATTCATAATCAGTAGGTAAAGAAAGGCTGAAAGAATACGTGTTTCGTTATCTTCATTTATGATTTTTAAGGATTGTATCGAATAATCTGTTTAGTTTACCAACGTTGATTTTTGACAAAGTTTAGTTGGTTTTAATCGTGACTATCGTAGTAGAAATTATATTGATTGAATTACATTTCGAAGAGTACTGGCAAGACGCAGGCAAGCTGCGCTAATCGCAAGCATTATTTATGCAAAAAATGCAATGTTAAGTAAGCGAACAAATGACTTATTAGTTAGTTACAAACGGGGCCGGTTCAACCACCGCGAAACCCGCGGCGTCGCCCGCCGCGTCACCTGCTGCGTCACCCGCTACAGACGAAGCTTATAATTCAAACAAACATTTGGAAAAACGCTTCTCCGTGAACGCTCAATACATTCACCATACGATTGTGTTGTCGCCAGCCCGCGCCGCCTGACACCTCGCGTCTCCCTAAATGCGGCTTAAAGCTCAAGTTCTGATAATTATATACATTCATTAAGAGTTTGTTAAGAACAAAGTTAGTCGTAGTCGTTAGTGCTTAGGATGTAAATTGGATATTGCAAATATTTTACTTTCAGATAAGTTGGTTTTGCAAGTCTTTCATAAAGTCAATAGCAATTATAATTTATAATTTTTACCACATACCGAAAAGAGCAACATTTTACCGCAAGACCATATGGTTTTAGGTAACATAAATGTTATATTATGATGTAAATTATGTATGTTATTATTAATAATGTAATTATTATCTTTTATGTTGATAAGGGAAGGACGAAGTGATATGGCATACCAACCAAGTGCATGAGCCGATGACTCTTTCTCCAACCATGACGCCATTGTAATCTACTGGAAAATACAAACATCTCTCAATTACCATTTCCCTAGAATGCCCTAGTAAGTAAGTAGTTTAGCTAACTGACCACCTTCAAACAAACGTTATTTTCCGAGACCTTCAACGTACAGAACGCTTGTATACCTACTGCATACAGAATGCACGCCGCTTTGATTTAGTATGCGCCGAATGACTTGAGTTTTCGTGTCCAACCTGTTTCTGAGATGACACTGTATATCAACTACGTCATATTGTGCGCTACAACTGTGACGTCACATTAACATTGTATTAGTGCATCAATTTACGATGGAAGGACCGTATTATTAACGGTTCAGTGTGTTCTTTTAATTTCAAACAAAACAATCCAATCATAAACAATAATATGATATGTTTATATTCAGATGATTTATATATTCATAATAATCTAAAGCAAGAAGCGTCAGTTTTCATTATTTTTGACCTATTTTTAGCTGATTTTAAAATTAGTTCGCACATTTTCAAGGAAAGCAAGGTTTCACATCAAATTAAATTATGATAACATTCCGTACCTAATGCACAACTCCTCAGGGCCAAAACATTAGGCCAGTCTAATACACCCGAAACCTAATTGTAGACAAAAATGTAAGACACAGTAACATCTGACTCCGAGGTAAGTAGCTTAAGCACTTGTATTACGGATATCAGAATCAAAAGTGGTATTACAAATATATACTTAAATTAATTCAATATTAACACCCAGACACAGAACAAACACAAGTATTCATCATACGAATATTTGTCCTGGGTGGGGATCGAACCCACAACTCTTGGCGCATCAGGCAGGGTCACTACCGAATGCGCCATCGAGCTTGTCGACCCAGTAGATTTGAAAAGCTATAAAACAGTAAGTAGACCTCTCAATAAACCCGATTTAAATAAACAACTTACAATATCTGCGAGTAAGTTGTCAAGGTGTACAACTGAATGAAATTATATAACCGGCCGCCACATTTGCTTAGCCTTGTGGAAAAAATAGAATCCGTTCTAACTCATAAAGCAGTTGCCTTATACCCAGCAAAGGAAGCGACAGTGTGCAAATACTTCAACCCGCCAACTATGTAGGTTGGTCTCTCAGACCGTGATACAAATATCTCGAATTAATTAGTTTAAAGCATATTTAAAAATTGTTTAAAGGATATTTGTCATATAGGACATAGCAGCCCATATGTGCAAAGTTTGCTTCTGTTTTTTATGTTTTTTATTTGTTTTTATAATGCTTATGGTTACATAGAAAAATCGGTAAAACCAATTAATGGTGATACATAATTTCTTGACGTATATTTTTTAAAGACATACTTTTGTATTGCTACTTAAGGTGCATTATGAATGATCATAAAAATAACATTAAACACAATCTCTAATTATTATTAATATATACATATATTTATTATAATCAACCAGATACATTTTAGTTCTGTTGAATAAATAATTTCCCACCAAGCGTTCTAGTACAACTGCGCTTGATGTACCTAAAATATTTTATATAAATATCGCGCTCAATAATATTTTATACACGTGAAGACGTCAACGTGTTATTCCTAAATAAACATTCGTTTTAACAAAGGGTCCGGTCAGTCGGTCCAACAGACCGCATATTTTTTTCACGGCAACATGTGCAGGCGCAAGTTAACCGCAGTTGGCGCACGAAGGAAGTGAACGATTGCCCACGTAGGAAGCAGCGTTCTTGAACTTATCTCTCGAGAATTTCAATGCTAAAATTTAGAACACGTAACGCGGTAGTGTGATATCAGCTATATATAAAAAAATATGTAAATTATATATACGAGTACATACATATTAACACCTCCCAATACTTGAAGGGGTAAGCAAAATCCAAGAAGCGGTGAACTCTATCAATCATGTTAATTTTGGTTGTTTAATAAAAAAAAACTAACTAACTAACTAACTAAACTTCACGCCACTTCTCTAGCGGGGTAGGCAGAGAGAACCGAACGCCATATGGCACGATCCTTACACACCTCACTTGCCTCTTCAACATTCATAATCCTTACCTTATACAAGCTCTACGATTTTTATGACTCCTAACATCACCTTCTTTTAATACACGACCAATCTGGTCGTGGTAGGTGAGCTTGGGCCTTCCGCGGCTCCTACATCCTTCCACATTCGCATTGTATATCTGTTTAGTCAATCTTTCGTCATCCATTCTTTCCACATGTCCGAACCACCGGAGCATGCCTTTTCTTACCTTGACTCCGACGCTGTCCTTCAGACCAACTCTCTTTATAAAAAAAAAAAAGAATAAAAAAGGAAATGAACTTCAATAAAAGCACGTGCAGATTTAAATTGATGCTAATTTACAAGATAATCTTGATAAGTCAACTTATAATATGTGACATATATATATTTTAATTGGCTTAAGTGGGAATGAAAATTTAGAGGCTATATAGCCAATAGATTCTGTACAATCCAGTCTACAGATTCTCTACAATACCACAATAAATATTTCTAAATTCCGCAACTGTTTTATGCAACGGTTTGAACAGAAAATAAAAGAGACCGAGTCTATGGAACCTTGTACCTCTCAATAACAAACGGGAGTAGTCAGCCATGAAAACTTTTTCTAGAAAAACAAACGCAGGCTGTCTCAGAAAATGTTATTGCTTACCTTTCGCCGCGGTCAGATATTTTTTACGTATTTATTATCATAATACCGATAATACAATATGAATTATATAGTAAAAGTTGAATTAACAGGCCCTTCTCTCATTTTCGAAATTTTATTTCATTAAATTGTCATAGAAATATCAATACATATTATTACCGATTAATCTATACTTATAATAAATCTGTAGAGAGGTCAATTCTGTACATGAAATATATTTTCAAAATAACTATCAGGGGGTGATTAGTGATCGATACTGATGCCAAAAATGCAATCAGTAAAATTTTTGTCTGTCTGTCTGTCTGTCTGTATGTTCCTTATAGAAACAAAACTACTCGACGGATTTTAACGAAACTTAGTACAATTATTCTTCATACTCCTGGGCAGGTTATAGTATACTTTTCATCACGCTACAATCAATAGGAGCAGAGTAGTGAAGGGAAATGTTGGGAAAACGGGAAAAGTTACTCCATTTTTAAAGCTTCCGTCGCGTGTGCAGCCTTAATGGTTAAAGTTACATAGAAATCATGTATGACTGAAATAGTCTTTATAATATTAATCATAAATGCGGGTGACACCGCTGGCACAGCTAGTAGTTAATAAAAATATGATTAAAACGTCTTTACACGTAATACTTATTGTTTGATAATTACATACCTAAATATAGTTCAAACGTATCATCTTTTCATTTGGATTACTTTGACCTATGAAGTGTTTCGTAGGACGAATTCTACACAGGACAAAGAAACACTTTTGCCAAAAGCTACATTGAGATAAAAGTAACGAACACTTTTTTAATACTAACTGGTAAGGTGACGAGAAAACTAGACCAAAATAAACTAGTAAATCAAAGTAAATTAATAAATTTTTAGATTTAAATTTACTTTGATGTACAGTTATGCAACAGAAAGCAAGTAATTAATTTGATTTGGTTTTGGGTTCCTTGATTAATCTTTGAAAATAAATCATAACAACATTCCTTCAACATATTTACAAATACAGTTCAAATCAAGTTGAATCCCCAGTCGGTATCCCTAGTTGGTACTACCAACAATGTAAATCCTTTCCGGACGTGTCTAATCAGAATATCTCAATATGTAAAATAATTAAGACAAAAACAAACGTAAATTTAATTACCGAGATTAGCAACTTGCGGAACATAATCTTTCCGCGTCCATATTTTAGTAAAATTGTCATAAAAATAAATTAAGAGGTAATTAAAATGCATTAACTAAGCATGTAAAGAAGCATTTCATTGCATTTTAGACATCATATTATGCAGGAAGGATAGTCGATATCTAATGAACCAATAGCCACTTACTTTACTATTAGAAAGGGGGAAGTTATCGTAAGATATGTGGGATGCTGGTTGAGTAAAATTATGATTGATTATGATCTAACGCGATCTTCAATAACTAGGTAAGTGTAATCTACAGATTTTAGAATTCCTTGGCTTTAGCGATAAACAGTTTTATGTAGATGGGCATAGAATTGCATTTAATCAAAGTGAAGGTTTGTGGTTAAATAAGAGAAAGGTGAAGCTTTTTTGTGACGTCTTTTATTTCATAAGCACGATGACTTATTGGCCTATATCGCCTTTTAGGTAATATTCCATTGCCGTACTGTATTAGTACTTGATAAAAAAGGTTTTTCATGGTTTTCCATAGAGTCGAGACTAGCTGATACAACGCAGGTCAAACCTGGATTAGTAACCGAACTGAAAAATGAGCAATTGATACCGGATTCTTCGGGTTAAAAATCTTGGTAGGTTTATCTAACAATACACAAAAAAAGCTTTTTTTTTTTATTTGTATTTTTAAACCAATTTTCCAATCTAAGAAATTGTTCACGAAATTCTTGTACAGACGTAAACACTATAACTCACCAGGCGGCGTGAAACAAAAAATTGCCAACAACAACATTGCTAGAACAAATGACGAAACGCAAATATTTCCAAGAACAGTTTGAAAGCGGTCCGGATTCGTCACACAAATGTGAAATGGTCCGCGGACCAGCACATGGTACGAACGGGACGGCTGACCGACACCATTGTTTTTATGAACCATAAACACTGGCCACATGTTTGAATTAACATTTTTTCGTTGCCGTCACTCTTTGCGGAAGAAATTTGTCTTGAGAATTCTTTGCGGAAAAATTGTCTTGAGAATACTTTTTTCGAATATTTGGAATTTAAAATTAGATCATTCTCTCTGCCTACCCCGCTAGGGAAGTGGCGTGAAGTTTAGTTAGTTGAATCAGATTATATTTCCGAAAAAAGAAGTTAAAAGTACAATGATTTTACAGTTACAATCACGTTGATTTTTTCATTAGTCATAAAAAAAATTTAATCCTATTAGGTACATCGGTTCACTACAATAAACTCAATACAACTAGGGAATAGTTTTACTACTGATGTTACTAGTACTACTACTGTTACTAGTATATGTTACTAGTTAAAAGAAATACTAGATGTTACTAGTTACTGATGGCACTAGATATTCTTCAATTAAAGACTTCATTTCTGAGTTCTAATCATTTGAGATAAATATGAACTTCGCTAAAATTGGGGCAATAAAATTATTCGAAGCTTTTTTATAACGACATAAAAATAGCAAAAGATAGTATATTTGCCATTAGATTATCTTTTACAAAAAATATTACACTCGTTTGTCTGTATATAACATAACATAACATCACGGGTAGGCAGAGTCAAAGGGACAGCAGGCCCCTTTAACCACATTCAGCCAAATAAAACATTAGGGTTAGATGGAAAATTGTGAAAAAGTAGTGACAAGTGGCTAGCTTGTCGCCTACACAATTACATACCCAAAATCCGATATACCATTAGTCGTCATTTACGACATGCTAGACAAGAACCACAGTTGGCACATTATTTTTAAGTCCCAGACTAACACGGGACATTTGGCTGGGTTAAATGGAAAATTGTCTGTATATCTTTTCATATATTAATGTAGGTGTCGAGCTACCCACTTGTTGCATAAATTTCTAACTTACCCAACTCAACTTTATTTTTGGCTCAATTGGCATGAAGTTAGTTTTATAGAAGTTAGTTTTTAAATTATAAAAACGATCACTGGTTGCATCCTCCTGCAGATCTTGGCTCTATGCGTCACTGCGACACGAAAATGGCGTTATGAGGTTATTGTACCGCACCTCCACTCGAGCGGTTAGTTGTAAAAGGACCAGAGAAAGGCGTTTCAATTCTTCGCATAATTCTCGTATCTACGACCTAAAAAAAAATTACAATACCCGCTTACTTCTGTTTTGGTAAAATGAATAAGAGAAAATACCTGATTCACAGGGCCGGATCTACCATATGGCTTTTTGGGCTTCAGCCCAGGGCCCCGTGGATTCAGGGGGCCCCCCAGCTAAGTCAAGTCAAAGTCAAAAATAGACGACAGTGCGAAAAAAACAATAATTTTATTAAATTAAACACATCGTACGTTTTGCAACCTTGCAAATCCTACGATTAATCAAACCTATTTAATTCATTTACCTAATTCAAGTCTACGTCTTATACTTTGAGTAATTAGGTGGGCCCCTAAGTAGTATTAGCCCAAGGCCCCCTAAACTTACGGCCCTGCTGATTCAATACTGTTTTTTAATAGTTATAATCTGTAGATTAGTTTCTATAAAATATATTTGAATGTTCTAAATACATCAAGTACTAATCAATTATATAAAAAAACTGCTCTTCAGTACTTAAAATAAGAATCCTTATTATGCATTCAAAAGGCATGTAAGCAAAATATATTATAAAACTTATTTTTTACTTTGACAGACTTTCACGTTTATATCAGCCGTCGAAAACACACCTGTCGTGAAACTTGACCTGATTCAGTTACCAAACAACTGGTGAAGTTCAAACTTACACGGTGAAACAATTAAAAGTTTTAACGGTTTCTTCTCGATAGAGTCTAACTTCCGAACCGGTGGTAATATTTTATTTTCTGTACAAATTGAATATTAACACCTTAGTGCTTTTTTTGCAGAGATAATTTGAATTTGAATTTATTCGCCTTTCCTTGTCGAGGGTGGTGGCCGCTCCATGGTAAGGACATACGCATCATTTGGGAGTAGTGCAAGTTCAAACACGATTACGTGTTTCTGTATGTTTTAAGTCTACTTATGTACTTATTTATTTAGCGGTGGTAGCTCAATGGTAAGGACACGCGCCTCTTTACCGAGGAGTGCGGGTTCAAACCCGGGCACGTAGCTCTGGATTTTTCAAGTCTATGTACGTATTTATACCACTAGCTCGACGGTGAAGGAAAACATCGTGATGTAACCTGCAAATTCAAACAACTTTGGATTTGTAACCATGATCCAAAAATTGTCTGGTTCCTCTATCTTAGGGTTACGAAGGTCAGATCGGCAGTCGCTTCAATGTAATTACCAGACTCGCTAAATCCTGGATCATGGTCTAAGCGGACCCCGTCTAAGCACGGGACATAACGCTAGGAAGATGATGATGTACTTATTTATTTCTCAGTGGTGCGGGAAAATACCGTGACGAAACCTGCACGTTCTTACAAATATGGTTGTGTTACCATATCCAAATTATCTGAATTCCCTATGTAACGGTCACGGGGGTCAGACCGGCAGTCAGTTCAATATAATTATCAGACGGGGTACTGGATCATGGTCAAAATTTACTCCAATTAAGTAGTGGACATAGCACCAGGAATATGATATAGGGTATTTTACAATTTTCTTAAACCACGTTCACAATAAAAAAAGTATTTTTCGTAAGCAAAATAGTTTAATTTAAAGAAAAAGAACATTTATAAAAAAAACCCGCTTGAACGCTACGTTTCAATAGACTATTTTGTGGTGCCATAATGACGTCATATTCGAATCGATTCGGTATCTATAACTTACACACTTACAAACTTGTTGCTAGACTTGCTGGAAATAATGTAGACAGTCATTGTGACTTAAAAGGTGTTTTTAGTCACGTGATGATTACGCGCTATTTGTAACTTTTTAAATGTATTTATTACAGATAGGTTATCTAATGAAATTTATTTTTGAAACATGAAATTCCGGTATTTACTAATATTATGTTGAACCTATTTAACAGAATTCTTTAGGTATAAAATACTATAGTTATATATACCCAATTATCTTGTTAGGGATTTAATTAACTTAAAACGTGTATCAAGCATGTAAATACTTGTTACAATTAATAAAACCAGGATTCACATCAGACCCCCAAGAGTTGTCATGCCAATTCCATCTCTAGTAAATATCTTTTCAAATGGAAACTTGGCTTAGGTTTTAAACATATCCGTTGCAGATATTCGTTTAAGAGCGGATATTACGTAAACAAATTGCTTTGCTCTTAGACATCCGTAAAAGGACGTCAAGTGGGTGAAATACTCTTACCAGATGTCATTATGTGATTGCTCCATCTAATTTAAAGCTTACGCTATGATCGCAATAGACAAATCAGATCACTTGTCTCATATAATGTCTCAGACCTTTTTGGTTTAAACAGTAAATAGTATGGCTCATGGATGGAATATGCAGCTGTACTTATACATGCCTGTAATCTTCGAAGGGGTAGGCAGAGTCAAGGGGCAGCAAGCCCTCTTAACCATATTCAGCCAAGAAATAAAACTGGGCTGGGTTAGATGCGACATTGTGTAAATCACATACCCAAAACCCGACATATTTGTTTTTTAATTTTTATTAGTCGCCTTTTACGAGATGCTAGGCAAGGAATACAGTTGGCACATTTTTAAGAAGTCCAATCACGATAAGTTATTAATAAATTAGCATACCCAGTTGATTAACTGGAAAATGAAAAATTGTGGTTTGAGTTGAGAGTCATAACAAACAAATAAAACATGCAAGTCAGTTGATTCCATATATTTTTTTATAAATTTTCATTTTTTGAGTTGCCATTTAAATAAATGCAAGAAGTTTTAAGAACTGATCAAACACACAAGTAAATATACCTATAATTTTAAATTCAATTACTTACTTATACGGAGAGAGCATTCCACCGTTTTACCGAGACGATCCCAGGGGCATATTTTTAAAACGAAACCGTAGACGAAAAGGTTAAGCTCCCCAATACACTACGCCAATTTTAAATAAACTACCAGTTGCCAAATAAACTTTGCACTTTAAAGTCCTTGAGGAACTCCTGCCCCGATGCCTTCTATATTGATTACGAAAACGGTCGAGTATTTTAGTTTCCTCGTATTTTTTGTTGGCATTAACATGAAGAATACTTCTTTCTTTTCAATTGTTTTTATTGAAGCCGTTCGTCTGTCTGTGAATTACTGGTTAACTGCACCAAAACTATTGAACATAAAAGAGCAGTGGCAGCTCAATGGTAAGGACGGGTCTATCTGCCTTTTGTTCTCTAATCTGAGGTATTCGGTTTAAACATATTTAATTTAACTTTATACGCTTACATCATTGTAAATATAGTTAATAATCTCAATCAATGATTCTTAACACGATATATCAATTTTTTTCTCAAAATTACTTATTTTATTATATGGCGATATTTTTGCTCTAAATTTAGCATGAATGAATGAATGAATTACATACTACGGGAATCGGAAAGTTTACTCATAGAGATTGACATACTATTCATATGACATCATTTATCGATATGGCGGGTATCTTACCATCGAGTTAGGTTATTTTGCTAAAGATATTTTATACGCGTATCTACAATTCAACCGATAAAATGTTCTGACCCCAGTGACATCACATTTATTTATTTATTTATCACATAAACACTTATTTTACATATTACTTTATTTGACAACGTTGATTGATAAACTCATCAAAAAGTAAACCGTGATTTCAACTGTATGTAAAAAATGCAAAAAGCGGTTATCACATTATGCCTAAATGATAACAAGTGTCCTATATGACACATACAAAAACAAAACGTCTTTATTGTGATGATTCTAAGTCTTTAAATCGCGCGCGCTTAAGACATATCTGCATATTATTTTCGCGACAATACCAGTACTAATTATCATAGTTTAAACAAATTTTCATTTCAATCAGGATTCATAATAAAATAAATAAAAAAGTCGATTTAACTGCCGTAGAATATTTTATCGAATTGAAAACCAATCGAATGGGTGTCATATGGGCGCATAACTATTAACGTCAAATTCAAAGTGTCACGGAACTCATCTTAGCTGGAATGGACTATAGTAACTTACCTACTCGAAGTTTGATACGTACGTAATCCTCACTCGAAGTTTAATAGTTATTTCTAAAGTTAGATATGCTAGTTACTAAGTTAGATTGGTCTGTTGTAAATTGTTCTGTCTACTTACAACTACCCTCTTGGATCGAAAACTACTGTCTTAAATATATTACTACGACACAAAGTTTAAAGCAGTGGGACAAGTCTCTCAAAAAGGCTGCATAGGAGCGGAAGAGCCAGAGATAAAGTCACAAGTGACCTTTCACCTGAGTTTGATACATAAGTAGGCAGGTACCTAATAGTTGACTGGCTCAATGGCGCATTTGACTGGCCCGTTGGTCGAGTAGTCAGAGAGACCCTAGCTACGAAACCATGGGTCGCGGGTTCGAATCCCGCTAAGGGCAGATGTTTCGTGTGATGAACATTGACATTTGTACTCGAGTCATGGATGTTTATAAACGTATTTAAGTATGTCTATCCGTTCACCTAATATCCATAGCACAAGCATAAGCTTAGTTTGGACCTAGGGAATTTGTGTGTTTGTCTGAAGAATTTATTTATTTATTTATTTGGTGGTGACCCTGCCCTATGCGCCATGAGTTGTGGGTTCGATCCCCACTCAGGACAAACATTCGTGTAATGAATACTTATGTTTGTTCTGTGTCTGGGTGTTAATATCTGATATTTAACTATATATTTGTAATACCACTGTTGGTTCTGATATCCGTAACACAAGTGCTTAAATAACTTACCTCGGAGTCAGATCAATGTATGTGATGTTGTCGGATATTTATTTAATCCATACTAATATTATAAAGAGGAAAGATTTGTATTTTTAACCGACTTCAAAAAAAAGGAGGAGGTTCTCAATTCGACTGATTTTTTTTTTTTTTTTTTTTTTTTATATTTTTGTGTGTGTATGTTTGTAATGAATAAACTCAATAACTACTGTGCCGATTTAAAAAGTTCTTTTACCATTGGAAAGTTACATTATCTGAAAGTAACATAGACTATATTTTATCCCCATATTCCTACAGGAACGGGAACTATGCGGGGAAAACCGCGGGGCGCTGCTAGTTTATTATAATTTAATTTATTATTAATGCATCCTAAGAATTAAAGCACTGTAAAGGCAAAGAGCAGGCAAGTTGTCACTGATTTTTCTTTATCACAAATTTCCATCCAAAATCCTAAAACATTAACTAAGATGTGTAACCATTTTTTATTGTAAACATACTGTTAGCTAGATTTTAGTGAGTTATTAGGGGTTTTACTCTATGTTGCTAATCTTGGGGGAGTCTACCCGTCCAATTCCAATGTTGAAGGCGGTTAAGACCGGGTGCCTTGCCATATTCTGATATCAAGCACGTTTACGGTGTATGCATCCGACAAATTTTGAGGGGCGCATATTATCGATCCCTATGGCAGGGGAAGGGTTGCGAAACGCGACATATGTATATGCATAAGCAGCTAGACATACAGTTCCGTAGATGGGATACTCTGGTACTAGATTGATGGAAGCCACCATGGTATTTTATCAGTCCGAGTCCACCATAAAGTTTTCCATCTAACCTAGCCTTTATGTTTTATTAATTTAGCTGAATGTGGCTAAGAGACTAGCTGTCATAGATTAAATAATAAATATCCGACAACATCACATACATTGATCTGACTCCGAGGTAAGTAGCTTAAGCACTTGTTTTACGGATATCAGAATCAACAGTAAGTTCAGTATTAAGTATTACAAATACATACTTAATATTAGATATTAACACCCAGACACAGAACAAATGGAAGTACGTGATCTCTGCCTACCCCCAAGGGAAAAAGGCGTGACATTATGTATGTATGTACACAGAACAAACACAAGTATTAATCACACCCTGATGATGAAGATGATGCTAATCAATAGAATATACGCACTTCAGCTTCTCCATAGAAACAACCATATACCTACCATAATTATAAGTACTTTTTGAGGTCTAGATATAAGTGTAACAAAAGCAAAAACTTTCTAAGCCATCATCGTGTAAATAGCAGGATGTGATATTTGCTCCAATTGGCAAATGGTTGAGTAATGTAAAGTAAAAGATTTTTTTTTATTATTAGTTTTAATATAACCGTAGAACAAAAGTGTCACCTTCCCTTAGCATATTGAGTATTACTAAGACGAGACCAAACTCGCAAGAAGTCGCATTTTCCCTCGTTTCCCATCGAGCCAATCGCATAGAGCTTAAAGCGTCCTCAGTCGGTCGCAACTGCGAGCCAGCTTGTTAGCAGCAAGTATTTTATGAACTTCAGAAATCAACAAGTATTTATTTTGTTTGTCAAAGACGTTTGCGAACACGACTAAGAGGATTATTTTGTGTTGTTCGAATGAGATGCAGTCAGTTAGATGTTGAACTGATTTTAATTACCATATTTTACTAGCAGCGCCAGTCGGTACAGTAATTTCAGAGCCTATTTAATTCAAACAAACTATCGTAAAATCAAATCTTTCCTCTTTTCAAATTATTTTATTCTAATTTGATTGATTTTATCCATTGCTTCAATAAAAATGCTGTTAAATACTGGACTGGTTTTAAAATATCGTCACCGATCGCTCTTAAAGGAAGAATAAATAATCGTTTTAATAATTAATAAGTCCAGGATTCTAAATTAAATGACCACTGTTTTACTATTGTAGCCCTCTATGATCCTAATTAGGTGCATCGTTATTATATCAGCTGCAGGTGTGCTCAAATTATCGCAAGGCATCTTGCGATAATAAGCCAAACCTTGGGGTTTCAATCCCAACATGAACAATCCTAAGCGAAAGTAGATGGAGACAATATAAAAGCATATGTCCCCTTTGACTCTGCCTACCCCTTCGGGGATTATGGGCGTGATGTTATGTATGTATGTAAGTCTCTACGCAAGTTGTTTCAGCACAAACGCGTTAGTTTGCGTTTAAAATCTATACTTATAATAAATCTATAGAGAGTTCAATTCTGTACATGAAATATATTTTCAAAATAACTATCAGGGTGATCGATACTGATGCCAAAAATGCAATCAGTAAGTTTTTTGTCTGTCTGTCTGTCTGTCTGTCTGTCTGTCTGTCTGACTGTCTGACTGACTGTCTGTCTGTCTGTATGTTCCTTATAGAAACAAAAACTACTCGACGAATTTTAACGAAACTTGGTACAATTATTCTTCATACTCCTAGGCAGGTCATAGTATACTTTTCATCACGCTACAATCAATAGGAGCATAGTAGTGAAGGTAAATGTTAAGAAAACGGGAGAAGTTACTCCATTTTTTAAGCTTCCGTCGCGTGTGCAGCCTTAATGGTTAAAGTTACATAGAAATCATGTATGACGGAAATAGTCCTTATAATATTAACCATAAACGCGGGTGACACCGCTGGCACAGCTAATTTCCAATAAATGTGGAATAGCTAGTAGCTAGTTCCGCATTCTACGTCAATATTTTGTCTGCCTAAAACTTGGTACCGTTGTTGGCCCACCCATCGTCTGACTTACACACACATATCCTGCACACACACACACACACACACACACACACACGTAACACAGCGATGCCACATGGAGGACAGTTCGAAAAAATAAATTTTAACTCAATGTTTATTTTGTGCTTACGAGTTTCTTACATTTCAAATCGAAGCACCTATGGCAAATTAAATATGAATAGCTTATCGATATTTAAATATTGAAGGTTATAATATTACACTAATGTATAGGTACCTACTAATATTATAAAGCTAATGTTTGTTTGTTTGTTGTAACGCGCTAACTTCAGGAGCTAGGGGCTATCCATAAAGTATGTCACACAAATGTCATAATTTTTGACTCCCCCCCCCGTCCTTGTCACAGCTGGTCACATTTGTGGGACCCCCTCCCTAGTGTGACATCACATGTTTTGCAATTTTACATCCAGAAATTGCAAATTACTATGATATATTCGATTTTGAAACGTGATGTCACGAAACTTAGGACCCCTCCCACCCCTTGTCACACAATGTCACACATCGTAGACCCTCTCCGTCCCCCTTTACGTGTGACGTACTTTATGGATGGCCTCCTAGGTACTAGTCATTTATCAAGGAAGGCTATAAATAGACTATATAACAATAACCATAAACGCGGGTGAAACCGCGGGTACAGCTAGTCATTGTTACAAAATATTTATATGTATAGTTCCTCGACTACTACTAAAAAATATTATTTTTCTTAATCATTCCACACTACCAGTTACTGCTAAATAGTATCAAGCAATAATTTTAAGAATACTTATTAGTGTATACGAGTATAGTTAACAAGGTAATAACTTCATTCAATTGGATCTAATTGCACTGCATTAGATATTCCCGTCAACAACGTTAACTGTGACGGAGGGGCTGACTTCCCCTAGCTGTTAGGGTTTATAATGTATGTACTACATTTGAAGACCTACAGGTATCAACGAATATTCCGGGAGTCGGAAAATTTGAGCGCGAAGAAACAGTAAGGTGAATTTTGAATAAATCGAATTAAAAAAATATTTTGTGAGATTCGGTAATTTTTCTCGAATATATTTATCAAGGTTCAAAAAGTGGGAGATTTTTATTACTTCATTGTCTTATTTTTAGTAATTTAATATAATTATAGAATAACGATTTCAATTGATCTATAAGTTTCTTGAGTTTGACTTAATTATTTATAAAATATATCAACTTGGTAAAAACTGATATAATATGTTAGAAGAATATTTTTTAATATGCATTATGTATGGCCAGAATGTATGTAATTCTGGCCAACACCGGGCCATACTAATCACTCATGCAATAAATCTTAATGTATTTAAAAATATCTGACCATTTGTCTATCAATTATGCTTCTAAACAATAATGTCTTTAACTACTGATTTTTGCCTCTAACTAATTTTTCCTTTAACATAAACGAAAGAGCCCATAAAATATAGTCTTTAAACAATTGCGCACTCATTCCCTGACCTTACAAACTTCAGTTGGACCACACAAAATTTACGGCCTGGAACCCATCCTGCCATAAACGGGCCGACTAGCGTCCAATAAATCAATCGGCGAGTGATTCTTTGACGACATCTGTTGCGCACGCGCAGGCCCGGGTGACCACGTCCCGGCGATGCGGGATAGACCGGGCACGCATTGTTTATTTTACTGCTTTTTCTGGCATACAATGATATAGTGAATAGAGTAGTGGCAGCTCAATGGGGAGGGCACGCGTGAGGTTGCAAGTAAATTAAAATTTTTAATATTTATATCGAAAGCCTAAAAATACCGATATTTTATATTTTTTAAAGAGTTAGCGGAAAAATATAAGACTTTTTTATTAAATATTCAGCAAAAAGTTTGTTAAGCAATAATTGCGATTATTTATTATATTGATGCTGATCAATAATAATAAATTTACAACACAAAACGCCAAATTTGCGACAAAAAGTCTATAAAGAATTAAATCAATGTTATCACAATTAAAATTAAACATGCGCCAACACGAATAGGTATACAATATATATTTTCGATATTGGTAAGTATATCGATATTGGCGGATCTTTGATATCGATACTTTTCGGCACCAATATACCAATATTTATCGATATATCGTTGCATCCCTAGACACGTGCATCTCATGCGAGGCGTTCCGGTTCAAACCTGAAGCAGTACCTCTGGATTTTTCAAATCTGAATAAGGATTAATACTACTTGGCGCCGAGGGAAAACATTGTAATGAAACCTGTTCACTCAACTGTATGTTGTTTGTGATCCGATTTTTATGGTTGCTATCAAGGGTTACAAAGGTGATAGTCAGTCGCTTCAATGTAATCAAGCTCTCTAAATGTTAGGTCAGTATCTAAACGGACTTCGACGTGGGATAAAAATTTTAGGTACCCCGTGTAATTTCAACTAACCATGCCTGACAAATTAAATAATTCAACATAATCAAAACGAGTAAGTATATTAATATTATGGTTACCTCTATAACTGAATCCATCTTAATTAATTTCTTATTGGCCTTTCAAATAATGCCTTCATAAATGCTATACAAATATCAGTCAGGCTCAATTAAAAAGTAATATCAAACCTAATTTGATTTTATGAACTTCCGTTTTTAAATTCATTTTTCTATGCTTTGTGATAAAGTAACAGGAATATTACTAATACAGCTGGCTCGATATTGCTGTATATATTTACTCAGCACGTCAAAGAAATATAAATTGCAAACCTTTTTAAAGCGACGTAGTACTTTGACTAACTAACGTACGATTTTTCATAACGTCCACTGTGCAAGCAAATAATATTTGCTTGTTAAGTTTCAGTCTATATTACATCAAAAGCATGTCCTAAGAGTCATTTATAACAGACTCATACATTTTCAAGTAGGTAACAGAGGATACGTGTATGATGATTACAAAACATACGACAAATCATGATATACTAGCTTCTGCCACATCTGGTACATCGATGAAACATAGCCTATGTGTTATTCGGGTTTGTGAGCTATATTACTCTAAAGTTTCATTAAAATCCATTCAGTGGTTTTAGCGTGAAAGAGTAATAAACATACATTCATAGATACAATCTTTCGCATTTATAATATTAGTAGGATTCCACATTTATTTGGAATATTGTAATTACATTATTTTCCTGTTATCTTATAATAAGGGATACCAATGATTTTATAACTTATGAATTAATGAGAAACCTGAATACTTATCACATGGCATTACATAATGGCGTTTTTCATATGTTCATCTAATTATAATATTCCGTCCGTTTTGTCGAAATATATATGAGAGCCGTTGTTTTGATTTGGTAGCCGTTAGATACACATATATTCAACATATACTCAAATATACAGTAGATTGCAAATAAATAAACAATTGTTATACTTACTTCACTTTTGCCCCTAGATGGATTCGAATCCTCGAGCTTTGGTGACCTTAAACCGCTAGCTGTAAGATAAGTCAACGTTCCAAATTATATCTATGAAATTTATTTTCTTGCCATAAGTTTAAATACACGGCTCAACGGATTTTCTGTCTTAACTCCTCATTGGAAAAGCGTGGCAGCCCGCCATAAAGTGACGGATTGTCGTAAGAATCTCCACAAAATGGCCCGTTGACAGTTAAAATTATGTCATAAGTGACCCATTTATCGCTCCCACGCTAAAAACTAATTGTTTGCTGAGCACTTTAACAGCTGGGTATGATTCTTAGACGCTAACTGCAGAATAAATATAACCTATATTCATGTTAGGTATTTGGTTGTCACATAAACAATTGATGTCAGAACAATGAGTCATACCTCTAATTTGATTTTAAATGTAAGACAAACGCTAATACTTTTTATATAATATAACAAACAAAAGAAAACAAGTAACTTGAAATTCATAATTATTTTATACTCATAACTGAAAACCGAACACAAACTCAAAATATCTTTATTTACATAGGCCTCAAAAATAACTAATAAATCGTCTTATACAAAACAGAATAATTTGAATCTACCACTGCACCGGTTTGGAATGTTGCTTCTACTGAGAAGAAATCAGCAAGAAATAGATGATTCTATATATTTTTATACTTATAATAAGATAGTTTGGATATACTTATAAATAAATTATTTGATGACGTTTTATTTTTTGTTTCAGGTAATAAACAGAGGCTGTTTATCAGTCGAAGTGTAGCTGACATTGCAAATGGTTTTCCATTCTAGCGTATTGGAGCACCTTTCTCTAGAAGGTGCCCTTGAAAGGTAACCGTGTCTAGGTCACTATAACCACTGTATAGTGTAATATGTACCTATAGTATAACGAATAAATGTGTGAAAGACGTACTCTTCTTATTGTGCGCATAAAACTGGATTTGGTGTTGAAGTGTTCAATAGCAGTCTCACTCAGAGAAAAGAAAACTTATGTTTCTTAACATTCAGAACCTAACACACTAGTAAAAGTTTTCAATTAGCAAAATCTACTATAAATAATTGTAACGAAAAAAAAAAGTTTTTGGTTATTAATGTTACCGGGTGCTTGGCCAAATGCGCGCTAGAGATTCCATAACGAACTTCGCTAACGCTCGTATCGCGCCACAGACTTATTCGGGTGGACAAATCGGGAACTAACTCCGAGTTTCGCACTATTAGTTCTTAGTAAACAAGTTTGTGGCGCGATACGTGCGTTAGCGAAGTTAGTTATGGAATCGCTGGCGCGAATTTGGCTAAGCACCCTGATAACATTAATAACCAAAAACATTTTTTTTTACAATTGTTTATAGTAGATTTAGCACGCTGTTACGCATAGAAATTAATCTTGTTTGAAAATAGAATATTAAAAAAATTGTGGTAGCGTCTATTTTTACGTTATTCGTGGAAATTTTTGGAGGCTAATAATACATTTTAAACTGACACATTGGGAGATTCAAGTAACATGCCAACCTCTAAATTATTATGAACATTAAACACAATAACAAAAATCGAACACTCAGGTGGAAGTAAAAACATTACTGCTTGTGTTCGATTGCGACTAAATTGTTCTTCACAACCTCCATTAGTCAGTATTGATATTGTTTTATCTAATCCGCCTAAGATTTACTCAATAGTCACACAGAAGTTCGCTCCAAACTACAAAGTCTATACGATTACAATATATCTCATTGTCTCTTGCAAGCGGGAATTGAGACAAAAAACTAGTCAAGTGCGAGTCTAGTAAAGGAGGAATTTGTTGCTACCATTACAATAATATACGAACTTCATGTATAAACTCGTATTGTATATTATATTAAACATATTTTTAACATAAAGGTAAGAAAACATGTGTGTAGCGTTAGTAACATATAATTTATATTTCGATGCAATTTCTATCAAAATATCTGCATTACAAATCAAAAGGTACACTCCTATGAAGGATTAAATATACATACACACTTACAACTACGCCCGCAAAAAGTTATGCTGGTACTATGGCGAACGGATAGACATACGTTTATAAACATCCATGACTCGAGTACAAATGTCCATGTTCATCACATGAGACATTTGCCCAAAGCAAGATTCGAACCCGCGACCCTTGGTTTCATGACTAAAGTCTCTGACCACTCGAGCAACGGGCAAGTCGAAGATATAAGTACTATAGTTGAATTCTAAATACGGAATCCTCAGATTACAGTTGTTCTGTAATCTGAGACGGAACCCTACAAGTTTTCACCGGCTGATTGAAAGGCATAAGTACGTAAACACGCTCGAAACAGAAGCGGGTCTGGTTTGTTTAACAACAAGTTTGACTTAAAGACACTTTTAAACAACGATAAGAGACAGAGCAAATGGCGCAACACTGATCTGCATTGAAGTGGAAGTTATTTTTTTCCTTTCTAGTCGCGACTTTGATTAAAGTCGAGAAAAACTTAAGCCGTTTGTTGTTGCAGATGTAAATCGGAGCTTAGTTAGCTAGGGACGTTTTTAGACTAGCCTGTTATAGACATAGTGGAGTACGGCACGTGTAATTTTTAGTAAGGTTTTAATCTTTTTCTTTTGTTTTCCTCTGGCCCGTCAAATACTACTAATAGACTACCATTGGTTCCATATGAATTACAAAACAGATGATTTCAAAAGTTCATCGCCTGTTTTTTTATTTTTATTTATTCTGAATAAAGTTGATATCATTTACACACACACATAACATCACGCCCACGATCCCCGAAGGGGTAGGCAGAATCGAAGGGGCAGCAAGCCCCTTCAACCACATTCAGCCAAAAATAAAGCCGGGCTGGGTCAGATGGACAATTGTGAAAAAGCAATGACAAGCGGCTAACCTGTCGCCTACACAATCACACACCCAAAACCCGATATACCATTAGTCGCCTTTTACGACATGCTAGGCAAGAACCACAGTTGGCATATTCTTTTTAAGTCCCAGACCAACATGGGATAGTGGGCTGGGTTGGATGGAAAGCTGTGAAAAAGGATATCATTTAGTTGTCTTTAAACTTGTCTAAATTTACCTGTCGTTTTTTTTTAAATAGAAATCAAATGTTCTGCTAAACGAGAAGAGGCCAACTAGCTATGGCCAAATTCAACTGGTCGATCGCGGTTATTAGTTCAGTCGACTATGGCATACAAGGTGACTAAAAAATTCTGTTTAGTAATTTTATTATAAAAAAATATTGAACATTTTTTTTTATTTATTTGTCAATCAAACATTGACGAAGATACAATGCGATCAAGTTGCGCGTGACGTCACACTTTCGTACAATTTTTACTAAATATAAGTCGCAAGCCCCCACTCCAAAACTTTGATGCTCTTTATCTTTGTGATTGTTTTTTAATTAAATAAAGAGAAAATGTGGGTCCAGTATTTTTGTACAATGTAACTGACGGACTAAATAGAATTGTAGATTTTTAATGCAGTCATCATCCCTATTGGTAGATGGCATTTGGTTCACATTCAGTAATGAGTAAATCTTTAGTTATAATTGACTTGGCCACCCCTGTTCTAAGATCGGCAACACACTTCCTTGTGCCATGTCTAGTTTTGCACATATCAATAGGCAACTGTGGCTTCTACCTTTAGTAGCCTATAGGTACTTAATTTTCACCATTATCTTTATCTGTAGTTGGGGCAATATGTTTTCCTCTTTCATATATTTAAAAATCTATCGTCAACAAGCTTTATCTTCAATCTTACTTACATAAAAATGGCTATCTTGTATTTTAATTTGTTATTCTCAGCACAATTCGTTGTTGATTACACAACAACCAGGTACATCGCATCCGTCGTCATTTCAGAATTAGCGCCAGTGCTGTAACACTGAACCTTCTCGAAAACTAGTGCAACGCCGGAGGATTTCGCAATGCCAAACTAACTAACCTTGCGCTCCGAATGCACACTGCGTCCAATCTTGGCATTCAGATTACGAACCAATCATGCAGATTCACACCATCGTTGCGAGAAAGCGTTCGAACACCGCTATTTGATTGGTAAGCAATTTGACTTATACAGAAACAACCAAACCTCATGCTTTAAATTCTTTATCAAAATTCGAAGAAAAATGTGTTGCTAATAATTGTCTCAATGCACTTGTAAGGCACTATTAACAGAAAGACTAATTTAGCAGTGTGTATTTTGTTGTTTAAGGCAACAAAACATCTGCGAGATTTGCGCGTATAAAATCACCAAGTGTATTCAGAACATAATTTCCCTAATTCCAAACTAAGCTTATAAGCTTGTCCTATAGATACTAGGTGAACGGATAGACATACTTAAATACGTTTATAAACATCCATGACTCGAGTACAAATTTCCCTGTTTATCACACGAAACATTTGGTCGTGGCGAGATTTGAACATAAGACCCCTGGTTTCGTGGCCAGGGTCTCTGAGCACCCGACTAATAGGCCTGTCAACTGTTAATAGCTTAAAGTTTCTAATAGTGGGCAAGCCTAGTACAAAACATGGATTAAAGAGGTTATCAAGTATATGTGTTTAATAAATCCTCCTAGCCCTTCCTCGCTCCGCTTATGCACGTCAGTGTATCAGTAAAACGAGGTCGGTATAGACAACCTCAGAAATAAAAATACACGTTGGTACTTCACAATGGAATTGGCGAACATACCATGATTCTACTTAACGAAGACTTTATCTGTCCTCAAATAATCAATATACAGATTTTAATAGCATACAATTATGTACTTTTAAACATGTAAGTACCCTATTCAAGTAATAATCATATTCAAGTAAACGTTGAACAAAATAATGCCCCCTATTACACTATCAACGGTTAAGTGTGGGAAAATCTTTACAATAGATTGCGCCATAGTACTTCAGAGACACTGGTTGCCCTTGGATTTTCTTGTTTTATTAATAGGTATGTATATCACCTTGTTAAGATACGACCGGATGTTGTACGGAACCAAGGTTCGGATTCGGTGACATAATACAAGACGGACATGGAGTGGCAGATTGGAAATTGGAAAATGGTTTTATCCTTTCGAAACTGTGTGTTGGCACGCTGATTTTTAGAAGTAGTAAGGATAAAATACACAAGATTTATCACAACTAGTAAAACGCAAAAGTTTGTATGGACGGACGGATGGATGTTTGTTACTGTTTCACAACAACCAAAGAATGAATTTTAATGAAACTTTAAATTAAATTATAATAAAATTGTCTCTAAATAACATATAGACTATGTTTTATCAATGTAACCAGTGAGAATATAGTATATATAATATACTTTACATTTATCCCTTTGTCAGTTAGAAGGTTGAAGTGAATAGGTAAGCTAGTATTATTATGAATCCCTTTGGAGAGCGGTGGTAGCTCAATGGTAAGGACACGCGCCTCCTAACCGAGGAGTGCCTGTCCCTGTCTTAAATACTGTAGATAAACATACACTAACACATTAAACTGGACATCAACTCAGCAAATTACTGAAGCTGCCAATTTAATACTCCAATGCTTAGGCATCATTACTGATCAGTGACTCGAGATTGGCATCCTAACAAGATTATTTCGCCTCATTGAAGCTGTACTTCTCTCAATTAATTACTTACTTCGTAACATTAATAACATACATCTGACTAGGCGCTAGTCATTCAAGCAAGCTCAGATTGCTGTTCCACACCGGAGGACGTAGTCAGAGATTACAGGCACGAGGCTGCACCACTATGCGAACGCAATACAATATCGTTAATCCAGCGGCCTGTGAATTATGGCAATAGTTTAGTTGGCTGATCATGTTACACATTTTAAGTAGGCTGGTCAGGTTTAGAGTCAACGAAGACAACACTAAAATCTGTTCTAAAATAAAATAAAGGTTACTTTCGAAGTGCTGTGTGTTTTTATCTTGCTCTATCATAAGTGGAATGAATAAGACAGAAGTAGAATGAACAGTCCGTATCGGTCTCCGTTATCAATCGCGGTCGTTGGTAAACTATTGCTCTTCAGTAAGGTCCCTAAAGCTGAAAATCCATCATGGAGCCGTCCCTACCGTAAGAATGGAGATGCCGAATTCTTACCAACTAACAACGCTCTAACGTCCCGTGTTGGTCTCGGACTTAAACATAATTTGCCAACTGTGTTTCTTGCCTAGCATGTCGTAAAAGGCGATTAATGGTATATCGGGTTTTGGGTATGTAATGGTGTAGGCGAAAAGCTAGCCACTTGTCACTACTTTTTCACAATGTTACATCTAACCCAGTCCAGTGTTATTTTTGGCTGAATGTGGTTGAAGGGGCATGCTGCCCCTTTGACTCTGGCTACCCCTTCGGGGATAATGGGCGTGACGTTATGTATGTATGTATACTAATATATAAAGCTGAAGAGTTTGTGTGTTTGGTTGAAAGCGCTTATCTCAGGATTCAGGAACAACTTTATTAATTATGATAGATTCGTTATCATGATTGCTGATACGTTCTGTCATCACTCTGATGAGGTACACGACCTTTCCAGTATTGATTCATTATCATATGAGTCCTCAGAAGTGAGTCAGCCGATCGCTTTGCCATGTGTTATTTAAAACGCGTGTTTTGTCCATTTGCAGTTGAAAATATGAGGTCACGAACAGAGAACAAGCAAGTAGTCGCGGTATTATTTGCCAAATTTTGCACCGGCGTATTTCTTAGAGAAATAACGGATCATCTGTACAAACCTATATGTATACTTGTATATATACAATCGCGTTCTATACACATTGCGTATAGTAAACAAGAAACATTTACATTATTGTTTATTATAATTATCAGTCTAAAGAACGGACTTTAAATGTTCATTATCGGAAAAAAATAATAGTATGGAACTCACAAAAAAAAAAATTAGGTAAGTATAAATGATTTTTCACATTTTAGTCTGAGACTAGCATGGAGTAAAAGTCGTCTAAAGAGTAGGCGACGAGCTGTCCACTAGTCATTACTTTTCGCAATTATCCATCTAACCCAGAGGTTCCCAACCTTTTATTGGCAGAGAACCACTTTGTTTTCAATATTGTTATCAGGTACCACTAGGTCGAAAAGGAAATGTATCAATTTTAAAATAACCTTTTTAATTTAAATCTAATAAATATTAGGTCTACTGGTGGTCCGCGGACTGACCTAACCCAACATCGACTTACTTAATTTTTAATGGACGAATCAAATTTCCTATATCGATCTGTTAATTTGAATATTTAGGCCAAAAATTAGGCAGAAAATAAAAGGTACAACGATGCTAACTTTGTAATACTAGACCAGAGCATAAATTTCAATATCGATAATAAAAAAACCTAAATTTACACGTGGACAGTGTTACTAGTATATGTGCCCAAATCCATTCGCTTGTTTAAAAAAACCGACACAGATTGGGAGTGCAAACATACGTGCGGAGGATTCCATTACATCGCCGCTCGAGTTGACACGTTTTCGTACCAAACCACACAGATGCCATGATCGATAGCTAGATCTATGGCATGCGCTAACTGAACGTAGGGATTTACGTAAAGGCGACTATCCTACGAAGCAATGCGATGCCAGAGAAGGGTGCAGTTGGGAAACAAATAGGCTAATCGACCCAAAAACTTGTTAAAGTCTATTATTGAGATTACAAAAAAATAAAAATATTCGTTACTTAATATTCGTTCTTCTTTTGTTCAGCAAACCAAGAATGATGAAGGTAGGTACAGCGCTTTAAAGTACCGCGTGACGTCACTAGGTCCGCAAAATTTTACCAAGTGACGTAAACCGCCTCATTTTGAACTTTTTAAAGCGCTGTATCTTTGTAATTTTTTGAGTACCTATTACCTACTTATATTCGCTAACAGCGCCTCATGCATCCTACTTAATGTTATATAAACGGAGGTTATCAATTCGATTCGTATATTTTTCTGTCCGATTAGTTTAGTCCGACTTTGGTCATTATTTTTAAAATTAGATAGGGTTTACCCCAAAGGAGGTCCCATACAAATTTGGGAAAAAAAATCAACCCTAAGAGTAGGCAAAACAGAGGATGATTGATTGATTGTTCACTCACTGATGGTAATGTATGATAAACAACATTTTACAGAGTAGTCCGATTTTGATAATTCTTTTTTTTGTATAAGGTACTTCGTAGTTGGCCTCATACATGTTTGAAAAAAACACTTAAACTAAGGGTGATAGGGCTGATTTGTTGTTCACTCATAGATTTTAATGTTGAGTTGCGTAATACAAAAATAAACCATACGACGAATAAGCTTTAGACGATTACATATCAATATGATATGTAATCTGGCGGTAGTATATTTATTTTGTATTATTATTGGACTGGCCCGTTGGTCGAGTGGTCAGAGACCCTGGCCACGAAAACAAGGGTCGCGGGTTCGAATCCCGCTAGGGGCAAATGTTTCATGTGATGAACATGGACATTTGTTTTGCATGCAGTTTATTATTTTTTTTTAGTTTCATATCGTCACATTACAGATCTTATTGGTAAATAGGACAACCTAAAGGATATGGGGCTAAAGGATCTCTAAATTTATCTTGTTGGATAAATGTTGAATTTTACTACGCTAAATATCTCGCGGGTGGAGTGACACCCTTCCACTCTGACCATCACGTGTTTCGTATCGGAGTCACATGCACCCTCTATCCCTTTGTACGGACTGAACCAAATAACTGTTCCACGGTATTTCATCCAGTTTTCGTCGTCAAAGGGGTATCTCTGACAGATTGGCATATACCATTTAGGTCGCTCGTAACGAGTCGTCTATCAGCTTTGTTGTCAGATATTCTAACCTATGTTTCATTTATGAAACTTACAGTAAAGTCTATTCAGATTATTCAGTTCAAATCTAATACGTGGATTCATAGAACGTACCTACCTGGTAGTAAAATATTCTAAGCTAATGCCTTAAGGCAATAAAATAATTATAGTGATTTTCTGATAAAATGTAATTTTTTGTTTTTTTTACTTTATGTACTCATAATCTACTACTACACTTATAGTTTATTTATACTTCTATACATAATACGCATGTACTTGTAGATTCTGTCTACTATCATCTTCATCGTTTGTGTTTATCTGTTTGCTGCCGCCCGGTGTCTACTAAATCAACTTCTCGGTTGTAGATGTTATCCGCAATATGAAGCGTGCTATGTGCCACGCTCTTATTTTTGCTTTTTTTATTGTTATTAAATTTGTATGGTGTGACTCCGGCCAGCAATATAGCATCCAATTCCAATCACTCACACATGACACTTGTGACTGAAACAACTCTTAAACATAGGCTGCTGATTGCTGGCCTGATTTCTACACTTATTTAGAACTAGCTGTGCCAGCGGTGTCACCCGCGTTTATGGTATTATAATATTATAAACACTATTTCTGTCATAGATGATTTCTATGTAACTTTAACCATTAAAGCTGCACACACGACGGAAGCTTAAAAAATGGAGTAATTTCTCCCGTTTTCCCAACATTTCCCTTCACTACTCTGCTCCTATTTATTGTAGCATGATGAAAAGTATACTATAACCTGCCCAGGAGTATGAAGAATAATTGTACCAAGTTTCGTCAAAATCCGTCAAGTAGTTTTTGTTTCTATAAGGAACATACAGTCAGACAGACAGACAGACAAAAATTTTACTGATTGCATTTTTGGCATCAGTATCGATCACTAATCACCACCTGATAGTTATTTTGAAAATATATTTCATGTACAGAATTGACCTCTCTACAGATTTATTATAAGTATAGATTTTGTTATCCGTCTCTTTCACGCAAATAATTATACATGTCGTGGCAGCTTCTAATTAAGGCAACACTGTGTACATGTAAAGTCACAAATGTATTTATTCTATTGTATGTGTATGTCTTGTAAGCTGTCCTTAAATAAATAAATAAATAGTCATAAAAATGGAACTAGATATTCGTCTGGCTCCTAGCACACTCTAGACACCAAACAAACACACCCTAAATCCCATATGACTTAGTCTAGACTGCTAATGACGCTAAGATTCTTAAGTAAAATAAAATTGACTTAAGATATATCTTATGATCGTTCTCGAATATATATATATAAATATTATATATAGCGAATGCCTCAGACAAATGACAGCCGCCCTTGCGCGCTGGTCCAGGCGCATAAATGCGCGTGAGTGCAAGCGCACGCTTTGTTGTACAAGTTGCGCGCGGCTCGCTAGCCTCAACTGGCGGTTGTGCGCCTACATTCTTGACCACGGCGATGGCGCAAGCCAAGCGATATAGCGAACTTTATATGTTGGTCAAGCTCAGTTTTCACAAAGTAGGTACTCTTTTGGAGTTAGTCACTTTCTCGGGTCTAAAACGTAGTATACTCACATCTTATAAAGTATAAACTAAGTAAAAAATATCAGATCAGATTTTGTAAGTAATCTGATGGTGGAAGCAGAAGAAAGAGAAGACACTCCGCAATGTGTACCAGCAAATCTCTATACTTTATTTCTAATTACTTATTTGAAAGTGGAAGGATGTAGGAGCCGCGGAAGGCCCAGGCTCACCTACCACGACCAGATTGGTCGTGTATTAAAAAAAGGTGATGTTAGGAGTCATAAAAACCGTAGAGCTTGTATGAAAAGGATTATGAATGTTGAAGAGGCGAGTGAGGTGTGTAAGGATCGTGCCATATGGCGTTCGGTTCTCTCTGCCTACCCTGCTAGGGAAGTAGCGTGAAGTTTAGTTAGTTAATTAGTTTATTTAATTCCCTGCAAAGTACCTGAAGTATGAAAGTGATAATTTTTACCTACTTCTTTCCAAGCATATTTTTTAACATAACATCACGCCCATAATACCTGAAAGGGTAGGAGTTAAAAGGGCAACAGGCCCCTTTAATCACATTCAGCCAAAACTAAAACTGGGCTGGGTTACATGGAAAATTGTGAAAATGTAGTGACAAGTTGTCACATACCTACTACCTACCTACAATCACATACCTAAAACGCCATGCTAGGCAAGAACCATAATTGGCATATTATTCTTAAGTCCCACACTAACATGGGATAATGGGCTGGGTTAGATGAAAAATCATGAAATAGTATTTTTTTTAAATGCCGTAATTAAAATAAAATTCTTATCTATTTATAGTTAAATTATAATTATAGTCAAGAAAATATTGAAATACTCGGTTTAAAGCACGCTGTTTTACATGACTTGGACCACCACGCGGCCCCAAGTAGGGCACGCATGTCTCCGCGTATAGGTTTTTGTGTTTAGGACAATCGTCGCCGTTACCGGAATCACGGCCACGGGCTGCGCGTGCGCTCATTTGTGTCCACGACGGCCACTGGATAAGCCAATGAATACGTTATGGTTCTTTTAGGCCTATGATCTCATAATAGGAGCTTTGGTTGCTCAAGGGTAAAACAGACCTTAAATACATGGTGCGCTAGTTCAAACCCAGAAACGTATCTCTGGATTTTGCCGGATCTGTGGATAAGATGGTGAGGAAAAAAATCAAGAGACAAATTATCATATTAAATCAACTATGTATCAATTCAATTTATTTGTCTGGTTTCCCTATCCAGGGGATAAGAAAGTAATTTTGGCAGTAATTTCAATATAACAACCTTACTTGCTCCAGGATCATAGTCTAAGTGAACCCAACCAATCATGGGACATGACACTAGGAAGATGATGGTATTTCTGCCAATATTTTAATAAAGAAATGTGTTTCAAAGAAAATTAGTGAATACAAGAAAATCAGTATAACCACAGAGTAATAATATACTACGTACGTACAACAGAGGGTCACTGCCCATACTTGAAAAGTTATTGCTATAACTCGCGCAAGAACAGCGACTGTGGTGAGTAATTGGAACTATAGCAAAGCTTAGTCTGTTTGTCAGGAATAATACAAGATGCCGCTACAAGCACAGGTTAGTTGTTTCTTAGTACTACGCCATCTGTGTAGAATTCATGGTTTTAAAACATAGATTTTATTTGTTTATTTCTGAAGAAAATATTTTATATTCATGTTTTTCACCTAAATTTTATAAATTATCTAAAAAATTACGTAAAAAACTTATTTTATGAAAAAAAAATTTTTAAAAGTGAAATAATAACGTGTTTGTTCGGTTTTATCTCTTATTCAATCCAAATGATGCCTGCAGCGACATCTGTCTGTGTCAAGTCTATACGAAATCTAAAATGTATGTGACTGCCCAGACATGGTATTACGTTTCTCTGATTTTTTATCTCACCATCTCACCCATTCTTATTTTATATTATTATTATTTTTATATATGTTAAAAGTGTATTTATATATGTGTGCATCTTAGTACAGACCATGTGTATTCACTTCAGTGTGAGGTGACACGGTCATACCTCATCTCTCGTATACTATGCGGGTCGGTGGAACAGTTCTTAAGCAAGAAACCATAATGTTAAAGACATTATAATTGAACGCAACAGTTTAAACCAGCTATAAAACACATATGTATATAAAACGTATACATATGTAGACGTAGATATATAAAAATTATGATTGTTTTAGTTAAAAAAGGTTATCCAGCATATATCTAATTGAATATTGCAAATATCACCTTCGGGGATTGCGGGTGGAATAGTAGTGTGTATGTATGCAATAGCAAAGATGGTGCTCTCTTCTCAATCTCACCAAAGTAGGCCATAGTTGCTAAACTTGAACAAATTCAACGTGCTAAAATTATGTGCTTAAACTCTTGCGTTGCATTATCACTAGAAGTAATACGACGGGTTTAAACGCCCGCCGAATCGTCAAGCTGTAACTCTTGATAACTCTCGATAACGCTGTAACACTCGATATGTATAATGCAGTACCTACTCATGTAGGTACCATATCGAGTGTAGACCCGTCAATATAATTTTTAATGCTTAAAATGTATCAAAATCAGCCCTAAGCATTGCTTTTTTGAAAGATATTGTTGCAAAATCTATACAATTCTAATGCTGTCACGCTATTGCGATGATTTTTACTTCTGTCCCTGTCAGTCTGCGTTTTGTAGCAGGAGCAGGTTGAGGCATTTGTTAGTGATCTTATTCTATGCGCCAAAAATTACGGATTCGATCCTCACCCAGGACAAGCATTCGTGTGAGGAAGTATTCCTGTCCTGTTGGTTCTGTGTCTGGGTGTTAATATCTTATATTAAAGTATATAATCGTCATAATAACTCTGTTGTATCTGATATCCGTAACTAAGCTCGGAGTCAGATCAATGTATATTTATTTACATTCGCCAAAGAGATAGCGCCACAAATCGAGTCCAATAGTGCTCAGTATCAGCCTAGAGAGCTAGAAATCAACCTGTCGCGGCGACTTTCGCCTTCCCATGACCCGGTGGCCTTGCCGAGTTTTTGCTAACATTGCTCCGTACTGTCGCTTACAATGATATTATTGTTTCGATAACTCGATATAGCGTCACGACTTCAGTGTAGGTATTTGTGTGTGTGTGTGTGTGTGTAAGAAGAATATTAGCTTTGAATGAATACAACTGATTGCACGATAGTCACATAAACTGTTAGTCTACATAGTAAAGTACCTATCGTATAACTGATTTTCGGTAACGGCCGCCATATTTAACATAGTTTTAACTACCATTACGGTGAAATCGTTATTTAAAATTTTATTTTTTCAAATAATTAAGTATATGAAAAGAAGAGCTTGTATGAAAAGGATCATGTATGTTGAAGAGGCGAGTGAGGTGTGTAAGGATCGTGCCATATAGCGTTCGGTTTTCTCCGCCTACCCCGCTAGTGAAGTGGTTTGAAGTTTAGTTAGTTAGTTAAATATTTATTAAGATACATATTGTTTGAAACTATGTAAACTTCTAACATCTTTGTAACAATTGTAATATAACGTTTACAATAAACAAACAAAATATCATAAAAAAAATTGTGACGTCAGACTGCTGACTTTTGACAAGAAAAGACTATGACGTATACACACAAAGGAATTTTAAAATAAAGATTACATCTATGACTTACCGAGCATAGTCTGTATGTGAAATGCAATAAGTATGACATCAATTCACTACCAAGCCTTTTGAATTGTGCTACTTTGGCGACTTGATTGTGACTGACTCTTAAACATGTGGTATCAATATCGGACCCCTGAAAAGTAACTGATCTTTATGATGATAAATATTAAATATATTAATATCCGACTATATCACATACATTGATCTGACTCCGAGGTAAGTAGCTTAAGCACTTGTGTTAGGGATATCAGAATCAACAGTGGTATTACAAATATATACTTAAATATTGTATATTAACACCTAGACACAGAACAAACACAAGTATTCATCATACGAATGTTTGTCCTGGGTGGGAATCGAACCTACAACTCTTGGCGCATGGGGCAGGGTCACTACCACAGACCACAGAAATTATGTCACTACCGAACGCGCCATCGAGCCAGCAAAATTATAAGACCATGCATCATAAATATAACAAGTGAGCATATTTGATCTAAATACCCCCATTATGTATTATATTTTATTAAAGTTCGCAAAACAATTTCGTATGTAATATGTAACTACTTCTTTAAATAATTTCGTTTTTATGAGTCCCTATTGAATTTGAGAGTAGAAACTTAGCTTAAGTGAACAAAACATTAGATTACTAAACAGTAAATGTAATTTGTAGACGTATGATATAATCAAAATTAAGCCAAAAATATCATGACATAATTGCATCTTAACAAGACTTGGTGATACATAGTTTTGAAATCGACCATATTGAGTAGACAATTTCAAATTTAAATGGTTTATGGCCTTAGAGTTTATTAGTATATTGCATTAACTTTTCAGTCGCCCTTTTCGAGTATTGCAATACCACATCAAATATATTAAAGTTTTATTTAAATATATTTAAGTATGTCTATCCGTTTACCTAGTATCCATAGCACAAGCACAAACTTAGTTTGGGACTAGGGAATTGGTGTGCTAGTCTGGAGAATTTATTACTATTAATATTGTTGTCTCCTTTGGATATCACGGGAAGTGTTACCTTCCCGGTCTTTTGGAAGGCTTGCATGGGGGCACAGGCCCAACATGTAGAGGCCCCTTGATGAAGTATCATCACACACTCATATTAAAACGTCTTATTCATATTAAAACGTATCACACCGGCCGGATTTCACTTCTGAGTATACCAGCATAATATTATTAGGATTATACCGCTACTCTGTTCTTCTTCGTCATCACACTCTTAGCAGAGCGGTCGTAATTTTCATATCAAGGGCCAAGATTTACAATCCATGGTGAGTCATCAGACATAAACAATATGACGTATCATTCTAACTTCATCCGGTATTATATTGACCTTACAAGGCTTATGAATAGGCCTATATGAAAGAATTGGAATTGTTATCGGTGTCTCCCTTTCTAAAACTGCAGCGACCCTCATAGTCGCAGGGCCTGCAGTATTCGCTGGGGTAGTTAAGGTTAATCCGGATTCCTTCAGCGTCACCACCGAAGGCGATGTACGAGCGTCGAGGGGTTAGTATACCTCGGCCACTCCACCTTTATACGAAGAGCCATGGGAGTCCCACACACCACCCCGTTTACCCCAAACAGCGTGACGGTGAGTAAGGCATTCCCCTCGTTAAAAAAAAAGAGCCTACAGCATTAGCTGCTCCTACTCAAGGCTAAGACAGTGCCTTAATCCCAACTCGAAACAGTCTCCAGCTCCGCCACTAGCAGTGCAATCACGTTACGGTGTCGCAACGGCGACGCAATGCTGGCGCGTTACCGATTTTGCACGCGTCTGTCGTGAAAGTCCTCGAGGCTTTGTTATCCAACGACAATAACACGAACATTCGCAGCGGACATTGGGCCATGCGGTTTGATTCAGGAATTTTAACGGAGAATCGGTCTGATGGTTTGTCAAGCGGTTTTGGGCAAAGTGGAATGTCATTAAATTGGTTTCTAATACAAATCTGAGCATCGAGTTTAATTAAGCTAATTTAGTCAATTGGTTGTATTGAAGTTTTTTTTCAAGTAATAAACTGTAGGTAAATAAAGTATTCAAACTACTATTGACATAGAAAAGTTAATTTTCTAACTTCACTAAGCAGACCTGGTGTACCTTGGCCAAGAATTTTCGCACTTCAGAAGAAAAATCATTGCCAAACCCTGGTATTGCATATTATACAAATGATATTCAGCCATTGAGTATTTCTATACATTACATCACCATTAACGTGGTTGGCTTGTAATACTAAACAGAAAAAATTAAACCCTTTTGTTATGTATCAAATCAAAAACTAGAACAAACTCAAACACTAGTTAAACCTCTATTGGAGTGAACATCAAAGCGTAATGTTTCAATTAAAAGCGATCCCAGCAATCTGTGGAACCCGGAACGCTCAATGGCCACAATTGCTTCTCAGCTGCGCGCGCGCACGACACCCCGTTTAGCGCCAACTCTCCACACCGGAATGTCACGATCATCTTTTCTGAAAGTGTCACATAAATTGTTTTTGCATAGTAAAACTTAATTATGCTTTTATTTTAAGCTTTTCGCATTTTCACTTTCTTGCATGAAAATATGAATGGTTCTTAAGACGATGTGATCGAATAGAAGTCAATAGTTCGACGATAACTTACTATATCGTATTAAAGAAAAACACCTTATTGCACCTGGAAAGAGGACAAGGAGACGGTGATGATTTGAATAAGTTACGCTACAATTTGAGAAGTAAAGTTTTGGCACATAGATTTATCTGATTGACTTAATGCATGTATGAAACGGCAGCCATCTTTATCCTATTTAAATTAGTTAGACTAGATTTCGAAGCAATATATTTAGCAGATTTTAAGCAGATTTTAATTGAAGGTATATGACAGAATAAATTATATAATGTTTGTACTAAACAGGGTTTCTCAAACTTATGGCTCCACGTACCCCTTTTAAAGTCAGTATCACGCTCGCCGACAAGCGTGTCGCGTGGGTCAGTCGTTTATCCTCCATTAAGTAAACCTTCCCGCGTACCCCCTATGATCGAATGGCGAACCCCTAGGGGTTCACGTACCCCCTTTTGAGAAACGCTGTACTAAAACATTGCCATACATTTTTATTTTCACGACTAAACATACGCTTATAGACGGCGTGAGATCAAACAAAAAGATGATGCTGATTTTAGATAATAGTTTTCCTACGCTGTCTTCTTTTATAACTAACTAGCTGTGCCAGCGGTGTCACCCGCGTTTATGGTTAATATTATAAAGACTATTTCCGTCATACATGATTTCTATCTAACTTTAACCATTAAGGCTGCACACGCGACGGAAGCTTAAAAAATGGAGTAACTTCTCCCGTTTTCCCAACATTTCCCTTCACTACTCTGGTCCTATTAATTGTAGCGTGATGAAAAGTATACTATAACCTGCCCAGGAGTATGAAGAATAATTGTACCAAGTTTCGTTAAAATCCGTCGAGTAGTTTTTGTTTCTATAAGGAACATACAGACAGACAAACAGACAAAAAATTTACTGATTGCATTTTTGGCATCAGTATCGATCACTAATGACCCTCTGATAGTTATTTTGAAAATATATTTCATGTACAGAATTGACCTCTCTACAGATTTATTATAAGTATAGATAACTTAAACTTAAATGCTAGTGGTGAAAACTATACAACGTCCCTCTAACTAAATACACACATACATAACATCACGCCCGTATTCCCGAAGGGGTAGGCAGAGTCAAAGAGGCAGCATGCCCCTTCAACCTCATTCAGCCAAAAATAAAGCCAGGCTGGGTTAGATGGAAAATTGTGAAAGAGCAGTGACAAGTGGCTAACCTGTCACCTACACAATCACACACCAAAAACCCGATATACCATTAGTCGCCTTTTACGACATGCTAGGCAAGAACACAGTTGGCATATTCTTTTTAAGTCCCAGACCAACATGGGACAGTGGGCTGGGTTGGATGGAAAGCTGTGAAAAAGGAGTGACAAGTGGCTAGCTCGTCGCCTACTCGGTCACATACCCAAAAGCCCGTAAACCAATAGTCGCCTTTTACGACATGCTAGACAAGAGCCACAGTTGGTACATTCTTTTTGTCCCAGATCATCATGGGCCAAGTCCCAGACCAACATGAGACAAATAAATACACACATTCAGTCATTATACGCAGACAACTTTTATATTGTTATACTCACGACACTTATTAAGCAATTAGCGTTAAGCGTGTCTGTCATAATTATACTGTTTTCTTTGGGCGATGGGAATCTCCGAGTAACAATCGCGTTGCACAACGGATGAGAGTTTTCGCAACCGACATTATAAAATTGTTAAATCCAAAAGAGCGTCCTTAATTTTTCAGTTCACCGCACATTAGAGTTGAATAGAGATATTTTGTATAACATGGAGAAAATAGAGTAAAAGTTTGTAACAATGATGACGGAAATGGATGTGGGAGTGAGTGGTTTGGCGTTTTCGGTTGGCAAGGTCAACGACACCGAGTACCATGGCCGTTCAATGTGTCATGCAGACTGGACAGGTGACGTTCGAGTCGATTTTATTTGTCTGACATCTTGTGATGTGTCACGGCTCCATACGCATTTGTTTTTTTCATCGAGTTCGATATAGATATTGCAAACCGGGCTCGGCCGAGCCTCTAGCTCGATAACGTTCTCAATATTGATATGGACGTGTAAAAAATAATGCTTTTATGTTTTTCCTATATCGATTATCCAATTGTGATGAAACTTTTATCAAATGTTCTGCGAGAGCTTGTTAGGATTTCTGACCAAAAATATATTTCATATAACATTGCAACGCATTCCGGATGTTATCTTACACTAATATATAAAACAGAATAGTTTGTTTGTTTGAACGCGCTAATCTCAGAAACTACTGGTCCGAATTGAAAAATTATTTCTGTATTTATATAGATAATTTATCGAGGAAGGCTATATGATATAAAACATTAACCATAAACGCGGGAGAACCGTGGGCACAGCTAGTTTCTGATATAAATGCCTCATCTTCTTGATATTATTATTTATATGCAAAAATAGCAGTACCTATCCGTTACGTAATCCTGTATGAATTACTTAATAGATTAAAATGAATAAAGTATATTTGATACTTTGAGTATGAATTCCAGGAAAGACAAGGTCCTGGCATGGTTATGGTCTTACGGGCATCGTGTTTGTGACGAGCTAGCCACTTGTCACTACTTTTTATCAATTGTCCATCTGACCCACGTCAGTTTTATTATTGGCTCAACGAAGTGTTATACTACTCCTTGGCCTCTGCCTCCTAATCCGAGTATTCCACATGGTGATATGTGTGAAGGATTCACGTCTCTGTAACCCACCAAACATCCAACTTCAAACCAAACTTTAAAACAAATATTTAAATACTACATATATGTACATTCAGTTCTCTCTGCCTACCCCGCTAGGGAAGTGGCGTGAAGTTTAGTTAGTTATATGTCCATACCTATAACCGTACATACAAGGACTGCTAAAATCATAGCCCTTCTTTATGGCATTGACATAGCTGTAAACATTAAAGTTTGCATTATAATTTGCACATAATGAGCACCTTTTCATGATGGACTCATAGCAATTACTCCCTCATAGCAATCCCTTTGGTCAATCATTGGTTTAGCAAGTAAATGTTAATCAGCGCTCTCATTGTGTAAACAAACGCAATAATAATTTTATAGAAATCCGAACATCAACATTTTTGATTAAGAGTTATTAAATTTGCGTAAATGCGATAATTTTGCATAAGAATACTTATTCGAGAATACTCTAATAGCAGGGTTAAGATGGATCATGGCATAAGCGGACCCCGTCTAAACACGGGACATAACGCTAGGAAGATGATGATATCCGTAGTATAAGCATAAATGCCCACAAGATATAAAATTGTAAGTTTCAAGAAGAAGAAATAAGAAAACGGTTTAAATATATTTTGCGGCCCGATGGTCCGGTAATTAGATTATAGATATAATTTGACTTATCAGGAACATGTACAATTAATTGGTGCAAATGATAACAGTTCTGGACAGGCAGGCCGCATTGCTAATTACAAAACAAAACAGCTGCATTGTATAAGACATTATTGCAACTTGAATAGTTCGCGAAAAAGAATCAGATTCGTGAGAATGAGCAACAATGCCTTTTTGGAGCAGCCATACTCAATGACAACTAGGCTGCAAGGAATTAAATTGTTACGGATGACACTGTTTCGACATTTCACGAAACTATTGAGCGTTTTAAGACACCCATACCTTTAAGAATAGCTTAAGGGAAAATGTTCCAAGGTGCGATTAGATTCCTTTTTAGAGTTCCGTACCCAAAGGGTAACGGGTTTCTGGACTTGATATTACTAAGACTCCACTGTCCGTTCGTCCGTCCGTCCATCTGTCTGTCACCAGGCTGTATAAATATTTAAGGTGGCTCCCACAAAACAAACGTGTTTTTTTTGCCATTTTTTGCTCGATATTGATAACAGCAACAGGTAGACGCTTGAAAATTCACAGAATATTTTGTTGTATATTAATAAAAAAATCAATCATTTAATTATAATAAAATAAATGAAGATGCTTGCATACACCAGACGTGTTTTTTTTGCTAAATATTGGTACGGAACCAATTCTTCGTGCGCGAGTCCGACTCGCACTTGGCCGGTTTTTATAGTAGGTTCCCAAACCACCGCCATTTTTCTCGTTTTACCACTTAAATTTTCAAGACAACCTTTTATGTAGCAATGCAAATATTTCTTGAAAACATAATGATGCAAGTACTAACAATTCCAACTCAAAGCTTAAAAAATTTGACTACAATGGAATGTCGCTTTTTTTCTAACCATTATGGAATAAGATGCTAATCTATGTATTGATGCCTTCCAAATGTTTTTTTAGGGTTTTTCATGGCTTAGCAGGTCGGGTCTTCACGGGGTCTTTGAAATCATACATCAAAGCTGTTATATTTCATTCTAATTATTAGCATTACCAGAGTTGATAATGCCTGGACCCCTAAAACTTACCTATAAGATTAGCAACAAGTGGTTGTAGGCGTTCCCTTGATTTGCCATCCCACCCCCGACCTCAAATAAATTTTAGCTGTTTTCACAGTATAAGTGCTATGACAGTGAAATAACATATAAAAGTAGGAGCAATACGTTAATTTTTATTAGATATAATAAAATAAATTCTCCAGACTGACACACCAATTCCCTAGTTCCAAACTAAGCTTATGCTTGTGCTATGGATACTGGGCGAACGGATAGACATACTTAAATACGTTTTTAAACATTCATTACTCGAGTACAAATAGCCTTGTTCATCACACGAAACATTTGCCCTAGCGGGATTCGAACCCGCGACTCTTGGTTTCGTATCCAGGGTCTCTGACCACTCGACCAACTGGCCTGTCAAATAAACCCAGGCACAAATTTACAGCATTGGACATGATTGGATACGATGCTTCTAGTCCTCAAACAAGGACATTGTAGAACAGCCCCGAAGGACATTGGAACCTCTAGACTTGATATACAGCGTTAATCTTTTCTACCAATTTTAATTTTTATTATTTCGCTTTATTATTTCTTCGATTTTTGTCATTCGGTGATTAACATTACATAGCTTCATACAAAAGTAGGTATATCGACGATAGCGTCACAAAAAATTAATAGGTACATTTTTTTTCAATGATACTCGTAGAATTGTAAAAGGTAGTACAATATTCAAAAAAATTCTCGTGATTTAAGCTAAAGTCTGTTTGTATAATATTTTTTTTTTTCTAATACAACTTCCATTATGCTTGCCCATTCTCTTACTAGAATGCCTTATTCATCCCTGTTCTGTTTTGTTCAATATAACAAAGTAGTATTAAAATACGTCGTCACCCAAGTTATATAACATACCTTAAATACGATCGTTAATAAATGTTATAATTATTGTTTATGATTCATGAGATTTTTAACGATTGAAATGATGACGCATGGCGCTAAAAGTTTTTCTCTGCGCTGAACTAAGGAAGTAGGAAATTGTCTCATGTTTATAGTGTAGTATAGTGGTAGTAGTGGTATCTTTCAACCAACTTCAAAAAAGGAAGAGGTTCTCATAAGTATTCCTTACCTACTTATTGTTTAATGAGTCTACTTTTTCACAATTTTCCATTTTATTTTTGAATTAAAGTGATGGGAGGAGCCGGCTACTCCTTATTTTCTGCTGCAACGAAACATTGTAGCTTATAATTAAAATAATACATTTCAATCTACGCACCTATTCTTTGAACATCTATAAACCGCTTTGGTGTAAGGAGCGGGAAAAAACAACGATTTTCCCGCGAAAAGAAACGCGGAAGGCATTTGTTGCACAACACTTGCGCAAGAGTGTGGCAAGCGACGTACATCGAGCGCTTAGCACCAACCGCATTATGGCTACGTAGAAAGTAACCTTCAATGAACTCTGACAACAAATTAGGCTGTCAGTTAATGAATGATATATTGCGCAAGAAATGTCTAAAAAACTAAATTATCCATAAATTTATCGTTTAATAATTGCTTTGTAGGTACCCAGTGACATATCGATGAAATTTACATTTGGTGTGATATATTGAAAATAAATAACACAAAGTTATAATATTAAAAATATAAAACTTGCAAACAATATAAATGTGTAAAATTAAGTACCTATGAATGTTTTAATGGCGTTATCATAGCGTTACTAAAAACCCTAACAGCTAAATATATTATTTTAATATAGTTATTGCTCTAACATAAAACATATAGGTACATCCATTGATTTGATCCTGGGGATCAGAATCAAAGGTGTTACATCAACAACAATTTGACAAAACCAGGACCAAACCCTTGGGTTGGAGGCGAATTCTGAACCATCAAACCAATGTGCCCAAATCCTACATTGAAAGATAATTAACCCATCAACCGAGATAATATACTTTTTAGGTAAATTAAAACAGTAACAAGTTAACAGGTTAAGGAGTCTTGCTGCCCGATTGACTCTGCCAATCCCTTTGGGGATTACTGGCGTGATGTTATGTTATGTTATAACAGTAACTAGTCACAGACAAAAACTAGTGAAAATAAATAACATATAACATACGTCACTCAAATCGAAGGCAAATATATATGATATATTATATAATATTATCGAGATAATATTATATAATATATCTGCAATATCCTATCGTGGTATATCATAGTTATTAATTGGATTTACATATAGAAAACCTAATTTTACTGCAAGATTAATTTAATATTATGTCGGAAAAGGATCTTTGTCCAAAACTAAATAAGTTCTGGAAACAGGCAAATATAAAAGTAGAGAAATGGCTATGATAAAAATATGTTCATAAGCTGGGTGAATTAAACACACAAGAGAATTTCATATTCGTCGGTTATTTACTTTACATCCTATAGAGAGGATTATAGAAACATGTATTTTGACAACATCCGCTATTAATTATATTTCTACATATACATATACAAATACCAATTTCTACCACGCTTGGAGCTCAATGGAAACATATGATATGGATGTTGGTTTGAATTATCAAGCAAGCTCTGTTAAAGACTCATGGAAAGATCCGTGAGTAGGTACATATGTAATATTTTTTCTCTGTTGGTTTGTTTTTCCGGTTTAACCTAAATGTTTTCTTCTTTTAGTGCATTCTTATAATTTTTTATGGCAATAGGCTAAAAGTATGATTGCACATAAACGTTGGTAAACCTAATAAATAAATAATAATCTTAACTATGGATTTATTACGAAAATAAATCGCATTTGTTAAAAAGGAAGGTCGTTTATACTTAATTTCCTAAACCATTCTTATTATCCTAATAATGTTAAAAAGCATCTGGCAGAATAATACGAGGCAAGTTTGAGGGCAAATGTATTTTTACTTATACATTTAGGTACTCTAAAAAGCTCTAAAGGATTTAATAAAAGTCTACCACAAAAGCAATTTGTTAGCATTTCCGTAGAAAAATATATTTACAGGCATACTTGCATCGTTGCTCGTAGTGAACGCTACTTAGCAAATTATTAGGGACATTATTTTACGAGGATAAACAAGAATATGTCTTGAAAATGCGCCTTTTCTCGTCACAATGCCGAGACAGTCTCATCCCTCGTCGTCAACAAGCGCCTTAGGAATTTGCTTGGCATTTAAACCGCAAAATTGTGTCACTATCTCACTAAGTAACCTTTATTTTCTGTTGTCTTTAATATAACACGTGACCCTATTTCTATTCTAATGGGCTTTCTTAGTATCTTTCTTTTAGTAATAATAAATAAAAGAGGCGAGTGAGGTGTGTAAGGATTGTGCCATATGGCGTTTGGTTCTCTCTGCCTACCCTGCTAGATAAGTGCGTAAAGTTTAGTTAGTTATAAATAGGTTAGCCAAATAAGCTAACGGCATGAGTGTAAGCGGTTACTAGGTACCGTTACCTAGGTACTCTATAGATCACGAATCGTATGTATATCTAGAATGCTAACTTTTTATGAATTCAGTTGGCTCTAATGAAAATCCTGTAACTCGTAGAGGAAAAATCTAATGTAAGAAATATCGACCGTAGTTCTTTTACAAAAAATGGTATCATACGTATGACCTAAAACTAGGCGGTCGTCATAGCCTACGGCCTTTTGAGATACTTGCATGTTTGAAGGATGCTTGCACGTCGCCAGCATAGACTTACCTATTAATTAATTTTATACACTCTCTGCTGATTTCACTGGGGTTGTCCCAGTGAAATCAGCAGAGTTAATTCCAGAACCTGAGTATCAACATCGTTCGGGGGTTGAACTGTTAAACTGGTTGATCTAAAAGAAATACTACTTGAGGATTAACTGAACTTTAAAGGGCTTGCCACGGAGTTTATATACCTCTGCGGGCGTATTCTATAGTTCTATAGCTAAAATTGAAATAAGTCTATTTATACACTTGTACATTAGTGTGTTTCTATGGCCAAAGAGTAATTACTACTAAGGAGGGGTGTTGTTCAACAAACATTGTACTATTTTTTCTATTTTGTCCCCAGTCGAGCGCCACTGCGGTCACCCCGCAGTGCCCCCAAACGCGAGGGTCACCCTCTCAGCAAACCCAGCGGTCCCTGGGACACTAGCCACATACGAGTGTGACGATGGATACGAGCTCTTTGGTGCCCACCAGCGGGAATGCACGCTCAGAGGGGACTGGACTTCTGAGCAACCTTTTTGTGGTAAGTTTGAAATTAGCAAAAATATTTGAAAAAGACACGAGAAGACCAGGGGGGGTGAATCCAGAATTAATTTAGTTTTCTAGGTCTTCGAGATCGAGCTAAAAAATTGTATCATTAGAAAAGTTGCATTACAGCGACTGCCCAAAAGTATTTATGGCTATAAAACTGAGCAGTTTTATTAACGAGAGTCCAATCTTGCGATGCTAATTCACACTTTTCAAGAGAGCCCATTTCTGGTTTATGCTTCAGTGAATACCTTTCATGCATTCCAAAATTTCCCAATTCCAAATTACGCTAGCATAACTAAACCGAAACCACCTTTCCAGGCACGAACGTAGCATTTCGCAAGCCTGCAAACCAGTCGACGACAGTACGAGGTGGCGCCGCCGCCAATGGAAACGATGGCGAGAAGACGACGGAGCACGACGGCAAGCGCTGCACCGAGACTCAGCGGGAGGCCTCGCCCTGGTGGCAGGTCGACCTGCTGAGGCACTACGCGGTCAAGGTCGTGCGGGTCACCACCAGAGGATGTTGTGGTGAGTACTTACATATCTTCACGCCCGCAATCCCCGAAGGTATGGGCCGAGTAAAAGCTGCAAGCCTGATTAACCATACTGACTGAGTAATGAAAATACTGAGCTTTTATGGAAAATTATGAAAAAATATTGACAAGTGGCAGTGACTCGTTGCCTACACAAACATAAACCCAAGACCTAATTCACCATTAAACGCTTTTTTCGACATGCTAGGCAAATACAGACAGAGTGCAGTGAATTTCTGAGGTAATCTTAACTCATTATTACACTGTTAATTATTATCTTTCGGGTATGTCTTCTGGTGTGAACTAGCTCCTCTCACATACAATGAACCGAATTTATCCACTTAGCTACCTAGGCTCCTATTCTCATAGTGGAGAGTATGAGAATAGGAGCTATATAGAATAGATATAGATACTATAGGTAGACCTATAGTATCTATATCTTATAAAAATATTGTATTTACTTATCTAGATTTGATGTTGGTCGAATGCCGGTAAAATACTTGTTGGACAAAGATACATAAAAACACAGTTAATAAATCTCGTTTACTTAGGGCTAGGGAAAAAGCTACTTTATTTTTTTAAGATAATTTATTTCCCTTTCTTGGGCGGAACCTCGTATGCCTGTAACCTATATTTCTGGTTATTGAAACATTGGATTTCGCAGGTCTAAATCAGAGGGACCAGACTATTTAAGTCTGGAATAATTAAGGTTATAAATCCGGAAATATGAGAATGTAACATATTTACCGCTTAGATAGTGGTATACTCACTCCAATAGTTCAATAGCCCTCCATAGATTTTGAAATCTAGAATCGCATGCTTCGATTTGAACCTGCACACCTCGTTTATGTTTATCCACCAACCAACGCTCTCATACTTAATCTGCCTTTATTATGTTTTAAGCTATACTTTGATAAAAGAAAATACATTCTTGACATAATGTAAGTTACCTTATTACAATGATCTCTAATGTCGGCACAATGTGGCATATTTATCAACCTATTGTCTTTTAGAAAAGACGCGCCTTGCAAAGATGCTCAAAAGGACCTTTTGTTATTTCCGCGTATGTTCTAACTAGTGTTATTTTGCAACATTTTATAAAGGCTAATTAATGGTTTATTGGATTAATATTATGGAGACAGAAGCTAGCCGATATCAATTAGATTTTCCATCAAACCTAAAGCCGAAAATAAAAACTGGAATGTTTTTATTTTCGGCCAAAGTGGTATTAGGAGCTTGCAAGCATTTAAACTTTGCCTACCGGATTATTCCAGGCATGTTAGTGCTTATGTATGTCTTAAATTTGCATTTGTGGTACGCTAATAAAGCGTAGTGTCCAAACAGCTAAAATAATCCAATTTAAGGTACGGTAAAAGTAGAGCGTATAAAATCCTGAATGCGTGGATTCTTCATTCTTTATTCTTTAAATTTAAATTCAAGATATCTTTATTTATATGGGCTTCAAGCAAGCACTTATAAATAGTCAATAAACATAAAATAAGATAAAAAATAATACTACCACCGGTTTGGAAGGTAGACTCTATCGGGAAGAAACCGGCAAGAAACTCGATAGTTACTCTTTTAAATGCAACAGGGATGTTGACTGGCTAGTCAATTGAGATACTTTTTAAGAGCTGCCAAAACGAAATCACTTCATAGATTTTGTATGGGCTTGTCAACGTGTGACGTCACTAGTTTGTATAGTCAACTGACTTAATATTAAGCAGTTTTTGTAAAATTAAAAATCTTAGACTCAATATGATACAAAATCAATGAGGCTTAACAGCATACTACGATACTTTCTTTTTCAAAATTGATATTTCAAAATTAATTATAGATAGTGTCAACATCTTAATTGTAACAATACTTATGTGAACAGCTCATCGTCTATAAAAATAACATTCGATTATTTGTTAGTCTCTTATTTTGTTATAACATTTCATTTCAATAAAGATTTAGATATATGTCGCCATTCCTTACATTTCAGCTTAAAAACAAGCCTTTGGTTGACGTAATGGTTTATAACTGATTTTATTGCCGTGTGTGGCCTCACTACGCCGACAGAAATTATTTTAGGAAAACAAAAGCAGGTCAGTTCTACTAAACAAGTACATATTTTTGCTCGTAACGCGTATATGTGGTCCAGAATGAAGTTACTTTCGATACAAAATAACATTTTTAATCTCACGGATAGGTATTAACTGTGTTTCTTGCCTAGCATGTCTCAAAAGGTGACTAATGGTATATGGGGTTTTGGGTATGTGATTGTGTAGGCGACGAGCTAGCCACTTGTCACTACTTTTTCACAATTTTCCAACTAACCCAGCCTATTGTCTCATGTTGGTCTGGGACTTAAAAAGAATGTGCCAACTGTGGTTCTTCTCTAGCAGGTCGTAAGAGGTGACTAATGGTATATCGGGTTTCGGGTATATGATTGTGTAGGCGACAAGTTAGCCATTTTTCACAATTTTCCATCTAACCCAGCCCATTGTTTATTTTATGCCCCTTCGGGGATTATGTGCGTGATGTTATGATTTTTAAAACACATAAAAAGTATATGATAGCGTTTAGATGCGACGTCATTTAACAACTAACTATCAGTAAAAATGTCCATAAACTGACGCAATAGTTTCATCCTAATATAAGGAAAGTCAACTACGCACTTTAATGGTAATATCTCTACTTTATGATGACTTTAATCACAGGTTTACACATTTGCTCAAGCCATAACCAGGTATGTAATAGAATAGCAAATGTGCCAGTTGAAATCTGCATGTTTGCAATACCAGCGTGGGCAGTAAATACGGCTAAATCTAAGCCAGTGGTTCTTGACTGTGGTCCGTGGACCACTAGTGGTTCCTGATAGCATCACAAGTGGTCCACGTGGCCATCCATAAAAATCAGTAAATAATAACAATGTACAACTCGTCGACACAAGCAGTGTGGCGCGTGAGCACGAGTGCGGACCCTTTATTTCCATTCATCTAGATATATTACATCCGAACAATTAATCAATTAGGTGGTCCACGTCTTGTGAGAAATCTAGGGTCCGCTAGGGTCTCTCATGACAAAAAGCGATCCCCTAATTCAAAATCTCTTTATTTATATAGGCTACAAGAAAGCACTTATAAATATTCAATTTAAACATGAAAAAGTATTACCGTTTGGAAGGTAGACTCTATCGAGAAGAAACCGGCAAGAAACTCGATAGTTACTCTTTTAAATGCCAAAATTTACAATTTCGTACTTAATAAACTACACTTACTAGGTAACAACATATATGTTTAACTTAATAATGAGGTGTCCACCTCATTATGAAGTTAAACATATATGGTTATCATTTAGGAAGTCTTCAATCTTATAGTAGCCCCTTACTCTTTAAAAACGGTTTAATGCACAATTTGAACTTATGTTAAGGTAATGCTAGTATACTTTCTGGGAGTTTATTAAATATTTTAATACTAAGACCAATAAATGAATTACCACTCTTCTGGGGTCTATGGTTTGGAACAGCAAACATACATACAATAGTCTAGCCCCGTCACCCTGATTGGTTGTTAGGTAGGGCGCTAATGGATGTTTTATTTAGTAATCCCGGTTTAAGGCTAGGCACACATGAACTATTCAATTTGTTGAATATAGACACGGATATTGTCGCGTGTGGGATATTTACTTGAGTATTGATGGGATAACACAATGATGGTCGAGTTAAGCGAAAGCTGCGTTAGTTTTGGCATAACTGAGTCGGTTATGCCTAGCTGAGTGAACTATTGAAAATAGGTATTGGACGAGACAGTCGAATTTAATTACTTCTTGTATAACTTTTAGTTAGTAATTGTAAGGAGTTATCTTTTAAGTTTTGTTTTTATTTGTAAGTGGGGAAGAATGTTAGATATATAAACTCTTTATACAAATTGTAGAAGAACAGTTATTTTTAAAAAGTATGTTAGTATGATTGTTATGGTAACGTTTTTCAATGAACACAATAATTAAATTAATTACAATCACATCTCGAATACAACATTTCTTACTTCATTCTTCATTCGCAAGCCTATACATACTTAGTCGCAGGCTAAAGCCTATATTAGTATTCAATAAGTACAATGTCCACACATGTACTACCAGTACTGTTGATCAACTTAGCGCATTTGGGCGACACATGTCACGCCCGGTCGGATGTTGCGTCGCTGCGCCGGCGCAACTCGGCTGTGACGCTGTTGACGCAACGCACGTTATAACTTCATTGGCTATCATAATGCGTTATGAATAAGTCCTCCTTTGCAGACATGGTTGAAAACACAGGTCGTCTAATGCCTAAGATTGGAGAAACATCCACTGTATTTATTTTAATAGCCGTAGCAATTCAAATATAAGGAAACTAACGTCACTTACGAGGGGTGGAGGTCAAGCGCAAGCATGTTTATCTGGATTGTCCAAATCTATATAATATAGTTATAAGAGTAACTAAGCTTGACAGACCATCGTAAAGATACCTACCTATTCGCATAACTATGGTTCAGAGACCATAATCCAAGTTGTAGTAGCGTAATTGAATTTACACAGGTCGTCACATTTATCTTGTATTTTTCTCGGCAGGTCATCAACCTCTTCAAGACCTGGAGATCAGAGTAGGCAACAGCAGCACTGACCTGCAAAGGAATCCGCTGTGCGCCTGGTTCCCTGGAACTATTGGTGAGTCTTCCCACACTTACATTAAACATCATAAATATGGTTTTAGAAATTATCCAGCTATTCAGCCACCACTTTACATAAAAAGGACTAATGGTATTTTTTTTATCAAAAATAGATGAAAGTGGTCCATATATTATCAGTATGGTTTTCTAATAGTGTCAATATAAAAAAAAATACTGTAAACTATTATGTAGTACCTATGTACAGGATAGTTTAGACATACTCTAGATGTTCGAGAAGGCTCTCTTCAGCACATAGCCAGCCGGAAAACATAAAACCAAACGTTAGATGACTTAGTCTTCTTAATAACCAACCCACGTTGAATAACAAATTCACTGTAACATAAACTTCAAGAATCCCACTCACACGCAGTTTAATTTCGAGCAAACGACAAAATTGGTAAGAAATGGAATGAGGTGGGCTTAGACGCAATTTCAAATGCCACAATTTCGATTCCAAAGGTAGATCACCCACTAAAGAAAACAAACAAATGCACGCAATAATAACACTTGCGTACATAGATTTAAAAACCAAACAGATTATTTTTTATAAGCGCACTACTCTGGTCTTAGCGACCACTGTTTTAATGCAATATTAAATATACAACGACTTTCTTATAAATACATTACATGCAAAATATTGTAAAAAAAAAATACTAAATGTGCTAACGGAATCGAGATTGATAGAAACAAGGACAACATTGAAACGGTACTAACAGATATTTCCATGTCTCTTCCGAAGTTACTTTGGTATCACGCCACCTGTGTGCTACAAACCTGTACCAATTTTAATATCATCAAGTTATTATCTTCTATTTTACCTAGTGAGTCATTTGTTTGCACACTGCTAGGTAAAAATTAATTTTTGCCTTTTGTTTTACCCTGATTACCATCAGGGTAATCGTTATGACGGGTCGCACCAGATTTTCTTTCTTTCTTGCCAAGATCTGGGCCATTATCCATTAAAACTGCTGGACACGAGCAAAGAAATACCATCTTTTACTTCTACAATATATTTTCCCATAATTAACCAAACTAGTCGCAGTAGCCTACCCCGCTAGGGAAGTGGCGTGAAGTTTAGTTAGTTAGTTAGTTAGTTAGTCGCAGTAGCACTTAGAAAGTAATAATCTCAATCTTACAGTTATCTGTGCTATTCATAGATTCCACCTTCATTTTTCATTTTTATATCTAAAGATATGAAAAAGAAGAAAAAATTATCATCGTTATCATTTCCAGAAAGGGTAGAGCAAAACCTGTTTCAAGTAGCATTTCAAATCGACCTTATTTAGCATAACAGCGAACTTCACCTTGGTACACTTCCGTGCGCCATTAAAAAAACTAGTTTTATAGTCTACACCTTACGCTTTGATCGACAGACGAAGGGTCGACTGACAATTGGTTACAAGTTTACTAGTTTGAGTTATACTATATATTTTTTTTACTAAAATAATGTGATTTTTCTACTTTTACCTTAACTTTAGTTTTCTTGTCAACGTTAGTATTATTAGCCATTAAATGTGTGAATTCCATCAAAAAACAAAAACATATTCTAAAATTATTTAGTATACTTAGTTCCGATCTATACTTAGTATTTTTAGTTTGACTTGAGCGGTCAGATAATATCTTCAATATTTTTTTTATTAATTCGTTTACTTCTTTTTGACTGGCCCTTTGGTCGAGTGGTCAGAGACCCTGGCCCCGAAACCAAGGGTTGCGGGTTCGAATCCCGCTAGGGGCAAATGTTTCGTATGATGAACATGGACATTTGTACTCGAGTCATGGATGTTTATAAATGTATTTAAGTATGTCTATCCGTTCACCTAGTATCCGTAGTACAAGCATAAGCTTAGTTTGGGACTAGGGAATTGGTGTGTCAGTCTGAAGAATTTATTTATTTATTTACAATTACTTTAGTAGTTAACCTGAGAGCCAAGACAAGCCAATAATGAATCTTTTACAAATTAGTGATCTGTACAAACGTTTTGTATTCCAGTTTCGTTTACTCTTTCATCATATATTTCTTGGTCGTATAAAGTGCCAGGTTTACCATTTTGCCTTGCAAACGTTGACTTTCATTTTTGAATTCAAAATCCAGATTGTGCAGTTTTGTTTGAACGCAAGGGGAGAACCGGATGGCCTCGACCGCATTTATGTTCACACGTGTCTTTTCTTGTTTGTGAGTTCCACACATCAAAACTAATTTAATAGGACCATCCAGAATTCTCTAGTTGGATAACTTGGAAGAGACTGGTGGTGGCTGATCGATAAAAAAGACATCTCAAAACTAGGGTTCCGGTTCAATGACCTCTGGACTCTAGGAAGAAGATTTCAACGTTTGATCTTATGAATTTAGACTCAATTTGGGAATTGTAGATTTGCAATTCATTGGTGTAGCAGTGATCTATGATTATTTTTAAGCCTTAAATGGATTGATAATGAAGCGAATAACATAATCGATGCGTGATCCTAAATGTATAATTTTGGCTAGGGATAATAAATTCCTGATTCTTTTTTTCTCTAGGTGGCATTGCCTGGTGGTAGATTTGTGCATGATTGTATTTCATAATTAAAATTGGTTTGATTAACATTTACAACATTCTGTGAATGAGCCTAGCTGTTAATTGCTCATAGTAAAAGATGAAGGGGTCAATTAGAAAATGGTCAGGTGCGCAATTCTTTTCGCAATACTCGCTCGAAAGTCCCGGTCTGATTTACCAACGAAGACCAGCAATTTGAACCAATCATCCGCTCAGTGTTACGTGGTCAACACATGTCAATGCACATTCGCAGCACGTATCAGACTTTATTTCGCGTTGTGCAACACACGGTTACATTTGAATAGCAGACGGCATTTTGTTAAGATTCAGCTTTAGTAACCTCAAGCACTTATTTGGCGGTCCAGATATTATGCACGTCATTGTTTTAATCAGAAACAGCTGATTCGTTCCTTTTGTTCTAACGATGAGTTATTTCTTTCTTATTCCCTGTTTTTTATTGAAGACGTCCTACCAGTCAAAGTTATAGTCAAATAATTATTTATTTATATAGGTTTGAGACGAACTCTTACAAATTATAATCTTTGATGATTGTTTTCAACTTGTTAATGCATATCCGATATAACAACGGAATATTCTTAGGGATGTCTCTTGATTACTCAAGAGACATCCCTAAAGACGTAGTATCCACTATTCGCTTAAAAGCCACTGAACTACTAACCTATTTACTTGTACAAGCTTTACATTTCAACTTCTAACAAAACCACTATCCGATATTTATTTAGCCAATCACTGCTCAGGCGCAATGTTGGCCCAAATAAAAATTGGACGTGCTTATAGCCCTTCGAGGTGTTATTGCGTCACGTAATAACAAATACCGCTCTCAAAAACTGTACTACTCGTAAACAATCGCTGAGTAGCGTAAGTAGGTATGTGCGCGTGCGCTCCGAATTTACCCATTTTTATGGACTTTAAAGTGGAGCTGGTGCCGCTAGTAGCGTATCGATGTCTTATCGATATATTGGCAATATGGAGGTAAACGTATTGTAGGGAAGGGTTTATTTTACATTAATTGGTAATCAATTGTACTAACCAACATCTTAACTAATATCTGTCAAAACTTACATAAAAAAAAAATAAAAGTACAGCTTTTTTTATGTTATTTGATCCCTTTTGCGAGTGTGAGACCTTATTTTTAGAGTAAACAAAACTGATGTAACAGGAGTGCTATGCAAAGCTATGCAAATAAAAACTTTAGTTAATTCTACTACAATTAAAAAATTAAGGATATTTTTATTTAGAATGAGCTTTATCCTTTGTTGTCGTTCTAATGTGTCACAGTAGGTACCATACACTTTTAATAAAAATTAAGATGAACTAACTTCTACGGGACAAATTGTCATGCTCGATTATTCGAACAGCCATAGTTATCGATCGTTAAATATATCGACATCTCGGCAGCCCGGTGGAAACGGGGCCGGTGACGAAATGCCATGAGAGTTTCATACACCTCGGCCGTATTGTGTTTAGATCTTTTTGTATACTTGCTCCAATTCCTTGAGAAGCTGTCAATAATGGATGCTACATTCTGTGTTACAATGCGTTGTTGTATCATCGATTTTGAACAGATGATTTTGACTATCTCAACGGTAAATGATTAGTTATGTGTAATATTCGAAATATCGTTTTACAAGCGTCTATTTACTTGCAATCCAGTTGAACTAAAATTGGTACAAGTAAGTTAGATCAGAATGTGATGTTAAGGCACCATCGAGATAGTCTGATAAGGAGCAATCTGATTTTTTTTTCTGTTATTAATGTGCAGTTTCAGTTACCAATTATATTTGTTTTATTTGTCAATACCTCTGAACTGTAACGAGTCTTAAAAATTAGGTTTAAAGAATTTATTCTCATAAGAACTTATAAAATTACAGTTCACTTAAAATGAGACTTAAATAACTAATAATTACAGTTAGAATTTAAATGGCGCAGCGCAGCTATTTTATGTACTTAATTAAACTATTCACCTTGTATTCACAAAATATTACCACCATTGTAAACGTAATCAAATCACGAGCATCGTACTAATTCACCAACTGATGTAATCGAGCACAAAACAACCAAACATGCATAACAATTAAAATTATGAATCCTTATTACACATATCTTTTATTGGGTAAAATGGAATTTTCTCCCTTCTTGTAATCTACATCTACACTACTATTATAAAGAGGAAAGATTTGTATGTATGTAACGAATAAACTCAAAAACTGGACTGGACCAATTTCAAAAGTTCTTTAACCACAAGAATGCTACATTATCCCTGATTAACATAAGATATAGAATATGTCGAAAAAGTTAGGGATTCGTGAGAAAACTTCGATTATATAACTCAAGGTGTGAAAAAGATACCAAAAAAAATCCTTATACCGCGTACGCTGCTGAAACTATTGAGAATAGAGTAAAGTGATGTGCTACAGTTTTATAGAGGACATCAATATCTACAAAAATACTATATGTCTTACGTCACAAGAACTACTTTTTCATGTTAAAATATGCAATAGTAACGCCGGTACAAGCTACATTATTCGTACCTTGGTATTAATCCTTATCCAAATAAATCATTTCGTTTTCAAGACTGTTCAAATATCTGTAGATTAATTGAATTAATGAAATCGGACATTCCATTCCAAAGATATTACGGATTTTATCATTTCATCAAGATTTCATTCCCTTGGTTGCGACACATCCCAAATTGTTTAAAAAATACTTAAATATCCACCCGAGCGAACTCGGGGCGGGCCGCTAGTCATAGAATAAAATGCTAATCTTTATGTTATCCTAAAAGATTACTGCTTCTGTTTATTATACTAATCAAAAACCAGTTCTATAACTTTAAAAAAGTTGCTGATTAAAATACACTTAAAATATTGGTCACAACCACCAGATTTGTTGTTAAAGTATAACGGATGTTACGGTGACTGACCATATTCACGCTATCCGGATATCTAGTTAAAATGACCCGCATATTTCGTCTATTAATTTGCCATCGAACTTGGCCTCAATTTACCGAGCGCCGTTATCAAGCCAGTTTCGGCACGCACATCATGCCATTTTCCACTTCTTTTGAATAATGTTACAATATACATACATAACATCACGCCCATAATCCCCGAAGGGGTAGGCAGAGTCAAAGGAGCGGGAGGCCCCTTTAACCACATTTAACCAAAAACAAAACTGGACTGTGTTAGATGGAAAATTGTAAAAAGTAGTGACAAGTGGCTAGTTCGTCGCCTTCATTATCACATACCTACAACCCCATATACGTACCATTAAGTAGTCACCTTTTACGAATTTTTTTTTAAGATTTTTTTTAAGAAACACAATTGGCACATTTTTAATTCCCATACCAACATGTTACAATATGTTTACATGAGTTACTTTATCAGTGAAAGTAACTCCTATGATAGAATCAATAGAAAAAAAAAAACATCTATGAAAACAATTTTTTTTGTAAGTTCAATAAAACCCTGAAAACGATGTAAAACTATTATCTGTCTTCCTCCCATAAACCGTTAGCTAGATGTTTATCTATGACTTCTACAGTTTTACATATTACTTATAGTTTTTATTTAACAAATAAAATAAACGTACAAATATGCAAATTTAGTTTCTTTTAAACTATGCGAATTGGCAATGGCTATTTTTGATTCCGAGGTGACGACCAATCTCCGAATAGATAATATGTAGATATACTAGTATAATATGTTAAAAAAATCTGTTAGTTATTTTGTAAACAAGCCAGCACATCTTAATATCCAAAATTACTTGCACTAAGCTGGACACAGACAATGGAATTCCCGAAACTACTATTGCGCCTTCTTAAATTTTACTTACAATTGCAATATAAGTACATACAATCGCACCCACAATCTTCGCAGAGGTAGTTAGAGACCAAAGGGCAAAAAGCTCAGCGTTAGTGATATTTTTGGCCAAAAATTGAGTTGAGCTAGATGGAAGTACTCGTGGCCTAGTCATTACAAACAACACTAAATGCACCATTATCGCCTTTTACGACATGCTTGCCTAGGAAAGTTTTAAGGTACATTATTATTGAGTCCCAGACTAACATAGGACATTTATATAAATAGATACATAATAAAAGTAATAACGGTCTTGCACTTGACGTATCGGCGAATCGAATGAAAGTGGAAATCGTGTCAGTTCACATACTCTCTCGCGCTGGGAACCGCCCGTCCGACGCCCGCGCACCGTGTTTTGCGTCTGCACCATTTGCTGGGCCAGGTTTTTAATCTTGCCCATAGAAAAAAAAGCCATTGCAAATATAATACAAAAGACCTATCCTGGAAAGAATCCTTAAGAGACAACCCATAATCTTATGTTATTTATATTACTTCTAGTCTATTTAAACTTTCGACGAATAATCACTAATCTAGCTTTTTAAAATGTTAGATCCCATAAATAGAAGGAAGGCAAAATATCTTTCAAGTAAACAAAAATACCTAAATCTGATAAAATTTATTAAATAGCACATTTTAAAATCTAGTGTTAATGAAAGAAAACCTCGGTTTTACTGATATAATCTTCTTACTCTTCTTTTACTATTTTGCTTTTTAGCCCAAGTTGAGCTGAATTACATTTTATTCGTAATATTATTTTGTTTTTCAAATAAAAATACAAAATACAGTATTTTATAGCTAAAATAAAAAGTTTTACGTATTTTATATTTCAAATACATTATTAAAAGCTATTTTTTTAATAGTTTTTTAAATACTTGCGAGATAGTATTTTGTAGTTTTTATTTAAACCACATGGTTTAATTGAAATAAAAACTAAATCACATGGTTTAATTGAAATAAAAACTACAAAATCATCGTGTTGTCACCAGGGCTGGGCAAAATACATATTTTGCCCAGCCCTGGAGATAACACGATGAAATATTGCAGATATAGCTTTGAGTATCATTTACACATGAAATATCGTCTGCTAATCATCATGACTCTTATTCTAATCTGTAAACATCTTACACATCATGAGAGTTAAGTGTGGTCCAAATAACATAGCGAATATTGCCATTACTTGACCCCCGTTAGGTATTAAAGTGTCTTGCAGATCTTGATTGTAGTTATGAATATACTATTTTTACAAAAGATCTTAGTTACCTATTTCTTTGTACGATGTCCAGTCTGATATATGTATATGAATTAACTTACTTTTTAGATTTTGTAGTAAAGGTAAATGTAAGCATGGCACTGGTATTGCAAACACAAGCACGGACCTTTATTTTTTACAAAAAGCAAAATAAAAATGTACAAGTATGACTCTCATTCAAACATTTATGATTTTAGTAAAAAAAATTGAACACAATATTAAAATTGACAATCCAATAATTGCAACACAATTCGTCTTTCAAAACCAATTCGCTGCCCTGCGGAGACTGACTGCACTTTCGGGAGTTGTTGCTTTTTATGGTGCGAAGCTCACCAACTCTCGCCAGCGGGCGATGGGATCATCACATCCCTGCCCCTTTAATATGTATATATTGAAGACTCCTTTTGAATATCACGACGACAATCTCCAGGGGCAGGCAGAGTCAAAAGGGCAACAGGCCCGTCCAAGCACATTCAATATAATTTATTATTATTTGATTTCTTCGAGAACAGGATGTTGCATTAAGAAAAGGTCACGAAATCGTTCATGAAATTATGTTGCAATTGATGCACCCGTCAAATTGGTCTCTAAATTGCACCACAATAGCCCAGAGGACCAAGATCCGTCTCATCGTCAATCAGGAGGTGTCAGCTCATGCGCAATTACTGATCGGCGCAAGCGCAGCCACGTCACATTGATCCAGTTAGAGGGTGCAGGGTTATCAACTTAATTTACCTTTCATTTTTATCTTTTGTATGGTCACGAGCGGTGTACTTCAATGTAAGGACATATATCTAATTTTTTTTTTATTTATACCAATTGCTTGACGGTGCGGGAACAATGGCTGTGTAACTAAGATTTAACTTGTCTTGATCTCCTATCTTAGGGTCAAATCAGCATACTAAATCCTGATCATCATCTAAGCACATCTTGACGAAAATCTAAAGATATTTTCTCAGCAAGAGATCCAAAGAGTTTTCTCTTCTTTCGTACTTTGAATATGCCTTCATTCTAACTACAGTTACTTATATACTACACTCACTGAAAACCCTACGGAGTACACCCTTGACACATAAAATCAAAGCTAAGACGCACCTGGGAAAATAAGGCCTATCATCCCATTATTTAATTCAGCCGGTCCCACTGCACAGTAGGCCAATGCCAAACCAATATGCAGGCCTGTTAGATGCAGATAAGTGCATGTGCTATTTCGAGCCTGGTATCTCGGTTAAGTGGCCGATTTGGGTCATCCTGTTAACGATAAAGGTACTGCTACTAATACAGGCGTCAACCGACATTAAGTCTGTTAGATATCCACTTCTAAGATCATAAATAGAGATAGAGGATGGTATTCTGGATAGAGGATGATTGACTGGCTCAATGGCGCATTTGGTAGTGACCCTATGCGCTAAGAGTTGTGGGTTCGATCCCCACCCAGGACAAACATTCGTGTGATGAATACTTGTGTTTGTTCTGTGTCTGGGTGTTAATATTTAATATTTAAGTATATATTTGTAATACCACTGTTGATTTTGATATCCGTAACACAAGTGCTTATGCTACTTAGCTCGGAGTCAGATCAATGAATGTGATGTTGTGGGATATTTATTTATTATTTATTTATTTATATTCATGATGGACTAAAAAAGCACTGATAAATGCAGATGACTTGGTACCAGGATAAGAAAAAAGATGAAAAGCATCTATAAATCGTCAGCACACAATAAAATATTTCTACCACCAAATTAAAATGGATCATTCTGCTAAAACAATAAGATTTATTTAAGTGGCAACATTAATATCCTTACATTGAAAAGCTCACATTGTGCATTAGACGTTAAACCGCATGAGTCAACCATAAACGTTGCGGTTTAGACCTGAATATAACCGGCCGAAATTAAATCATCAACAGTAATTAGCGACCCGGTAGATGACGTCATGATTCGCCAAATATAGTTGGGTTGCGAATTGAAATGTTCAGTGTATTTTTCATAATTGGTTTTTCTGGTAAAATTTTCCTAGTTAACATAGCTGCTCGTGCTCTTTATGTGATTCTATTTTTGACTATGCCTACCCTTTCGGGGATTATGGGCGTGATGTTGTGTATGTATGTATGTATGATATCAAAACATGTTTAACTTATTGCACATCATCATCAATTCTTAGCTTAAATCTGTTTTATAAGGTTAAAAATCAAAGAAGAAATTAATAGACAAAAATAATTTTGGAAAAAAAAATATTTTGAGACTGTCGCAAAAAATAACTAACTTGATTTGCATTTAAAATGGAATGAAAGCTTCGGTTTTTACGTCGGCGTTTATGAAAAAACCAATCGGAATTCTTTCCTTAATCAACTCAGCTCTCTCAGTACCAGCTCGTCACTTATTGTTAGTCTCATTAGGAGCCCTTCTTGCTGTAGCTCGGGCTTACTTTAGCGGTCTAGGGTAACATCTCAAGGGTATTTCAATCTAAACTTGGTCTGCACTCCGCCTGGCTTCAGGCTTTACATATAAATTTCGATGTTGGTTAAGGCAATCGTTTTATCGGTTGTCGTGAGTCGTACTATCAAACTACAATGTACAACTTTATAATTGAAATAAAAAAAGAGATATAAACATACATATACAGTTTTTATGTCAACTATATATATACATATATACAGATGACATATATTTGTAAGGGCTGCAATACGCACATATAAACGTATATGATGTAAAGGTAAGCAGAGCGAAAGAAGTTCGTTTATCGTATCATTGATTATATCAAGCACATCGTATATGGAACGATAAGCTCCATGATCCTTGTTCAGCCAAAAATAAGATTGAGTTTGGTTAGATCCTCTCTTCAATTGCAGTGCCCTCACAGGGTTTATAATGTACTATAATATTATCCCCCAACACCTGTAAAAGTGAAAAATGAAAATTGCTAACCATTTTTCAGAACTTTTCATTTTTCACAATTTTCCATCAAGACCTAATTTATTGCTTCCATAATGTGTTTACAAGGTGTTGGGGGATAATACTATAGTACATTATAAACCCTGTGAGGGCACTGCAATTAAAGAGAAGATCCAACCAAACTCAATCTTAGTTTTGGCTACATTATCACAAGCCCAATACACCATTAGTCGCCTTTCACAACATCCTGTGGCATATCATGTGACGCTGTTGGTACATTATTTTTAGACGTATTTTATGAATTACTTAGTTATTAAAAACATCAATACAAAACGTCACCAATCTAGTAAATATTAGCTTTCTGCACTTCTTATAAACTTTAACTATGCCAAATCCTATTCTCCTCCGTCCGCGTAATTCTCATAAGAAGGGGTAAACAATTTTGATTCACTTATTAATATTTTGATTTAATCAATTGGTTCCGGGTTGGTTATTTGTAGAATTACGTTTACTCTTGCCCAGGCCTAGTCTTTGCGTGCTACGGTTAAGTGGTTGTATCCCTGATCTACCCTAATATCTTTTCAATACAAAAATACCACTAGTAAAATCCACATCATAACAATTAAGAGCCAATTAAACATATTATCACTATTACATTGTCTGAGTATACATATAATAGTGATGTAAACAAAAACAATAAAAGTAAAAACAAGTCTACCCAGAACAGAGGTGCACCCAACCGATTATATAACGATAATTAACGATAACGTATTCACATAATGAAATGCATTTAATTACGATACACACAGTGCGCAATTAGTCCAAGATCTTTGTCGGCCATTTTAAAATACTTTAAAAGTGGTTCTTGGTAATTCCGATTTGGTTTTATGCTGTTTACTTAATTAATTAAATTGAATTACTTTTGCGAATTGTCGAAGGCATATTTATATACAAAATTACTTACTTGCTACGTCACAACTTTTTGAAACAACAACACTGACTAGTATCAAATAATCGCAGTATTTTGTCCCGTTTCCAGTTGGAATTGGCTTAAAAGAGGATACTAGAACAAATAGTTTAATTTAGTTCGTTTATACGTAATCGAGAAATCAGTCACCAAATATCTTTAGTTTAAACTACTATCGTAATTTGTATCTAGGGAATGATGTGCAAATCAATATTTATTGTAAGTTTACCAGTTAACTATTTATATGGTTTTAACTGGTGTCAATTTGTAGAATGGAGTTTTATCCACTTAAAATAAATAATTGAATCGAAGGTAGCCGTTTCTGTAAATATACAAAAGTGCAATGTTAAATACTGGTAATAGTCGCATTTTTATTCGTTACAAAACTTTTTATTATATTCGTTATGTACCTATTACTACTACACCAAGAATGCGCCGACCAAATATTCAAATAGCACTCATTTGTAACTTTATACATTATTATGATTATTATCATTATTATGTTATAATGATTATGACTTCACCTTATTTATATCAAATCATTAAAATAATATAATAAGCTGTATTGTGTTGCAGTCGACTAGCTTTATCAGCCTTTCAATTAACTGCCTAGCCTGTTTTTAGAAAGGCGTCTTCTAGATTTCACTTCCGTTAATAGTTGAGTTCCGCCTGGACCATGATCCTGGATTTATCACGTCTGATACAATGAAACGATTATCATGACATTTTCGTAACCCTTATGCAGGGATAATATATCTTCTTCTTCTTTCTTCTTTAGCATTTTTCAACTATGTTGTTGGTGTAGGCCTCCTTAATTATTTTCCATTCTTCTCTGTGTTGCGCTCTTTGTATCCAGTTCGAGCCAGCGACCTTCTTTACGTCATCTTTCCAACGCATTTGTGGTCGTCCTTGAGGGTCCTTTTCCCCACGGCTTCCATTCTCGTTACGGGCCACGTGTCCAGCCCACGTCCATTTGAGGTGCGCTAATATGTTTCGTGACATCTGCGACTTTGCTTTGTTCTCGAAGCCATTTATTTATTTTGCGGTTAAAAAAAGGTTTTAGAGTATGCAAGTTTACTTGCGATGTTTTACCTTAATGACGAGCGAATGTTATAATCCAAACTCAAATTTTAATTGAAAACAGAGCGAATTTTATTCAGCCCCCTTCGCATATGTACCATTTAACTACCAACGCTCTCAAACATTTTTTGATAACTGCATTAGGTACTTAGCCAAAATATTTTCATGCGCATAACAGGACTATCCAAACACTGAAATGTATATATAACCAGATTACTGCTGAATTACCGCTTTCCGCCGATATCAGCGCTCGACAATGCGTCGGTGGCCACCGCGACTATTACTGGGTCAGGATCAGGATTGGGTCACAAATTTACTAATTTCGCTAATAATATTAATATTAAAAAAACTTCATTTATATTATCCCACAGTTAGATTACAAACATTAATAATAAATTACATAAATATCTACCGTGATCCTGTGTGTGAGAGACTGGAGCCTAAGATAGCTTTTCTGAAAAACCCGTATTACAGGTATATCAAGCGAATAAACCATCTCATGTAATTTAAATGTTAATACATAATGATATTCGGCACAAAAAAATTAATAAGAAATAAAATGTAAATTCCATTTGATAAGAGATTACATTTGTTTGCAATTGAGCGTGGTATATGTGTGTGTATGAGTAATAATGGGAATTTTGCACCAATGTTACACCAAGTTAAGGTAAACTAGGCACTTAGGAACAAAATTTCAAGCTTAAATTTAGTATGTGATTCTATAAAACCATCGAAGTCTTATATACCTACCCGCGGTTTTATAATAAATAAATATCAGACTACAATACATACATTGATCTGACTCCGAAGTAAGTAGCTTAAGCACTTGTGTTACAGATATCAGAATCAACAGTGGTATTACAAATATATACTTAAATATTCAATATTAACACCCAGACACAGTACAAACACAAGTAATCATCATACGAATGTTTGTCCTGAGTGGGGATCCAATCCACAACTCTTTGGCGCATAGGGCAGGGTCACAATCGAATGAGCCCATCGACCCTACATTATTGATACTTAATACATAATGTCACGCCTTTTTCCCATGGAGCTAGGCAGATTGATATTTCACTGACATGGTTTAATAATTCAGATATAACTCAACGCGCCAAGGTACGCAATGCTACGGTTAATTCAGCCTCAGACGCTGCAAATTCAATCTCAACTCACTCACACCATCATCAGGGTAATCGAAAACTGATGAATAGAGGAAACATACCTGTAAGAGACAAATCGATTTTACTTGAACCGATCTATTCTAATAGAGAAAAATTTTAGGTAAATTCGATATTCTTACTAAACGAAATTTAAACATTATTTATGTAATAACGTTTTAATGGTAAAATAAGGCTTTACTTTGTTTTGCTTTTAAATGAAGCCCGAACAGCCGAGAGTAAATATTTTATTGCCTTCGGGGAACGAATCGGTGAAGGTCTATATATACTCTTTCATGATATTTCATGAAATTATTTTCACTAGTGGTCCAGTGGTCAAAATACAACTATTTTTTTTTATTTACTTCTGCACTCCTTCTCTTTATAAACTACTAGCAGCGTCCAGCGGTTTCACCCGCGTAGTTCCCGTTCCCTTAGGAATACGGAAATAAAATAAAGCCTATGTTACTCACAGATAAAGTAGCTTTCCATTGGTGAAAAAAAAATTCAAATCGGTCGAGTAGTTCCGGAGCCTATTCAATACAAACAAACAATCAAATCTTTCCCCGTTATAATATTAGTATAGGTAGATAATTATGCTGAATTTCGTACTCCTCCATTCACGCAATTTTCGCAAAAAGGGGTACAAAGTTTTTGTTTCACGTATCAATACATATATAGATTATTGTAGTTATAAAAGTTAGTCACTTTTTTGACCTCTTTGCAAATAATGCTTAAAATACGATAATTTTCGTAGATAATTACTCTCTTCAACCGCGTCTCCAATAAGCCTTCGTCGCAAAAGCGAAACCATTAAACCATGTAAAAACTAAACTTTCATCCCATAAAGCGCTGCGGCTAATTACTCGTGTTCTTACTCGCGCTTTCTCGCGAGTCAGCAGTTTCGCGATTGTCATCAACAATTGGCAATTTAAGCGGTTCCCACGCAGCTCACTATGCTATTGTACGGTCTTCAAAAATAACGCGTCTCGTATTCCGACATTGAGGCTGATTTATAATAAAACACATTTCAATCAATTCATTGCTAACTAAGTATCTGGGAAGACGGTCCTAACTGACTTCTAATTTTCTTATTTAGTATATGTCGCTGACTTGCCGGATTACTTGGCTTTTTAATAATCATTTATGTTCTATCGTTTTTACTAAGTATATCTGCCGTTTCGAAATCGAAGTGTTGAGTATATTGCCTTTCAACTCAATGAGTGCATCTTCAAGGAGGTGCAATAAGGTAAATGTTACTTGGTACATTGCACCTAGTAGCATATACCGACTTACCTCACTTTTTGCCGACGCTTTATAGCCACTTTATCCTGACTTGGTGCTAGGTTTTTTATCTTTAATCGGTACTGATGTTAGGGAGCGGTGGTAGCTCAATGGTAAAGACACGCACCTCTTAACCGAGGAGTGCGGGTTCAAACCGGAGCACGTACCTCTAGATTTTTTAAATCTGTGTACGTATTTATATCACTAGCTCGACAGTGAGGGAAAACATCGTGATGAAACCTGCAAATTCAAACAACTTTGAATTTGTAACCATGATCCAAAAATTGTCTGTTTCCCCTATCTTAGGGTAACGAAGGTCAGATCGGCAGTTGCTTTAATGTAATTACCAGACTCGCTAAATCCTGGATCATGGTCTAAGTGGACCCCGTCTTAGCATGGGACATAACGCTAGGAAGATGATGATATTAGAACTTATCGTCGAATCTCTTCTTTGGTCGCACGCTTCCTCTTCGCTTCTAACATTCACATCTTACTCATAGCTCTTACCTGCTTTCCTGTCAAATCTACAACCTCCAGTCAACACTAACTTTATAAAAAGTAAATCAAAAATTCCGCTTCCGTTGCTGCCCATACCCCGTCACTTACTCAAACCGTCACGCAGCCCCGCGCAATGGTCACTTAATACTAGGCAAATAAACAATTACTGCTATGCCTGCTAATTCCTCTCGATTCCGGACACTTGCGCTAGCGGGGCGTAGCTAAGCCGAAGATTAATTGAGTAAGCTTCGGTCTATTAATCACGTAAACCATTCGACAATAATGTTGACACGCCAACAAAGAGATAATTGCTTATTACATAACTCGTGCGTACTTTTGACAAATGGATAATAGTTAACGCCGTTTTGATTAATTAGTAACAAGATCTTCATTAGAAAAGTTCAATATATTTTTACACAACTTAATCATCAGACACTGCACATTTCATTATTACTCTCAAAATCATGTGTAAGTACGATAACTTTCCTAATAGTGGCAACCCTGGTATAATACTAATGTATGGATCCACTTAGGGCCTAAGTGAATACCTGATATACGATGATATCATCAATCATAGAATTACAATCGATCGAGAACATTGTAATATAGACAAGTTAATTGATTTTTAACATAATTCTTCAATAAAAATGAATAATTAGCAATTGTCAAGCAATTGTAACATAAAATGGAGAACAAGTTTTAAAATCCAGTAATAGATAACTTACCGAAACGTTTTCATTAAGTTTTCGAAACAGAAACGGAACTGAATCGTCTGTATCTGTGTGTGTTTGTTGTGTAATTGGCTCTGTTTTTATATCTAGTCTCGAATTCAGACCCAAAAATTGGATTTACCATACAATGATACGGGCTATTTTTATTCCGAGAGATACTCAAAAAAGTAATTCCTAAGAGATGAGACATCAAAGTTTGCTGCAACGGTGTATACCCACTTCTAAACATTTTGCTTTAACTCTTCCATTCTACCATAGGGTCTTTAAGGTGTCTTCTTATTCAAGATCGCATTAGTTAAATAAGCTACATTAAATAGCAAGATGGCAATAATATAGCTCCAATTTGATGCTTATAGTTTGTCCCATTTAACAATCAACGGCAAGTCGACGAAATAATAAATTTTAACAAAAATAAAAACCGACTTCAAAAAACCCCGCAAAAAATGTTTATAAAAAAACACAAGTCAAAACTGCCTTAATAGCTATTTAAATGTCTAAACACTAAAAAGTATAAAATAAATTCTTTCGACTGCTTCGATGAAAGTATTAATCTTTAACACGTATTTAAATATTTACAATAATCAGTTAGTTTTGGAGTCGTAATTTCTAAAAAGTCTTTAATCTAATCTAAAAATAACTAAATTAGGGTTAAAAATTGTAAAAAAAACTGTGACAAGTGGCCAAGTCGTAGACTGCAAATTATTGAATATAATGTTAAATATATTTATTTCTTTTGCAGACGAAGGTGTAACGAAGACGTTCACGTGTGCGCGGCCGCTTATTGGCCAGCACGTGTTCCTACAACTGGTTGGCGTTGAAGGATCCCTGTCACTCTGTGAAGTCGAAGTCTTCACGACAGAAGGTATTGAACTGAATATTTTACATAATACTATATCCTCACCGATTTTGGTCACGACTGGACATTGAACTATTATTACTAGCGTTTGGAACCGACGCAGCGAACAAGTTTTTTGCGCCGTGCGTTGTTGCCGATCGGCAACAACTCGTTTAGCCACTCGCCTACGTTCACGCGTAAGCGCCATGAAATTCACGGCGTTTACGACGTTTTGGTCGCGAGAAAAATGTACTCTATGAGTGATCTAGCGCTGCGTGTTTTAATAGCTTAATTAGAAGACAATTGTTAGTTTTAGCGCTGCAATGCTGAAACACGCTCAGTCCATACTTCGTGATAATATTTTTGTTTGACATAGCTTCTCTATACGTAGTAATAATAGCTTAATGCGCTGGACAAGTGGTTGGGCAAACACAGGTGCACTCTCTGTTCTTTCACTCACATTGTCCGGTGAGAAGGCAACCCGAGAGAGGTCAGGCGCAGGACCAACGGCTTAACCTGCTTTCTAGGGCACGGGAGTGATAAACTGCGAACTCCATGACTACGGGGCTACAATAAATAAAATATTTGAATTATCCAGCTGCAATTATGTGGTTTGTCGAAGGTAAAACATAAAATATCTCTACGTTAAAGAGTTAGCACCAGGTGTAACTGCAAACCCGGTGTTAAATATAAATATAAAAAAATATCAGACTACATCACATACATTGATCTGACTCCGAGATTCAGGATTAATAAATACCTGCATACCTACTGGAATTTTAAAATCTAAGATATTGCAACTGACTTGGAAGCTAAAATTCTTATTGCATTACATTCTGCCTTATCGGTTTTATAATAGTATAGGTATACTAGCTTGTAGGTTCAGGAAAATACTGTCAAGTAACTAGCTATATATTTATTACCAACAAACTCTAGTGCCCTGTTAAATAAATCCAGAACTAAGAATCAAAAGACTACTATTTACAAAGAACAATTTATTTTACAGAATTCTCCAATGACCGTTGTACGCCCGCCGGGGCCCCAGCAGACATCGAACTGGCTGCCTTCTCGCGAAACTGCTACGAGTTCAATGTAGCCAAAGGGGGATCATTCGATGAGGCTCGCCACCAGTGCCAGTCGCACGGAGGAGACCTGATACATGGCTTCCAGGTAAATAATAGACGGTTTTATTCTGAAATCTCCACATTGAAAAATACCATCATGATACTAAATCGTGTCTTCGTGCAACCTCTGATAATAAAAGAGCCCCAAGAGACCAGTTAGAGTGAGTTAGTGAGTGGAGAGAATTTCCCCTAACCAGAGAGCTCAATTTCTTTTGTCGTTACTTAGTTAGTAAATAGTGTCTCATGTTGGTCGAGAACTAAAGAAGATTGTGCCAACTGTGTCTCTTGCCTAGCATGTCGTAAAAGACGACTAATGGTAAGTATATCGGGTTTTGGGTATGTGATTGTATAGGCGAAAAGCTAGCCACTTGTCACTACTTATTAGTGTACTTACAATTTTCCATCTAACCCAGCCCAATTTCGTTTTTGGATAAATGTGGTTAAAGGGGCCTGCTGGCTGCCCCATTGACTCTGCCTACCCCTTCGGGGATTATGTATGGGCGTGATTTTATGTATGTAGTTAGTAAATTACATTTAAATCCCCTACAGCCAGGGTTCTAAAGCTGTCATCAAATTTATGTCTAATTGAAGTTTGACCTAAACCCGTCATTTAAACTTGTTAAATATGTTAAGAAACTAAATAAATAAGGGACGCCACAAACATTTAACACAATGTCACGTTGAAGAAGACAACAACTTCTCCCACATGTATGATTTTTTTTATACATTAACTATGTAAAAAATCAACCAATTTCATTCGGTAGGGATTTACCGATGGGTCTTCTATTTCGGTTCCTCACACAGATGAAGCGCATGCTGTTGGAATTACGGAAGTTCTACACGTGTATACACGTGCCACTTACCTTTATTACAAGATCCGTAGTTACTTTCAGAACAAACTATGATTAGTTAATTAAGCCCCGTCTTGGTATCGGACCTTAGAGTTTACCTGTAATGTTTCTTGCTTAGTAGGTATGTCGTAAAAAGCGACTGATGGTGGCGGAATTGGGATTGTGTAGGCGGCGAGTAAGCCACTTTAGGGACAATTGGCTTCTAACTAACCCAACTCAAATTTATTATTGGCTAAAAGATTATTTAAGCTTGCTGAGTCTTGAGCTCCACCTGCCCCTCTAAGGATTTTGATTGTGATAGTGTCAGTCAACCGAACTGCATTTCGAATAAATGAAAGTCGTCTATCTCAAATAAATCGCTGGTCGCTACCTCTCGCTTCGTCACGACTATGAAAATTAACCTTTTCTCTCATTGTAATACAAGGTGGGAAAGCCATCTAAATACAATGCCTCGATCAGTAACAATGGCTAATTAGAATATAACCAGACGCCTTAATAGGAGGACGTGTTAATTATGTGTGTAGTGTACTGTGACATCGCATAGGGCTTACCGCTTTCTGATGTAGCTTTTGCATATTTATCGACGGTATATGACGAAGTCCCATGTTGGTCTGGGACTTAAAACGAATGTGCCAACTTTGTTTCTTGCCTAGAATGTCGTAAAATGCGACTAATGGTATATAGGATTTTGTGTATGTGATTGTGTAGGCGACGAACTAGCCACTTGTTGCTACTTTTTCACAATTTTCCATCTAAATCAGCCCAGTTTAATTTTGGCTGAATGTAAGGTAGGCACAGTTAAAGGCGCCTGCTGTCAATACACAATGGTACATACAAACTTATACAATGATACGGGGGCATTACATGTGGTAATTACCACAAAAAAGTCCGTTAGCTTATTAGCTTCCAATGTTGGGGAACAGGATTACCAATCATTTAAAATCGACAATCATTCTGTGCTTTGATAAAAGGTTAGTAGCAGTACCTCCATAGGTAGCAATGCTAAAAGGTCAGCCAGATTTGTTACAATCAGATAACATTCTGTACATTATGCTTCTAATAAAAGTAAAAGGATCTCATAATACTTAATTTGTTCTCAGGGAGCAACTTCGAGTTTTTTGATCCAAGAATTGGAGAGACGCAAGTCCAAGCTGAAAACGCTACTAGTATGGATTGGCGCACAGAAGGAGCCGGGACTCACGTCTAGAACATGGAAATGGGTTAATGGTAAGTGGAGTCATCATTCATACCCTAACTAGATAGAACTTGTTAGAATTCTGTCATATTCCTAATCGGGTACCCTTTACAATGAGCCTAGGTTTTGCTGATCTAGTTTTTTAAATGACATCCTTATAACTGTGCAAAGGCTATGATGGGAAAACCCATACAGGGTAACCAGTTCAAAAGCAGATCAAATTTAGGTATGTTTGATAAATTTTTTCAACTTAGCATATACTTTCCGAACCAATTTATAATTTTTAATTTGAAGAAATCATAATAAATCTTTTTAATTTAATTTTGAATGAAATAGTTTAAAAAATAGCTTTTGCATGCGGATTTACTCGCGCCAATTTGATTCTGAATAACAAAGTTACTTTTGTTGTCTTCAAGTCCCTATAAACCCTAAAAGATACACCCATTTTGATTTATAAACTTTATTCACCTCTTGAAGAGATTCAGATTTCTACATATGCAGCCCAATCAAATACTGTGTCTGACTATCAGGCGAGGTGGTCTCCAAGCCGACGTGGGGCAAAGACCAGCCGAACAACTACAACGGGGAGCAGAACTGCGTGATGCTGGACGGCGGCCGCTCTTGGCTCTGGAACGACGTGGGCTGCAACCTGGACTACCTGCACTGGATCTGCCAGTACCGTGAGTGTCACCTCCATAGGTACATATCGACTTTATTTGATTGCAATGCGAATGTGCCGAGCGAATAGCGTTGCGATTGTTTTGAATTGTCTGCGGTAGGTACATAGTTGCCAAAATGTGTCAACAAATGACGTTGATTGAATTTACATACATAACGCCATTTATTTATTCTACAACGCGCTAACGGAGTTATTCTCGCCACTTAATACAATAACTGCCCTGAACTGAAGATAATGTTAATGTAAAACATTATCTTCAGTATATTCAATAATGAATAAAGGATAATTAATATAGCCTATAACTAATAAAATTGAGTTATAAAATTATATTTATTACGTAGATCTTATTGAAGCGGCGCATTAAGTTGTTTGAGCGTGTAATTGAAGTCGTAAACGGTTTTACTTGGTTATTCTGCTATAACACTATTATATATACGTTGATATAATATTTAGCTTGTCCAACTGGTTATATAGACCAAGAGTCGAGAGCGCATTCTACCAACCAATCGACTTGCTTACTAAGAAAATATAAATTAGGAAATCATTTAACTAAAGAGAGTTTAATTTGTATAAACAATCTATTGGATAATTAAACATCTTTGTATATATATAATTATTATAAATATTTATGGTGTATCTAAAATTAATTAAAATGATAATTAACATAAGATAAAGTATTTAACATAACCACAAATTTCACGCAAAATAGATCAGGAGATGACACATGCTCCGACAAATAACCACCAATTACGATGAATTATCAAAATACCATATACATTATGTATAAATTGCAATAGTAGACTGTTACATAACCAAGAGAGACTGTTACATTAGAATATAAAACAGTACAAAACGGTGTACTTTTACATCACAGGCTGAATGACACAGCTAGTTCGGAGTTAGTTTTGAGGTCAACTTCTTACTAATCGTCGCGTTGTCTATTCTCGCAAAGGTCAGACTGAGTGAATGAATAATTGAGGAGGGATCGATTCAGCAAAACAGGAGGATATAAATGCTCTAACGGTACGGTAGGGCGCCTCAGTCTAATGGTTGCAACAATACAATTCCATAATGCAGTACGTCATGCGTAAGCCATCCTCTCAACCTAGCCTCACAGTAACTAAGTCTCGAGAATGGTACTGCAAATTCAATAGATGGCTCCTATATCGACCTTGCCTTGACTTGTCTGTTCAGGTCTAATGAAGTACATGGTGTACTTAATAGAGCCTTCGAACGACATTAGTCTCGGAGACAAACTGAATTATCAAGTGTGAGGTTGGGACTTCTTTGTGATTTGGTGCTTATTATTCGTATTCCTGACTATAAAGCAATTTATTATCTACTGTTAAGGAACTTAATACATTTGTCATGCCAATTTTTGTAGCGTACGAGTATCTCATTGGAATGAAACTCATTTAGACGATAAATTGTTCTTATCTCACTAGCCCTTATGTTAACATGCTAATATTATACATATATCTAAGTTTTGGGTAATTTTCTAAAACAATTGTTTACCAAATAATTATTTCAATTAAGCATCATTATCTAAAGTCATAAACCCAGCAGTATATCATACGAATGTTTGTCCTAAGTGGTGATGGAACCCAACTATGGGCTCATGGGAGAGAATCATGTTAATAACACGTACATACATACATACTTACATCACGCCCATAATCCCCGAAGGGGTAGGCAGAGTCAAAGAGGCAGCAGGCCCCCTTTACCACATTCAGTCAAAAACAAAAGTGAGCTGGGTTAGTTTGAAAATTGTGAAAAAGCAGTGACAAGTGGCTAGCTTGTCACCTACACAATCACATACCCAAAACCCCATATACCATTAGCCGCCTTTTACGACATGCTAGGCAAGAAACACAGTTTGCACATTATTTTTAAGTCCCATACCAACATGGGACAATAACACATTATAGTCAAAAGATCCCCACGAATAAAGAATGCGGCATTTTTAATCACTACAACATCCTTTTTTAAGCCGGTTAAAAACGCTTCTCGATTACCGTACGCATCCTAGCGAGTTGCATGAGCCCAGCAACTCTGTAATGCTATACCGGTTAAGTTACGTGGAGCAATTGACTGATGCACAGATCCACCACACATCCGCTCGACAACCGCTCCACATCCGCCCTCGGCTGCCCCATATCACCAGTCCCGCGCCCGACGGGCTGGTCAACAAACTTCATGCGCCGGATGTGAACTTCGCTCCAGAAATTATCGGCGACTGAGACTTAAAGTAGTGAATGCGACAAAGATTTATTACATGTCCTATACTCGTTATTTAAATTGTTATAAAGTAATTACAATGTGCTTTCGGAATTTCAGATGTGCATAGGTCGAATTAGAAATGTTATGGGACCCTTTCCATACACTGAGATCTCATCAATAAAAGAAGTGTTTTAGATGGTAAGATGTGGTGTGTGTATGTTTAGATGTTCTACGGCTAACTCCTCCGTTCAATGGGGCAAGGGGGGCGGTCCATCCCGAACGGCATTTTTAGGGGGGGGCAAATTTGAAATAACTGTTCAACTTTTAAAGATTTATTTAGGAAAACGGTCCTGGGTAACAATGCTGTGGACAGCGGAAAACCGAATATGAACCCCATTCCCGGAAAAATTTAAATGAGACCTGCTCCGAGCAACAGCAACCCACGCTACACCGCTGATTGTGACGTGACTATACACAGCCTTTTATATCTTTCTTTCATAATATCTAGTGTTGTAACCGATTGAAAAAAATCAGATGAATATCTAAGAAAAGTGGCCTTATCTTCATATATATTAAATATCTAAAAATGCAGCCGCGAAATTTTATTAGACTGATGAGGAAATATTTAGAACGCCAAAGAACAGTGTGTTAAAAGACGGTGATTAAGAACCAAAAAAACAGTAGAGCTTCTATGAAAAGGATCATGAATGTTGAAGAAGCAAGGAAGGTGTGTAAGGATCGTGCCATATGGCGTTCAGTTATCCCTGTCTACATCGCCAGGGAAAGTGCCTGAAATTTAATAGTAGTAGTAGCTAAAGAAAAGCTCTACTCGACACACCAGCTTGTTATCTCTCAGTCCGGCAGTATGCAGTAAAATAAATAATTTCTGACTTAAAGAATGTACACCCGTTCTGACCTAAAAATGTTAACAAACATGACAGGCGGGGACGAAACTGGCCCTTAAGTGCATTTCAATATACAATTCTGAGTCGGACAAGGTCTGATATAGACGATATTATATGGTATGCTAAAGGTCACAGGTGAATTCTGAGAATGAGGAAGATAACAGACTTACTTAGACTACTGAACTTCAGCACCATCTAAGACTTTAGGTGTATTTTAGTACTACAAATATTGGATGATGATGTTTTTTAATTCATCTTAAATAAACTGGACTTTGACTATAAAATTGCTTGGAATAAAGCCAGTATTTTTTTGCTTTAAATTCACTTCTCTATTACTGTAATAAGTCACTAATACTGTCTGTATTTATCACTACACATAAGAGACTACTTATATTACTATACAATAGAGTTGCATTGCTTAAACTTTACCAAACCGCAATAGAGTTTAATTCCAAGTCATTGTAGACATAAAACCTGAATTCAACTTTAGCCAATGAAAAAACCAAGCTTATGTGTACCACAATTTCATTCCAATACAACAGAATAATAGAAATATCATTTAAGATATTTACAGCAATTCGATTCCAATTTATTATGAAACTATTAATAAGGCAATTAGCAAATATCGTTAATTACAATTCAAAAAGCCGGTCGCCGCAAATGAACGTCCTTTAATAATTATTTCACGAAATGAAACGTCTATATCAAACCGCACGTTATGTACCAAATTACGTGCGTATTCACATGTGCGTTGTGTTTATTACAACTGATAATCATCATCAATCAATATATATAGAAATCAATGCCACTTTTAATTGTTATTCTATAACTCAAAAACGGGCTCACCTATCCAAACCAAATGTTAAGGCTTTGTTCGGACTATTTAGTAGATGGTGTATGTGAAGTTCGCACAAATTCAGCAGAGCGGTTTTTCATTTAGCACATTTTTTGTAACAAATGAATTCAATAAATGGCGGGTCACTTTGTTAATGGGGATTTGGCTGTCAAATTGAAACTTTTTTAATATTTCAGTTTATACGTAGTGAAGCACGTACCGGGCCGCTAGTAGATTAAAATACTAGCGACCCTCCACGGTAATGTAGATAGATAATATCGAGCCTGCAATCCCCGGAAGAATATAAAAATTCCAAGGAGCAATCAGCTGAACATTTTGGAAAGTAGTGACCAATCTTTCTCTTGGTGAAAACCATCAACATCAACATCCCTAAAAAACAAATTGATGGAATTGACGAATTTGTTTTATAACAATAATTATCTGAACAGTAAGTTCATAATTATAGCAGCCTTCTGCCGATGATCCTATGGTAGATTTTATGTGATGTCGTTGGATATTTATTTATTTATTATTATTTTAAAAAGATAGCATAACAAAGCAACATTGTTGCCTTGTTCCTGTTGCTCGTCGGAATTAGATTTTTTTATATCCGACAACATCACATACATTGATCTGATTCCTAGGTAATTAGCTTAAGCACTTGTGTTACGTATATCGGAAACAACAGTGATATTATAAATATATACCTACTTAAATATAAGATATTAACGCCCAGACACAGAACAAACAGAAGTATTCATCATACGAATATTTGTCCTGGGTGGGGATCGAACCCACAACTCTTGGCGCATGGGGCAGGGTCACTACCGGATTGCGCCATTGAGCTTGTCATGTCAGCTTTGGATCGGGTCCGTGATAATATTTCAATAGCGAATAACGTTTAATGAAATAAAATTAAGAGACAACTCTTGTTAAAATAGATTTGCGTTTTATAATAATTGTGATGTCACGTACACATGCCATGCATTTTATCTGAAATTATATTACCGTAGATATTATAAACTATTTATCAGACGATGAAAGATGCAGAATTAAGTGGCCATACCCCAGCCACTTCATTTTGATTACTGATGAACCACACTCAGTACAGTAGGCACAGATAATTGTATATTACCTGGGTGGAAGCACTTACTAGATAGGCTTACTTTACTTGACTTGCTATAAACGTGCATACGAACAGCACCACTTAATCTGTTACACGGGTTGTGCGACGTAGCAAGAGCAGCTACGAGCCACGTAGCACGTGCTACGAATTAGTCTGTTTTCAGCGGCTTTTGCCATCATTATTAGGCTTCTTTGGTTTACACGTGCTTCGTAGCACATTTTAAATAAGGATAAAGCTGGTAGGGTGAGGCAGGGTATTTGAAAAACAAGGCATTAGTAATTTAATAAGCTGATATTTTATTTTACCAAAAAAACTACCTTGGTGCGATCTAATCTGAATCAGTTGCTATTTAAATTACGCGTAGACGAATCCCCATTATACTTGATTTCATCGAAATGAAAGACTGAAAGTTAATTTAATTTTTTCTCTTACCAACCTAATTGTAGTTTTAAGAGACTGAGCAAGATTTATTTAAATCTGATACATTATGTACATCGGGTGAATACAATAATTAGTATGAAATTTCTTTTAACTTTTTTAGTGTTATGCTAACTGCTGATTTCCAATTAATTAATTGCATTAATCTGCAGATACAATTTTTTTATAATTTTTTTAAAATAAAAAAAATATAATAAATAAAAAATATATGGTAATTATTTGTTTTATACATTAATAAATATATTTTGAAAGTTTTCTACAGTTGAACATGTTTTCCTAGTAGTAGTCGCATTCACTCCACCTGACCCTATCAGTTTAATTACGACCAAACATTTCAGTGAATTAGTTGCAAAGGCGGAACTTAAAAGCTCGTCTATTAGCGGTGAACCGACACCGGACTGTCTACTAATTAATTACTGCTTCGCAGAGATGCAATGAAGCTGTAGCCCTTTGGCATTTAAGGGTAATAGTGAGTCTGATAGTAGCCCATAACAAATTAATTTTCGTCAGTAATGGTCACTGTTTGTTCCGAATGAAACTAAAACATTTTGTAAAAATATATCTCCTATTGAATCTATTAGGAAGTTTACAATATGTTTGGTCCCTCTTTGGTAATATACACAAGTGGTTGATCCGTCGATATAATAATAAATAAAAATAAATTCTTCAGACTGACACACCAATTCCCTAGTCCCAAACTAAGCTTACGCTTGTGCTATGGATACTAGGTAAACGAATAGACATACTTAAATACGTTTATAAACATCCATGACTCGAGTACAAATGCTCATGTTCATCACACGAAACTTTTCCCCTTAGCGGGATTCGAACCCGCGACCCTTTGGTTTCGTGGACAGGGTCTCTTACCACTCGACCAACGGGCCAGTCAATGAAGCATATAGAACGCAAGCTTGAGAAGATTTGCATGTATTTACCATGTTTTGTCCCATGTTGGTCTGGGACTAAAAAGAATATGCCAAATGTGGTTCTTTCCTAGCATGTCGTAGAAAGCGACTAATGGTATATCGGGTTTTGGGTATGTGATTGTGTAGGCAATAAGCTAGCCCCTTGTCACTACTTTTTCACAATTTTCCATCTGACCCAGTCCGTTTTTTTTACAAACCAGAAAAATATTTTATCACGGTTACAAATTCAAAGTTATTTGAATTTGAGAATTGTTAAGGTTTCATCACGATGTTTTTTCCTCACCGCCGAGCTAGTGGTATACATAAATTTGAGAAATCCATAGATACATGCTTGGGTTTAAACCCATACCCCTTGGTTATAAGGCGCGTGTTCTTACCATTGAGCTACCACCGCTCTGGGTGGCAGTGTGTGACGGTTAAATATTTATGAGAATACAGTTACCTTATTTAGTCTCATCCAGTATCATAAAGCCTTGCCTTAGACGACGAGTACAAGATGTAAGCTGTGCAAATGTGTACAGATCGTGTGGACCCGGCTGTTATTACCGTACCGTACCGTCCCGCTGTGTTGGTCCTGCACGCCGGACAATAATCTGATCAGTCATTCAGTGCACATAGACTGTGTTTATTAGTAAATAAGCACAGTCTTTGTGCACTGAATGACTGTAGAAGGAGTACCTTATACTATGGAAATTTGTTCCTTGAACGTTACAGATAATGTTTAGAAAGCGCTAGCGCTTCTCCATGGTCTGAGTACGTATAGGTATGTGCTCACATATTCATGTGTTTTTTTATGTGTGTTTGCTTAACAGACCTTGGGAGTGATAGGTTTAGAATACAGTTGTCTAGTTTATATCTGTCACTATCAGTAATCTTCCTGACTGAATGACTTCACATAGTACCTAATGAAATTAAACTTATAAAGTTTTAGGAAACACTACAATAGGTACCTCTATTATATTTAGAATTGCATTGACAAAAGATTTTCCTCCATAACTAACAAAATAATTAAACAGAATTAAGCCTTCCATTTGTTAATATAAAATAACATCAGAAACGGTCCCATTTTATCCGGTCTCGCTTTTGTAAAAAATAAGAAGAGAATAAACTATTGCGCACACGAGCTATGAAATATCAGAATATTTTCATAGCACAGACATAAGCGCCTGCACAAATTGATAGCACAACAAAGCGACATTGTTGCCTTGTTACCGTTGCTCGTCGGAATTAGCTTTGAATCGGGTCCGAGAAAATACTACAATGGCAAATAACGTTTCATGGAATAAAATTAAGAGACAACCCTTGTTAAAATATATTTGCGTTTTTTAATAATTCCAGTGATGTCACATACAAAGGCCACGTTTTCTCTCTGAAATTATATAACGAAGCGTTTAAAGACTTAGATTTAAGAGGTTAAAATACTCGTTTTCTGTGTTCAAAATATTTGTGACAGCTTGTAAAACGTTTATCTTGCATGTTAAATAAAATGCTTTGAGGCTACCCGACCCGTGAACACGTGGAAACTAACTTCGTGCCGGTTCATATTTTAAGTTATTTTTACATTTGAGTTGCCAAATTATACCTACACCGGACGGGTGGACAAACCAAGCAGAATGTAGCAGTCTAGCACGCAGTCTCCTATACAAGCGAGATGGTTCCTTACTCTTCGCATTTCGAGAATCAATATTGCAGTAAGAAGAAAACAGTGACGTTTCACGCTGGGAGACTGCTGGATAGTTATAACTGTGTCTTAATAATAACACACTAGCTTCTGTCCACGGCTTCGCTCGTATGGAACATCTATAAAACATAGCTTAGATTATTCTGCTGTATGAGTTATATCATTCTAAAGTTTTATTAAAAACTATAATTTTGCGTGAAAAAGTAACAAATATCCATACATACAAACTGTTGCGTTTATAATATTAGCAGGATAGGATACAAACGGAATATGGCCTAAGTGTGAATGTGGATTACCACATAAGCACAAAGACTGCATGATGCATAATAATAAATAATAATAAATATTACACTACATCACATACATTGATCTGACTCCGAGGTAAGTAGCTTAAGCACTTGTGTTACGGATATCAGAAACAACAGTGGTATTACAAATATATACTTAAATATTCAATATTAACATCCAGACACAGAACAAACACAAGTATTCATCATACGAATGTTGGTCCTGGGTGGGGATCGAACTCACAACTCTTGGCACATGGGGCAGGGTCACTACCGAATGAGCCATCGAGCCAGTCTAGGACAATTGCATTCGCAATTTGCATTCATGCATAATAGTTTAATATTTTATTCGTGTGTGTGTATGTAGCATGAATAGTCTTTTTGGTCTCTAATTAAAGGCAGGTTCAAATCCCGCTTGGAGCAAATGTTTCTATGATTAACATAAAATCTGTAAGGCACCTATACATTTAATAGCATGACATGTAACTATATTTTAATAATTAAGATACATATTAAGTTATAATGTGCAAAATGCGAATTTTTTGGCCACTCTTTTGTGCTTTAACTATTCAATCAATCGTCATAAATTGTATACAAGTTGTTGTGGGAACAGAAAAAGTAATAGAACACTTTCATAAAAACACTAGTTTACAGACATCTTAACATTTCCATTTTCTACGTAAATTCTTTCATGTTATACTAAGCCGAATGCAATTGTCCTAGAGTTTAAAATAGGTTGCAGCTGTAACAATTGTACAATTGCTGATGGCGAATTGCGTGTAACTGATTATGTTAAGGCTGGTTTCACGCTTATGCCGGGGCGAGTAGTCAGCGACACCAACTACAGCCAAGTGCCCCCCCCCCCCTCCCCTCCTCCCCATTTCAGGCAAGCAACAATGCTCGTATCCCCACTAGGGGCCTGGTATAGTTCTCTTACGCCCCAGGCCTAAAACTTAGTCCGCCACTGCATTACCTAGTACCTTTTAATAGTGAAAACTGCCCGCGCTGAACTCCTGCGCTGATACAATACAAACACGGTGTTACGAGACGCGCCTGTTACCCGCGCGGTCGGCGAGACTCAGTGACCAGCCTAAGGACAGCTCCGTGCGGAAACATCTACATAGCTAGCAACGGGCTTAGTTCGTTATTAGGTTTGATAGATTGGTGCAATATTGATCAAGCTAGCTCTCGGCTGATTGTCGTGTCTTGTTCAATAAGTAAATACAAGACGTAGGCTACATTGATCCGATCCGACTAAGGAGCTTAAGCGCTTATGTTAAGGATATATATCTAGAATCAATAGTGGTTCCACATATACATATCCTTAAACGTTACACACAAAGCAAACATTTATTCATCATACGAATAGTTAAATTGAAAAGGCGATAGAAAATGGTCACTACCGAAAGTGCCATTAATAAACATTCTCCAGTATTATTATTAGTCGTAGTTCAACAAAGTAAATGTCAAGCGCATTTACGTAATAATACAAAGGAATAACCTAAAATAAATTTTTGAATCTTTAACCTTTTGACCGTTGTAACCATTAGATAGGGGAACCACTTAAATTCGTTCATAGATTTTTTTTCCATAGTCGTTTGCATATTCAGTTTTTTTTTATTTTTCCTTGCGATATATTTTATTACCGTTGAGCTAGTGTTATTTACACAAAGATTTGAAAAACTCATAAGTACGCGTACCAATTTGAACCAGGCTTATTTCATACGAAATGTGTTCTTGCCAATAACCACTACTCCATGTTAAGGGCACGCGATCGATAAAATATATCTTTAAAGCAATTCCATAATAGAGTTTCTATGCAGTTTGTTTGTATTACATAATTTCACCCGTTTCATAAATTATGCAACACGTTGCTATTGATATTAGGTAATGGGGTCGGTGGCGAATTTCGTGTATATTTCGACTGTATATGAATTGTAATACAAAAAGTTTACGTTTCAGGGTTGTCTTAGTAATTATACCTTTGTGCTACAGTGCCTCCTTCCTGCGGCAGCCCTGATAAGCTCCTGAATACCACAATTGAGGGGAGTAACTACAAGGTTGGGGCTAGCATCAAGTACCATTGCCCTGAAGGTCACATGCTACTTGGAGACAAGAAGAGGGAGTGCAAGGAAGACGGCTTTTGGTCTGGATCTGCGCCTAGCTGCAAGTGTAAGTACCTCAGTTCATTTTAAAAAAAGGGCTTAAAAATACTTTTTCCCGGAACATCCGTACCTACACTTACCTACACAGGGTACCTACACTTGGACTAAGACCCTAATTACTAGTCTGGTAATTACGTTGAACCGACTGTGTTAAAAGTATCCTTTAAATAGGAAAACGATATTTTATATATAGTCGGTACTTTCATACTGATAGGACCACAGCTCAAGACGATTACATCGAGACGCATATCTATTATATTACTGTCTTATCTTTTTAACCGACTTCAAAAAAAAGGAGGAGGTTCTCAATTCGACTGTTTTTTTTTTCTATGTATGTTACTCGATATCTCAGAGAATTGTTAACCGATTTCCAAAATTTTTTTTTATTTGAAAGGGTTTACTCCCGAGATGGTCCTATTGCCACCAAGTCAGTATCTGATGAAGGGATCCCAGGAAAATCGAGTGGAACCCCTTAAATTTTACAGGCACATACAATGTGTTTTAGACATTTTCTAAGATTGTTCAAGTATTTACGCATGATACTTATCATCTTATGTTGGTGAGCTGATGATGGAAGGTACAACTCCTTAACGATTAGGAATTAGTGTATGATTCTTTAAATATTGATATCTTCGAGAATTGTAAGACGATTTTTAGGGTTATTTTTTTATTCAAAAGGGTATATCCTTGAGTTGGTCCTATTGGCACCAAATCTGGATCTGATGAAGGAGTCTTAGGCAAATTAGCTTGACTTTTCCAATGTAAAAACAAAGTATTTTCCAGTGTGAATGAATCCCTTCATGTGATCCAAACCAAAAGTATAGCCTTTAAATTACCTATTAACTTATACCGATGGAAGGAAGAGGTTGTTACAAAATAGTTCTGTTCATATAAATAAAACATATTTCATTATAAGCTCAACGTTTCCGCGTTTTGCCTGATAACTCTATTTCCTTAAAACTAGTTTATCATGTTGTTTCTGTAAACAAAAGTAGATACGTAGGAGCAAAATATCCTGTATTTTCTCTTGGCAACGAGATCATTTATAAGCACATGTGTTTATACACGCCCTATCTTCTTTAAAGTAACATTACATTTCCTAAAGACTACTTTGAAGTAGTCCTCTCTTTAAGGGAAAGATAAATACTGAAGGATTCTCTTTAAAAAAGATACATGTTTACAAGAAATATTACATCGCCCTTCAGATAAGGCGGCATTTACTTAAGGAGGAATCACAAATGTAATTTATTTATTTATAAGTATCTCTAGCGGAATCTTAGTCGACTTACATTTTTTGATTAGGTACTTTTTTCTACTGAAAGTTGTCGGGAAGTTGTTGGATGAAACCGAATTCAAACACTTTATTTACGATTTTCTTGATGTATAGATAGTTGCATACTTACCATTACGTCCGCACCCCTAAGTGGTAAGCAGCCTTCAAGGAGCAATAATTTCCTTTTACCAAATTTTGTTTAAAAATTTCAAGTAGAATATAGTAGTGTCAAGATTAACTCGTCTATATAATCACAAACCCAATACCATCATGCTTCGAGTTTTACGACAGACAGAATTGATTTCCCAATTACATGTCAGACATGAAGTAAAGCAATATTAACAGACATAAACAGATGCAATCCGCTCCAACCCCAATTGTGAACGCTCTGTCTGGAGGGGTGAGCCCCACTCCGCCGGTCAGCTGCCAAATAAACCAGACAGCGATGATGCGCGGATTAAATAACTTTCAATTTGTAAATGTTTTGTTAAAAGCGCTGATGTGCTATAGTAAACCAATGCGCGAGATTTTGTGATGCAAATATTATGGGGTGTGCCTACAATGTCTGATTCAGTATTCATTGTTACTCCCTAAGACTAGAATTTGGGAATCTATTCGGAATATTAAAAAGATCTAATCATCTAATGCATGAGATTTTTTTCTAAAGAGATTCTACTGAAGCACCTTCAGTGTCACTACTTTGACTTACCCTAGGTAACCGAGACGGTTGAAGCCAACGTTCGATTAAACTTGCTGTTTTTTCAATTTTTCAATTCATGGCTAAAAGTATTCCCGTTTAGAAAAAAGACGTGACTTTAGAAGTACTCGCTGTTTGAACAAAAACCAACAAAGGAACGTATTATTCCGACTAAATAAATATATCGCAAATCTAAAAGACAAAATCTTTTGCAGACGTTGACTGTGGTGGCCTCACATCCATCCAAGATGGCGAAGTGTCTCTGATAGATGGACGGACCACACACGGCGCAAACTCGGTCTACACTTGCCGAGAGAACTATACCCTGGTGGGAGACGCCCAGAGGACCTGTGGCGATGAAGGGATATGGACAGGGGAGGCGCCCAAATGCCTGTTCGACTGGTGTCCAGAGCCGCCGCCGGTGGCAGGGGCTATGGTCACCATCAGCGGCCACAAAGCCGGCTCTTTGGCCACATACACCTGCCAGAATGGATTCATACTGTTTGGACCTCCAGTAAGTATCTTTCGGAGTGTTATATACACACAATATATAAGCACGCCTGTAATCTCTTTATAAGGGTAGGCAAAGACCAAGGAGCTTTATTGCTCCTACCCCTGTTAAACTTTATTTAGCCAAATAAAATGAATTACGTTAGATGGACAATTTATCCCAATTCTTATCATTGTTACCATTTCAATGTACCTATTCAAAAAGTCTCCCAACCGTTTCGGACTGGTTTTAAATCCGCTAAAAGCGTGCTACTTGCTCAACAGAAAACTCCAGGATCGACTTTTTTCTTTATTAATTTGCCTACAGCTTATTATGTCTATAGTTACGTACACAATATTGTTTCAAACAACTCACTTTAGAGCTATCTTTGCGCCTGCTATGGACATTGTTTGCCTACGCTGTTCATTGTCCCATTATTCATAAATTAAATGAGCGGACAGATATGAAATGTGTTGCGCTTTTCCGTTCTTACATATGAAGAGAATAGGAAACGAGACAATTGCTTCCTAACGATGTTTTGCGAATTGTTTATGTAAGGGCCACGTGCCTCGTTTGTGGACAGTCGCCGTACTCGTGAGCTGGAAACTGCATATCTCTTCTATTCTCTGTAACACAAATGTAGGAATATGCACAGGGTTGTACGACCCTACCGAAATATAAGATAAATAACTATAATACCTACGTAGGTACAATGTTTTAAGCGTTCAACATTTTATTAGAATCCACGCACGCACTTAAGTGATTAGTTTTGATGATCAGCCGGATGAATTCAGAAGTAATAGTAAATAAATCATATTGAAGGAGCACACGTTATTTAATTATGTTTAACTAGCTTCTGCCCGCGACTTCGTCCGCGTGGAATAGTGAAAGCGTAACAACCACCGTCTATACAGGTCGCGCTTAGCGATGAACAATTCCGCAAACAGAGTTATTACTGAGCCACTTGATATTTTTTTTGTGCCAATTGTGGTCACCTATCCCAGTTGGAACCATGACCGGGGTTGCTTAACTTACGTTAGCGCAACGACCTCTAAGTAATCGAGCTTGTCACTCACTCCTTACCTTAATAAAGTTTCAGCCAATCCAACTGATCGGTTATTTTATACATTTTATATGTGATTCTTTAGATTTATATAACTTTTTTGTTTATGAACCGATTGAAATTAAAGAAATACGAAATGTTAAGTGAAGTAAACCGCAACGCTTTTTTGAAAACCGAATTTAAAGCAGTTAAGCCGTTTCTAAGATTAACGTGAACAAACGTACAGACGAACTGACAAAAATTATACTATTTAAGGAAAAATAAGACGCAATCTGGAGTTTGCTTACACTTTCTTTATTTAGTACATGAATAAAATGTAATAAAATCCAAATGATTTACTCTTTAAGTAGCCATATGAACTTCATTTCTAGGAATCAAAACCTAAGGAACCTTACACGTTTGAACTGAGAATATGGCGTCTTAGATAATATAATGGGCTTGTTATAGCTGGATATAAAAATAATCTCGTATGAACAATAACATTCATTATGGCTTTAGTAACGCCATACTCATAATTTTATTCGACCTTATTAATCTCATCGAAATCCGCTTACTTATTTATTACGGTGACTATCACTCAGATTTGGCAGCCCTGGTCTACTCCACACATACCGCGAAGGACTCCCAGACACAACTAGGACTTAGTTTGAACCTGTTTCTACGTAACTAGTTGGTATCACAACAACAACAATGCAACACAAAACTATCTGAAACATAGTTATTCGCACTTGTAATAACTTTTAACTAGAGACGTACTAAAACAATTGTCATAACTTATATTATTACCTCAGCCTTTGTTATGCAACCAGGTATGTGTTTACACATAATACTAATATTATAAAGTTGTAAGATTTTATTTTTTGTTTGCATTTAATAGTCCGAAACTACTGGACCGATTTGAACATTATTTTACTACTTATTGGATAACTAAGTTAACAGTAACATAGGCTATATTTTATCCCCGTATTCCCATGGGAACCAAGCGGATGAAACCGCGGGACGCTGCTATGAAACATAAAGTCCATTACGTAACTACTACTAAAAAGTAATTACTCTACCTCTACAGCTATAATTACCCCTTTGTTGGAAAATACGGCCCAAGTAAATGCCTCCGTCTATAATTGGTATGGTTCTCATAAAAACTAAAATGAGCCCTTCCTTCCTTTTTTTCTCTTAGCATATTGGGTCCTTATTAATTAATTAGCTGTCATTAAGGGAAATACGTACAAAATGGCTCATTTTAGTGTTCAAACTAATTTCTTTCCACAACATCGCCAACCCTCTTAAGAGCTTATGTAAAAATAAATTGCCCATTAGCAATAAGCAGCCTTAAGTGAGTGGTTGGTAAACTTTGAATAAAATATCGACTATGTCTTTTTCTTTCTTTCTAAAAAGTATATAGGTACAACCCCTAACATGGGTCGATTGGGTAATTTGATAAAACATTGTTCACGCAACCTTGAAACCTATTTTGAAATGTAGTCAACAATAAACAAAATCTAAGAAATACTTTTTATTAATCAAAATTAGATCTGGGTCGACCAAGGCGCTCACCAGATAGTATTTGTATAAAATATAATTCGTTATTTTATGTCCCATGTTGGTCTGGGATTTGGCCTAGGTAGATCAAAAAAAAGAATGTGCCAACTGTGGTTCTTGCCTAGCATGTCGTAAAAGGCGACTAAAGGTTTACGGGCTTTTGGTTATGTGACTAAGTAGGCGACGAGATAGCCCCTTGTCAATCCTTTTTTCACAGCTTTTCACCGAACCAAGCCCACTGTCCCATGTTGGTCTGGGACTTAAAAAGAATATGCCAACCAGGGCCGGATTTAAATTTGTGCCGCCCTGGGGCACTGAAGAAAATGCCGCCCTATGACTTAAATTTTATTTTAATAGTTTTGATATCTATTTTATAATACCATAAAAACAATAGGTTGTCGACCTATTTTTTAAAATATAATATCTTAAAGTTGTAGTGACGCCATTCCGGTAAGATTCCTGAGTTTACAGGTCCATATATTTATGCAGAGTGCTTTAAATCAAACAAACGAAACACTACCCGTAAGCTTCATTCATTTACTATAACAAAAATATAACTTGAGACGTATAACGTTATGATAAACAGTTCGTATGTTGGGTTTTTGTCGCACGCCCTGACCGCCCCTCGCGATGACGTAATCGAGCGTCCACTTCACTTTTTTTTTTGTGTATGCGCGATACTACTTGACCGGTTATATATTGTAAAGAAACTTTTTTCTCAGTTTCCAAATTTTTCCGCCCTAGAAAATTTACCGCCCTGGGCACTAGCCCCGACTGCCTCTAGTGTAAATCCACCACTGATGCCAACTGTGGTTCTTGCCTGGCATGTCGTTAAAGACGATTAATGGTATATCAGGTTTTGGGTGTGTGATTGTGTAGGCGGCAGGTTAACCGCTTGTCACTGCTTTTTACAATTTTCCATCTAATCCAGCCCGGCTTTATTTTTGGATGATGTGGTTCAAGGGGCATGCTTCCCCTTTGAATCTGCCTACACCCTTCGGGGATTACGGGCGTGATGTTATGTATGTATTTTTTAAATCGTTTAAGCTCTTGGTTGAGTAGCCTACATCATTCCGCGGTTATTAAATTATTAAGGGCATTATTGATTTCATTGTGCCGAGGCTAGTTGATTAGTTATTTAATATGTTGTAAAGAGCCCTGACCGACTTCTATGGGGTAATATAGAATTATGTGCAAGGTAGTGCAGTCTGCCAGCGGACTCAGGGGAAATAGGAATGCAATTTCTCATGATGCAAGACTATATCTAGTGAATTGGAGTAAATGCGTATTTCATATTATGGTTGTAGGCGGAGAATCTGTATATGAGATATATTTTTCTAGTTTAAAAAAGAATTTTATCGTCAATGTTTTTGATTCAAATTGTACAAACATTATATTCCTTTCGGTATACCAGGGAGTATAGGAACAAGCTTTTCAAAGGAAGTACGTAGTTCATGAGCTTAATAGAATATTGTTTTAATTACTGAAGTTGGAAAGACTGTTTTCTTTGAAAAAAATAATTTTGCAGACGATATCTACAGGCCAAATGTGTTTATGTGTATGTATTATTTGCACCAAAATTTACTTATTTATTAAAGTTTAGCGTAATAAAAATCAATAACTAAGTAGGTAAATAATAATAATAAATCCTTATTTTCTTCTGTACAATCTATGTAAAATATTAAAATAATGGCAGTATGTGGTATTATATGTGCTAATACAAAAACATAAATAGATTGTGAGAGACTGGAGTCTGTACTAGACAAGCCTATATTACACAAGAGGTAGTTAGGTACTTTAATACAAACATTTACGTCTAGATTCGAATCGTCGCGCGTTTTTGTAATCACTTACTTAAGCACGTTAATAAAATTATAGACGTCTTTAACATCAGATCGTAAACCTTGTCCGCAGAGCGTGACGTGCACGCTAGGCGGCGTGTGGTCGGGCACGCCTGCCTCCTGCAAGTACGTGGACTGCGGCACTCCTGCGCAGGTGCACAAGGGCTCGTTCCGGCTTCTTAACGGCACCACCACGTACGGCTCCGTCGCCCAGTTCGCCTGCGAGCCCGACTACTGGCTCGCTGGCGCAGAGGAGATCACATGCAACCGAGATGGGAAATGGTCCCACGATACGCCGTCGTGTGAACGTGAGTATGATTTGTAGCACAGATGTGGTCGGACGTATAAATATACGTAATTTGAGGACCTCGTTTTTGTAATGGATAATATATTAAAATAGATATTAGTCTTGGGCCTAGATAGTTGTGGTCTCACTTTGATTGTGATTGCATAATACATAAAATTAGATATTGTCTAATATCGATGTTCTAATATTTATATAAGAATAACATTCAGATCTTGGTCGGTTCACTGACGGCTTATAGCTTTAGCCCTTTTGCAAAGCATTGTGCTTTCCTTAAGAGGAGAGCTATAGTAGCTCAATGGTAAGGACATGCGCCTTACCATTTTTTTTTTCTTCAGCAAAATTATTTATTAATTTTGGTAACTATCCTTTATGTTTAAAAATTGTATTGTTCCTCCTTTTATTTCGCGTTCACATTGTATTTTTGGTACCAAATAAACATTTTTTCTTTCTTTCTTTCTAATTGTACAAATTAGCAACAGAGTAAAATATCAATAGATTAAGTATATAATATAAAATTAATCTATCTTTTTTTTTTGTAGTGATAACGTGCCCAGACCCAGAAGTCCCATCAGGCGGGTACATGGAGGCTTACGACTACAATGTGCATTCCACCATCGATTTCCACTGCGAGAAGGGACACAAGCTCGTTGGAGAACAGAGCCTGGTCTGCCAGCAAGACGGGGAGTGGTCCGGGGAGTCGCCGAAGTGCGAATGTAAGTGTAGATGACACAGGAATTATTTTAACTACAAACATATAAATAGCTTCTTTTGTGTATGAGATACACCTCAGATTTAACCTTTATTAGGATCTGACAAGTAATGATCTTCACGCGGTCTCTGCGCGTATCAGTCGGTGAAGGAATAAATTATTTATTTTTCTAATGGAGAGAAATAATTTTAATTAAAACTAGAAATATACATTTTCTTAGTATTTGAAGGTAAATGTTTATTTCAACATCGAATATCATTAACACCAAAATTATGTATAGAATAATAAATTTATATAAGTCGATATTGTCTCGATATTTTGTGGGCATAATATCTAATAATAATATGCTATGGTTCGAACAGCATTAACCTACTATGTCATATAAACATTTTTCAGACGTGGACTGCGGCAAGCTGACGCCATTGACCTATGGCACCGCAGAGCTAATCAACGAGACAACACACCTAGGCAGCATTATCCAGTACTCATGCACCACTAACTACCGCCTCGTCGGGCCCGTAAGGAGGGTCTGCCGGGAGGACTACCAGTGGAGCGACTACTCGCCGAGATGTGAAGGTAAGACGCTTGCTATTATTAAGTACCGCGCCGTGTGAAGAGTGATAATAGGAACGACGGATGCCATACCAGCGCCGTTTATTGAAACAATTTTCTGGTCTGGCGTTTCAAGGGTCATAGACATTAATGCAAAAACCTGATTCATTAAATTCAGAACTATAGTCGAAGCGAACCCTACTATGAACAAATCCTCAGAAAAACTGATTGAAAAACACGTTCTCCCCTTCCAGAAATCCGCTGCCCCGACCCAGTGGTTCCAGAGAACAGCATAGTCTCAGTGACTGGCAACGATAGGATGCACGGGCGCACGCTCATCAGGACCTCAGTCAGCGTTAATTCGGGAAACACGTACCGTATCGGCGCGCTGGTCAAGTACCGCTGCGAGCGTGGGTACAAGGTGGTCGGCGAGAGCCTCTCCACCTGCGAGGACAACGGCCAGTGGAGCGGCACCATACCCACCTGTCAATGTGAGTAGTTCAACAAAACGAAAGGAAATCGAAAGATATAGGGCTAATTTTGACTTATAAGCATGTCACATAGGAGAAGGCTACAGGAAAAGAGTTCGAGTCACTTTGATTCATGGGCGGCTGCCCAGCAAATCTAATAGTCGATTTCCAATGTAAACAAAGCTCCGTTGATAGCATCTTAAATGGTGCCGACGTTCTAAACGTTACATAAATAAGAAAAATACATAGAGTTCCTCGATAGAGACCCTCACAATGACAACATTATTTTGGATGCATAATCTGCCCTATCAGCAATTTAGTGCTGTTACTTTACTTTAAACGTATCTAATCCTTAAGGTGCAGAATTATTTCTATCAATCTGTACCCACATATGTACCAAAATTTAATTCCCAACTAAGATTAGGGCCACTCAGCCTGAAACAATTTGTGTCAATTGTTTCAGTCTGAGTGGCAACTTTAACATACAACTTTAAATTACAACTAAAACACCTATTTTAGAATCCCAGTTCTATAAAGACACTCCTCATTTACAGATGTGGACTGTGGCAACCCTGGCCGCATCGAGAACGGCAAGATGACGCTGGCCACAAACGCGACGTACTACGGGGCGGCTGCGCTGTATGAGTGCGAGGAGCACTGGCAGCTCAACGGGGTATCCAGGAGGCTGTGCCAGGACAACGGCACCTGGAGCTCTGAGGCGCCGGTCTGCAAAGGTAACTTAGTTACTTCTAGAAAGAAATCAGCATCAGCAAGAGAGAAAACACGAGGCTCTCCAATCGTGAGATGTTTGTACTTTATAAAAAGAAAACATATAGTGGAACATAGAACCTCCTCCTTTTCTTAGATCGTTAAAATCTTAGGACATAACGTCCAACATAAGTGGATAAATAAGTTATGGCATATAAAACACTAGTACCGGGCCTCGACCTTATCGTTACCAGCCACCGTTAAGACCAGCGTGGTGAGCGGTAAGGATAAATTTAAGATAATGTTACGCTGTAAAGACCCGATATGAGATCACACGATCATAAAATTAGGTAATAGGTACATGAACAAAACGGCAGCACTATCTAATCAAAAACCAACAATCTATTTTGCTTTAAACCTGACTTTCCTTTCAACAGAGATCACCTGCCCCGACCCAGCAATCCAGATCAAGGGCAGCATCGGGCTAGTGGTGGCGACGTCGACCCTCAGCATCGGTGGCGAGGCGCACTACCGTTGTGAGCGAGGTTACAGTCTTAAGGGCAACCAGACTAGACCTTGTCTGCCGAAGGGCCAATGGAAGGGAGCCCCGCCTGTCTGCTTACGTAAGTATAGTATTCTTGTGTGCTGGAAGTGGTAGATGAATATTTACAATACAGAGCTCAGACGTTCACATCCTTTTCGTATGCAGAAGCGATTGCCTTTAACTCCTAATAGATATGGAACCTTTATGAAACTGCCACAGGTGTTAGTAGTTAATGTTAGTAGAATCAATACTAAGCGCAGGACAATATGAAAAAGACGTATAAATAATATTCTTAAAGTAAGCGGGGGATTACGCGCGGTACGATATGTACTATGTAAGCTTCTTTATTTGAATTCTCTATTCAAATCCAATTCAACCAAAATTTCCAGACGACTTACAAATTCCCCTATAATTTTCTCCACAGCGATCGACTGCAAACCACCCGGTCAGATCGAGAACGGACGCATCATCATATCAAACAGCTCAACGCTATTCGGGAGCTCGATCGAGTACCACTGCCTGCCACAGTTCCACCGCGTCGGGCCCTTCCTCAGGAAGTGCATGGACGACGGAAAGTGGTCCGGGGAAGAGCCGAGCTGCGAGCTGGCGCCCAACGAGGTGGCCGACACCGGCACGCTGCCTCTCAGCGTCGGCGTCGGTTGCGGGGTTGTGCTGTTCCTATTGATGCTTCTGGGAGTCATCTATTTGAGACTGTGAGTATTTTTACTTTAGACCATAACAAGAAGAAATTACTTCATTAAGTCATTCTCATGTACCTATGTACATGCTTTTCAATGGTGTGATAGACTAATAATAATTTACAATAATGCTCCTGTTTCAGCCGCAAAGCAACACCAGTGAAAAATACGGAAAACATCGAAGGCGCAGAAAGGAAGGAGGACCAAAACGCAGCCGTGATGAGCTACGCGACCCTCCACGACACGAACGGACGCCACATCTACGACCACGTCACCGACAACGTATACGACTCCCCCTACAGCGAGAGGATTGCCGACAACGTCGCTTACGGCCGCCGCAGCGACACCGACTCCGCCTACGAACCCGAACCTACAGGACCCAACGCCGTCGTCACCATAAACGGCGTCGCCGTTCGCTGATCAACCCAAAACTCAAATACTCCAAGTGTTCAGTTCAACAACGTTGAGCTATCCGGCTCGAAGGACCATTTCAGTGCTAACAAATGGATGTAGGTAACCAACGCCGAAACTACGGCGGTCTTGACGAATTCGTCTCTAGTGTCATAAAATCAGTCAAAATCGTTTGTTATTGGTATAACTATGTTCCTGTGAAGACGCTAAATCGTTACCTCGACATTTACACTTGTTACAAAATTTCTGTCACAATGGTTACCATTATCCTTAGAGGTGAGTGTTCAAAATGAAACATTAGGTTAAAATAGGTAATAAATAAAAGGAGTCGAGGATTACAAAAAGAAAGGTGTTCGATGTAATCACCAACCCTTACTAGGTATTGAACCAAAGATGTAAATGAGTTGGATTCGTATGGTATAATCTAGTTTATTGTATTCTTAAGATTGCAATTCTTTGCATACCTGCTTAAATTGTGTCACCTATTAAAATTGTGTTTGAAACTTGCCTGGAAACTTTTCAAATATATAACACCTTCCAAATCTGTGTGCCTGTGATATTGTGTAAAATAAAACTTGCGCTTAACACAGAATTGCAATCTATTCGAATAAACATATATACCTAGTAATACTTTCTGTTCATGTATTTAGATAGAAATTATTGTAAGGGACTCAATGGCATTTTCATTATTTTCATCCATGAAAAATTAAGAACTATTTTTATAGTCCAATTTAGTCCCATATCAAATTAAGTATTTATAACATTAGATTCCCAATTTGAACCGAAAGTATTAATAAAGGCATAATATAATATGATAAGATGATATTAATGTATTTATTGTTGTATATCAATGTAGCGTTAGGTGAGTAAAGGATTTGATGCCAAAATAATACTGCTATTGCTTTTCATTGTAATATCATAAATGTAACATTAAGGTATAGATATATTTTTAATTGTTCCTTTTGTTTATTAAATTTCTGCATTGAACAAGCTAAAAACCGTGTCATAAAAATAAAATCTTTAGATTGCCAGATATTTCGATATTTCGAGACATGGTCTGTATATACGATAACGCTATTATATATTGGGATACTTATCCTCAGTCTAAAGGGGTTTTGGTCAGACTATTAACTCTACAAGTGCCTTTTGCAGAGGTGTAAAATTTAAACCGATTTGACATATCTGTGTCTGCTGTTAATAAGCTAGTACTTTCACAGGATTACGTTTAAATTTAACACCTCTTTTACACAACTGTGTGTTCATGTAAATAGATATATGATTAATTAGGATAAAATTAAGTGTGTTACTTTAAAATTAACCTGTCACTGCCGAGGAGACCTCAAACAACGTTTTATACCTAATGATTTCTGATGTTTTAACTGTGATAACGTACATCGACAAATTGTAACCTTTTCACAAATAAGCTATTTTATATTTTTCTAAACGAACGCCACAAATGCATATAAGTAAGCTTTCTTTATTTAATTTTTTTTGTATTTTGTTATAATTAAGCTTGGCTATTTCTGAATCACTCATTGATTGGCCATTATAGGTACCTTAGGACTTATAAATGCAACAACATTTACACAAATAGAAATCCCTAGTCTCGTATGTAGTCTACCTACATTATTTTCAAGTAAGTAATTCAAGCTTCAGTAATTAAGACAGTAGATCTGGTAGACTAAATGTGTCAGTCGACCTTTGACACACCGGCAGTGTGAGAATTAGACCATTTCGAATTAATTTTACGGTCATCACAGCGAACTTCAGTGTTCATCTTATGTTTTTGTTATATTTTTTTAATTGTGTACAATGATAATTATATTTTGTATCGTATTTTTAGTTCGAATCGTTAAAATAAATAACTATAAATTAACTCGTGTTTCATTTCGATAATATAGTTATTCCACTTTCATACCATGCAGATTAATTATTTTTTATTAAAATAATATATAGAAAAAAGGATAAATAAATTGAAAGATTGTTAAAAATAAGTTTTTTAACTAACTCTTTTTATTGTATAAAATTGACAAGACACCAAAATAGACAACGTAACACAGTAATATGATTCGTAAAGTATGTAATATATTATATGAAAACTTATTTACACATTGCGAATTTTGAATCAACAATTAATGTTACAAGGTAACATTATGTAAAGCGAACAAAAATCGTTGATATTTATTTATAACAAAGAATCCGTGTAAGATTGACAATTACATTTTAAATATAATTCCGATACAGTAAAGTACCTATTCAAGGAGATTAAATATCTAGCAGATTTGTATAAAGATTACAAAAGTTTGAAATCTTTCAAATTTGAAGTAGGTACCTACGCAATTTCTTTGCAAAATGAGTAAAAATTCGCATAGTTTTTGAAACCACATTGCAATGCAAGACCAGTTTTATGACTTTTTATTTACTATAAATATAGTATTTTTATGTGTATTTATTTTTCAAATATTATTTTAGAATGCATTTATGCCAATTTACAAGAATACAGAGCAGCTATTAATAATAAATTATGGACGAAAACATGGTTTCAAGTCATTATACGAATTATGTACCTACGTAACACATCCGTTATTTACTTTCCACAACAACTGTTCGGCGCAATCTGATATTAATCAGTATTCAATGTCTATATATCAGTAGTAACAACAGCGGGATCCCAAATTAATTTTAAAAACATACGGAGACTGTATCAAGACATTCACAGTAACATTCTGGACTCGTTTTCAGATCTTCCATTTAGTGGGTTGCGTACTTCATTACATTCAAATAACTTTCAAATTAGCATTGTTTATTTGGAAAAAGATCTACTTTATAGTACTAAATTTATGTATTTAGGAAATTCATATGCAGTTATAACCAAAATCAATCACAATAATTATAAAACAACAAAAGTTTTCTGAACAAATTCTCCATTTGATATTGAGATGTGAGGCATCATGCTAATTGTTAACACTATTAGCCCTTAGCCCTAATAACCAAATTCTAAATTTAGAGCTAATGTCAAACTGTCCCGATAACGTACAAATGTTAAACCGTGCCCCCAGGTGAATATATTATTTGGAAAACCCTCATTTTTAAATTATTACTTAGAATACTGCAGACACGCAATAAACCAACAGAAATAGAAACCACATAAACGAAATGAAACGGGTGCAAAAAATACCTCGTTTCTAGATTTTTTGCACCCGTTTCATTTCGTGTTAGCATTCATAAACAATAAGGCATATAATATTCTCATCCCTTTAAGATAAATCGAAAGGATCGCTGGAAAAGCTAATATAATTTCAATTATTCTAACACTGTAAATCCTCCCTCTTTCGTGTAAAGGAACTTCCGAAAGTTATTCAATCTAAAATATTAGTACAATTTATTTTAATTTCATAGTTGGTTCATTTAAGGTATAATACAGTAAATATGATGTAGTTGCAATATTTAACATACAAACTATATACATAATTTTTGATAAGTAAGTTATTGAGATAGTATAAGACATTCCTTAAACCATTATTATTTTCTAGCCTAATCGAAGTTTTTAATAGGTGGATAGTTGAAATATAATATAAAATATTTCGCTAATGATAGAAGTCGTACTGATTAATACCACGGTACTTCCTACAAAAATATTGTCTCACATAAATCTTTGAATGCACTTCTAAAGGCAGCCTAAATTCTTTATAACCTTTACACAACAATTATTTCACTAAGATTTATTTTGAGGTTTCATTTTGTAGGATTATACAAATTTTTGAGTATACCATGAAATGAAACGACTTTAGGGAGATCAACAAAAATGAATCTCAAGTAATATCCGAATAGATTTGAAAATCGGGACAAAGAAATCGGGACCATTGAAATCCTGTAAACACTATTGAAAGCAGATCCAACAATACGAAGAGATCTCTAGAGTATTATGTTTCAATGTTGATAGATACTATAGACAAAATGATACAATTTTGGACGGATAAACAATAGAGGTACGAATTAAAAAAATGGATACATACGGGGATTAGTTAAATCAATATTGGTACGGCCACACTACCGCAATAGCGCGAAGGTTTGATTTTCTATCCTGCTCGACAAAACGTAGACTGACGGAGACGGAAGTAAAAATCTCTGCGATAGTATGACAATGTAGCCACAGCATTCGTTACCTACCTACGCTAACGCCAATAGTTTGTTCTTACACGTTGCTCTTTTTTGGCATTCGAAACTTAAGTATAAAAATACATACCTCCATCCGTATTTACAAATATCATTTATCTAAGTATCAGCAACACTAAGCGATTGATTTTTATTATCCAGCCATTCTTTTATTATGGGAAACGTAGATTATTGGAAAGTTCAGCTTTCAATAAGTACTTAGTGCAAAGTGGATTGGGCCATTCTGGATATAATTTTATTGTATTGTGTCAAGGTGGCAGCACCTTAAGCTACTACGTACGTTATCATATGTATGTTTATACATGAGAATACGGGTTCAAATGTTTAAATAAACTTAATCAAATACTTCTTATCCGTAGATCCGGAGAGCGGTGGTAGCTCAATGGTAAGGACACGCGCCTCTTAACCAAGGAGTGCGGGTTCAAACCCGGGCATGTACCTCTAGATTTTAAAAAATCTATGTACATATTTATACCACTAGCTCGACGGTGAGGGAAAACATCGTGATGAAACCTGCAAATTCAAACAACTTTGAATTTGTAACCATGATCCAAAAATTGTCTGGTTCCCCTATCTCTTAGGGTTACGAAGGTCAGATCGGCAGTCGCTTCAATGTAATTACCAGACTCGCTAAATCCTGGATCATGGTCTAAGCGGACCCAAGCACGGGACATAACGCTAGGAAGATGATGAAATACTTCTTATCCGTACACCCCTCATATACCTAATGTAATGTGATGGTATAGGTACGTGAATATTCTAACTTACGGATCCGATGTGTTTGTTCTACACTAACATTCTTACGACTATCTAATCATAAACAAAACATTAAACAACCTTAGTTTATTATTATATGATTACGATCAGAATCGCAATTGCTTTCACTATATTTTTGCCCATAGTAATTAATATAATTATATACGAGTATAACGTATGTACCGTGACATTATATTCGAACACATTAACTGTTACGAGGCATGGCTACATATTTATTACAGTCACCTGCATAATTTATTAATTTTTTTCGTAACTTTTTAAATATGTTATTGAATGAAATAATTTAAAAGATCGTTCGTGGCTGTCTGTATTACTTTTCAATTAAATATAAATTTCGCGACGTTCTTTCTCGTGTATACATCTTTAGTATGTTAATAATTCGGTCATCTAACCATTGTCTGTGAGAAAGCGTAGTTTTTATAATTAGTGCTGTATTGACGTCCCGAAAAGAATACAAAAAAAAATTATAAACTATATACGTACTTAAAAACTATACCATAAAAATACAAGTGTACACATAACAACATTAAGTAATTATATTTCCAGTTAATCAACTAAACATGACATAAATTTTAAGACACTTAACATTAAACACTTACTAAAATATGCTCCTTAACAAAACATAACTATAATATATATTTAATATATCCTCTTTCATGAAATTGATAGTGGCCACAAAGTCATATCGACGATGAAGTGACAATACCTCCGAACTAATATTTTTTAGGAATCGACTTTTTTAAAATTCAATTTCGCGTGGAATATATTTTTTTTTTTTGTTTGTTGTCAAATAATAAAGTAATCCTATAAACATTACATTAAAAGTTATATGAAAGTCTTATGATCAAAACCTAAAAATTGGATCGTTTTTTCATTCTCCTGTAAAATAAGCATATCTACAGTTAGGAGGTATTGTCACTTCATCGTCGATATATACTTTTAAAATAATATTTAAAACTAAATTATCTTCAATAATTTATAATTCATGAATAATTTAATTTTATTATTCCACGACTTTGACATAATATTCAATATTAGAATGAATTGTATTAATACATTTTAAATGAACGCACGCTTACCCTTTTTATTTGTTTGAAAACATGGTAGGTCATCATATTATGAAGTGACATGTTTAGATCGCTTTATCGTATGTAAGTGACTATTCGCTAAGAAAAAGTCTGAAAGCCCTCAGTCGCGCCCAATAGAGCAATAAGCATAAAACATATTTCAGTAATTTAACGCATTCATCGAAAAATATATTAATTTAAAATCCTTACGAGTGAAAACAGAATCAAGATTTATAAAAAACCAGCGAGATATTACAATTTTAAACAATTAAATCCGTTTCTCTCGCGAAAACGGTTTTTCTATGCACGTTGTATGGAGCCTGTCGCATTTGATGCCACATTACACAACGCATCACTCTTCCTAACCGGCAACTTTGAACCTTTATTACTTGGTTAATAATCAAAATACCTATTGAAAAAACCTGTTCTATAGTAGACTTAAACAAATAAATAAATAAAAGTCATGCATATTCCCTATCTCCAATTTATCTGTGACCATACTCTTGGCATACATAAATTTTATATAACTGCAATACAAATTAGTTTATTGAAGCCCGATATATTATAATTATATATATATATATATATATATTATTCGTAGCAATTGCAGCTACTAACGAGAACACAATTATATTCAAAAGCATATCTAAGTACTGGTAGAATAATATATATCTATATAGTAAATATGTATGTATGTATGTATCTACATAAATACATACATATTTACTAATAAATTGTGTAAGATGTTCCATAAATTAATCAACATTTTAAAGGGACCAGTGTATTCGAGCTGTAAAAATATCAACTATAATCATTAAGAAGATTATTTAGTATTACCTCCAGACTAAATAATTTTTCATACACAGTACAAAATTTACCAAGTTATCAAACATCTCATATATTATAATATGGGTGTATGAATAATGAGTTGGCGATATGGTGTACTTTAATACTATGTTACATTAGTGTTATACAAAAATCCATCTTATAAATGATGGGGATACTCAACTGTACTATGTAAATATGGAAGCCCTAATATTATGTGAACAGAACTAAAGTGAACAGAAAAAAAAAAACCGCCACTACAAAAAACAAGGCACTCTCAAGGAAAGCCACCTGCGCCGGCGCAATGAACAATACGAAACAAGGAAAACAAAAAAAACAAACAAATAAATTAATGAAGAAATTTATTGTATTAACTCTTACCTCTGGAAATAAATAAAACTTTAATGAACAAAAATTTTTAGAACCGCTACGTTAAGAATGCTATAAATTTATACATAACAATGTTTTAAAAATAAATTGACGCCTATAATTTGTATCAAACATTGTAAAAATGTCACATCGTCTATAAAAAGATTTAGTTAAATTCATTAAAAATTGAGATTATGCATGCATATTTTGTTTTGTTTACAAAATTCATTGTTCAATATTTAAGTTTAGGCTCGTAAACCTGATATACATTTAAGAAATAACGCGGTCAACTGCATCACTGGAGGCAGCCTAAATGGGCATTAGATTATAAAGTACAGTCGGACTCAATAACATGTTAAACCTGCACCACAAGTCTTTACACCGACGACCGATGTAGATCATGTTAAAAGAAGAGTAACATATAAAACTTAAACGTGGAACATTTCAAACAACGAGTAGTGACGATATTTAACATGCCACCAACTAAACTGATTAAAATTGGACGTGTGTGGAACACTGCCTATAATATAGTCTAGTAAACGGAACGCTTTTCATGGTTATAAAAAGTTTGTCAGCATTTTTTCAATTATTTTACTGGAGATTCATCTCATATTAGACTAATAATGCAATGTCGCTCGTTACTCATTTGTATTGGCATGTAAACTTATGAACTCAATCTATTCAATTCCGTCAAAAATTCCACTCGGTACTAAATTAAAGAGGCCGGAAAGTGTTCCACATGCGTCATAGAATATAGTAACGTTTGATGGCTGGCTCGAGACACGCGCATAGGCAATCTGTCATCGACAAGAAGGTGGTGTGCGCGTGCCCCATAACACAATAGACAAAATATATACATTCTCCGAAATTGCCCTCCTAAAGTGATGACTAAAAACAACTTTAGAGTTATACATCATGTAAATATGAATGGCGTGCAAAGTCGATATCACATTTCCAATTCGTTTACTACTGCTTATAAAGTCTATACATAATACATATAATTATCATACATGTTTATTATATACAGGGCTATTGACACATGACTATAGGCGAGTAACATGGCCGTTGTGCCGTTTCGGGATCAGTGTTAACCAATACTATCAGTACATTGTTATTACCATAGTAATGTTTCGTAAACACGTTTCTCATTCCAATGATAAACCAATCAAAATCAGAAGCTACGTTTTCATGTATTTTGTTTTAAAGTCAGTCAGTCAAAATCAGAATAAAAAATCAAAACTTTTCAATCTGACAGTTCCCAATCATGGATCAGTAGCCCTGTACACTCGTTTATATATATATATAATAGATAAATATATATAACTACACAAAATAATAGAGGCGGCGCTTCTTGCGCCGTAAAACGCGTCAATAAGGACTAACCTACTTTACACTTACCTCTTTTAGGAATACATCAAAATATTAACACAAAAGGACACCTTGAGAACAACATGATTATTATAAAAACACTATCCATACATTCACTTGTCGGTACAACTCTGAAGGTGCATGCACTAACTGCATAAATGTTCGATTAAAAAATTTATCGCCGTCCATAAGTACATCTGATGGTATTAAATAAGTACATAATACTATTTTATTTATGTATAAATAATCAGGCACTTCAAAGATTTTTTTTCTTTGTGATCTTCCTCGCTCTAACAACTAAAATCATATAGATAATTTCATTTAAACTTAAAAAGATATTTCTTTCAAGAATGGGGAAAAGCGAAATGTCAATCATTTTGTTTTTTCAATAACCTAAGCATAGCACATGTTAATATCATCGTCGGTCTGTATTCAAAAACACCCAAACATTGATGTTGTCATAAAAAAATATCGTCATTCGATGAACAACGTACAATTACCGACCTTGCGTACTGTCAGCGTTGGTAATCTTTTTAACGTATCAAGCATTATAAGCTCTAAACAAAAAAAAATCCATCTGATAGTAAATAAAATATATAGTAAAATTTTCAAATACGAATCATACAAAAGGCAAAATACGCCCGGTCCGCTTTGTTCTTAGCAAGGTTTGCATGGCGCAGCAGGTAGCTAAGGCAGACCTTCTCTCACACCTACTACGTAAAATATGTTCACAACTTTCGATTAAAACAGCATCAACACAATCTCATGACATCCATTATCACGACAGTGGAAGCTGTTCTGTAGACGACGTGCAGTTATAGTGAACGTAAAGATAAGTATCCATCCACCAAGCAACATCTGACGCGCGACATGTCGCACAGCATTGTTGCTGCGTGGATAGACAACATTTAGTAAGGTTGTCTGTCCACCCTGACAATTTACTCCATAAAATGGCATGTTGACAACGCCGCGCGTTATGTAAGCAATGTCACGCGTTGTTGTGCAACGTTGTCGAACTTGTAGAGCGTCGTTTGTTGCGCATCAAATGTTGCTTAGTAGATACTTAGCTTTAATCACCAACAATACGATCTACAGATCAATCACTATTCTCTGCACCTAAAACAACTGAAAACTGATTTCATCTCTCGCGCATTACTAAAACTATAAAATCCTTATAATAATACCAATTCATTACACAATAATCTTTTTAAATTACATTTTGAAACTAATCGAGTTTTAAATATGCTTAACCAACATGGTTGTAACTTATTTTAGGTGATTCAAACAGTAAATTGACCATGTAAATGGACGCTTATAAGGTTAAATGTTGTATGTTTGTACAACTAACTTGATACTATGTACATGACTAAACATCATGCTTGAACATATCCGATTATACATGAAAAATATTTAAATGCATGAAAAAATCAACGCTGTAATGACTTGACATTCCTCTATCGACGGAACAGTGAGTATACGTAAGAAATGATAGTGTTGCACTAGGGGGCCTCGAATAAATACGTCATAAAACAAATAGTACAAAAATCAACAAATATCTAATTACATATAGCAAGACACTGTTCTCATGTATCGCCCCTACCAATCGACTCTATAGATATTACCTACATCTTTCACTTTCCGTTGCGTCCTTATTATGATCAACAATATTCAACTTCAATAATACTAATTATCTAATATAATATTATTATAATGGCGCATTACATTTAGACAGTAGGTCGTTTGTGACAACTGGCTTCGAATATCATCAGGACATAGTGAATGATCAACTACATCTACGAAAATAACATGTGGATGTGACTTAGGCGTGTTTACAGAGTACAAACTATATTATATATTACCAGAAATCGTTTCAATATTATAAAAAGTGCTTCAGAATACAGACTAGTTCATCTCAAAATTATCTCTATGGCCGACCGGAAGCTAAGAGGCCAAATTTCGACTAGCAGTTTAGCTTTTAAAAAAGGTACATCCCTAATTTACTGTCTCTGTCATTTAGAATACAAAATTCAGAGACAGAAGAGGATATTGACAATTTCTAAAAAAAGCTTACGACTTCATTACCCCCGTATTAAACACGGTTAAAGTCTTCCGACTACAAACGTGCTTGCGATCTACTGAACGAACATCCGACCCATTAGAATATTGAAATGAATTCGATTACCGAACATCAATGTAGTCGAGTTCATACTCTGTAAAATCTCAAACAGGGCATACATACAGGGTGAACTTTGAAACGGTGCACGGCTTAATTTACATTTAAACTCCGTTTACACTCATAACATAATCTGCTCTCCTAACAAGTCCAATCGGTCCAGCGATGGCCAATTCATCGAACAAATCAACGTGTGTATAATGACATCTGTCAACAGTCACTTGTCAGCTACTGTCAAAACTTGTCAAAATCTAATATAGGCGACAAGGTTGTGTGTATAAAGTAAATTTGTATATTTTTGTAGGAAGCGTCTGTCATGTAACACGCGGCGTGAGCCCACGGCGCCGGTTACTTGGACAGCTTGCTGATCACTCGGATTAACGCCCCGTTCTCGTCCTTCAATCGCTGGTTCTCGGCTTGCAACGCTTGCTGATACTGGAAAATCACAGAGGGGGCGGTAGTGAGCATGGATGGTGGCGTTGGAACACTGGGGGGTGTGGGGCGTCAACATTAGTAACATATATATAATTTTATTTAATTACTGGCCATTAGCCAGAATATTTTTACTATGCCATTAGAAATTCGATATATGCTTTAACCTTTAAAAGCAATATATAAAGAAAGTTGTTTTGGACACAGGTTAAATAATTATATCAACCTATTTGAAACGTAAATCACCGTTATTTAATTTGTATTTCCGGTATCAAATAGATCGATGGGTCTTTAAATAGCGCTAAAAACCAAGCTAACTTCTGTGCAGGAAAATGTTATGTTACTTCTATTGACGCATAATTAACACAATCAAAACGCATTCGCGTCATTCACAAAATGGGAACGTTGCATTATTGCAACAGATATTTATGATTTGAATGTATTAGAGGGACTAGGGGTTCTGTTAAATAAAACGATCAAACTCACGGACGTCAATATTTATACAATGTCCGGACTTAGAAAAGGATCTCAGAAGAATTACGTAAGGAAGAAATAAAGTAACTATTACAATTCAACTAAAGGGGACAACGTATTTAAAAAAAATAACAAAATTAGAACCAGACAACTTTGAATAAAAAAAAAATACGCAACTAATCTGCTAATCGAAGAAAGCATTATACACTTTCACTTGTCAACTAAAAAAAAATTGTAAAAGTTGTCCAGTTATTTAAAAAAAAATAACAAAATTAGAACCAGACAACTTTGAATAAAAAAAAAATACGTAACTAATCTACTAATCGAAGTAAACATAAATAATACACTTTCACTTGTCAACTAAAAAAAAATTGTAAAAGTTGTCTAGTTATATACAGGGATTGGTAATTCAGCCAATTCCTTAAAAGTAGTTGATCTCGAGGTCATTTGCAACAAATCGACTTCTATCAACTAGGGGTCGAAAGTGATTGGTTTCCGAGATTTCGAAGATTTAAGTTTGTATTTAAATTTTGTGACTTGTTACCGAAAATGGCTGGTTATTTGTTTGAAATGGTTGATAGTTTACTAGCTGCTCATTTTCGACCCCCAGTAGATAGAGGTCGATTTGTTATAAATGACCTCTACAACAACCACTTTAAAGGAATTAGATGAATTACCAATCACTCTATATAAAGTATATGTAAGAGTAATACCTAAATAAAGCTAACACATTATATACAATGGTGCGATATGCGGTGATGTTAAAGTATTTACAAAATAAAGCTGTTTAGAGGCCGCAGGGAAACAGATAATTTCATCGCATTTTTTGCGAAAATAAGATAATTATAATTTCAACTTTTCAATGTATAGTAGCTAGGTATAATGTTTAACGTTAAGAGGTAACATTAGATAATCTTTTAAGTCAATATTTAAATACGCATTGAATAAACTGTCTTTCTAAATCAAAATCTCTTTAGAGCATTAAATAAATTTTATATGAACTAATTAATAGAAAGTTTATTGGGTAATTTTGAAAAAAAAAAATGAAATTTAAACCCTTTTCTTGTGTAACAGTTTCTAATACGGCCTCTTACTAAATATACAAAGGTGAGTTGAAAACAGCAACTCAAGTGAAGTTTGGTTCAAAAAAACAACAGTTTGGTTCAACGTTCCTAATCTTGACCGTCCTATGGTTTTCACACATATGATTTGTAACTCGTGTTGTTCGCATGATAATGTGGCTTATTGACCCTTTCCCGATGGGCACTTTATGACAACCCTGCCAGATACGGCGAGAATACTCATACTCGTTATAGGATCGCCTCTAATAAAAATGTAGCCTCGAATCAGTATCTACATAGTCAATACTATACTGCTTCAATACTAGGTTCTTCATATTTTCTTTAAGTAGCTTTACTTGTGCATATGTCAAATAAATAATCAAAGAGTGTATTTACTTTATGAGGACACTCAATTTCATCGAATCGTTCTATTCACATGATGGCACAAAACGACCAAAGAGGCATAAATGAGTAGTATTATAATGAGCTCAAGGCGTAGGTCTTATTAGACATTACAGGTAGATGATAGCACATGTTGTCTTGACAAAGAGGCCAATGAGGAAAGGGCGTCGCGGTCTTGGTACGGACAGGGCATGCAGCACACGGTAGCCAACAGTTTGCGGGCGTCGTGTTTCTATTAGCAAGTTGATTTCATCTGATCGCATTGTCATTGGACTTAAGCAATAACATTGGAGGAATGTGCTTTTTTACATGTATATGTGTTTATCAATAAATCGACAAAAACATTAGTCATAATCCTTTTTGCAAATGTATGGAATATATTTTTATTTGAAACAAAAGGTAACCAATTAACGAACAATTGGTTGAGGTAAATGTATATGAAAATTATTACGTGTCTTAGATTGTGATTTTTGGAGTACCACACTTTAGAAGAAAGATAAGAATGTTCATATTTATTATAAAAATGAATGATGTATTTAAAACACCATATTTTTTTAATGGTGATATGGACGTATCGCCTGAAAGTCATCAGACGATAAACACAGAAATAAAATAGGGCAACTAAGCCCTATTTTATTTCTTCACTCCACTGTATGACACACAACACTTGCTAACAAAACACGACGCGCCCCGCGTCGCGTGCGCACGCCGCAGTGGACTCGGGCACGCGCGCCGGCGCAAATTAGACACGTATCAAATCATGCTCGCCATAGCACACGGTTAATATCACAACGTCGGCGCGTCGGACAACGGCTCGGTGAGGGCTGACTCGGAGGTATCGACGACACAAAATCTCTTTGTGTTTCGGTTACTTGTTTCAATACTTTCAGTAACCCTACCATAAAAATAGATACGAATGAGCCAAGACAGAAAAAACAGACGTTGGAAGCGTCTTTCTTTCGTTATCATGTCTCTTTTGCTCATGTAATTTCAGCCTTTATCAGACATTAAATAAGTAACGAATTTAAAAATTGATCGACTTAATTTAGTGTTTCTATAAATATTTATATCACTACTGGAAGTAATACGTCACGTATCGCGTAGTCATCTTGCACTTCCCTAGCTACTGCTGTAGTAAACGGGAAGTCTTTATCACATTTTTTTGTCATTCAATATATTTGAAAGACAAAAAATATGTTAAGTTCTTAAGTATGACGGATCGTGTAAACAAAAGAATTGTTTATAAAAGTCCTAGCTCTTGAAAGTGATTGAATCAGGTATTTCGAAAAATATATGTAGTTAAAGTCTATTGACATCAACAACCCCAAGTCAACTCAGCGTCATAACTATTAGCTTATCATTTTCTCACTCACATCGAAACTTATTTAAGTGAAACCAAAAAAATAAAAAATTTGGATGATTCCATACAATGCTAAAGTGTATAGGATCAATGTGTCCTGCACAATTTAAAAAAGTAAAGAAACGCTTGCAAATATGAAATGATGTGTTACAAATTATAATATACGATAGTAAGCGCAATAATAAATTTAAAAAAATCAGTAAGCTTCGTGGCATAAACGTAAACTCTGAAGCATTACTTTTGCGGAAAAGAAAAGAAAACCAAAACACACACATACATTTATTATACCTACATGTGTTACGATACTCAGTTAAACGTCTAACCCAAAGTTGTAAGTAAAGTGTGAGCTTGAAAACTAGAAGCGAATAGTACGCCGCGCCGCGCCGCCGGCGCTAGGGCCAACGCATTTACCTATTTTGCGGCGGAGTTGGTCAATTTGCTGACGACCCGCGTAAGAGCGCGGTTCTCAGCTCTCAGCCTTTCGTTCTCGGCTTTTAGTTTTTGCAATTGCTACAAAACGAACACCAACATTACAAGTCAGTTCGACAGGCGACGGTGGCGCCGCCACCGACCTAACCGACCTTTGAAAACAACGAGGTCTATTTCACTTTGTGTCTAATTTTCAATCAATATATTCGTGTTGTGTGTTGTGTGTGTGCAGCGTTAATGGTTTCCATTACCTTGAGTTCCTCTTCCATTTCGGAAAGCTTCCTCTCCATGGCTCGTTTTTCCCTCTTCTCGTCATAATTCTGATTCTGGAAACAATTAACATTTCTCCATTGAATTTCCAACGTCGTTTTGTAAGAAGACCAGTTCGCTATGCACAAGTTCTCAAGACGCAAATCGTAAAATTTATTATTATAAACATTACTTTCACATCCGTTGTAATTAAGGCAATTTTATTTTTACTTAGAACTTAGCAACGACGGTTATAACAAACTTCATCACCGGACAAAGACCACTAATTACCACAAATAAAAAAAAAATCGCAAATAACTTCAAACTAGCATTCCATTATACATTTACAGTCTAATAATTTTAAACAATTAAGAATATTCAAATTTCCCACTTTGTTTGCTAATTAAAACACAAGTGAGTAATAAAACCATGAACCATTAAAACGTACGTCTCCATATCATCGCTTTACATTCGCAAACATTCGCTGAGCATTAACAACATCTCAAAAATATCTGTCACAATCAATTCGCAGTTTTGCAGAGCGCACGCAACTATAACGACTAATAACATGGCAAGAGCAAACACAACATTGAAGAGGGCCGGTGCACTGAGGCGGCCTTATGTTTGGACACGTAAGGTTGAAACTCGCGTGTCGTAGAAGAGTGAAAGAAGGCCCAAAGTCTGTCAACAGGTGGGAATAATTAGTGAGCCAGTGGGCGTCGGTTAGTCAAACGTTTAAAATAGGTAAACTCGTCGACAAATCCGATCGTATGTCACGGCCGCCTCCCTACATGGGTGTCTCGTAAGTCGTAACCCTTTACGACTTGTGTTCGTATGGGAGCTTTTTCAAACTGAGCATTCAACAGACAAGTCGTAAAAGGACATCGGATCGGATTCCGATAAAGTATAAAAGGCTGTGATCTCTAATCTCTAGGAGCTTATTCTGAAAGATTAACAATAAGTTTTGAAGATTAATAATAATAAGATGTGTTTTTAAGTATGGTAAGGCTGAGAGCTAGCCAATGTTATATTTAAAATAAGTAGGTTTTACTTGAGAAATTATTAGAAAGTTTTTTTTTTCGATATGTAAATGAGCAGAAACAAAATATTTTCCATTGTACATAATGAAAAACATTTAGTTCGATAAGTGTTAGTCAGTTAGCAAACAAATGTTTACAAGATGATGCAGACACATAGAAAAATACAAAGAACCAGACCGCTTAGTTACATAAAAGTATGACGTCATTTGGACCGGACATTAGGTTATTTCTGACAAATTACTTGACCACCACCATATAAAGATTCGAAACTATAATCTAGGGTTTATATCCATAAGTAATTTTAAATTATTAGTGTCATAAATTAAGGCGTCTTACGATATCCAAAAGCCGAGATTACCTTTACACCCGATTATTAAATTGCACCAAAATTAATTAATATTAAATGCCAGTCTATACAGTGGAGATTTATTAACTATTAATAGTCACTACAACAACACAAAACCTGTATGTACATAACTTCAGAGTTTAGTACATACATACGTAGCTATGTAAAGTACATAGCCAGCAAGAAGATGTCAAGCTAACTCGAGTTTTTAGTAAGAAGGGTTCTTACCCTTCATAGTACCCAATGACGTCACCACTTTCTTTTAACTTGTATTGAAAGCATTTACGATGCAAATCACAAAAATATCAAACCGATTATGACGTCATAAAACACGCAAGTTCATGTCATTGTGAGGTCACGTGTCCAAGGTTCATACCACTTGCGTGACCTTGGTTAGATTATAACTTTGTGACATCACAGAAGTGTTAAGGTTCATACCACTTGCATGAGCGTAGTTGAGTTATAACTGCGTGACGTCACAAAGGACGTTAAGGTGCGAACCACTTGCATGAATCAGGTTGAATTATAGTTATGTGACGTTACAGCGGTGTTAAGGTGCGTACCACTTACGAGGGCGGGTTGCATTATAAACTTTGTGACGTCACTCTGTAAGTTGCTTACCACTTGCGTGAGCCTGGTGATAGTCGCGCGTGCCTCCCTCAACTGCTGCTCAGAGGTGGTGAGGAGCGCCCGGAGGCGCCTCACCTCGCTCGAGGACGCCTCGTACAGAGCTTTGTAGTCGCGGTCCTCTCCTTCTTCGGTGCGTTCGCTTCCAGACTGAAAAAAGACAAGTTGATTAGTGTAAGAGGATAATATTGGCAAGATTGTTCATGATTTCAACCTAAATTTTAGAAGGAATAATTATGCGCAGACTATTCGATGGTATCAAACTATTTGCACACGCGCAGATGGCGCGTTTAAATCGAAAAATAAATAAGCGCCTACTCTCCATATTAAGTCTTAATTCAACATTAATAAAAAATTACTAGTTTCGACTAGATCTGATGGCGGAAACTGGAGATTTTGCACAGGATACATACGGTGATGACTTGCGCAATCGTTTCCAGTATTGTATATTATTCAGTATAATTAATTGAAACCCTTAAAAAAGTATACAAAATATGTCACCAGAATTATCATGCAAGGCTACTTATACACGATCAAGATCGATTGTTTCGCTAAAACTAGAACGTAAATGATTCTTTGTTTTGTCTATGCTTGCGAACATGACCTGGAGACGCAAAGAATCCCTCGCGGATCTTTGAAGGTTGGCCTAGCCAAACGGGCACGCGCGCTACAATTAATAACGGGTCAGAGCTGAATGCAGCGTCCGGCCGGAACGCGAAAACACTGATCTATGGCACGTGCATCGTATCGTAACCCAGATGCGGGCCTGGTTCACTAACCGGCGAACTGCATAGTTATACCTCTCTCGCGTAGCGCGGCACGCACCAGATTTTGTCGCACAACAGGCAATGTACTTAAAAGTTTTAGTCTCGAAACTATTAGATTGATACAGCGTGACGGTATTATAGGTGGCACGAAAACACTGATCTATGGCCCGTGCCGGGTGGTTAACTGACCGGCGCACCAGATTGCGTTGTCATACCTATCTCTGCATAGTGCCTTATTATTAGGTAGTGCAGTACGCATTGGATTTTTTTGCTATGTACGTAAATATAAGATTTTATAAGGCCCGAAATTATTAAAGTGACTACGCTTGATGATTGTAATTGCAATTTGTGATTTGATGGTGTAACGGGTCGCTCTATAACACTAAGGCTACTGAAATGTTTAAAAAGCCCCGAAATTATTGCGTGATATCACGTGTGAGTATTACGCGTCTATGGCGCAAGCATCTTATCGTAACTGATATGCTTTCGTCTAGTACACAAATTCGCTTACTACCAATTGTCATATTGCCACCGATGCAGTTAAATTCATTGCTAGTAGGTCATAGGTCAGTTACATTAACCGTACAAACTCAAGTGTTTTATCGAACGATCGGAAATATATAGATATCTCGTCACCTCCAAGTAAGTTTTCTTACAATTCAATCTCGAAACTATTTACTCTGTACCTTTCACGTTAATAATGGCAAATAGTAATAATATATACGTTAATAAAGATATAAAAGAGTAATATCTATAGTGTGCAACACAACTGATTTTACAAAGCTTTTAATATTTATGCCTTAAAAAATTAAAATTCTAATCTAATACTTAACAAATCTAAATATTATATATAAGTGGTTAATGCCAGCTTATACTATTGATGTTTGATCGATAATATCACAATTTTTCCCGCGCAATCTCGTCATCTCACTAAACATATTTTTTAGCACAATCGTCTCAAATATTGTCGCACAATAGACAATGTACTTGAAATATTTTTAAAACACAAAAATGTAACAATCGTATCAGGAGCGGAACATCGGGTGATGGTGTCACGGCTTAATCACGTCAATATTGCGACATTGTCGCTTGTATGGTATTTCTATCAAATAAGCTATGTTTTTTAAAAAGGAATGATTATATTGATATTAATGAAAGTTACAAACAACAAACGTAAGCCGTTCGTTGTTTGTAATTTTCACAGACACTTAGCACAGAAATAAGGGCCCCGTTTTCCTTACCACCGACAAAAAATGTTTATACACCTGATTAAAACTTCAAACGTCTAACAATCAACTTTCTATGCGATTTTGTTACTTCACGCCTATTGTTCGGCATTAAAAAAAAGATAATTAAAACATAATTAACACATACATGGGAGTGCGGCATTGTCTGCACTAATATAATTATGACACAATCGACTCTTTCCTTCCCCGCCACAATCTTCACAGTGAATTAGAACATAACGTTCCAGTTTTAATTGTATACTGTTCAGTTTTAATTTGGAAATAATAAAATACTTTAAATTACTGTGTACTACTAGCGTTTCCTATATTCAATTAAGTTCTTCCGACATAGTTCAGTTTTAATGATTGCGGAAACATGATTGTAATTTGGCTTCAATGATACTAATACCAGAAGCTAACGCATCGGCAAGATGGTCGTAGAAAATAACCATCGCATGCAAGTAAAAGTAAACGTTATTTATCACAACATTGATTATTTGTATTACTACTCCGAGCCAAACGTCTGTAACTGTGCATAGTAAGAAAATTAATTCAGGAAATGGGGGAAAATAGTGAAACATCTGCTTTGACTATTTTTAAATGTATAAAACGAGGTCAACTATAATTTTATTTACGTGTAATGCAGGAAAAGTCGTAAAAAAATACAATGATTAAAATTTTTTAGATCATGGAATGAAAACAACGTACACAATATCCATCGGAAGCGAGCGAATTCAGACTTAGACTCCTGGAATTGAGGCCTACGGTGGTCTCTAAGGAGTTTAAAGACCGCGACCGCTCCTTGTCGAGATTGCTGTTCCTGTGGCCCTTGGGCCTCCGCTCCGGCCGCACCGGGGGCACGTCAGGAAGGGGCTCGTCCACTGGCGCCTCAGGGACTTTCACTGGAGCCACCGGCACTGGCTTCGGTTTAAAGTTCTTTTGACTGGCCAATATTTTCTTGTCTAACTTTTTCAACACTGGCGTCATCAAATTTAACGAACCTAACGTCGCTCCACTCAAATAAACACCCCCATACCCCGAACTGGTTCCACCATAAATTCCTAAGTTAGAAGACGCTCGGCCGAAGCCGGCCGTATACGGGTTATAGTTTCTACTGTAATTGGGGCTGCTATAATTCGAATAGCTGTTTGTGTAAGAGGGATTGTATTGTCCGAGCATCGAGCCGAGCATGCTCGGGGAGGAGCCATAATGGCTGGTGAGGCTGCGCGGCCGCGAACTGTATCTATCCTGCTTCCGACTCATTTTCGATCACATGTCACCGCGACCGCGTTAAAGCGAGGTGTCGGCGCGCGACATGAGAACACACTGACTGTTTTTCGGGTTTTAAATCTACGCGATAGAAAATATTGTGTGCGCCCACGCACGCAGCCGCAGGTCCGAGCGAGTGAGACGCGAGTGACGCACTGGGGCGGGCAGACGAAAGGGAAATATCCACACGGGCACGTGAGCCGAGAGGAGCCTGCGTCACCTGCAAATATAAAGTCGAGGGATAACATTGTCCGCGCGAGCGGGGCCTCCACCGCGGTGCGCTTGGAAGCTCGGGCACCTATGGCGGTGCGTTTGACAGGTTCGTAGAGACGAGTACGCTTTAAAAATAACAAGCGCCAATCGAGGGCCGGAACGTAATTAATAAAGTTTCAGACTTCAGCAGGGCAAGCATTCAATACTTTTGTTGATAAACAAAATCCCGTGCCTTTCAAATCAATGCAATTCTAAAGTAAACCTCGGATTTTGATTCACTATACTGCATTACTGCCAATATACATTTGTGCTATTTCAAACATGAATGACTGAAGCGTATTGTAGCACTTGTAGCACTTCAGTAGGCGGTGCCGGTCAAAATGTTCGTCGACGCTGAAGTGGGTTTTCGCGATTGGTATATGTGAGTAATGATAACAGATGTGAGTATATTTAGAACGCGCGTACCTGTACGAGCAGGGCGGGGACCATTAGGTACCGACACCGGCCATCCACTTGCCAATTTACGCGGAAACTGTTAACTGATTGATGAGCCAACAGAGAGATTGTGCAATGTCGTCGACAACTAACAAGACCGAACGTGCGCGTCGGTCGCGCGAGATTACGACGAATGACGCCTGGCGACTGCTTACTAGTGTTTATTCGCTGTGCATTTGATGGTGAGACACCCTTCCTAAACAATTCGATAAGACTTTAGGACCCAGATTTGCCCAGCAATTCCTTTAGTAGTTGCAATTTACTTCTTCCACCTACTTTTTGTGAACAACAAGAGACTATTACCAGTTTAGTTGTCTTTTTATAAAAAATTATTCCAATTCATCCGAGAACTAATCAGATGGAAAAATCCATGGTATGATATAAAGAAAAATTATAAAATGTGACGATATTTTCAATGTTATATTATTGCTATTATAATCGCACGTTCGACTGACGCGTACTGAAACGTACAGTGCATCAGTTATTATTTATCTAGAAACGTTGTTTGCTGAAGTAAAACTTCAACGTTCATTACGAGAGCACAATGTCAAAATAATGAGGTGAGTTACGTAGCAAATAATCGTTATGCTGCATTATATGCAATAAGTAATCCCAAAACCGACTATTGGGTTAACTTATAGTGGCTCGATGACTCATTCAGTAGAGACCCTGCCTCATGCGCCAAGAGTTGTAGGTTCCATCTCCACCCAGGACAAACATTCGTATGATGAATACTTGTGTTTGTTCTGTGTCTAGGTTGATTCTGTTGATTCTGATATCCATAACACAAGTGCATAAGCTAATACTAACCTAACCTCGGAGTCAGATCAATGTATGTAATGTAGTCTGATATTTATTTATTTAACATAGATATATGTGTGACAATTTAATGTTGACTACAATAAAGTGACGAGTCATTCACCGTAAAGAAGCTATCTTTCAAATAAGAAACAGCGAAGTGCTTTATTTAATTAGCCGTAAAATAAAAATACAAAAATACAACGTTAAGCCGGTGGTAGACGAGTGCGTTTTTGTCTTTGTCGACTATAATTAAAATCTATTTTCAAGTTTACGCCGCTGCGGTTCAGGTGGCGCTGACCCAGATACAGATGTTTTGGGCCACTCTAATAGATTCAACTGTAATTCACCGCACACGCCTTTGCCGCGTTGGGTAATCATCGCCCTAACGTCGCCGTTAAACAATACTGTTTGCCAAAATACCAATAGACAGAGAATGCTGAACAGATGTACAGCAATAAAAATCGGTAACGAGCCATGTAATGTGAAATGGACCATAATCTGCGACCTCAGGATAACCTGGATTTTAGATTTTATTCATCATCTTCATCGTTTCAACCAAACGCTGTGTCACGTCACCAGAGAGGTCATTGAACTTATTTTTAATTTTTACTTGTAAACACCATAATTAAATTGCAAAATCATAAAAGATTTTTCAGATGTTGTACTCGTGTGTGAGAGTTAATTATAACACATGTTTTTATGTCATCATGGGCTCTTCAAAGTAAGCTTACCTATGACAATATCATTCGCACGACTAGAAGCTCAATTATCAACTAAAGCCACCAACTCGTCTAGACTGAAGCTGATAATTTATATGCTAGACGTAAACTGTATCCAAACATCAATCTTCTCACAAACAACATTGTAAATAGGCTGTGGCGATAGCCGTCACAAATATTTATTCAAACGACAAATTTGATAACTCACTCACTAATCTTGGCAGTGGAAATATAATAACACAGTATACGAATGACTGATATACAATCTGGAGCACCCTTTTAAGCGCCCGTGACGTCACTGGCCATGTGTACAGGAGAGCGATCGTCCCTGGCGGATACGCTAAAAATAATAAATTTCCAATGCCGATATCAAAATTTGCAAATGTCTCGAGAAATGTGAACATTTGATGATATGATAATGAAGTTAATCTATTTCGGGGCGGCTAGAGATTAAGTGTTATCCTATCATGATTGCGCATTGCGCAGTCTTCGTTTACATACGACTAGTGGCGAGTTGGCAATGCAATAGATCGTAAGATACATATTCTGTTTGACATTTCTGCTATTAATACAAATAACGACAAAGACCAGGATACATACCTGCTAGTACATCTATTTACTATAAGACCCTATCAATAATATTGTATTGCTATCCTTCCTGGACCAAAAGCTGCGTGCGCCCCGGCATGGTAAATCTAATATAGTATTTTTTCTGAAGGGTCATCAGATGCTAACTAGAAGAGGCCTTTATTATTATTGAACTGTGGGGAAATCGGGATGCTTCCAAACTTTCTTTGTATTTACCACTAATTCACTTTACTTCTTTAGTCCTTTGTAGTCTCATATAACATAGATTGCATTGAATGGATAGAGGTTTATATCACTATATTTACTAAACGCAAAAGTTATGAGCATGGCTATTTGTGCATTACCCTAACATACGACGTACTAAATGGTTACATGCAAATTAAACTTTAAAGCTATCAAGAAAGGTTTAAAACTGTTAAACATCAGAAAACAATTGCAGTGCCACCATAAGGCTGCCTGTCCACCGGGGCAGAGCGAGGTAGCGGAGCGGTGAGCGAGTTACAATTCGACCAATAGAAAATGTCCACTAAAGAGATTTTGTGCAATCCTATTGGTTAATATTTATCCGTTTCTCCGCTCCGGTGGATAGGCAGCCTAAGAAAAGTTTTTCAGACGAAGTATTACAACTGTCGTTTGTGTTTTAATTTTCATTATCAATATTTTGTTTCGAATGTTTCACGTTATGATAGTGTGTACGCGTGTGAGCAATGACACAAAAACCATCGCATTAAGTATTTATGTGTACCTACACAGGATACTTCATATAAAAACATTATTTACTATTTTACTTATTAAACAAGTGATGACATTATAAAAAATCTAAATATAACAATCTCTGTCCGAAAAATTCCTATAAACATATGTATTAAACTTACTTGTTTTATAATTAAACAGGCAATATTTATCAAACCGATGTTGGTCTGGGACTTAAATAAATACCGCACGGGTCGAGCTAAATAAAACCGTTTAAAAAAGAGTGTGCCAACTGTGTTTCTGCCTAGGATGCCGTAAATGGCGGCTTATGGTATATGGGGTTTTGGGTATGCAGTTGTGTAGGCCACGAGCTAGTCACTTGTCACTACTTTTTCACAATTTTCCATCCCAGCCCATTGTCCCATGTTGGTCTGGGACTTAAAAAGAATGTCCCATTTGTGTTTTTTGCCTAGCATGTCGTAAAGGGCGACTAATGGTATCTGGGCGTTTGGGCATGTGATTGTGTAAGCGACGAGCTAGCCACTTTTCACTACTTTTTCACAATTTTCCATCTAACCCAGCCCAGTTTTGTTTCTGGATGAATGTGGTTAAAGGGGCCTGCTGCCCCTTTGACTATGCCTACCTCTTCTGGGATTATGGGCGTGATGAAATGAAATGAAATGATTTATTTCTGCAAGTAGATTTGTAACAAATTCTTTTGCACGTCATCCTTTTTTACCTACCAGCACCTCGACGTGAATGGCCTGATGAGAAGAGGAGCCGCAAGAAACTCAACAGATAGCCTTTTTTTTAAAACATGTTAAACGTATCTCTAATATGTGATACATTAAAATATCATGACTAAAAATTTCACTCTGCATGCGACGTCATGCTCCCCGGCGGACCTACTTTTGATTTAACTAGTATAAGTTACTTAAAATAATTCTACGAAATGTCTTTAAAATTCAAGTCCTATTTAAAAAAATATCTATATCTCAGGTTTCGCCGTATTTTGTAATTGAAAGTGGTTGCACTGCAGAGTATCCTTCCAGCGGAACCATCACGATATATCTATTACTATGCATAGTATAATCAAATATATATAAATTCTAGTGAGGATTTGGGGGTTCTAATTCAATATAGAATTGTTATAGAATTATTTGATACTATAAATTTAATTATACTATGCATAGTAATAGAAATATCGTGATGGTTTTGCTAGAAGGATCCTCTGCAGCGCAAACACTTTCAATTAAAAAATACGGCAAAACCTGAGATATAGATTTTATTGAAATAGGACTAGAATTTTATAGACATTTCATAGAATTTTTTTAAGTAACTTATACTAGTTAAATCAAAAGTGGGTCCGCCGGGGAGCATGACGTTGCATGCGAGCAGATTATCTTGTCCAAACATTTTTATCATTTAAATAATCGTCTATTTTGTAACCTTTTCTTATTAAACATGATTTAATATAAGACTTAAATGATGTTATGTTATGTTATGTATTTATCTATCCACTAGAAAGCCAGCCTTAGTTTATGATGGTAGAAAAAAAAATATTTGACATTTAATATTCTGTGAAAACCTGTGGTTTATATCTAAATCCAATTTACACTTCGAGATCGGAGTAAACTGAATTCTGAAAGTGTTGCGCAGCAGCATTAATTTTGTTTATGTTGCACAATATTCCCCGTTTTCTATGTCAGCCTAATATTCTTGGAGCCGTAGTAACATGTACGAATAACATCAGTGTTTGTAAATCGGCCCTGCGGTTCCGATGATATTTACTATTTGTTAAAGTAGCATAAATACAGTGGCAACTCTAAATACATTTATTTTAGGCGCATTTAAATTTACGAAGTTATAAAGAGTGGTCAAAATTAACTGAACGTAACAAGAACGACCACAGGTGACGTTGGAGAATAGGATGACTTGGGGAATTCAATGCATTGGGCGCCGTCACGCCGAGGGCAATCGCCGTCGTAAGTGGGACTCCTAAGTCTTCTGAATCGAATAACCACATCCCTCTCCGTCGAAGACGAAGTGGCCGTAGTACACCCACGACGGCTCCCTTCATCGCCTTCCGTCAACTGATGATACTGTGAGATTTATGATAGAAGCGACCACAGCATACGGAGTATTGACCTAAGTAACGATGTAATAAGCTAGTTTACTGAAATATGTTGTATAGTCCATTATTGAGATTACAAAAAAATATTGCTTACGTATTTTTTTTCAGCAAACTAAAGATTATGAAGATACAGCGCGTTAAAGTTCCACGTGACGTCACTACTTCTGTAAATTTTTCCCGAACAAGTGTGAAGGGCCTAAGACAAATATTTTTTAAGATTTATGGGACGACGAACCTCACCTGGCCTGGATCTGGCACCCCAGTGCCAAATCTTAAAACAAACTACTGTATGTCACTTCCTCGATAAACGAACGGTATATTATTCCTCACATTCGTCAGCTGTCACGCTAAAATTTGTATATCACAATACGAATACCTACCAACATTATGTTAAGTCGGCATCGTAAAAACAGAAGCATCATTGTAGAGCTGTATTGCAGTTGTTTGATTGCAACTGCACAGTACTTCCGAAAGTATATCAATATTCTCAATAGTACCGCATTCTATTTTAATGCTTTTTTTATCACGCTATTAATGAGTGACACGCGCCTCATATCCTAGGGGTGCGGATTCAAACTTGGGGGCACATAGATCTAGATTTTTCAAATCAATGTACGTATATACCACTAGCTCAGCGGTGGTGGAAAACATCGTTATGAAACCTGCACATTCAAACAACTTTGTGTGTGCAACCGTGATCTAAATTCTTCTGGTTCCCCTACATAAAGGTTATGAAGATCAGATCGACAGGCGTTTCAATGTCATTACCAGACTAGCAAAATCCTAGATCACGGTCTAAGCGGACCCCGTCTAAGCACAGGACTTAACGCTAGAAAGATAATGTTCAAATAATCACACAAATATTATTGAACTCAAGTAAAATCATCCGTAAAACCCTATTGGCTTTGTTCGGTTTGTTATAATGGTTATATTTATAGTTATTTTAGACTTCTTAACTGAAATAAATAGTAAAAATATTATTTACGGGCAATTTGAGGTCAGGACTTTGAGGCCCTTTGACTCTGCCTACCCTTCGGGGATTACGGGCGAGTTGATATATACGTATGTAATAAAATTAACAGTTACACTCATTAATCCCGAATCACTAGCTCCAATCACGCGCACTATCAAATAATAAAGTAATATGCGTATAAAGTGCATGATTTAGTTGCGTCTGTTGCGACTGCAATTTACGCGCCGTTGTGACCTGCGCGCTGGGTGACCGCCAAGCCGTCACACCAATCACTCCGACTGTTCATTGTGAGGGTTTTATGCGCCCGAAGTGGTGTCGACGAGTCATGCCCTTTTAGCGACTGTTGAACGGGAAATATCTTTTTTGAGGCTATTGAACAAAATGTATGAGTAAATATCATAAACATTTTAAATGTTAACAATAATGGTTATTATCAGAATGAAATCATTAAGTCATAATTTTGTAGAAGTATGTTTTTTAAAATTATGTCTACAAATACAAGTTTCAATCTATATTCACTATCGCAAATCGAATTATAACATCCAACCTAAAAAAGGATAAAAAAAACAGAAGATTTTTTTTTTTACGGTAACAACCACGATAACTGTAAAGTGTATGATATTTGTAAATGAATATATTCATTAAGATTGGTCGCCGGGAGAACTCTTCGTACGTTACGGAGGATCTAAGAGGAAACATAAATTGCGAAGCAAATGGGCCAGTCCGAATGGTTTACGGTGTCTTCCCCTATAATTTATAAAATCAAAGCTTTCTCGAATCAATAACACGTCGTGGAACTATGAGATCCGCGAGACTTAAATTTATACAACTTCTGATTGTATATATTATAAAAGTCGGCAGAAAAAGAAAAGACAGGGTTATTTTTTAAAGATTCACGCTTGTTTTTGACACGAGGAAGGGCCCGAGAGACTGTGGACGCCACTCAGGCCGAAGATGTTTCTTGTCCGAGGTATAATCTTTACCTTCTTTTTATTACCCAAAATAGTAAGTTGCTCATTTACTAAAATCCTTTATATTGGTTCCTTAGCATAATGAGTTAAATAACTAGATTCGTGGTTTCACATAAGCTAAAAATAGCCATGCCATAGTACAGTTTTAGGGATGCACAAGAAATCCAATAAAAGCTGTGAGCTAAGTTTGGTTTCGTCATTTAAAAAACCGCGTCCTTGGCGTTAAATAAACACTAGCACGTTCGACTCGAGCAAGTGATTCATCAGCGGCGCGAATATGAGTGACACGGGTGCGGTTATTTGTGCCCGCGCAAGGTCGACACACGACCAAGGGATAGCTTTCTGGCATTACACTGCGATGACTGCTCATCAGCACAAGTACAGAATATGAATGTTTAAAAAATTGTAGTGAATAAATAATAGTTTATATGAATTTGAAGCACTTGTCTAGCTAACAATCTCTTTTTTTAACATAGTACACTGTATTCGGGTGTTACCACATAGGTGATTACGCAACTAACCTTTACTTTTGATATAGTATAGATTCAGATAATACAGCAAATGTACTGTGTAAAGAATTTATACAACGTGCAAATATTATGTAGAGTTAAGTCATCTTTGCTCGGGCCTGCTTGGCTAACATTGAAACTTTAAGAGATATAACAGTTGAGACTCCTTCGACGCTTTACATACACATGTGACATGTGGATTAAAATGAATACTAACGCCATATTTATCAACATTTTCTTAAATAGATGAATAAAGAAATTAAGCATCTAATCCTATGGTACAGGATAAGGGCTCTGCATTCCTTACATAATATTGAACAATCACATTAACTAACTAACTAAACTTCACGCCACTTCTCTAGCGGGGTAGTCAGAGAGAACCGAACGCCAAATGGCGCGATCCTCACACACATCCTCAACAATTATATTAAATCAAGGAAAAATACAATGCGCAAAAGTAATTTAACTGTTACATCGTCTGTTGGTCTTCCTACGTGGGATATCCATCGCGTTAGTTCATGGGCCGTCTAAGATATTGTACTGATAAGAATACCAAATAAAACGCTTTCAATCGAAAGTAAGTCAGCTTGTTAAAAAATATTTACCTGGGTAGTTTATTAAATGCTATTTACTCATAGTGGCTATTATCAAAAAATAATTCTCGTGCCATCCAGTGGCGGATTTACCCTAAGGCCCAGTAGGCCCAGGCCTAGGGCGGCCAGATATTAGAGGCGGCCAATCGTGATAAAAAATAAGTGATGGCTCTTTAGTTCTGAGAATTATGGTCTGGGGCCTAGAGCGGTCAAGATTGTAAATCCGCCACTGGTGCCATCTATTCTTGAATCTCACCCACACTCAACAATATTATACCGTTACGCTTTAATAAACTACAATAATTACTACTAACCATGTGCATAACATGGCAAAGAACAGTAAACCTAAAATATTCAATAATGACGAATAGTTGGCACTCTAATTTAAGCATGCACTCCCCACAAAGGTATGCATATTAAAAAACAAAACGGTATGGCTTAACGTAACTGGTGTTTCTCATTCAACATGTTCCGATGATTTTGTTCTTGTCCCTTAAGATTAAAACTCATAGTTTTATCGTACATGGGTCACTGATAGTTGCAAATAAATATCAAACGACATCACATACATTGATCTGACACCGAGGTAAGTAGTTTAAGCAATTGTGTTACGGGTATCAGATTCAACAGTGGTATTACAAATATATACTTAAATATTGGACATAAACACCCAGACACAGAACAAACACAAGTATTCATCACACGAATGTTTGTCCTGGGTGGGGATCGAACACACGGCGCATGGGGCAGGGTCTAGTGACCCAATTGACTTGACAATTGACTGGCTCGATGGCGCATTCGATAGTCCGAATGCGCCATCGAGCCAGTCAATTGTGGCGTATATATGTAAATTGTGACATGTTTTGCAACGTTAAAAGCATGTCACGCAGCAAGGTTGAGGAGGGCTACTATTTCTGCGCCCGTGAATCAGTAGCCGCCAGAAATATGGTCGTGAAACATACAGACTCCATAGTAAGATATTCCATTTAGATTTATGCGTGTTCACGATATTTAAGTGTTTATTTATGACTGTGTTAAAGCTTGTATTTCCTTTTCATACGAGGGGACTTTGTTTTGACATCATGTTTGTATTGATTGTGTACTATAGAAAAGTATCACGATTTAAATACCATTATTACAAACAGATTAAGTAAATAGGAAATAATTTTAAGATACACCACGTGGATATTTGATAACAGAACAAATATAACGGCGGGCCAAGCCGCGCACAGTAACTATATTCTGTTTCACATAAGATGATTCCCGTGACAGGTATCAATACTCCTTTTCATGCATCGTACTTTCTATAATCCAATTTATTAGGTTTCAAACTTATTTCACTTTATACGTTAACATCATGCCAAAAAATAAATAATAATTTCGATTAATTAATCTAAACACGATTTAACAATTATCTTTTTGAATTTTCTTACTAATTTAAATTTAGTAAAAATAACTTATGAATTGCTTACTACGGAAATCCGAAAGTTTTCTCATAGAGATTGACACTACTATTCACATGACATCATTAATCTATATGGCGGATATCTCGTCATCGAGTTAGGATCTTTTACTAAAGATATTATATACGCGTACATTTTAACTAAAAAAATGTTCCGAACCTAGTGACAACACATAAACACTTATTACTATATATGACAACATTGATAAACTAATCAAAAAGGATACCGTGATTTCCACTGTATGTAAAACAAAACAGTAAGCGCTTATCACATCATGCTTTAATGAAAACAAATGTAATTTCAATCAGGATACAAAATAAAATCGATTTAACTGCCCTACAATTTTTTATCGAATTTAAAAAAAAAATCTAATAGGTGGCATATGGGCGCATGACTATTAACGTCAAATTAAAAGTGTCACGGAACTCATCTTAGCTGAAATGGACTATAGTTCTCTGTAAGATTGTACATCATCATCAATAAAGTATATATTAACATCGGAAATCACACATGACACTTTTAATAAGATTTATATATTCAAATCAAATCATATTAATTCAATAAACCAGGTGGTTTATTATAATATTATAAAGGTATGAAAGTTCATACCTTTACGTAGCTTTACATATTGAAGTTTGTGACCTGACGTTCAACAAAACTCTTCCCCCGTCATTAAAAACCAATGTCAAATTTCATGTCATATAACCGACGTAGCGATATCAAAATATAATCCGTCATATTCCTCACAAAAACCGCTCCACCCATTCACTTCCTACATATATAATATTATTTTATTAAGACTCAACTGAGAAGCTGTACGTCACGTACTAAAACGCGAGAAGACAACCGGCCATAACTCACCAGACGCTTCCTGGTGACTTCCAAATATACTTTTCTAATAAACAATCGTCTATGCGTTTGGGCAAAACCTGTTATAAAGACCACATTCTGTCATAATGTCAAAACATCCGTACACTTTATGTACCCATCTGCTCCACATTTCGTTTTCAGTGTCAGGTCTCAGATGAAACTAGTCGTCTGCATGGGGATTTTCGTCTTTATTGCTAGAAGAATAAGGCGCGCGGGTTTGAAAGTGGTGTGTGCATTTGATGGATGTAAGGCAGGGGCGCTAATAATACGCGAGCTATTGTTTGCTGACGTCAATGCGGCGTATGCCTAGAGACGCTAAAATGACGTACGGCGCTCCCGAGCTTCGAGTTAAGAAAAGGCAATTAAATTGATAGATACGTTTTAAAATAGTTGGAACAATGGACACTGTTTCGTTTTGATGTCTCGCGTTGCCAAGAAAACGTTAATTCTGAGATTCTGTTGTATTTTTAAGCACGGAAAAATATTATCTTGTATTTTAGGGCACATTTGGTATTGTGTATGTGACACGAGTCAATGACTACTACTATGAATAATGACGTCTAAAATAAAAATAATGTAACTCTTTTTTTTGTATAATAAAGATATTATTATATTACCGCGTCATTCCAAATTAGTTTAGGATAATCTCTTGTTACCCAAGGCTATCATAGAAAAATAAAAAAAAAAACACATTTGATAAGATTAAATAAAAAAAATCAATAGACATTTAAATTTCCTGTTAGTTGGTGTCTACCTCAACAAGATACTTCTCTTCACGGTTCTATGTATATTTTATGATGTTATATATGACATTATATAGGAGCCGCGGAAGGCCCAGGCTCACCTACCACGACCAGATATGTAGGTCGTGTATTAACAGGTGATGTTAGGAGTCATAAAAACCGTGGAGCTTGTATGAAAAGGATCATGAATGTTGAAGAGGCGAGTGAGGTGTGTAAGGATCGTGCCATATGGCGTTCGGTTCGCTCTACCACCCCGCTAGGGAAGTGGCGTGAAGTTAAGTTTGTTAGTTATATATGACATTTGAAGTAGAATAGTATTTTTTTATTAGTTTTTTTGCAGCAGCAGCATATTAGACGCCCAAAACCTCCAAATAATTTGACAGGTGGTGCACCGGGCGGTGTAACTAACGGCCTGCTGACTAGAATCAAACAGACCACACCACTACACTCCTTATCACAACGGCTTAAGAGCCAATATCTGTACTATGATCAGGGTTGTTTGTGCACTTCGTATTAACTAATAGCGTGTGTTAATTATTAGCAGACACGACTTCACCGCCCATTAGTTGTGTAATGATACGTCTTGCTATTAATTCGACAAGGGATTAAATACGCTTCGAAGTCTTAAGACGCGCTATTTAGATTTGAAAATTATTTCATCATAACGCCTTAGCATATTAACATTGATGTATTTTAAGATCGAATTAAACGTCGCGTAATTTTTGAAAACAATGTAAAGCAACCTGAAAAGTGGGATCAACAGATTATAACAGCAACTGCCGTGTATAGTATACGGTATTAAAGAGCTTGCGAGTAAATCTCTTTCATCAAAAACACGTTCTGAACTTCGGGAATCCAAGGCGAACAATAACTTTGAGCCGCTTTAAAAATAAGACTTAACGTTAACGTTGAAACATCGATATTTCGGAGGTACTTTATTTAAATAAAAAAATATCTTGTTTGTTCTTCACAAGTGATGGACAAATGATAATTCCGCTGTGGGAATTGCCGCTTTTTATTTTCGGTACAATATTTCGTAAAGTCGTGACGTACAGGGAGATGAATGATGCCGGGGGAGACGGGACGCGTCGATCACAACAGTGTCAATGTCGACCGTTGACTGTACATACATCTACTAGCTGTATTAATAGCTGTGTACATCTGAATACGAAATAGGACACGCCCTTAAACTATTTCTTCTATCAAAACCAACAAAGTTGTATCAAAAGAACATGCTAATGTGGACGAGTATACGAGTATTCAGTTACGAATTAATAGTGAAATTCTGTAAGATAACGACTGATTTCATAAATGGAATTTGTATATTTCATTATTATTTTTAAGACTTTTGAAGTAAGCCGCCTTATACTTCATTGATCTATTATTTTTTTATCTAGCTGATGAATAATCACAACTATTCTATGAGAGGCCTCAATTTAATTTGGTATTGTTACTATCTGTTCATTATTCTTTCCTTCTTACATTATAATGCACTTATACTTTCGCCTGTAAAAATCCGACGTTGGCGTTGTTGCATTCAAATTGCTATTTCTAACCACAATCGCTCCTAATCGAGATTAATTCTGTGCAAAAATGTACAAGGAAAACCACAATATTCTTTGAAGTCCGGCCCATATTCATATTAAAAGGTCCGTGATTCATTTCGCCGATGTGTCATTACTACAATTTTTTCTTTGGAAATGACTTTGAGCTTCTTTGTGTATTCGGTCTATATTTACTAATGTCACGTAGAATATTTAAAGCTTCATCGATAAAACAAAGTTTTACATTTGTAATTAACGATGCATGTCTGGGTCCACATTATCCGTAGAAGCATATTCAACACATCAGCATATAAAGCAATTTGTAAATGCAACAAGATGCTTGATAGATGATGCACGACCCAAAAACCGTAGTATCATTATACATGAGACATGGAAAACATATAAATAAACAAGACCTCCTGCCTTGTTAGTCCATCTTCGATTATTGTGTAGGAACAAGTTATGGTTTAATGGGTTTTATCTCAAATCTTGACTGCTAATTAGATACCTTCGACCCACAACCGAACGTGAAGTGGAACAACCTAACGCTATCGCGATATGGGTATCAACATGCGAGTTGCCAAACATACTTTTTATGTTTCCCATATATATTTTATATATTTTCGACTAAGGTATATTACAATATATACAAATGTATATTCATAAATGTAATTATTAAAATGATTGACATACCTGGACTGTTTCTGTTTCGCCATCGCCTTCGCCGCCTCCACCGCGATCATTGACGATGTCCTGTATAACAAGGGATACAAGATTTAAATTTATTACTGGCCTTCGGAAAAAATAGCTCGGTCAAGCATGAAACAGGTTTTGTTAAAAATAACTAACTAACTAAACTTCACGCCACTTCCCTAGCGAGGTAGGCAGAGAGAACCGAACGCCATAAATGTATAATTTATTAAAAATAACTTAAACATATTTATTGCTGTTTGTAATAGATAAGATACAGGGGGTGAATTTATGTAGCCTATGTTACTTGGACCATGGAAACCAAATGATTGACAACTTAATAACCGCGATTTGATAACACTAGTCAACAAAATTACACTCTTTTTTTGCCACATAACAATTCAATATTTTATTCTAATGATCAGTATAAGTATAATAGAATTATATTATAAACATTTTCCCATCACGTCACATTTTTTTGTCATTTGCCTAGAAACATTCAAATATCTGCCATTGAAACGATTTTTGATGATTTATTTAACAGCATAAAGATTATTAAAATGTAAACATAATACATGCAATTGATAGTCAGAATGCTAAACATTTCATTGTACTTCGAATTAAGCTTCTACTATGATTCTATGCAAAGATATGTCTAGTTAAGCTTTACCATAATTTTTGCGTACATTCAAAGCTGCGCATTTTATATGGACGAATTCTTAATACCATTCTAATCCGAATATTTTGCGAGACATTAGTATAGCAATATAATTTACACTATTCATCAACAATTTGGGATTATTTCTTTCCACAATAGACAATAGATATGAAAAATTTTGTATTTATGAATTTAATTTATCAACACTGTAGTCAAACCTTAAAGCTCTAATATCTCAAAAATGTGACCTGATGATCAAATTTGGATGTCTGAATCTGAATCAGCTATTATTGTTTTATCAAAAAGGCAATGAGTTGATTCTGTGAAAAAAAATTGTTGACTAGTGTAATTAGTCTAAGCGCTGTGGTGGAAAATACCCTAATATAAATACAAAGAGAGACTGCTGTGATTATTCTTAATTTGTCTTTGGTATAATCGGATTAAATGGGGCATATAATTTCACAGATTTAGACAGAAAATACTATAAATAGATTTATGATAATACTAGCGACCCGCCCCGGATTCGCGTGGATATTTGAATCACTCACTGACATTGGAGTCAACCGCATAAACATCCCTTGGGTAGTTCAAGAAATGTAAGGGAACAAAGATAAGCGGCGACTTTGTTTTATACTATACAAAGATTGCGGCACGTAAGTAAATTTAAGATAATAATTCAATTTAAGTCCATGGAAGAAAGGCAGATTTGTGATCATAAGACTATAAAATGGCGTCGATAAAGCTACACAATTTATCAAATAGAGAAAATAGACATATTTTATTAAGTCATAAGTTAATTATAAATATAGAGCTAAAAATAAATTTACATACGACGTAGTTTTGTGACAAATCTCCCCATTTAGCATTAGTCGCAATTACGCAGATTGGCTCTAAAATTACAATGATTAATTAAAAAGACAGCTGCGTCGCACTTGACTCGCTCAAAGCTAATTTATGTGGAATCATCTTCCACACTACGCCCACTGAATGACATGCGCGCACGTCGCAAATCCGAAAACGTCAATGAATGTGACGATGTGTCCACGTCCTAGTTGCATTGACAACATGAACAACACGATAATGAATAATATTTGACAACATTAACAAAATGTTAATGGGTAACAATTGACAACATAAAGTTATTTAGAATTGTTGTTGGTATATGCTGCCGTGTGTGTAATGGCAATATATTTGGTGGTGTCGCGTTGCATACTGTTCCTCCATAAAAAGTTACTGTAGTATGAGATATAAACAAAAAGATACTATATAGCACTGCGATTTGCGTACATATTGACATAAAAATATGTAGTTATAAAGAGTTTATACTTTTAGACCTTATTATGAATAGTTTAGTTTTTTTTTTTTTTTACTTCATCACATACAACACTAGTGTTACAAATATATACTTAAATATTGGATATTAACACCCAGACACAGAACAAACACAAGTATTCATCATACGAATGTTTGTCCTGGGTGGGAATCGAACCCACAACTCTTGGCGCACGGGGCAGGGTCACTACCGAATGCGCCATCGAGCCAATCAAGTCTAGTTTTTACTCCTAAACCACAAAAAATATAAACGTGTTACCTATGGTTTCCGAGGTAACAATAATACGACGTCCAATGAGAAAAATTCTTCATGTATCTGTCGAATTACATACAAAATATCTAAACGAGTATTTTCTACAGAGTCATGGGTATATTATCTATGCTTATGTGTGTGTATTTGTTTTCGTTAGGCATGTAGGACAAGCATATAACAAGCGCGAATGTCAAACCCTTGTGTAACGAAACGTGCTCATTGACCATGATGCGTATGTTGCTGATAGAACATACTTTTGGCGAGTCATCAAACCTACATAGAGGTCGCTATGGTAGTAAATATCAGAGAAGGCGAACTAAAAGTCGGAATTCTGGGAAAGCGACTAGACTACTTTTATCCCGGAAGAAAGTAATAATCTCTGTAACAGACCCATCATTCACAATTAGCTAACAGAACTCAAATTTATTATTTGGCTAAATGTGCTTCAAGACATTTATTACTCCTTGGACTCTGCCTACTCCTAAGGGGTTTACTGGAGTGATGTTACGTTATGTTATGTCATGGAGTTATGTTATGTCACACACACATACATATATATGTGTGTGTGTGTGTGTGTGTGTGTGTGTGTATGTACAGAACATTGGCGGAGCAGCGGACTAAAGCTAGTGTAGTATAACTTCAATTTCTGCTACCGTCTAGAGTTACAAAGCGATCAATCAACCAATTGTCATCGTCTCGTCCGTTCACCTCATCTCGCCTCGCTGTCTAGTTCGTAGACTTGTCGTCTCAGAATAGACGGACGTAAAAGTTATTTTGACAAGTCATTTATTCTTACGTAGAAACGAGTTCAACACGCCGTGCATCATCGCGTATTTCGTAAAACGTGACTAGAAATTTAACTTGCGTACATTGTAATGCAAGTCCTGTCCGGTCCCAAAAAAAACACTTAATGGGACGAAGTCTGATCTCTAATCTATAATCTAATTTACATCAAACTTGTAAAATTTTGGAATAAGGTCAAAGCATTCTCCGGGTGCAGATGGATCGAAAGGCATAAAAAATTTGGTGCAGAGCATAGCATTATTCTGCATTTACACGGTATTAGCACCCCGAGATCCCGGCAAGTATAAGTGGAAGTAAGGATAGTAGGGTCCGTATCAAATATAATACCTTTATTGGCACAGGACCGCTGAAAGTGGAGAAAGACATAGGAACTTACACCTCGCAGTAGTAGTAAGCAATAGAGAAAGAGTAGAAGGATAAGTGACAAAAGTCATGTGTAAAACATTGTAATATGCACTGTTTTTATAAAAAGCACACATGCAAACACTTCTAGACTTGGTATTAGGTGTAATGATTGGATTTCTAGTATTAGGTTAAATACTCACAAATGTATGGATTCATGATTGTCTTCCTTGGCACAAAAAAATACTTACTTAATTTCAACGCAAGGTAAGAACATAGTATAAACATATAGTCAATAAAAATCGATTCAGAATTGCGCATTAGCGCACCGCCGGAAACAGTGGGCGTCGAAGAAAAACAAAGTTCTTCAAAACGTAATCTCGGTTATATATAACATTACGTCTGAAATTTTGATTTATTATAAGAATTACAACACGTATTTGCTCTACGTAAGATTTTGCAACATATAATATTTGTACAAGCATCAAAATTCTGGCGACCGTGATTGTGAATGTGTAAATAATGGTAAATAAAATGTTAATGGGTATAGGCTACTTTGAAGGAGATATGCAAAGCTTTTGCATTAGATAATGAAGTATAAGCATTACACTACATTTAAGTTGTGATTAGCTGATGACCATAATGATTACAACACTATATTTGCATCAGGAATGCACATATGTGTGAATCTAAGCCAACTATTAATATTGGTGAAGAATTTTCACCCAATAAATCGAGCGAACGAAGCCACGAGCGGTCGGTAGTTTAAATATAAACGCATAGTGCCCTACATACCGGTGTGACATTTCATAAGAAACAATAACCAACTAAAGCTTACATAATACCCAAATATAACTAGTATTATAACGGGTTTATGGGAACAATATGGTGCAGATTGCGAACGGACCGATTTAGACTCGGTTCACTGGACCGCTACTGGCCGACAAAGACGTTTTTCGTTGGAAATTTTCGGCGTGGATATTAATCTATTTTCTAATGATGCATATTAATTCTTGTCACGATTGTTTTAGCTAGTCTGTGTGTACCTTTTTTTATGCCCGTTATATTCCCAGGGAGCGTACCAGTTTAAATGCCCGGATCGCGCGTTCACTATACTCTATAATAAAAGCACGTATCAGACGCGGGAAGACCTACTTTCAAAAATCTAATTCAATGTTATTTTGAATGGATTGCTAAACACTGTTACATTTTATATGTATGTCAATACGTGCCAATGTCCGAAGTAATAGTAGCAATTAGTACAAATGTTTGATTTGCATTCTACTTACATCCATGTCGACTTGGTCGGCGCCGGTAGTGCGCTGCTTGGGCCTGCGCCGGCACTGGATAACGTTTAGCAATACTAGCGTGCTCCAATAGGCCTGTAAAATAGATCTGCTTCCGCTTCAGCAAAGCTTCGCTGGCAGGAGAAGTCACGTACCTCCATGTGGACGTAGCCCACGCCGGCCCTGGATGACGTAAAGCTCGTACGTTCTCGTAAGACAGACATCGTTTTTTTTTATATAAGTTGATAACTTCACGTACCTCCATGTCGACGTGGCCTACGCCGGTGGAGCGCCGCTTAGGCCTGCGCCGGCGCTGGATGACGTTTAACGCCGCCTGCGTGCTCGCGGGCGACGCCGACGACGATTTGCTTTCGGAACTACTTTCGCGCTCTTTTTCTTCATCGCCTGCAACAAATCGAATTATTATAGATTTTGTTAATGAAAAGCATATAGAATTAAGGTTTGTTTAATTAAAACATCCAAAAGATGGCCTAACTGTGAGGTACGGTCATGTCACCCTCCTCAATGGTAAGTTTTCAGAACAAACAGACATACGTTTAACAAAATGAAAGGTTCTGTCAACAAGGAGCCAATAGTGACAGTGATAAGACCACGAGATTCCCTCGTGTCACATGGCGCTTTTTGATTTTTGAAAACCCTCATCAGCAATAACTAGCAATCGCTTGAAAGCAAAATGTATAGCCGGTGCGTCAGCGATGGACTAGCACGCTTTTTACCCTATGTGGAGGCTAATAGCAATTGTGAAAGGTAATAGGTAGGATGGTCCATACTTCAGTAGTCAATATCGCACGCATTAGTATATTTTCGTCAGTATGATCTTTTGTTGCTCTACGACTGAAGACGAATGCACGAATGTGCCAATGTGTGTTTCTTGCCACGCATGTTGTAACAGATGACAGACAGAGATATATGATGAGATATATCAGATGTCCTCAAGACCCCAAGGTAAAGTGCCAGGATACAAGCAGTCAGTACTAGCACTTACCCTTCTCCCGGTCCTCGACGGCGGTCGGAGAGGTGGTGTTGGCGGTGGAGCCGGCTGGGGGGCGCCTCAGCGGCAGCGTCACCGTCGCCTCCGTCGCCGGAGCGCCCGCTCGCGGGGGCGCCGCTCGCCCCGCGTCCTCCAGCTCGAACTGCACACGAGTGATAAATTGTAGCCCATGCGATATCATAGCCACAGTGGTAAGCCACAACATTTTACTACTAATCTTTAGGAAAAGGCGCGTGTGTAAAGCAAATAATAATTTCGTAATGACTGTAAAAGCATGTCATAGTATTGGTTTCTCTAAAGGTAATTAATAATATTAATTTTATTTATTTGGAACATATATTCCAATTATAATGACTAGCCCAATGAATTACCCTCAACTTAATACTTCTCTATAACTCATCAAAAGTACCCCACGAGGAGCAAAATAATAAAAATTACATTTTAATTTTGTGTGCAATTGTGCACAGTTCGCTAAGCACATTAGCATGGAAGTCGTGCTTTTAGGAATCAAACCGTGAGGTAATTATAGATCGATGCTACGTAAATTTTTTTTCAAAATTTTTAATACTTGTACAATAGTAATCAAAAGTTACATACGTAAATGAATATGTTAACTGTAATTTAATGATGAATATTATCAACAAAGTATGCAACTAACTAAAAATATGAAAGCTCGTAAAGTTAGTTAGTTAAGGCAATGCGTTAGATAGAATAAATATAAGAACAATAAATAATGAAATACAAAAATGGCACACTAACCAACATGCATTTTGTAATGCCACATCTAACGTCGATATGTGACATTCCAAAATAAGTACTGTTATATTCGGTCAATCATGTTTCATATAAAAATGGGCTGGATTAGCACGATATGTTTACAAAGACAAGTCAAAAGCTACTTTAATTTATCTACGACAATCGCAGCTCTTGAAAACACTTGACGATGTTAGATACGAATGCAATTTAAGATCACAAGTTATCTACAACATACATGCGAGCTAAAATGAAACTTATTTACAAAGTTAGAACGTACATTTTAACACCTAAAGCTTCGTGTAGTAGGTGAAAACGTAACAGTGTGGAAGCGTGCATTGACACGCTGCGTGCGATCACGTAGGTTCGTCGAACATATCTAAGGGTTCGTAGACAAGTGTGGGAGGTTCTACAATCGTTTAAGGTATGGAACTACAAAAAAAATATAAAAATGGTATAGAAGGAAAGGTATTGACATGGCAACCGATAATGCCAACCTCACATCAACATCACTGTCTGGCACGATGTACAAGCGATACTTGTTGTGTACAACGTTATTGGTGATAGTATGATGATGATGATGATTAGGAGGACAAGGACTTATGCAAAATTTAGTAAACTGGTCAGGTAATCTAAGTTTCGTTCCTTACTTATAAAGTTACCTAGCAAATAGTACAAGTTATCTGCTGTATTATATAAGATAATGGTGGATCGTCATAAAGTAAGAATGAAAAAAGTACAGCCAACTATGTTTAAAAAAGCAAAAAGGAAAATTTACGATAAAACGTATGATATGTCACTGTGCGTTGTGGTATGCCATTCAATGAGTAGTAAGGTACCTTTATAGTTTAATCAATTATAACTATTTCAACTATAGTTGCCTGAGATGATTTTGATACTTGTTATGTTTTCGTAATTTAGTGTAAAGGTACATGACCAAATGATAGCTAATAATGTCATTGCCGTAACTCTTAGTAGTAATTCCATACCTTCAACAATTACAGGTAGTGCGTTTGTCTAGGCCCCTCGGTGGTAAGTGGTCAAACCATGCCGATATAAATTTTGAATGCCTACGTAATGTTGCGGCGGGATTTTTGTGTCTTCATATCATATTACATTAACCTAAGTTTTTTTTTAAATATTTTTGTAAAAAATATATTAAATGAAATAAATCTCATTCTCATCAAACTCATTTGTTAAATGTCATGTCAAATATTTCGGAGTATGCCAATTTTATTTCTACTGCTTTACTTTCATTTGAACTCATTTTTTTTTACTTATAAGTCAGTCACTGACTTATATAAGTTTGAGTATAAACGTGTTTTGAGGTTTTTAAACCATCCAAAACGACTTCACGATACTCACGACTCAAAAGTCATAGGGCTAGCTGCGCGTGCGCATTTCTGCGATAAAATTAATGATACGCTTCACAAACTTCACGAATCTTTACTAGCATGCAAAACGAATCTCCATCGCTAACTCTTCTTAAAAAAAACTATCGCGTTTAATGCCAAATATCAAAACACCACAATTAAAACTATCACGTCAAACTCCAAGTATTAAGACACCACAATCGCGCCGCATCACCGCCGGCATGAACCTTATTAGCGGGGTCGAGCCTCAGCCGCCACGACGGGCGCCGCTCGCTGTTCGCCGCGATAGTCGCGGTCGCGGTCGCGGTCGCGCACGCCAGCGCGAGCGTCACCGCTACGTCGCCGCCCGCGCCGCGCGCCTACGCGACACAGAGCACGCTTAGCGCGTGTTCGTGTACCACTAGATTAGGTGTGTGCTGACGTTCACAGTGGTTCTTAACCCGTGGTCCCCGGACCCCTAGTGGTCACTTGCTTCGGCGGAGCCATCCACAAAAATCAGTAAACAATAACAATATAATAACGCGTCGACAGAACGCGACAGTGCGTGGCGCGTGTCTGAGCGTGGTGCACAAATAGAGGGAAGGACCCTTCATATTAGCCAGTTTCTGAATTTCAAGATATGTATTGTTGTTTGATGCCCATTTTTTAAACTTATCACAAATCTCGGATATAACTAAAGCACTTTCAATACCTACCAATACATATGAATGTATGCCAAATTGGTCCAATTATATTGTATGGAAAAACCTAGTAAAATACTTCTCAACATAACATCTTGATTTCAATAATTTACAATATAAGAATTAGCGTATGTCCATATTTTGAATAATTAAAAAAAACTCCCACGTCGTTCGCACACACCCCTGCTAGTTGCACCAGAACAAATACTTAGAACCTATTTACAAGTACCACTTTCAAATTTATCTATAGGCGTGATGATGATTATATACGTTATCATGGAAATGTATGGTCGTGACCATAAGTTTCATGAAAATATATTCCCAAAGTAATGGCATAGGTTATTAACAATATATTTTAAACGCTTCTACTACAACTTTGACTCGCGATTCATATTCGTTGATGATAAATTTGCATTGTTTAGGTAGAATACAGTAGTATTCGAATACATTGCATATGCAATGTATTCGAATAATACTGTAATCTGGATAAGATTTGGCCGAATCTTAGTGTATTAGTTCTTCATTAGCGCTAGTACCACAGACTTAGTCATCATTTATCTCGACTATTCCCCTGCTAATAATATACATGTAACCATAGACAATCCCAAAACATCGGCTTATGTAATTTTAAAGTGGTAGGTTTGCAATTAGTCTAAGAGCGCCATCGTATAGATAACAACGCAGAAATAGTGTAGTAGACTCTTACTTTACCAAAATTGGCGTAGTAACATCAGCCATAATCAATTATGCTGTAGCTTTGCCTAGAAGGCAATATTTTTTCAATTATAATAATTCATGTTCTTTTATTTTTAGTTAAATTAAGAAATGTCGTCAGTTACATATTTATTGCCATAAGATATGAATGTTAGACAAAATGTTATAAACTAATAATAATATAATTCTACCAAAAAAAGTGTACAATTTTTATATAAATATATTTATAATAAAATTAATATGTTTACCAATTTTTTGATATATTATTCCCATCTATAATAATAAGTAATCATTTTACTACACTATTTTGCAGCGTTTAAACGGTCTATTTATTTGGCCACAAAGTATAACAGATACCCTGATAAATCAGATAAAACTAACAAACATAATAAAAAATAATTGCAAAGTTACAATTACACTATTGAAAAAAATATTCAAAATTACTTGACACCCAATTTCGAGCATAATAAAAGGAATAAGGTATGACCACGTCGTATTCTTTCAATTATTAAAATATAGAATAAACATAAATGAAGCATGAAACATTGAACACATTTAAATATGAAATGGCCATATTAACAAGAGCGACACACTATTATGAATAACATTTGATTATTCAAAACAAACACTTAAACAATGTGTCGGCGAGTGGAGGTCAAACCGACATTAGCACATAAAACGTCAATCTCAACGTATGTACAAGGAACAAATGGCAGATTTTGAGGTTCATTCAACCTTAACTAATCCACTGTTCATTTAAAAAACAAATATTAAACCCAATAACCATGATATGTTACATAAAGCATCACTTTTAAAATTGCAATAAACCATATCACCCCCACTACTAATTATAATAAAATAATAAACTAAACGATTAGTATAAACCTGCAACTATATAGCTTAGCTCTTTCTCACTGTAGTTCTCTTCCCAAAATGCATTGAAAGAAATTAATACGGTGGCTACCAAACATAATATTTTGTTGTAGGTATGGTTGATGAAATTACCAGAACAACGTATTTTGATTATGGATTATAGCGTAGATGCGCATAGTTGATTAAACAAAAATAATAATAAGTTTTATTTTTTGTAGTCTACTTTATCCTGTAAGATGTTAGAATATTGAAGAGCCTTAGCGAGAACAAGCTAAGATTATAATAAACCCTTTAACCTCAGTTAGCAAGGCCTGTTCGACCCAAGCGTGCGGATACGTACAGAGCCGTTGTCGGTGGCGGGCGCGGATGCAGGAGCGGGCGCATCGTCGCTCTTCTTGAGGCTGGCGGGCGAAGGGCTCTCTGTACCATTGCCGGCCTTCTTCTTGACCAGCTGCTCGGCTGACTTGATCTCGTCGAGGGTGACGCCCTGCGTGGAGCGCCGCGTCTCGCGAACGCGCTTCGCGTGCGCCTTCCTCTGTGTCTCGCTCTCCTCGTCTCGCACCGGAGGTACAAACGATCTGCGACCGTTTAATGTACTTTGTAGCTTGATGTTAGTTGGAGATGGGTTTTTTTGGCAATGTTTTCTATTTAACATACGTGAATTATATTACTTGCAACTACTAGGCAGGCACATAAATATGCATGATCAGAAAGTAATAAGTAATAAAAAAAGCAATAAACTGCAAATTATAAGTAAAATATGATTAAATTTCCTAATGTGGTGGAAGGCACTAGACTTTGTAAACTCATGTTACTGTTTAATATAATTGTAAAAAAACATTGCCAAATAAATACCCATGTTCCCATATTACAAAAATTAATTAAAGACGGAAGCACAAAATACTTCTAAATAAAAGATTATTCTGCCAAATATCACGCTAGAACAGTTACTAAATTGAACAAAAAATATAAAAACTCCATGCACAACGATCTCCTAATCTAACGTTCACAAACTGACATGCGCGAATAATAAATAAAAATTCGCAAACGAAATGCATCCCAGCAAATAATAAAAGAGGAAGCTAACTAACACACACTAAAACTAACTTTGCTTGGAAATATTCAAACTTTTATTAGGAATCACTTAATCCAAAAAAGTTTTTATTCGATATTTAATTATAAAACTAACAACCTTTTAATTATTTACCTACATTGAAATTTCAAAGATAAATTTTATAGTATATTTATATAATAATTAATTTTAAGTCTTAAATTTAAGATTTTTAAATGTATTAAAAACCCCACTTTTATCATAAGAGAAAACAAGAAAAAAACGGAAAAATCACTTTTTAATCTGTTTATTCTTTTTTTTAGAATAGCCACACTCTGAGGCAAACATATGCATTGCACTACTTGTTAAAATTGTTTGCGTTGCGGGCGTGGTGCCATCATTCCGCCCGCAGTCCCCGAAGGGGTAGGCGAAGTCCAAATGCATAGTCTAAGGAACAATAAACCCCCTAAGCAGCAATCAGACAAAAATAAAATCGATCGAGTGTTAGAATTGGCACAACATATGATTCAGTGTTTGTATAATTCTAGTTTCCAAGCAAAGTGAGCATCAAACTAGGGTGTTGTGGGTACTTGAAGAAATTCTTGAATATGTTCCCCGGCGACAGTTTGGTTGGCGTAGCGGAGCTCGGCGTCGAATTGCTACTGTTCGACTCTACACTCTCCGGCGTGCTGCCACAGGACGACACATCGGTAAGGCACACACCAGAACCCGACCAGGTATTGGTGCAAATGAGATTTCAAAGCATTCGGTTATTGGCGAATCCATTAATCACCTATATTTTCCCCGTGGCGAAAAGTGGTGAGATGAAGTTCTAAACTACCCCCTCCCTTTTTATAAAATCGCGTGTTAAGCGTGTATTTTCTGAATACTAAACATTTTCATAATCATCATCTCAGCCGAAAGATGTCCACTGCGTGACATAGGCCCCCCTCAAAGTAGTTTCATAATACTATCTTTAAATCATATTTTTTGATTAAGGGGCATTACATGATACAATGATGGAAATCGTTTAACAAATAATAAATCTGTGATATGATACTGGCTGATTATTATTTTTAGACCACCTACTACGCTTTCAGCCTCAGATGATTAACGGAGGATACTATAAGACCTGTCTGCTAGTCATTCACCGTGAGCTACGGACATTAACAACACCAGATATGCCACATATGCCTTGCCTCATTACGACAAAACCTACATATCAGGTAATAATGGAGGCCCTGGGCACATCAGTAAATTAATATTTTTATGGGTAATAAATGTCGATTATCCATTGGTAATCTAGAAGTAGGGGGGCCTCTAGATCGTGGGGGCCCTGGGCACGTGCCCAAGTGCCCAGTGTAAAAGAGGGGACTGCTAGTTGCTACATATGTTGGCAACTTTCCAGATTTTATGTACATACTTACGATCACAAATCAAATGTTCAAATAGAAAAAAATATGGTAGATAACTAAAGCCTCGATTTTTAATGCCCCATTCGTAAATTACCTTCCACTAAAGGATAGAACAAAATCATCTTGTAATCCCAAATGGCATTTTGTCTATGGGGAAATGCAGGAAAATTCATTTACTATATCTACATACACTTTTTGTGTCTTACATCCACTAAGTGCTGGAACATGTCAAAATCCACCAATTATACCGATCACAACACGACGATGTTCTACCATAAATACCACTAAGTTACAACAACAAAATCTTAAGACATATAACTACTACCGGCATAAGGCCTGACATCTACTACACCGTATCCTACTTACTAAGTTATGTATTATATATTTTAATTCATTAATATCAGTACAATTTTAGGAAATTGATTGGCAAAACTCGTGACGTCACAAGTCAAGCATTAGAAAACTGACTTATTCGGTTAATCCCATTGACATAAATCACTATCACCACAATAAAGATGCTTCTTCTGCCTCCGTTGAACTGAAGGTGTTTAAAAAAGTCATGTAGGTTATAACCAAACCAGCCCTGATGGCTAAACCATCCGGCCGATACGATACCTACACTGGGGTAAACATTAGTATTGTCTCAGATCTGGGTATTTATGGTATCTTAGTTGAATTTTATTATACCTCCATATATTTTAAATGCCACTTACTTCGCAATCATATCAAAGTATTCAATGTTGTTTACACATTTAAAACGTTCTTGTCATTAAATCTTAACTGTCGTCTGTCGTCTCAACTTATCTTGTTTCGAATCACCTTTCGTTTATGTTGAACTAGAACTTTAATCAAATACGCACCTCCTGACGGTGGTCTGTGATGTGGTGTTGGTGGAGTTGGTGTTCGTGTTGGCGGTGGTGGTGGGCGCGGTCCATGTGTTCACTTCCCTGTCTCTCCTCTCCGATGGGTTTATTCTGTACACATACGCACAAGTTAGAGGAGCGTAAATACCGTATCCAATGAGGGTTTTTTTTTTAAATTAAAACATCCAAAAGATGGCTTAACTATGACGTGCAGTCTTGTCACCCTTTTCATTGGTTAGTTGTTAGAACATACTGACATTCTGTCAACAATGAGCCAACAGTGACAGTGAAAAGACCACAAGACTCCCTCGTGCCACCTAGCGGATTTTGTATTTTTAAAAACCCACATTGAGTAATTCGTAGTGTATATCTGTAAACTTCTTTATAGGTTTTTTAACAGGTAGATATCTGTTGTAAACTGATGGAAAATAAAAAAGTATTTTCTTAAAACAATGGTTAAAGGGATATATTTAGATTCAATTTATTCTTTGAATATCCTTGCATTGCTCTCAATATAAGACAATACAAAAAATATATAAATAATATGTGTGTTATACGGATAGATGGAAAACATAAAACATAGATATTTACAACATAATACACATCATGAACATACATACTTACAGAATACACATTATAAATAATTCATTTTATTAATAATTCTTCTCAATCACAAATATATTATTTATACTTTTTAAATACCCTTTAAAATGCGGTAAACAAAAAAGAAATTAGAAGGAAATAATATACAATATGGGTGAAAATTTCTGTGATAAACAATATTCGATGAGAGAAGCTAGTAAGGAAATATAATTTGATACATAGAATACTAATTGACATAATAAAAAGCATAAATAGCAGACAAGTTTAAAAGATACAATAAAAGCTATTACTTATATTTGTTGATAATGAGAATTTAGTTTGTTATATGATAGTAAACATCGGTTTTAGAATGTGTTTGCAACCAATTATATATATATGTTTTTTATGTAAGATCTATCACGAAACCTTTATTATACTCACATATAGAAAATTAAATTCTAACCAACAATTTTATGAAGTAAACTAAATTAATTTCTAAAAGCCAATTTATCTGACGGTATGGTGTTCCATAAAAATATAAACTTTTAGACCAAAACAAAATTGTTCAGATATCAACGCGTGTGCAAGATTTAAATCTCTATTGACCTCTAGTAAAAACACCGAGTTTTTAAATTATTGAGACTAATCTTTCTCCACTACAACCGTTACGAATATCGAAGTCCTTAAGCATCAAGAAAATAATTGTATATATGTATATTATAAATAAAAATAAAACGCGTATACTAGTACCACGACGTCACAGCCACGCGTTACCTATATATGTACCTATATCCTCTAGAACTAAAACACACATTCTAAAACCGACAGTCCACTAGTCAGCACCTGGTCTGAACGTCCTCGTTAGTACTCTCTGTCGTGTTATTAGTCTCCTGTTTTTTCCTGAGCTCGATGGCCGCGAGCGTGGCCTGCGGCAGCGGCGGAATCGACGGACAGGACGAGGCCTTAATGCGAGCCGTCACATCGCGATAACGCTGATAGAAACTGTCACAACACACAAGCATGCTAGAGTGGAGCTGGCGATGGCGGGCGAGTTGGTGAGATACATTACGGGTTTCAGCGTTTATAACATTAGCACCAGATCCAGACAGCAACAGTAGGATATCAATTGATTAGGTCTTGGACCACTGATTGTCTCTAAGCGGTCAATAGCAACGTATTGTACTAGTGTAAAAAAGTTTGTCAACCAAAAAAAAAAAGCAATTTGCATTAAATATTTAAAAAAAAATGTTTTAACATAAGTTGTTAGAGTCTGCTTAATCCCGTTTTGGTGATTGCAGGCGTGATGATAATACCATCGCGTCATAATAATAACATTATATATAAATATAAGAAGAAATGTTTAATTTGAAACATTTAACTAACCGCTGATGGTGTCTCCGCTTTATCTCACAAACTCAACCAAAAAGTTATACAACAACATTCATATTTACATTGCAATGTTACAGTTGTTTTGAAAGATTACCTCACTGGCCGATGCTTGTTTTATAGTCCACGATACTACAAAAACAATTGTCAAGACAGGCACATTTACCTACACCATATTATTAGATAATACAAGAGTCAAGAGTGAGTCTAAAGATACGTGTACTAATAACGAAACACAAGAAGTTTAATCATATTAGACTAACTGATCCAAGCCACTTAGCTCCTCATAAACGCCCGAATCTCTTGACTTATCGAAACGGCTTATTAATAAACTCACAACGTTGCATTTCTCTTTTCTGAAATCAATACCATATTGCTTTAAAGCTTGAATTTAGGCAGTAAGTTAGCACATGTTAAATATTTCTTTGTCAATGTGATTATTTGAATATGTGTAGTGCCAGCAATGTTACGTGAAAAAGTTAGGTCGTACCAGCACTGTACAGCGATGATTTTGTATTAAAAGTTTTAGTACTTCATCTTGCATGCCAAGGAAATTCAGATTGCCGTCTTTGACACTTTTATATAAAAATAAAATAAAATTTCATTAGAATATTGGTTAATGCGGGGCGACTCACGTCTTATCGTTCTCGAAGCTGTGCGTCCTCCTGAGTATGGTGTCGTTGTCCACGGTGTTGTTAGCGGTCTTGTTGTTATCTCCTGGAAGAACAGAAACGTGCTCAGTGAGCTTTTCAATTCCTATAATTGGTTAACAAATTGTATGTAACTCGAGAGCATAGTGTAATTGCCTCAGGGGACGGCGAATTCCTAGATCTACGTCACCAAATTACTTCGGGGATATAAGGAACAGCATTTAAAAGGACAGCTATCTATTTTTGTCTCTCAGAAAGCCGTCGTGACCTCTCTAATATGACGCGTGACTAGATACTACATCACTAAACTACTTGGGAACACTTATGTCTCCGAAGTAGTTTAGAAGCAAAAGCATTTTTTAAGACATCTATTTATAGAGATTTAGCTGTATTATCTTGAAGGAAGCCGTTGCGGCCGATTTAATGTCTGTGATACTCAAACAGGATTTCTGCTGCCTGCTGCCACGCCACTTTTTACAGGGATATAAGCAAAAGCATTTATGAGGGCGGCCACCCTTCCTTTTTATCTACCGCGGCCCGTCTAATACAACTCCTGCTGGTTACAAAGCGGAGAGTTCCTAGCAGAAACCAGAAAAAAAACCTTTTATAAAGTTAAGCCTATTGAAAGGGCAAGTCTACCAACAATAGGGTTACCCAATAGATTGTGTTACCTTATAATTTTGGTAACCTTTTGTACAGGGTATAAGCCACTTACCAATAGTTAAATGTTACCCAATTGATTGTTTATCTCTTTTTCGCTTATTTGCACGAGTTTTGTCAACAACCTGTCTAATAACCAATCAAACTGCTGCGGCCGCCCGCGCGCCGATCAATAATAAGTGGTATTAGTTGTATTGTAGAGATTAAAATAGCGTGATCGCATTATGGAAACATTGATTTATAGGGTTTTCAGTGACGGTAAATTCTTACCAAAATAAATTGGTTGGCATATCGATGGGGTAAGCCGCTGATAAGCTTAACTTTTTGATAGGGTTTTGAAAACAATTCTATCAAAAACCCTTTTAAGGGTAAGCAGATCCGTCTCTGGTTTCTGGACTATTTCAAGACATAAACTAAAGCCATCGCGGCTTGTCCAATGTAACTCTTGCTGGTTACAGGCGAGTTCAAAGATCTACATCACTAAACTACTTCGAGGACTTAAGCGAAAGCATTTATGTGGGTAGTTATCTTTTCGTCTGAAAGGAAATCGTTGCGGCCTGCCCTTACGTAACTACTGCTGGTTACAGGCGAGTTCCTACATCTACACCACTCAACTACTTATGTCCATAAGCGAAAGTGCGTCAAAGCCTGGTACAAGCGAAAGTGCGAGGACAGGTATACCCTCAAAGCCTGGTACTAGAGTACTCACTGGGCGGCTCCTGCTGCCTACGGAACGAGGCGGAACGGCGCCACGACGGAGCGTCCTCGGCGGCGACCGTCTCGCTCTGCTCGCTCGCGTCAGGCGACGGCGCCCGCCCCTTGGGCGGCTTGCCGTCCGCCACCTTTGTTATGATCTCGGGCGCTGCCGGCGGCTTGTCTGTCGTGATTGTTAACATGGACAATGATGTGAGATGATAGGGGCAGCCAGGGCTGTACTAAGCTAATATGAGGCGACAATATCAAATTGAGACGCCTTGAGATATTATCTTTACATATTAAATTTAACAGTTTGTAGTAAACTTATTGGTGATTTTTGTGTTGTGCACAGAGTGAATTCCGGATACGAAGATTGGAAATTTTGTTTACATTATGTTACATTTGAGCAGTTTGTAATATAACTTGTCAATGTTTTAAGTTCTGAACAGAGTATAGTCCGAATACACAGATTTCATAATGACATAGGTTTTTTTGTAAACTTTCGATATTGACATCTCCCTGGCTACACCTTAATGACGTTAAAGTGCATTCGAAAATTGAACTTAACTGCCGACTCTTGGGCAGAGTGCCATGGGGTGATGTTAGATACTGAACGATGTTAGAGACAGATGGTCCCTCCACAGTTTGACTGATAACATTTAGTATCTTTGTCATACCCGATTAGTAACGTTTAAAATGGTTAAGAGGTGCGATTTAACTCTTTGATTCAAGCCAGGTTATTTTATATAGATGGAAATAGTAGATTTTAAGAACAGTTAACGACGCAAAGAGTTTATAAAAGAAATGGAAAATGGCCCGTTTCACAAGAAAGATATTAAGTAAATTTTATCTCACAATTAAAACTATAAGACAATCCCCCTGGCCCTGTCCTTGTTTATCTAAGAATCAAATACGTAATAGGCTAATTTTACTATAGCAGTTTATACTCGAAGAAATCTGTTAAATAGGTTCAACTTATTACTAAAATGCTGAATATACTGTTTTAAAAATTAAATTGATAATATTATCGTAATAAATACATTTTTAAAAGTTACAAATAGCGCGTTATCATCACGTGACTAACGTGACACGTAAACGCCGTTTACGTCTTACGCCCGTTAATCGGCATTATTTTCAACAAGTCTCGTTACAAGTTTAACATAATGTCTAAAATTCTCTCCTAAGTTTGACAGAATGTGAGTTTTATCTACCAAACCGATCCGAATATGACGTCATTTTGGCACCATAGTAGTCTATGGAAACTGAACTGAACTGTTTAAAATGTTCTTTTATCTCTAAATTCAACAATTTTGCTTACAAAAATGTATTTTTATGTTAATTTTGTGCCTACATATATTGTGAAAATGGTGTCAAAAATTTGTAAAATACCCTATTCCAAAAAAATAATATCATATGCATACTTCCAAAAATCTTAAATATAGGTCATTCTACTCGTTACCTATCGAGAGTTATGAAAGAAGAAAAGCATACAGGTGAACCATGACAAGAGCAAATCACACCTCGCATACACTTAAAGAGTCGCATCAAAACAAAATCGCAACACACCATTAACGATATTGTCGTTTTGTCCCGTGATGTGGAGCTCGACGACGCGCTTCGCGTCGTACTGCTTCGGTGGGCTGCGCTTGCGCTTGTTGTTGTTGTTGTTATTGTTGTTGATGCGCCGCGGTAGCTTCATCACCGCCTCGGACAGCCACGACGATATGATCGGGTCCACGAGGTCCACGCACGTTTGGCCCTGGGAATTACACAATGTTCAGTGGGACTATTGAATATTTACTGTTTAAAATCGCCACAATATGTAATCTAGTTTTGAAAACTGTCCACTACAGTCCATTTCACATTTAAGATGAGTTCCGTGACACTTAGAATTTGACGTTAGGTAATAGTTATACACCCATATGACACCCGTTTGAAATTATTATTTTAAATTGATAAAAAAGTTAAATCGACTTTTTTATTCATTTCCTGATTGAATGTCTTATGCGCGCACGATTTGAAGACTCGGAATCAACCCAATAATAACGTTTTGTTTCTCTATGTGTCTTGTTTGTTGTTTTTCACTTGTTTTAATTTAAGCATGATGTGAGTTCACAAAATAATACAGTAAGGTGTTAAGCTTACTGTATTATTTACATACATTTGAAACCATGGTATTTTTTTTATTAGTTTATGAATGCTGTCAAATATAGTAATGTGTGAAAAAAGTGTTTATGCGTTGTCACTGGGTTCAGAACAATTTTTCGCTTGAAATGTACGAGTATGAAATATCTTTAATAAAATATCCTAACTCGATGACAAGATGCCCGCCATATCGATTAATAATGTGATGTGAATGGTAGTGTCAAACTCTATTAGTAAACTTTCCGATTCCAGTAGTAGGCATGCAATTCATACGAATTATTATTATATATTTTCATAATACTACCGAATATTTTGTTTCCTAGAAAGCACGATGCATGAAAAGGAGAATTAACACCTATCACAGGTATCATATTAGGTGAAACAAGCTATAGTTACAAAAGATAACTAATATTAACAACTGTCAACCAGTTACACATCCAACTAAATATTTACGGAAATGTAAAAAAGGGCCTTAGTTTGTGGCTAATTTAGCCAAATACACTTTCAAAGCACCTGAACTACTTAGCCTTAACTCGACCGAAGTTTGCACTTAATTTTGCAAGACAGGGTCATTACGGAATGCGCCATCGAGCCAGTCCACGTATGCATATGATTTTTCAATCTTACCGAGTAATTCTTGAGGTGTGGATCAGCCCCGTACTTCAGCAGGAGAGCAGCCGCCTCTTTTTGCCCCCAGAGGGCTGCTGCGTGCAGCGGCGTCCACCCCTCGTAGTCTATGCAGTCGGGCTCGGCGTTGCACTCCTCCAGGAGAATTTTTGCCACCTGCACCAAGAAGTGGATAATCTATAGTTTGGGTTTTACACAAACTGATATTATACCGTATTCGTTGCATTCATCACTATTATTAATCTTGCACTAATCTCAGATCATATAAATAGGCGCAAATTTTCGTCCTTGCTTCACTATTCGATTCGAATTTTATTATTTACGCAGTCCGCCAACATTGACAATATCGACAGATTTCAAGGTTTTATTTTTAAATCCATTTTGTAATTAAGCTATACACAAGCAGGTTCTTGTATGAGCTCATGCTGTCCAATGCTCGTACTATGGATACTCCACAAATTACCGTACCCATTCATCATCCAAACGTAATCCCCGAATGATATTCGAATTGGCAACCATTAGTTTCGTGTTACCAGTCTCGGATTACTAGGCTCAATGTCTCATCAAACACTTTGCATAACAAATGTAAACAACCCGTCTTTACATACCTCATTTCTTTAATCTAGCTCATATGAGCGGAGATGGTTCAATCCCCGGGCATTATGTAATACGATTTATACCACTTGCTCGACGGTGACGGAACGAACGACGGAAAACAATCATTCTTTACATCCAAAATAGCTATGGATGTGTGACCATACATACATAACATCACGCCTATAATCCTCGAATCCTGCCCCATAAGCGACAGCTACTTTCGTAATGCAATCCCTATGACAATACGGAGTGCATGTCTAAGCTGAAGATGTTTGGTATACTCACGCTGATGTACCCCTTAGCCGCCGCGACGTGGAGAGGCGTGCCTCCAGTCTTGAGGTCCCGCACCTCCACGTAGCCGTTGGCCGCCCAGTTCCTGGCGTCGCTAAGCAGTGTGTCCACTTCGGCGTTGCGCGACTTCTCGCAGTCAACACCTGCAAATAAAAAAAAGTATATAAATACATACATACCAACACGCTCGCCACTCCCGACAGGATAGGCAGAGTCAAATAAAGCTACTTAAACCACATTTAGCTAAGAATAAAACTGAGTTGTGTTAGATGGCAAATTGCTGCTCAGACCCATTATCGTGCGTAGCCAAATCTATCATTTTCTGTGGGATAACAAGTAGTCTATGTACTATTTTAACGTACCCAATTCGCATTTTAAATATTTGTACGGATAGATTTACATCCCTCTAATTATTTCTCATTATACCAATAAAACGCATCATTATCATCAACATACACACGTCACCGCTGAACATATGTCTCTTAATAAAACAATTACACACTAATTGACCAGTACAACACTAACATGAAGTGTAACACCATCCAACTCACAACGAATCTCATTTCAATTAACTGCAGCACAATAATATGCGGTTTTGTGTCAGAGCGTGAGAAGCAGGTGTTGAACATTATCAGCTGATTTTATCAGTAAAGGGCCATGTCTTGTAACGACTGACATTTAACGACGTCAGCTCCAGCGATATGGTCGAAATAAATGCCAGCGGATACATTTAACGGGACTTGCAAAACTTAAGTCATTGATAGCGATCGCCGTTGATCCATTGTAGAGAAACATAAGACAAGCAAATCAAACAATCAGTTTAATTTTAAATTAATAAACATCTTCACTGCGAAAATTCGAATGTGTACCCAAAATTTCAATACTAACTAAAAGTTTCAAACTTTTAAATGCTTTAGGTGAATTTTCCTATTACCTTTATACCTACCATAAATTAATAGTGCGGTAAGGAAAAACACCGTGATAAAACCTGCACATTTCAACAAGTATGTATGTGTTACGATGATACAAAAATTGTCTGGTTCCCCTATGTAGGGGTTAGGAAAGTCATATCGCCAGTCGCTTCAATGTAATTACCAGACTTGCTAAATTCTAGATCATGGTCAAAGCGGACCCCGACTAAGTACTAAGCGTAGCTTAACTGTAGGGCAGAATCTACTATAGGAGCTTCTTGGCTGCAGTCCAGGGTCAGGTAGACAAAAAGGCCCCCGTTAAAGACAGTACACATACCTGACGAACAGAATGTAATTCACTATAGTCCATTTCACCTAAGAATCGCTACGTGACACTTTGAATTTAACGTTAATAGTTATGCATCCGTATGACAGCCATTCAATTTTTTTTCAAGTCGATAAAAAAGTTCGAGCGCAGTTAAATCGACTTTTTTATTTATTTTATTTTGAATTCTGATGAAAATGAAAATTATTTCAAACTATGATTTATTTTTTATGAATACTGGTGTTCTCACGTAAATAATATGCAGATATGTCTTAAGCGCACGCGATTGGAAGACTCGGAATCATCCAAATAAAGATGATTTGTTTTGTTTGTGTCTTAGGGGACACTTGTTTGTTGTCACTGGGTTGTTGTCACTGAGTTGGCTGGTGGGAACATTGTTTCGGTTGAAATGTACGATTATAAAATATCTTTTGTAAAATATCCTAACTCGATGACAAGATGCCCGCCATATCGATTAATGATGTGACGTGAATAGTAGTGTCAATCTCTATGAGTAAACTTTCCGATTCCCGTAGTACGCAATTCATACGATATTGTTTCTAAATCTAAAATTGGTAAATCGAGTTTACATGAATATATGGAGATTATTAATTATTTTTTACATTATGTTAGCGTATAAAGTCAAATATGTTTAAAACCGAATAATTTGATTCGTAAAAAGTATGATGCATGAAAAGGAGTATTGACACCTGTCACGGGAATCTTCTTAGGTGAAATAGAATATATTAGAACCTTAAAGAAAACTATTTTAGGCCCAGGGATTAGCCCGGGCCCCCCACATTTAAGATCCGCCCTTGCTTAGCTGGCTGGGTATATGACAGCCAGTTCCATACGCACCTTTCTCATCAATAGCCTTCTTGAGCAGCTCCTCCATGGCCTCGCTTTCGGCGATGTCCACAGGCAGCTCTCCATCGTAATTGACGGCGCCCACGTCCGCGCCGTTCTCCAATAAGTATCTGAAATTCAATAGTGGTACACATGAGTACAATCGACAATAGCGCAAAGTAACTAACAAAACTGACATAATCTCATGTTATAAATTTTCTTTGAGTAATATAAACTTAATTAAGTTTATTTATTTGGGTTCATATAAACTTAAGACTAAACAAGGATTAATATTAGACAGTGTTAATTCAAGTCAAAGCCAAAGTAATGATAGTAAGTTTATCCTCTACGCGTTCTTAAAACATTGATCGATTGCGATAAGGCTTTGGTAAGATCTTCTGAGAGCGCCCGCGAAGTTCACTGGCTAATACAATTTTACGTGGCATTGGAACTCCGGGAAGAACAAATGTTAGATAAATTTGAGAGTAGCAGCGAGTCCAGGAACGGACCGAAACCGCTCAAATATGGCCAAAAATCATAGGTTTATTAAAAAATTTATAGTACTACTACCTACGGTACCTACAACTTCATAGGGCACCCTTCCCTCCAACCAAAATTCTGGGGGAATAGAAATATTCGTCCCTCCCATAAGTACGATCATAGACAAACATTATCTTTATCTACACTAACAAAATATATGTACACAAACCGGTGGGAACTTAGAGCATTGAAATTGATATCAGAATGATAAGACTATGGACCAACAAAACCGGCATCATAATCTAAGTCGATACAGACTCGTATTCACATAAATACTGAATATCAGATGCAAATAAATAAATATAGTACCGCAAATCTTTGAGTAGACTATATTATTTTTTTACATGTCACGCCTCGCAATAAAACTTCAGACAACTGCTCCACTTTTTTCAACTGAGTATAAAATCAAAGAAGAAAACCATAAAAAGAATGGATAAACGAGTTTAAATCAAACACGAACGATTGCGTTAAAACAATATCGATACGTAACATTTTTGAAATAGTGTCTACCTATTCACTAGCGAGTTTTCAAGAAGAATAGACAATAATTTCGGATTATGTAAGATCATATAAAAATTTATATCTATCGAATCAGAATCCATGTGATTGTGTAGGCGATGAGCCAGCCACTACATTTTACACAATTTTCCAAATGTGATTAAAGGGGCTTGCTGCCCCTTCGACTGCCTACCTACCCCTTTGGGGATTGCTGGCGAGATGTTATTTATGTATATTAATATCGGCCAAACATATTCAGTATCCTATTTTGATGATAGTTCGAGCGCGAATGGATTATTTAATTTAGAATTATACGATCACGATTACACTCGTTCGCTTGTTTTCCAACACTTGCCAAACCGGCTCAAAGTTAAACGTCAATGTGACAGAAAGCAAATGATTCGTCCGGGGCGTGATCGGTCAACATCTACGAATGCAAGGACCAAGATTCAAGGGCTCTTAATCTTGTTAAGGACTACATCATCAAATTAACTGGCGGAAATAGACATTAAATGGTAGCATAGTCCCTTTCCTCTAATTTATGATCGTGTATACATTTGTTTTATACCAAAAGTGATGTAAGATCTAAATTGTTTTCATTCTATGTAGGTATGAAATAATGGTTCATACGTCGTGTAAAGTAAACCACGATTCTACCAATCACGAACCAGCCATTCAATATTCACCTCTCAAACTTCTTAGACAAATATACCTATATATAATTTTCATAATTTATGTTAACAAAGGAATAGACTATTCATCTATCCCTTTCCATTAATAGAACCAAACCCTATTTAATGTATGATTCAAACGTATAACTAAATTAAATTGGTTAGGTTATTTTACCAAAATTAGCTTGCATAAATGTTAAAATTCCTAAGGGAAGAAAGGAGAAAAGACAATGCTTAACACTAAGCTACGCAATTCAAATATGTATACGTATATTTATTTTTATTGCACTTTTCAATAGACAATAACAAACAATATTATTATACTATAGAACAATATACTAGGTAAACGCCTTACTGTGACACTAACCCTAGTGTGCAAGTCTGCACTAGCCTTTTATATATTTTTACCTTTTTATACCTTTTTGTCTATGTTTTTGATAACAATTGATTATGCTTTTTTGATTGATTTATTACACTTTTTGTTTTACTACCAATAGAACCAGCGCCTTTTTATTCCGGTAGTTTAATACCTAGTATCAATCGATTCAAAAAAACCTTTAGACAAATGTATGCTTTGTCGTTTGTACAAATAGTAAAGTATTACTCCTATTATAATAACCGCGTTTTTTAACACTAAACCTCAAAAGTATAGCGTTGATAGTAAACTTTCTGGGAACTCACCAATTAGATATAAACCTACAATTGGCTCATAGGAAAACTCTAGTCACAAACGAGATGATCATTGTCTTATATACACATAATAGCATATAATGTACAATACGCTCCTTATATCTTGTGGTGAAATACACTCGTGAATGAATTGCAGTCACTAGAGTTTCTTACTGGTGATCACCACATAGGTCGGACTGACTCAAACTTGTTTACAATAATATTGACGGACTGTCACGCTTTTGACGAGCATATCGCATAACATTACTCATGCTTTAAGAGGAAACCGACCGTATGAATAACGACGAAGAAAAACGCGAGCATGCGCTAGTTGTGAGAACCGCTTCCATAGAGCTAAGGAAATAATAAAAGTTAGCATCAAATTTAAAGCATCATCCCACTAATCAATACGTTAAATTTTATATTAATACATAGGTCAACTGAGCCCAACGTGTGGTCCGCAGGCCTGAGTGTCCACAAGTATAATTTTAGACACAAGTCTGGTTTATGGGGTCCGAGAACATTTCCACTTTATTTTAGGGATATTTTGTACTAATAAAATAAAACTAATGAGACGGTTATGGAATGGCTGCGATCATTATATTCAACTATTACAAATCTGGTGTAGAAATACGTTATGAAAGACTGAATACAAAATCTGACTCACGAATCAATTAATATATAAAATAATGTAAACATCAATAGAAACACAAATTGGAACAATCAACGCGCTTACTGGAGGGAAAACCCAAGTGACATAAATAGATTGGGTTACGCACCCTACGCATAAACAAACTCCATTGATGATTACATGCATATTTAACATTGATAAAAGAAAGACAATCTTAAAGAATATTGTATTTTGTTAACTCATAACAATCGCTAACTAAGCACATATATAATGCAAAAGTGGAAGGATACAGGTATAGTTGAAGGCCTCGTCTTCTGCCAAAATAGTCGAGAACTAGATGAAGGGATATTAGATGCCACATTGATTGTAGAGTATGTTTGATAATAATTATAATGGTCTAAAAGAGAGTGGGGTATGTAAGGACTATGTTATATAAGGCTCGGTTCTCCATCTGCCGCACCAGAGCGTGTGAAGTTAGTTAGTTATGATAACCGCTACATAATTTGGTAGAAGATGTTTAAAGCTTCTCTTGACTTCGGCTTTAGGTTGTGACTACACACCTGGCTATGCTGAGAAAGCCGCAAGACGCGGTCGCGTGCAGCGGGGTCCACCCCTCGTTGTCCCCGCGGTTCACGTCAGCGCCGTGAGTCACCAGGAACTCCACCATGTCCAGGTTGTCGTCGATGCAGGCCTGGAAACGATACGAACGGCTATTCAGCAACTGGCATTAACATCAAACAAGTAATGTCGATTCTATAATTAGAGTAGACGGATTTCTGTGTCTAATGGCTTTCAAGCATGTAGAATTTGTTTTACGTACCACTTTCGTCAAAATATTCAAGTGATAACTTTATAATATGGTACTAAATAGCAACCGTGATATCGAGTGCTTTGTTAAGATTTTGTGACGTTCTTTATAAAAAAAAACATCTAACTTATGGAAGTCAGACGTACATTAGTCACATTTTGAGGAACTCTTAAGGATACATTTCAAAGTAATAAAGAGGAAGTAAATTTATTATGTTTTAAAATAGGTTTCATATCTACAGTTTACTTATATGACTAAAATCACATACACTTAAATACATCGTTATCATCATGTCATCGATTCTGAGGTAGTCATTGACGCATAGTTTTTTAAGTTTGGCCTAACCGCAGAAGGTCCCCGGTTCGATTACAGATCAGACTACTCTCTGGTACATTAACTTATTTTATTACTGAGCTTAAGTTTCACGATGATCATAGTAAGAAACCAACAATAACGTGAAATGAATACTTCTTTATGTGACTAATAAACAAGATAATGTAATAACATTTTATTGAATGGATATATGTGGGTTGAATCATAATACGAAATTCGATATTAGCGAGAAAAACAACTCTATAGGCAACAATATGTAATAATCGTCAGAGCGTGCTGTAATAGTGCTAGAATAATAATATAGGATTTATTTCGAAACGAGCAAATACTATATGACTTTAGTTATTCAAATTCAAATTCAAAATATCTTTATTTATATGAGCTTCAAGAAAGCACTTATAAATTTGTAGTCAATATACAAAAAAAAAAGATAAGGAATAATAGTAACAGCAGTTTGGAAGGTAGATCATTGAGAAGAAACCGGCAAGAAACTAGATAGTTACTCTTTTAAATGCCAAATTTTGCTAATTTGTAAACTTAATTAATCTATACATACTTAGACTAGATAATAATATCACTCTAGGTGAACACTTCGTTATGAAGTTAACGATAAGTCCTTGTCATTGAGGTAATATTGTATCTTGTAATAGCCCTTACTCAATAACAATGATTAAATATAAATAAATAAAAATTTAAATATAAATATCCGACTACATCACATACATTGATCTGACTCCGAGGTAAGTAGCTTAAGCACTTGTGTTACGGATATCAGAATCAACAGTGGTATTACATATATATACTTAAATATTGGATATTAACACCCAGACACAGAACAAACACAAGTATTCATAATACGAATATTTGTCCTGTGTGGGAATCGAACCCACAACTCTTGGCGCATGGGGCAGGGTCACTACCGAATGCGCCATCGAGCCATTATGCATGATTTAATGCATAATTTGAACTTTTGTAGAGGTAATGTTATAATACTTTGTGGTAGTTTATTGAACATTTTTATACATAGACATAAATTAATTACCACTTTTTAGGGTCTATGATTTGGAACAGCAAGTTTGTGTTCATTTATAGTATTAAAACGATGAGTTTGACTTTTTAGGAAATGTCACAATGTTTTTGAATATATACATAATACAATCCAAAATTAATTGTGATGCTATTGTTAAAATGTTTATTTCTCTAAATCTGACAATTGTGTTTCGGACGCAAGGTTCAACAATGATTGATTATTTTCTGTATAGACTTAAAATATACTATAATAAAGAAAAACATTTATCGACTATTATTTTAATCATTGTAGGAATCGAACCTAGGTTAAAGCATAATCAAATCACGTCCATAGTAAATTCCAAGGGTAGTCGATATACGACTCAATATGTCGCAATATGAAATGGCTCAAAATGTAGCCATTTCATATATACCACAAATCCGCAACAATTTGCAAATTAAAATCAGACTAACACTCGTAAATGCACAATGGGGATAAAACACTTCGCTGAAATAATAAATTTAAATACAAAATGAACATTCGCATTGCAGAGTGAAATAATTTTCGCATTAGCATAATGATGTGACAGAACAAATTGGGGCTACTGTCAACGTTGCGTAGCTTCATATACACAATAGTGCAATACTGTGTAAGTAGATTTTGCCATAAGGTCCAACTTTGAATAAAATAACATCGAAAATTAAGGAAGGTCAAGTGAGATTAAGCTGTATTGCACTGTGCCCGACAAATCGTTAACGTCTGTTGCTGCATGTCGCAAAGTTATGTCTTACGAACGCGACGTTGCCGCTCCGCCTATAACGTGACTTATAAAATCAAGCATAATTATTTAACCCAAATTGTTTTGATGAGAATGAACCGATGTACTTATCGTGTCTCTTAATCAAGGACTAATTGAGGTCAATCTTTTCCGCACCGATCTATCTCGTCTCGCCATCTCTTCCTAGACGGTTCACATGAACGACATCAAAGCAACGCATAAAATGACGCACAAACGTCGACGGAATGGACGCGATTAAAACTTCGCCGACTACCTAGAATGCAATTAAAACGGAACGCAAGCTGCAACAATCGCTACCAGCTGAATAGCTTTACAGAATCAACTTTCAGGGAGGATTAAAAAAAAATCGCAATGCTGCCGTAGAACTATGAAGTGATGCGCGCACGAAATGGTAATAAAATGTTTCGTATTCTCCGGCATTCTGATCTCCCCAGACTCTTTGAAGAATTTAATTGTACATTTATTTTTTATATTTGCTGTTTAAAGTTTTCCATTTATTTCGTTCATATTCAACACTCTTTTCAACACCATTATTTTCAGTGCCTTTTCCATGCGGTTGGTTTATTTACATTTGTGTATAAATTTTATTTGAAAAATGGCTTTAAGTCAATGCCAAAAATGCTGGTCCTTATTTCTCCTTTTAATGTCAGACTACTGACATCAGAGGTTTCGAATTTATGTTTTGATATTTCAATAACTATTTTATTTAGCACAACGCAAGTCACAATTGATAAACAAAACATGTGGAATAAATACACAAGTACAAATATAAATAACAACAAATCTTCACCAATAAGGCGACCAAGCAACGTTTCTAATGCATGCATCTTGTCATTTTTTCCCACATAAATATAACTTTTTATACAACATTGTCACGTTCCAAGATAAGTATACGAAGCTTCGAACTCATGTAGGTTACTTTGTATAAGTGTTGTATATAACTCGACGCGTCCTCGCGAATGGCACTCATTGATTCTGCAGACGGATTGATACAAATATTTCGCAGTTTTGGAATCGAACCAAATGCTCGCAAATACCTTTTGTTGGAAACGGCATGTAAAGACGCCGTGTGGTACTAACCACACACGCGCAGCACGCTAGTACTTTAGAGCATAAGAAATAGAACAAATCGCTCAGCGGTTACAAGTCGATAATGATGGTAGAAAAATAAATGCAACATTGAAAATTCCAATAATGTGAAAATATTTACTTTTTTATTGTTTCATTTATTATACATCCCACTGCAAGTAAACAGAATGCCTCTGATATAGGATGCATCACAATTCGTTGTAGAAATATTCTGTTGTACTCTCGCAAAACGCTTTTACAAATGTAAATACCTTCTAACAAAGTGTTGATTGATGGAAGACCTATTCATTGTGTTGCCAAAAACACTGTTAAGTCACCCATGTAACTTTGGTCGTTTCACATAATGTGCCAAGTAAATAAATAAACACACATACACAACTATTCCGCCAAAAAGATCGCGCTTCATTTAAAAAAAAAATCAGCAAGCAATTTTTTAAGAAATGTCAGGCTGACACGCTGTGATTGACCTCTGACGTAAGCTTCGTGATTTACTGCTATGACCTGCCAGGGAGTTCGTAATTAGAGTGCCTACGCCAAGGGAATTCCGACAGTTCCGTCGAGCTATCAGCGTTTACACGACTATAAACTATTTGGTTCTGACCCGACAAGTTGCAATGTAAGTATGCAATTTTGTCATCCAAGTACTATGGATAAGGTATAATGTTAATGTATCGGGAATTGCATTCATAGGGATATGCCGTCCAGAAATATAATGAAGAAGTTTGCCGTTTTTCCCGTAAGAGGGAGCTCGTTACGTTATCCGTGCGCCCACTTTAACATAGCTTTTTCCTTACTTAATATCTATTAAAATATAATAGTTAGCCTGGTGTAATGTATGTTATAAATCTGTAACCCTAATATAAATCTTCTTTACTACTACTAAAGACCTATTAGTAATGTTTTATATCTATAAGTTATAAGTGTAAACGTTATCGGAGTGCATCGCTGCGCGTACAATCGTGTATTGAGGGGGAATTAATAATGAGCTAGCGACCTTGAGTTCATTGAAAGCACGGCGCCTGCAATTTATATAAGACAATATAAAAATACAATTTTTAATGTTCTCCAAGAGAGGCGACACGTAACCTATTTACAATTATACACATGATGTCATCATGCTTGTGCGTTTATTTAAATGACGCCGGTTGTTAAGTTGTGATTTATTCTTGGTTACAACTAGTCAATCAGATAATACAAATGGCAAATATATATAATACGTACGGATGGCGTGATTAACAATAATCAGGGTGTATGGAAGAGAAAACAACTAAGCCTAGCTCTCGAGTCCAAACAATTGAGATTGCAAAAACAAATCACGAGTCCCATGATGGTCTAAGATCCAAAAAGAACATACCGATAGTGTTGCTTACCTAGCATGCCGAAAAAAGCGACTAATAATGTACTCGGTTCGTCATTATAATAGATCTAGCAACGTGGCGCATTTTTTGGCTAACTGACTAGTAAATTCACGCCAATTTCCTAGCGGGACAGGCAAGAACGGAGCTCATGTAGTTTAAGAGGCTTACAGTTCCTTGGATCCCTTTGAGATTGCGGGCAGAAACGATACTTATACATATATGTACGTAAGTCATAAACCGGGTAGGGTCAGCCAGTTGCTCAACTAGGCGGGTGACGTCAAAGTCTTCTTCTGCAGCGCCCTGCCTTACGTGCATTGTGCAACCGCGCGGAAATCACGCAGGGTCACTGCCACGACCAGCGGCGCGTGTCCGCCCGTGCCACTGTTGCGGTAAATGTGATATATCGCCGTATTGCGAACGTGATAATTCACTACAATAGGGTAGCTGAATAAAAATACCTATTTAAACAGAAACTAAAAAAAAAATCCAGCTCAAAAAAGAAATAAAGTGGATAGACAAGGCATATAAATTTCGTGACGTCACTTGCTACAAATTTGGTATTTTGCATTTAGTGACGTCAAACCTCTCCACTTCAAAAACATCAATGCACTGTATCCTTGCAAATTTTCGTTTAACGGACCAAATATAGTAAAATTTTCAACCAGTATACATCCCTATTGGCACTTTCTACTTTACAGTCTCAGAAGAATAGTACCATGAAAACCGAAATAGACTATCGGTGATACGCAATAGAGTGCAATATAACTTGCTCCTTCAATTGCTGCTCGGATGCTAGCATGATATTGCAAACATCAACAAAAACTGTGCAGGCGCAACCACCTCTCTTGCAGTAACTGTTGCAGGTCTTATCTACTTCCACGCACGCATGAGACGAGTGTGAAGCGATCACAGATTCTAATTTATTGTCCTAATAAGTAATAAAAAAATAGTGGCAGAAGGTCCATAAGGTAAAGGTATACTACAAATTTCTTGCAGCAATAGTGAATGATCGCATTCAACAAAATTACATAGACCTAAAACGCGGTACTAATATTGTGTGAAATAAAATGTTTCACAAACTGTGCATCGGTAACTAGAGAATACACCAGACCATACAAGAAACCTGAATACAATATTGCCACCCCACCGTTAGACTCGACAAGGGAACTACGAAGTTGGACACTCAAAGAGTCGGCGCGGCGATTGTGAACGCCCCACTGGCTGATATCCTCAAGTGCTTGATAGGACGAGCGCGCGATTGAAACTTTCTATTACCATATCAGACAGTTAGGAATATATTTACCATAATAATAGGTACCGTTATAAATAACTACCTTCTGCAATGCTTATTACAGGCATGTGACCTAATATCTTTTTTCACATCATTCAGATATATTAATAAAATAAGCTATCAGACAAGACAGCATCACATACATTAATTTGATGTTAAGTTGCTTAAGTACTTGAAATTGACGAAAGTATATGGTACCTCAACAAACAGAACCGAAACAATAACCTATTTCAACAACAAAATTTAAACCGGAGCGGCGATCGAACTCTTGCGCTTGTGAATTCAGCACTAACTATCAAAATTAATTAAAAATAATTGATACTCTCTATAGCGAAAGTCTTCACCGACTTTAATATTCACGTACTATTTTATGCGTCTTCAAAAATCAGGCCCTATATAATGAATTATTTCCTTCACCTTCTAGAAGATAAGTCAGTTCGTGCATTCTTTGGAACAACCTGAGATTTGATGTTTTTTCTTTTTTAACATCAAATGCGTAACTTTTTATTTTGGTGCCGTTTTCGGAAGCTTTCTTATAAGCAGCAGAGTAATAGTCGGATAGAAAAGGAACCATTGATCTAAAGTAAATAAAAATAAGACAAACTAAAGGGTATGCTGAATATGCACAATTGCCCATATCAAATTTAAATTAAATTCTATTACTGTGCTAGGTTATTTTAAGAGTACAAATAATGCATCTCTAAACCCATCTCCGATCCGAATCTCAAACGTAATTATGCTGTTATTATTATGTTAAATATACATACGTGTTTTTCGGTCTTTAAACTTAACCTACGGCGGATACAGTGCAAATATACATTAAAAGCCGTCCCATTCAAAGGTGCCTAGCCTAGCTTCCGATTTGGTAACCACCCGGGTCTTGGAACAAAGCCTGACCCCGCACCGACGTCGGACGCCGAGCGGAGTCATTATCTATCGGAGGGCGCGCGTCGTTACCGCCTCGCGATTCGCACAATTGTCCGCGTTCATTATTATGCAACTAGTTTTTGCCTGTGGCTTCGCTCGCGTGAAATTAAGTTTATTAAACAATACATGCATACTAACGCTCTTAATGTAAGCCTTAGAGCATTGAGAGCGTTTGAGTTTAGAACCAAGACGCTTCAACCACTTTCAAGCAAAAATAAAATTAAAATAGTTTAGATGGAAAATTGTGAAAAGGCTAGCGGCTTACTCATCGATCGCCTACATAATAAATAGGAAAATACCCATAATACTATTAGTCGTTTTGTACGCTAGACAAGGAACACAGTTGGTGCATTCTTTTTAAGTTCCAGACCAATATGGGACAGTAAAATTTAACTTCAGGCGTTTTAAACATGATCGCAATTAGTCGCTTTCCCTTTTAAAATAATAAATACTAACCCAGCTCCGTATTTGAAACAGAGGCTATTTTGAATCCTGATAGTAACTGGGCCGAGTATAAACTGCTGGGTTCGTTCGAACTAGATGGGATACAATAATATTGTATCTCAGGAATATTTCAAACATACCGAAATATGTCTCGCATTTGATACATATAGCAAAATAATAGTAAAGTAAAGGAAATCTTCCTGTTTTCGTAAAAATGTCGTTGCATTCCTTTCTCATGCCTTGTAAGCCCTGTATATCATAATTAAAAACCCCCATTGTGAATCGTGGCATATTCCCAATGCCGTACGCCACGGATCAATAGTTTGACGTGCATCGCAAACAAGTTTGGATTTCATAATTAAGGGTCATTCCAAACGAACAAAAAGTTACATTCTTGATTCAAATAAATTATATTTAAAGACACATGCTAACATGTTCAATTAGAAAGTACCATTTTTCATTACTGCACGCTTAGCCGAGTCGTAAGTTACTTTGTAAACGAACGATAGATAAAAGTAAAAACATGTCCCATTAACAAAGTGCGATGTGTGCAAGTACCTATGACCAATGCGGTCGCAGCCGGCGCGTGCGCTGCCGCGACGTCACCTCGATAACGCCGTCTGCTTACGATACGACTCCAATGCAATTTTGGGACGAATCAACTACTAACGCTCTCTTTTTCATGCCCTCTTTCTCAAGTCGGATAGTTCTATGCTAAGATCAGTACGTGGTACACTATTATCAGTGTAGTTGTAAAGAGTTAAACAACGTCGTTCTAAATTTAAATTTATTACAAACCGCTTATTCATAATTACAAACCTTTCCCCACTAATATACGGCTAGTACCAATTTTAGTTAAGAATTTGGCTTTAAGCATTTCGTAACAAAATTCTTTAACGCTCACTGCGAACACGACGTTATATTCGTAATAATGAGAAATACCACATTCAATGGGAAATTGTGCACAATAATGCGACATAAAACGCCGCATTAGTTCTATTCATTACTCTGTATATTTTCCCATCGGTATCAAAATGAAAGTGGGTACGCGCAGGAAAAAAGTATTACGACATTACAATTATTCAATTAGCTTATCAAAGTAGTAATAAGTACTAATAAGTACAACATAATATAGTAATAAGTACTACATAATATAGAAGACTCATTAAACTATTGTTAAGAATAAGACTATATTCATCAAAAGGTTCCCCGAAGAGGCAAGAGAAACGTCAAGTCAAACGTCTACAAATTGCGTCGTTTTCCGCGAGGAAGATGGCCCCCAAAACAACTCAAAGTACTGCCGATTAGATAAATAGATTCAATGTCATAAGTATTACGCGAGACATTTCTTCGTGATATCACACAAGTAGGACGCACGAGCCGCGAGCCTGCCGAACTCATTTCACTGTCGGCGTCTCGACCTCGAAAAATATCACTCACCCAATTCTAAAATAACACGCGGCCTGTCATTCAGCTATACATCATTCCACCAAAAAATATTTAGGTCGGTCAATGGCAGCGATGCTACGATCTGGCTAGACTAATTCCAGGTCCCAGCGATGAAAGAATAACAGGATCTCACATTTTGAGCTAAATGATTTTAGGTCGACGTAATATCCACACATTACATTATGACAGCATACCACGCGAGCCGAGTCTATATATTCAGAATTACTGTACCTACTGCTGTACAACGCTTGCTTAGAAAAATCTAGTAAATGTTTTATATCGCCAAGCAAATTTCAATCGAAATTAAACCGCAATCAAATAAATTCGACAGCGTAAACCGAGCAAGAAAGCACAGAGAAATGTGCCAAAAATCAGTTCAATCAATGACGAAACACAGCACCCGAAAATAGATCTCAGTATTTTTCTTTTCTACGCTAACTTCTAACAGACAAGAGAACACACAACACAACATAAGGTGGACCAACGAGTCATCGACCCAATTTTCCGGACTATCTAATGAGATGGCTATCTATAAATACTGTTATAAAACAACATAAGACAAAACGCATCCGCGATCGGCCGCTGCCAAAATAATAACTCAGGAGTGATCGCTAAGCCGATACACGGGTGTTTACAATTATAATAAATAACACGACCACAGCAGTGCATAACACAGTCCACATTACATGCACTCGGTATAATTTAATGTGCTATAATCTTGACCGGAACGCGTTTTGTTTGAATACATGCATTGACACGCTTCTTTGTCTGTGTATTCGTACCTACGAGTAACTTGTATTCAGCTACCCAATATATGTATTACAGATATAACATGACGTAACTAATCTGTAATACCTACTAGATTTATGTGGCAATGACTGGCCCGTTAGTCGAGTGGTCAGAGACCCTGGCCACGAAACCAAGGGTCGCGGGTTCGAATCCCGCTAGGGGCAAATGTTTCGTGTGATGAACGTGCACATTTGTACTCGAGTCATGGATGTTTATAAACGTATTTAAGTATGTCTATCCGTTCGCCTAGTATCCATAGTACAAGCATAAGCTTAGTTTGGAACTAGGGAATTGGTGTGTCAGTCTGGAGAATTTATTTATTTATTTATTTAATAACAGAAGTCATCGATACTAAATTTAAAACTTTGTTTTGATTCATTACAAGACACTTGATTTTAATATATGTTGCTGTTTCTAAATAGTATTATAATTCGCCATTGACTATAGACAGAACGGGTATTAAGCGCCATTACATTGATATAACCGGTACAAACGGAGACTGACAACGATTTGCCGCGTCGCAAATAGTTTTTAATACTAATGCGGACGACACTAGAGCACTAAGGCATAATTTAAGACGTATAATAACTAAAATTAAATTTAATATTAATGGTAATAGTCTTAATATTTTGTTCGGAGAGGAATGTATAGCATGATTGTTGATTTACGTTTATTGGTGTAACATTTATACGAAATCTTATTCATCGCCGGCTCATGCTGAGTGTATGCCTTTTTGGTGTCACCTAATTATAAATAAACGATATATTTAACTTCACACGTACAAAAACGAATTACGCTAATTCGAATCACACTTTTCGAGATTTTCAAAAGTGTCACTTAATTTCGACAAAACTATGTACCATCCAATGCGGCTTCTATAAGAACAGCTACTTTATGGGTCCTTCCAAGATTATGACTTGATATCAGACTACCTACATTACATACATTGATCCGACTCCGAGGTAAGTAGCTTAAGCACTTGTGTTACGGATATCAGAAACAACAATGGTATTACAATTATATATTTAAATATATTGGATATTAACACCCAGACACTGAACAAATCCAAGTATTCATCATACGAATATTTGTCTTCGGTGGGGATCGAACCCACAACTCTTGGCGCATGGGGCAGGGTCACTACCGAAACTCATCGCCGAAGCGCCATCGAGCTTGTCGCTTATAAAAACGGGCGATGATGTCACTGAAAGCGCCGTCTATATCACATCTGTCACCCGGATTACTAGTCGAGCTACGAAACAGACCGAGCGCAAGTTTGTGCCAAAACATTACATGTGATAGGGTTGGAATAAAACGCTACTGTAAAACGCGATTCGACTAACAGTTTTTCAGTCATCAGTCCGATTTATGTGAACAATTTGCAAAAGTGATTAACATTTTAGTGTTTACGGTGTTTTCTTTATAATGGCGATGCTTGATTTGACAGGAAATTTACAACTGAAGTCAGCAAAAAAAAACACATAAAATAGTCACATAACCAAGCATGTAGATCACTAATATTATACAACTACTTTACAAATGATAAATTCATTCGTGTGAAAGTCATTGATGAAAAAACTTGTATTATGCCAGCCCTAGCCAAACACCACAGACGAACGGCAGACGTTACTAGAGGAATCAGGGCAGACTATTTTGTAATACTTAATAATATAGACTTAGCTATGTCTACTTGTGCATATTTCTTTGATACATTTCAGAAAAAATAGAAGAAAACAACCTTAAGGTATAACTGTAGTAAAATTCGACAAGCTGTTAAACAAACAGATTACAATAACAAGAGGTATATACCACAGAGACCTGATCACAGCCTGTATTTGGTACATAAGATAAATACATTAATTCTCCAGACTGACACACCAATTCTCTAGTTCCAAACTAAGCGTAATCTTGTGCTATGGATACTAGATGAACGGATAGAAATACATAAATACGTTTATAAACATCCATGAGTCGAGTACAAACATCCATATTCATCACACGAAACATTTGCCCCTAGCGGGATTCGAAGCCGCGACCCTTGCATTTCACAGCCAGGGTCTCTGACCATTCGACCAACGGGCCTGTCTCCACAATGTTTTGTTTTTTATCAACAACTTATATTACTAAAATTAACTACGTTACAATATTACTACATATACCGAACTAAAATTGTGCTATGTTGCATTGCATTGATTATATGCGTGATGTTATGTATGAATGTATGTATGTATATATGTTGCATTATATATCTATTATTTGAACATTGAATTAATACTTCTGAGAAAATGGACACATGCAACTCGCATGTGTTTATTTTTTAGGAGGCGATATCTAGAAACCTAACAGTGACTAATTAATTACTGTTAACAAAAATATTAAGTAACCTTTAGTGGTTTTTACAATGCGCAATCGTTCATATTATGATATGCGAGTAGGGTCCAAGTATAAGCATGTAGGACAAATAGAATCAGGTCACAAATGACAACGGTTATTAATGAACATTAGCCGACAATTAGGTGACATCACTGCTCATCGGAATTCACAGGCAATAACAAAAGACGCTCATTATAATATTTTAATCTTTAACCTTTGTTCTTTTGTTGTAAACCAAGCAAACACATTAATATAAACAATAGAACTAAAGGATATTAACAGCGCTTGGTAAGCTTGAACTACGGGGAACATAAACTAACACCCAGCTATGTAACCGCTAATGACGATTCTAGCGGTTTAAACTTCCTTGAATATAACCCATAGAAGAAAATAGCATATCGGTTTCGAAACCTATGGGAGATTGTATGCTTATTAATTATGTATAGGTCAATAATCAAATAGATATTGAATGAAATTAAATACTTATGATTGATAAAAAAATATCTCTTAAGCGTTCATGTCACATTATTTGGTTTCATCACAGATAACCGATCTATCACAAAAATTGTACTAGTCATTTTATTCGACATTCAGGGAACTGATCGACATACTTTCTTGAATATTCACCTCTAAACAAACTGCCTATCTAAAATCCGATTACATAACTAAAACACCCTTCCTAGGTCCACAAATCACTATCATCGCGCATTTGCCCACTGTCGCGTCCGTCTTATTTAAATCTGATCTAAGGTAACTAACCGCACTTTATAAATAGGGCACACACGCCGATCCAGATGCGGCACGCATTCGCCACGTAAATGTATACATAAAAATGTATACAGCAATCGATAAAATGATCCGAGCATGGCTCCGGGTGATGTAAACAGGAGCGAACGAAGAAGGTTACGTCTGTCGTGGCCGAATCGTGGAATAGGACGCTTGGCGATGTGGCCTGCCATTGCACATGGTGGCATTTCATGCCGAGGCCAGGTATAAAGGGCATATCTTTGAAACGTAAAAGTTTCGTGATAAAGCCAAACGTCAATGAATCGTTGACGTTCAATTTTAAATGTCTGTGATTGAAACAGTGCATTTTTCACGATACATTATAAAATTTACCTAACTTAGTGCCCTTATGTTAGTATTCTTCATTCTCTAATATTTTATAGTTTAAAAAACAAGAATAAGAATTAACAGCATAACGACATAACATCGAACAAATACATGGCCATCCATTCCTTGCGTAGCCACGGTATACTGTTATATTTCATAAAATTCCACCAAATCATGAATGCCGGTCACGTCACGAAATGGCCAGCTCTATGATGTGGCCACGACGCATCCACTAAACCCGTAATACCCACCTCAAGGTCGCGTAGGAGGCCCAGTTCCAGCCCAGAGCCATTGCGAAGATTGAATTTTATTTACGAATAATAACATGTGTTACGTATCATTCGACGAAGAACTGGACGAGGGGGAGAGGCGAAGAGGCGCCACAAATTGTAAATGTTGATGAGATTCATAACTCTTTTATCACTTGCAGTTTTTTTTTTCATATACTTGCATACCACGGTGAATAAAGTATTTTTCCACCCTTCTATCTATTATATACATTTGCAGTTTTTAGTAATAATGTAAGCAGGACTTTACGTATCTGACAAGGAAATGTGCAATACCCTTGTCAAGAAGAGAAAAGAGTGTATCTGTGGTCAAACTAATTTGCTAGTGCCAAGATAGGTCGATGAACAGAATACTGATACGATGACATCAAAACGTCAAACATAAGTACCACTCATATAATAAATACTATACTAATACTGTTAATAGTAATTATTTCGCTTTATCCTCTAAGTCAAGCCGCCACAAATCGTAGTTCAACTAACCTAAGGTTTATGTAATTAAAACTTCCTTGAATTCAATCCAATCAAGGTTCAAGGTTTGAATACTAACTTATCCCGTTAATTAAACTTAATGTATTATGGTCGGTGGCATGTTATTTTAAAGTTTATACTGAAAGTAGATGTAAATGGATATTTCTCTTTACTAACCAACAGTAACATTAAAACGACAATGACGAGCTTTCTTTTTCTTCTACATTTGACGACCATCTTATATTTGACGCAGTACACGCGTTACGCTTCCGTACACGTACGCGTGTGGAACTCCCAAGGCCTCTGGCGTTCGAGTTAAAGGGGCCCATTTCGGCCAAAGAAAGCGGTTGGCTCGTATATGCCCACTTAACCCTTCGATACCCGTCATTGTCATCAGAGGTATCATGGGAAAATTGGTACAAGCTTTACCTTTACAGCATATGTGGCAAGTCATCAAGTCAAGGCACAGGGAGACGTCATGGACAGACCAGGGTTGCCCAAACCTCTCTGTTCAGCGTCGTCTGTCACCCCCAAGACGATACAGTATCTTTATCCAGACTATAGTTCCACAAACACACTCACATCTTCCTCTGACTTAAGGCAGGCAACAACTCTCGCATCCTCACCTACCAAATTCGAAACCGCGACCGCGCTATAGGTCTCATATTATGATTAATAATAACTAACCCAACTTCAGTCACGAAGTAGGTCTCAGTGTGACATTAAACGCATGCGACAGGAGGTAACTAATGCGCGTCCACTCTGACGCCCTCTACAACGTTTTGGCAGACTATCACAGCGCAGGCGCTTCTACTAGGGTTGAATGCAACAATAAATATGATAAACATAACACTGAACAACACTATCGTATTAAATCATAGTAGGGCGGGCTTTAGACCCATTTTATCTAGTAATAGGTACTATACGAGAGTAATCTACTGAGAACGTCTCGAATTTCGTTTCCTAAAATAATGGTAGACGGAAATGCTCGTATTTGGACTAGTTAGTGTGCAATAGCATGATCCAACAACAAAATGAACAATTTATTATGTGACTGAATGCAGATATTCAGAATCCATGGTTTCTATACAATATATATCTGAGTATACTTACCAAATATAAATAAGAATATGTCTTAGTCTGTATATATACAAAGATAAAGTTGAAGACGAAAATCAAGTAAAAACACTTATTCGAATTGAAATATTACAACTACGAGACCAAGAAATAAGTACTATCGCTATTTGTTCGGACTTCTCAACTCTTCGCACGGCAACCCTGACAGAAGTTACGTACAACCGCACTAAATATAACATCTCTGACGTAGGACAGTGTTAGAACATTTCCGCTTTTCCACAATCCGCCAAACGTCATCGTTTTTTACTATGTGCAAGGTTGCGAGGTGTAACACTGACAAGGTCGGTATCGCCACTAAAAACTACTGGAATGATCTAAAGGGTCACAGACAGAATCGCCCCCCTTTGTACTATAACGTGATGAACCTTGACTGTGTTTTCTCAGATCAACAAAGTGCTTAATACTGTATCGTAATTTTCTATTCAACTCCGTCTAAAGAATGGTTAATTTCAATATCAAATCATTATTTTTCTTGATAATAATAAATACTTAATCATATTAAATGATAATATTATAAGACACCGGATAAACATTGAAAAAAAAAGCTTATTCTACTAAGTCTTAGTCATTCGAATATTGTAAGGAATATGCAATAAATAACTTTTTAAATGGTTGCACAGATATTCGCAAATTTTATGTTTTGTTTTATTTTTACAGATGTTCTTGCCCAATAATAAAACAATAAAACTGTAACTACTTAATTAGTAACTGTAACTTCGATCTGCAACGTTAATGACTAACATTAAAAAATAAAATTGATTGTTTTAAAGATCAAACAGTAAACTTTATGTGACCTGAGGTGTCGTACCTACAAGAAGCATCACATAAGACTTGCGTTATTAACTTTACCAACTGCTCAGAACTTACCTTCTCAGCCAATCTCCAACCGTAATTGTTATCTTTATCGCTTGCTAATTAGATGTATATAAATAATTAATAAACGTTAGTTATTAATTCCGATAAAGTAATATTATTACCCATCGTAAAACATACTATTAGGGAGAACTCGTTTAATATTCTAGAACTGTAGATAGCACTAACATTTATGCTCTATTGCAAATATGTACCGCGCGATATTTATATACACAAGTAAGTTAGTATGTAATTACGCCGGAAAGTAAAATGCGACGAACGATGGTGCAACAAACTATTAATGGTCGAACAAAGCGAAAAATAATACCAACAGATGTAATTTCACATGTTTAACAATACAGTCGATAGACTTTCTCCATGCTTGGGCAGGCCCGTACACACTGAAGCTTGACTATGATTCTTTAAGTAATTCTGAACGTTCTAGGTACGGTCTGTATGAAGTCGTTCAAGCATTTTAGTTTCTTTAATGATAGGAACTTCGCATGTTTTGTTAATATTGTATCTCTTTAATAATCTAAACTACCAAAACTACCAAATTAGTATGTATATTCCAGTCTCAGTACAGTACTTGTTCGAACTATGAGATGATATAAAATTACTTAAACAAAGTAATACGTGTCTTAAGCATAATAAAAATGTATATAACTACGTCCACCACCACCCACACTCAAAAAAATCATTGTATGTTTATAGCAGCACAAGAACGCACTAGTTGTAATGTACATACGCACGTATATAAAATTACTAATAGAAAATTACTCATATGAACAGCATCACTTACTTTCATCCAGGTAAAATAATAATGGTACCAATGCGACGTCAAAGCAGTCACAACCGCGATGTGACGTGCTAAATTATTATTAAAAACAAAACCAGACTTTACACATTTTTAACACCTTTTAATTTCGGGTATACTTTTGCGCTATCGGTGTTTGTCGCACTGTCACACAAGTGACATCATTAGAGCAAATAATGCCCCAGTTTGAGAGCAGATAAAATTGTTGTATAACAAGTGACGCATTGATTGATTCACCACCAACAGTGGTCCACAAAAATCCTACTCGACATTACTCAACGCGACTCCCACAAGCAAAACGGGTAAAGCCCTCAAGTAGACGTAGTTTGTACCTGATGACGTCAAACGCAGACTTCAGACTGGAACACGAGCTGGGGGTGAATAAATGTCAACTCTTCATTATAGCAGGCTAAATTCAGCCGTAGCGCCTGACAATGGGGTCTTATAAACGCCCGCAAGGGAAACGTCATACTAAATATTAGTACATTTAGTATGTTTTCCTTGCGGGAAATTTTATAACAATTTCAGATTTTATTGTTTGTTTGAAATAAATAGGCTCTAGTAACTACTGGACCGATTAGAAAATTGCTTTCACACAAGCTAACTCCTTTATCAGCAAGTAACATACAGGTCATCCTCGTATTCCCGCTGGAACGGGAACGACGCGGGCCAACTGCTAATTGAAATGAAGACATTACTACTGCTCTGATATTCCAGTGATTTGAGCGTGAGTTGAAGGAAAGTTACAATTATACGCTTCTAATGAGAAGTCTAACCGATAATATTGATAATTTCCTGTTGTTATCAGACCGTGACGAATGTCGTCTACAGCACTCTAGAGAAACAGGATATCCTCAGATGATAACATTACGCTTTACGTCACAATCTACCGTGGTCATATTTTAAATCTATTCTAAATTTTATCAATTCTGCAAGGATGGATTATCTATAGGGGATTTTAATAAGAGACGGACTATAAGTCGTATCCCGCTTTACCAGCCTTTTCAAAATACAAAAATTTTTAATTCGCACTATCCGCATTTTCGAGAGTTTAAAATCGGGGATAACATTCTGGAAGCGTCGCCTACATACATTCTTCTGAATAGTAGTACGTAGGTTATGTAAATGTGAAGAAACGTATACGCGTGTTGTTTGACGTCACTAGTGCCGTGACATCAGAGGACTTGTAATCGCTGTAACGCAACGAATCGGTATAATGCCACCGCGGACAAGCGACTGTCACATTTATGCGCAAACATAATTTACAAGCTACTGACAATAGCAACATAAACAACACATCATTTGACTACATATATATGAATTGGCTATTCCTAACAATCCAATCTTAATAAAGTATTAATCAAACAAGCCGACCTAACACCACGGAAGCAACCAGCATCCGATTCTGAAATTTACAATCCAGCGACAGACATATACAAACCAGATACCTATGATAAACAAGTAGTTACATATCTAAAGAATATACCCAACTACATTAATCCTATTTGGCAAACACGAAAGTTGGCCTGCTAAATGGCACATAACACCTGCACATCAATTATAGTAATTATTTTCTCAAAATATGAATACGACTCCGTTATTTGTTACAGCATTAGAAGCCAGGCTAGCCCTTCGGTGGTAGCCGTGCCAAGTGCCAAAGGCACCCGATGTACGCTCATAAATCTCTGGTTTACAACTCGCCATCTGCGATTCTAGTAGCCGTTCTATTCTAGATATCCGTCATTATGCGGCTCACCACATTTGGGGCATCGATTCAATCGGTTTCTAAAACGTTGGTATTTAGGAAGATGGAAAATACATTTGGGAACGTGGCCGCATCGTGCATTTCACGTTTTGTAAGGAAAATAGCCGAGTGGATCTTTTAGTTCTACTACAAAGGAGAGTCTGGGGTGGACATGATTTCCATTTAGATAACGTAGTAGTAATGGATCGAAAATGTAGATAGTAAATATAGAGTACAGATACGCTTGTACGCTTGTACGCGAATAAATTGAATGTAATGTCTGTTAATAGAAACTTATTGCTTTTCACTGATGACACAAAAAGTCAAAACTGCAATCGTTAGTAACCCATTATGTTATTGAAACGTGCGCTCATTTATATCGAGATCTTTCGCTGAAGAATATTTATACAAGCCGATTCTAACTGTAGTCAAGGAAACAACGCGTAATGGCGTTAAAACGGAAGCTTCTATTAACGCATAGCCATGGATTTGGCACGGGATTGTGGTTAAAAAACGTACTATTCGTCAGCAGTTACAATATGTTTCTACTACTTAATCCAATTTGTTGAGTCTAAAGGCATAAGATTTCTTTTGTCCGTTCGTTTCGACTTAACAAAAATAAAAAAGGTACCGCCAGTAGTGATAAGAACCGTCTCAACGAAAACTAACGACCTAATCGGTCAAAAATAATATGAAATACATACATACAAAAGTCGTCGATAGTTCCTGGAATTTTTAGCGAATATACTTCATGAGTGCCACGAGTATACACATACCTAATATACTTGGTCCCAAAAGGACTTAAAACTTGTCTGTCGCTACTTTATTTATATATAGTTCCACTAATAAGACACATAGTATAAGGCAGACATTATTATAGGACCTGTGTATGCATATTATGCATAGCAGTGAAAAATCAGAAGTTTAAAACAGCCAGTACATTATCAAAGTAAAAACATTTACTGTTGTTTCAAAAATAGAACAAAACTTTTTACCAAGACTGTTCCATAGTTTACTTATATGGGTGCCATGATTTATAAATGGTTATAAAAATAGCAAGACGTTTTACAAAAAAAACGAGCCCCGTGCCACGTTTTAAAAAGTATATAATATAACAAAACAGTTATTAATAAACTTGGAAAACAAAACCTACATTTAGAATCAGCGAGCCTTGGAAAATAAATAAAAAGTACACCTAACAGTTCTATTGTCGGAATGTTACTTGGACTTGGGAGAAACCAAACCAATTTAAAGAAAAACAGTACACGGGAGTTTAATTTTAACATCGTGGCATTTACAACCCAAGAACTTTCTTGTCCGTTTATATTTCACAAGATCGTTATCGTTATCGATACGGCTGAAAAAATGGCACACATTATGTACATGATTTTATTATACAGACAATTCATGATATTTCACAACGACTGCTTAAGCAATGGTGGTGACACATACTAGTAATTTAACATAGAAAAAAACATAACATAAATAATAGATACCGTCATTTCCCATTTGACAAATCGGCAAAAATAGAAACATGGTTGATGAATAATTGTATTACTTACAACCATTAATTACTTGTGATCCAAAAAATTATACCTTCACTATGAAGACATTAGATTAGGGTTTTTGTATTAATCATCTGCACATTTGTTAAAAAAATGTATAATTAAATCATATCCAGCATTGCAAATAGGTTTGATAGCATGAAAAATATTGACTAAGTACTTAAACTAATCTAAGCTCAATTAACCCCATATTCAATTCGATACGACATCCAATAGCCACTTTCTTAAAAGCACACAGTATTCTCATAAATAGTGTTTATGACTAACTACCACTCCCTTTGCCCTCTGCTTAGAATCACGTATCCACTATGCTAATAAGAATAACTTATGTTAAATCCTATTTGATTTGTGGAATTACATAGTTTAATCGTCATAAAACAAGTTGTGTCTTAGATCATGTTATTATTTTCCTAGTCAAAGATTTATATGACATTATCTGGAGGCACGGCAGTGCCCCCGCCAAGTAAAGCAAAAAAGCGGCACGGCCGTACCATCATTTTCGACCCCCTGTAACTTCGTTGTGGATAAAACTAGAAGACTGAATTTTCAGTAACCATGCAGACATTGTAAAGACACGGTATATTTCAAATTTCATTCAATTTGAACCAGTAGTTTAAGAATTATAACGGGTCAAAGTTTCTTAATTTTGTCACTCACTGACTGACTGACCTAGAATAAATTAATAACCGACTTGGTATTACATGGATCTCACAACTTTTTACCGTAGAACAACTGAGTTGCGAGACTTGGTTTTTTTGACAAGTATTGTTTTTGATGGGATATAGTATACCTCGTCAACGCTAAAGGCTAAGTCCTGTTTCAAGACTCGCATCTTTTCCAAATTAATTTTCAATTCATTCTGTCTCAAATTAGTCATAACTAAATATCATGCGCGTTTCTTTATTGCGACTGAACGCAATATTATGAAGGTGGGCGATAGATACCCATATGCATTTGAGACTTATCGAAGGACCCGCTAATCATATACTTTTGATGAAAACCTATTTTATACGGGTACTTGTCCGTCTCAGCATTTGTTAATATGACACAAAACTGAGGCGCTGTCCTTGATTTATATATAATAAAAATTAGAATTCTACCTACTTATGTAATAGTCTATTTATTGATTAGATTACCTGATTTGCATATGTGAGCACGAGATCGATATTCCGTTAATCGGTAATTAACTAAAGTAATTTTTGAATAACGATTTTAATAATTACAAACGGACTATTTAACTACCGTTAGCCTTTCGCAAGACCGTTCATCGTTAATTAAATATTTATTGTTTTCTATACCAATATTATAAAGAGGTAAGATTTGATGTTTGTTTGTATTTGATAGACTCCGCAACTACTGGACCGATTTGAAAAAATCATTCACCAATGGAAAGCTACATTACTTATCAGCAAGTAACATAGGGTATATTTTATCCCTATATTCCTACGGTAAACCGGAGGTACGCGGGTGAAACCGCGAGGCGCTGCTAGTATCTTAATATTCGATTTATCTCATCGTTTCAATGTTGTCACACTTGCTCAATCCAGTACCACAGTCCAAGCGGACCCCAACTGCCCGGGCATAACTAGTGACGACAGAACAAATAGGGAAGATAAAAACAAAATAGACGATGTCCTTTTTCAAACCTAACATTATTTAACGGTCCGCATCATAACAGCAAGCGCAGTGTTTCCAACTCGTTCTACTATTACAACTGCGCATGCGCTATGCCTTCAGTATCGTGTTCCAATGCGTCATCGGGAGCTTGAGATGTATATGATGCAATCTATAGTGTTTACGATTGTTTTTAAAATGTTCGATTGGTGCACAAACTGATTGGTGTTGCAGTTTAATCTTAGTGCTCAAACTAATCATGAAAACACAGACCGATCTTTCTACATGGACTAAAATCTTTTAAACTATCAACAGATAGTACCAAATCCTGCCTAATGAACCAAATTATAACAACGTGTAAAAATCTCATAATAATTATAATAGTTACTATAATTAGCCCAAATAAAGAGACACTCCATGTTTATATAAACACAAGCGGAATAGTAGGAGAATACAATTCGTAATATGAACTATGGATAGAAATGGTAGTATTATAAATACATTTTCAACGATTTAAGTAAGTAATGCAATTGCAATGCAACATTCAATATCTCCGGTCGGTTGTTGCAGAAACGTTAAATAAATAATAACAATAATTACTCATGATTTAGTAAATAGTCTATTAAGAAGTTAAAATTACTTCCCGCGGTCGATTATTGTTGCTTTTAATATACTTAACTGTAGCGAAGTATAAGTATATAACGTATATACTATACTTATATATACGAGTAGTATACACGAAGGTAGGGATAATGATTCCTAGGTTGGAAAAGATCATCTCATTAGACATCGGATCCCATGAACATTTGATTACCACAATACAATTTGCAAACAACACGTCCTGAAGCGGTCCAATCTCAGAGAACTTTAATTCTGAGAAACAATGGCCGCTACTGGTGTATCGTCAATTGTTCGATCCCACTATCCAGTGTCAATGTTTCTTCGGAAACGGGTGTGTTATCATTCACAGTGACAGGAAAGAATCAGTAGCATATAATGTATTTATGGGACGTTGTTCTATACTTTGGTTGGTTGCGGGTGATAATTTCCTCGTCCGATACCAATAGTACACATCGAATGCTCCATTTCTAGATTTCTAGATTTAGGAATTCATCAGAGAATATAGTATATAACAAAATTTCCGCAGACATTTTAAATCTACCCCGCAGTTTAAACAACGAATTAAGAATAACCACGGCATGCTCCGTGAGAAAACCTTATTTAAAACGATTTTTACACGACTGACGACCATCTTAATGATAAAACAGTCTAGGATTAATTTTAAAGTAATAAATTATATACCGTTTTGTACATTTAATGAATTCTGGTAAAGACTTTCTTTGTTGTTGTTTTGTTTTGTCTTTTTGTTTTTTTAAACGGTTTTATTTAGCTCGACCCTTGCGGTATTTACTTGGGTCAAAATTAGAAATTGAAATTAAGGTACCTTCCTGTTGTCAGATTGATCTGAAATTTGGTACACACACTTTAATTCCGACGACAATACAATATAATAAAATCAATAACATTGTAAATCTAAGATGGCCGCCAGTACAAAATGGCGGATTACATATTTCTCCACAACCCCCTCAATATGGTTATCAAATGAAAGGGGTACACAAGTAGAATACTGTGAATTTGTCAAAATTTAAAATCCAAGATGGCCGCCGTTCCAAAATGGCGGACTAGGTACATATTTTTCCACAACCCCCTCAATATGAGTATCAAATGATAGGACAACACTAGTAGCATACTGTGATTATGACAAAATTTAAAATCCAAGATGGCCGCCGTTCCAAAATGGCGGACTAGGTACATATTTTCCACAACCCCCTCAATATGGGTATCAAATGATAGGACTACACTAGTAGAATACTTGTCAAAATTTCAAATCCAAGATGGACTAACTAACTAACTAAACTTCACGCCACTTCCCTAGCGGGGTACTCGGGCTCACTCGCCTCTTCAACATTCATAATCCTTTTCATAAAAGCTCTACGGTTTTTATGACTCCTAACATCACCTTCTTTTAATACACGATCAATCTGGTCGTGGTAGGTGACCCTGGGCCTTCCGCGGCTCCTACATCCTTCCACTTTCGCATTGTTTATCTGTTTAGTCAATCTTTCGTCATCCATTCTTTCCAAATGTCCGAACCACCGGAGCATGCCTCTTCTTACCTTGACTCCGACGCTATCCTTCAGACCAACTCTCTTTCTTACATCATCATTCCGAACGCAGTCTGAGCGATACACCGCAGATTTTCCGCAGCGCACGCATCTAGACCGCGTTTATTCTACTTTCATGCTCTTTCTGCCATACCCAACTCTCGCTTCCATATGTTAGCGTAGGAATCAGCACCGCATTGGGTATAGCGAGCTGGACCTTCTGGCTTAAGATTTTGCTGCCTAAAAGTTTTCCTAACGCTCCATTCACCCTATTCCCTGCATTCACTCTTCTTGCTATATCAGCGGAGTACCTTCCATCTCTACTCCAAGACGCTGACAGACGGACGCTGTTACAAAATGGCGTATTACGTGAGGGCATGATTAGTCGTGTCCAGAACAGTTGTGTCCAAGATTGTGTGACGTTAGAAGGACAGATAAAAAAAATAATAGGTAATTAGGTACCTACGTAGTTAGCGGTAGCTAACCACCCAAGTTAAGGTAATAGGTTAAAACGTGCCGAGGACTGTATGGCATTAGGGTGGATAAAAATGTAAAGTCGTAAGCGTTTTCCCCTCAAGATTGGGCGCATCTTGTTGTATATTATAGCCTTGCCCCTTTACAGGACCGCTGGGGGGGGTCGACCGTTAAAATGTCCATTACTCCATCAGGTAAGAAACCATGTAATAATTATGCACTAAATGAATTAAATAGAATGAGGAATATTTGGTAGGCAATTTCATTAAATACTAAAAACTAGAAAATAAAAAATCGGTAAAAAAACTTTTAAGTTAAACGGTTTTATTTTATGTGCACTGAAAACTAGAAAATAAATAAATAGTTACTTACCTATCAACCTACGTAGGTGGTCCCGGTCATTACTATCTCTGATGGTAGTGGTCGTCATAGCACGAACCATGTCAGCGGCCGAAAGGCGGTTCATGAAAGAACACTAACACCAGGGTTTGCTTGGTAGGTAAACTAAGCAGCCCACACCATAACAAGTAGGTATTTTGAACTTCTAGTTCAGAAATATTTTAGTACTAGGCAGAATAGCTTTTAGCCACATTAGACTAAAATAAAAACGTGGGGGCCCATTACCTATTCCTGTATTACTTTCTACTACACTAAGTGTGGATTGCATCAACTTACTATAATCGTAACTGGAGATTTTGACAATCAATAACCAGCCGTGGCGGCTTCACCAGCGAACGCCGAGCTCATGATCTACCAAAGTATAAAGATATGCTCTGCCATAGGTAGGATGGATTTCAGAGGGGCGTTATGTGACGGGTCGTTATATTTCCTCAAATATGGTCGAGTGAAGCGATGTCTGACATATACGTCATACTTGTAAACAAGTGCCACCTTCAGAGGCTGGTCTGCTCTGGTTTACCTTTTACTTGTAATAATACTCGCCTGAATCTTCGACGAACATTAACTGTATGACTTGGTATAAATATTAATATGATCTGTACATTTATTTTTTTATATTCAATCTGGCATTGAAAATAATAACTACCGTGTTTCTTGCCGGTTTCTTATCCGTAGATGCGACATTCACAACTAGTGGTAGATTCAAATTGTTCTATTTTGTACCTATTACTTGACGATTTATAAGTGCTTTTTGAGCCCTACGTAAATAAAGATATTTTGAGTTTGAGAATAGCGATAATAATTTCAATAACAGTCAATATTATCATGATAAGCATTATCACGAAAGTGCTAAATATTGAGTGGCTTTCTGAAAAAAAGTATTCTATTTGTGTCGCTCTTATTTAACTCTATAATTTAACTTAGTCCATTTAATACTGTTCATCCTACTGATTTGCTAAAAGTCGTGCTTGATCAGTTAGTATAGTCCAAGAAAATAGGCCTTTAAATACGAATTTGATGTAAATACTTGAATTTTTGATATAAGTTACTTTGAAAGATTTAAAAACGATCTGTGAAAGTTTTTTGTAAAATCACCCCCGAGAACATTTGAAAAAAAAATAAAAAGTATTTGTTTTTGAAATTTTGGGAAAACGGTAAGTAGTAGAAAAAAAAGGTTTAAATAAAAGTTGTAGAGCATCAGATTTTATAAAGAAATGCCCTGTTTATGTTTTCGCTAACATTAAAATTATCTATATTGGGGACGATAGTAATAGTCCGGTCAGTTTTCCATTTTGATCTGAAAGGACAGGACCAACGGGAAAATTTGTGTGTGTACTAAATATTTAACAATCCAGAAATTCAGGTCTCTGACCCATCAGGTTAGCTAAAAAAAAGCGCGAAAGATTGAAAAAGGCAAATAACTCATGAGTGGTGCAAAATATTGAAAAATGCTGAAAGTAAAAGTTATAGATAATTGAATTTCCTACAAAAATGGTATCTACATATTTTTTTGTAAGTGCGATAGTTTTCGCAAAAAACGCGCCTAAGTGTAAAATGATATAAAAATGTTTTTTATCATTCAAGTTTTTCTCAATAAATAATAATGCGTATAGCTACATTATTAAATCTATTTTTCAATAATAAGTAGCACTTTAAAAAATTTTTTTTCCTTACTAAGATGTTTTTTTTTTATAACAAGACAGGTTGTTAATGCAGAATCAAGTCCTTTGGTTTATGCGAAATCCGTCTACTAAGTACCTGTATTTTATTTACTTTCATTGAATAAAGAGAAATGATCAGTAGTGACTGTCTGACCGAGTCAGGATTTCTTACCAAAACCGAAACCGAAACCGAACATTAGGCAGCTCTCTTAGTTTCGGCTTAGGTTGACATAGCATGTTAAAATTAAGTGTATCTTTACAAGCTTTTATGTCTCCTGACCCGGTGTCTATCTGTAATAGTGAGATTAGAAAAAAATATTGGTTACGTATTTTTTTCTTTTTACAGACATACATACATACATAACATCACGCCCATAATCCCCGAAGGGGTAGGCAGAGTCAAAGAGGCAGCATGCCCCTTCAACCACATACAGCCAAAAATAAAGCCGGGGCTGGGTAAGATGAAAAATTGTGAAAAAGCAGTGACAAGCAGCTAAACTGTCGCCTACACAATCAATTTTTTCTTTTGTTCAAAAAAAATTGAATGACAAATACAGCGCCGTTAAAGTTCCCAGTGACGTCACTTGTTCCGTAAATGCGCCGCGCTCCAGTTTTTTGAAGCGCTGTACCTTTGTAATTTTCCGAGTATTCGATATAGCAAAAAATTGTAACGTTTACCCATCGAGTTTGGGTTTGTTTGATTTGTTGAAGACTCTGAACATATGTCATCAGATATTTGATTTTAAACTTTCACGTTGCATTATTAGTAGAAATAATACTGACTGGACTAAACGCGATATGCCGAAACGTCAAGCTGTAAGTACTCATCTACTACATAATGCATATCGTGTTTAGTCCTGTCAGTCATTATCTTCATAGCGTTATGATGTCCCGTACTTAGACGGGGTCCGCTTAGGCCATGATCCAGGATCTAGCAAGGCTGATAATTACATTGAAGCGACTGCCGATCTGACCTTTGTAACCCTAAGATAAGGGAACCAGACAAATTTTGGATCATGGTTACAAATTCAAGTTGTTTGAATTTTCTGGTTTCATCACGATGTTTTTCCTCACCGTCGAGCTAGTGGTAATAAATACGTACATAGATTTAAAAAATACAGAGGTACATGTCCGGGTTTGAACCCGCACTCCTCGGTTAAGAGGCGCGTGTCCTTACCATTGAGCTCTAGTCTTGTTTAGTCCCGTCAGTTTTATTTCTAATGTTTGGTCAAAGCTTTTGTCAAGCGTCTGATGATACAGTGGTACCAAGTTTCACAAGTCCCATAGTCACTGATGATATCCAGGCTTTAATATGTGACCTCGATGACTTCAATTGGATGTGGATTATACTCAAGGACATCTCTTTCCCGACAGTTAACTCTGTCGACAAGCTCTTGGTTTTAAACTAAACTAAACTGAACTTCACGCCACTTCCCTAGTGGGGTAGGAGAGAACCAAACGCCGTATGGAACGATTCTTACAATAGATTTAGAATTTTTTGACTACGCATATCCAAAATCTATGATCCTAACACACCTCACTTGCTACTTTAACATTTTCACCTTCACCTTTTTGTTACCGCACGACCAATCTGGTCATGGCAGGTAAGCCTGGACCTTCCGCGGCTCCTTCATTCTTCCACTTTCGCTCGATCTTTCGTCATCTACTTTTCCCACATGTCCGGATCACCAGAGCATGCCTCTTCTTACCTTAACTTCGACGTTGTCTATCAGACCAACTCTCTTTCTTTCATCATTGTTTCAAACACAGTCTGTGAGCTATACACCGCAGATTTTACCCAGTGCACGCATCTCGACCGCGTCCTTATTCTACTTCCATGCAAAACCCGCAGTTATGTCGGTACCCAATAGTAAAGCAGTGCCTCCATTATAGTTGAGTGATGGAATTGAATGCATTGGCTATAGCAAATGATATAGCGAAGATTCCATCCCCCTATCCCAAGATTCTGGAATGAGCGATTTCAAACGAGACAAGGCGTCAATTATGGACCGCCATGTCCGGAAACCATAATATTTGCCTCTTTATGACTATATTTGAGTCTATGTGTTTTCTAGAGGCGTACCGTGTCAGTCTGTATTTTTACTGAATAGGTTTTTCTATTATTGTATTGTAGAACTTATAGTGGTAATGATTTGTGTATGATCTGTACTGCTATGATAACTGCTTTCAACATTAAAATTTAAATATCGCACCAGAATTTAAATTAAACCAGAAAGTTTAGGAGGTCTGGTATTTTCTTGGGATCAGGTGTACTGTTTTGTATTTTGGTAGTATTTTATGTTTATATTTCTTTTCCAAATCACAGCAGTTCCTGCATGAGCAGTCCCGTCTGGATGGGAGATTGAGTAAATGTGATAGTCCTTGATTGTAATGCTATTGAACTTGGCTGTATTTACATAGGCTTCAATAAAGCACTTATGTGATTAAATATTAGTTGTGCTTCACAGACAAGCAGTACATCAATGTTATGGGAGTAGAATTTCAACAAAATGTGTATGAGTGACCAGGCTATCGATGTTTCAAGTAGCAACTGTATAAGCTGGCATTACTCTGTTATAATTTTAATAATTACTGTTGTTAAGAGTTTTCTCAGTATTGATATATTGGTATATCCGTTTGGTCGATGAGTTTGTCTAGCTTAAGAACCTGTTCAGTAAGTTTGATTTCTAGGCTTTTGTTCTTGATAAAATGTTTAACTGTGAAGGGCTTTTTGGCCTTCTTTGGTTTTGATGATTCCTCCTGTTTACTTGACTCAAATATTTGTTTTGATTCTTAAATAAAATTACCAAAATATTGAATACGTATTTATTGCTTGATCGAATACTTGGAAAATTACAAAGGTACAGCGCTTCAAAAATCTGGAGCGCGGCGCATTTACGGAATAAGTAACGTCACGGGGAACTTTAAGGCGCTGTATTTGTCATTCAAATTTTTTTGAACAATAGAAAAAAAAATGTAACCAATATTTTTTTCTAATCTTACTATTACAGATAGACACCGGGTCAGGAGACATAAAAGCTTGTAAAGATACACTTCATTTCAACATGCTATGTCAACCTAAGCCGAAACTAAGAGAGCTGCCTAATATTCGGTTTCGGTTTCGGTTTTGGTAAGAAATCCTGACTCGATCAGACAGTCACTACTGATCAAATCTCTTTATTCAATGAAAGTAAATAAAATACAGGTACTAAGTAGACGATTTTGCATAAACCAAAGGACTTGATTCTGCATTAAAAACCTGTCTCGTTAAAAAAAAAACATCTTAGTAAGGAAAAAAATTTTTTTAAAGTGCTACTTATTATTGAAAAATAGACTTAATAATGTAGCTATACGCATTATTATTTATTGAGAAAAACTTGAATGATAAAAAACATTTTTATATCATTTTACACTTAGGCGCGTTTTTTGCGAAAACTATCGCACTTACGAAAAAATATGTGGATACCATTTTTGTAGGAAATTCAATTATCTATAACTTTTACTTTCAGCATTTTTCAATATTTTGCACCACTCATGAGTTATTTGCCTTTTTAAATCTTTCGCGCTTTTTTTTTAGCTAACCTGATGGGTCTGAGACCTGAATTTCTGAATTGTTAAATATCTAGTACACACACAAATTTTGCCGTGGGTCCTATCCTTTCAGGTCAAAATGGGAAACTGACCGGACTATTACTATCATCCCCAAGCTTCTAACCGCCCTATCTCGGATAATTTTAATTTTAGCGAAAACATAAACAGGGCATTTCTTTATAAAATCTGATGCTCTACAACTTTTATTTAAACCTTTTTTTTCTACTACTTACCGTTTTCCCAAAATTTCAAAAACAAATACTTTTTATTTTTTTTTCAAATGTTCTCGGGGGTGATTTTACAAAAAACTTTCACAGATCGTTTTTAAATCTTTCAAAGTAACTTATATCAAAAATTCAAGTATTTACCTCAAATTCGTATTTAAAGGCCTATTTTCTTGGACTAGTAGTGAAGGCATAACAATGAGAGTCACATGTTCAGTTAGAGATGACCATAAGAAATAGATAAGCGCTGGTGTTCTTAAAAATTCGAACCGGGGAGATGTTGCCAAGAGTTGTCAAGGAATAACCTCGTCACTGAGCCCACCTCGGGCGTCGGTGGCAGAGTACGCCACTACGTAATTAGTTATAAATACACTAACAAATGGAAGATCGATTCGTTTAAGTTGCCTAGGCCTCTCGGCCGGCCACTCCCGCTCTGACGTTTGTTTACAATATTGTATTATAATGGATGCAGGTAATGAAATCCGAGACAGCGAGACTGCGTAAGACGATATCGGACGCTTGTATTTATAAGCCGTCAATGCGAATTGCAATCGACTTCATTTAATAACTTAACTTACATAAGTGCTGTCAAAACGGATTAAAACAAATCTACATTCATGTTCTTTGCAAGATGTCTCGTTGATTGAAAGCCAAAACTTGATTGCACATTTTTTGTCCTGATTATTCCTGTCCTTGTCACCGATGACCGTTAATTTTTACCGTGGAAACCAGACGACTAAACGAATAGAATAACCTTCGGAGTAATACATATATTTATATATTTCGTTGTCAAAACCAACTAGAACGGTAAGTATCGAACTCTAAACACTCGAGTGCGATCTTTCCACCTGTCACAGTGATAATTTTCAAGTTCAATAACACCATAATTTTCAGAAACGCTGTGTTCTAGGCCAGTGTCGCACGCACGCTCTTAGCACGAGTAACACGTGATGTTTTTTAATTCAGCATTTATTAAACTGTTGTTTATCCTCAATCAATTCTAATAATACTGCATATTGACATCAGGTACTTGTTACCCTCACAGAATGCAAAAAAAGAAAGTTATGCATTCCTCTCTATAGGCGTTGTAATTTTAAGAGAATACGATCAAGAGTATTGCTATTTGGCTAAGTACTAACATACATATTATGTATATTACGAATTAAAGACGATATGTATGGCGAGTCGTATACTTTATCCGCACTCCTGTATTGTCCGTAACTCTAGGTTTATACTCTTATTTTCGGCTTAATTCCTCAAAAGACAGAAATCTGTTACGATTGGTATAAAATATTCCAATTTTTTTAATGTTACTATTAAATATGATTCTATTTCAATTAAAATGATGTATACACCTCTTAGTACAGTCAGCGTTAAAGTGGTTTACGCAACTATGATCCATATCACATCGACATAAAGGCAATAGTGACTTAACGCTTCGCTCACTTATACTAGCGTGCATTAGTCGATCGGAGGTCGGAGTGCACATAATCCGGCTTCGTATTAATTAAAGGCACCCATTAAGTCTTGTTATATTTTCCTGCGGTACTCTGTGGGCGTCGGTCCAGGAGGGCAAATGACCCTCCTTGTCAAATGCGACTAACCTATTACGTATGTACTGCCATTATGTTTTCATTCTCTTTCAAACGATTAGAAAGAAATAGTTTTAATTACATACTGATTAGCAAATATAATTAAAGACATTATAATAATGGCAAATTCAACAATAGGATGTGTAAATAAATTATGTATTACGGGCTCATTTAAATTTAGATAAAAATTGTATTGATACATTTGTGAATACTGTTACTCAATTTAAGGATAAAAACTCCTATCAACTTTTAATTTAAGCCGATTGTACATTTCCTCATAACGAAATTTAATTTTTACTGTCTATGTAAGTATTGTGAATAATTTAATTAATTCTAGGTATATATTACTCCTAAACATTTTACTCGCCGAAACCTCATTCTATAGTACTATGTACTTTAAAATATATAATAACTATCTTTAGACCACAAAGCAGCTTTTTTCGTCCGTACGGAATTAAGAATAAAATCTCTTTTTGCGAGAAAGCTAACCTACTTCCTCTTTTAAGATTAGAAATTATGTAAACAAACTATCAGTGCTAGTAAAAAGGGAACTAAATCTGATGGCGTAAAATTATATTTTGTATAATTAAGCGATTCTCAACAAGGATACGACTCAAGAATTCCACGTCTCTCTTCAATGTTGCTGTTAACATATGAACGCGATAAATAACGCTTCAAATGTAAATGTTACAACCAACGTGAGAGACATTATATTAATAAGATTCTATCGCAAAGCCTTGTACAAGAGCGAGTCGCGATGACATAACGATTGTGATAAGTGTCAACAGCAGTTTAAAGTTCTACTAATGCATCGAATAGCTCGATAAATTCATCCCTGTAGCGGCGACTCGATGGTGACTATCCAACTGAGATAAAGCAGCCAAATAAAAAATTCTAAAATCCCGTCCCACCCCGTCCCGTCCCATCCGCAATTTCTCCTTCCATTGCAGAGTCGGTCGCTCCAAGAGATCCGTGTGGGAAGCAACGCGCATTGGACAGCGCATGAGGGAGATGGACCGGCAGACAGGCGGCGTCTAATTCGGTACAGTGACGTACGACGTCGGGCGAAACAATCGAAAGTTATTCCGAGTGCTAATCTGGACACACGTGACTGGCTGTGCCGCATTCTCATCGAAGCTGCGTTTCGCGGAAGCTGATTGGGAATATAAATTGATGAAACGAAGGCGGCGCTGTAACACGTTGACGCCGGCAAACATATTGGAATGTTCAACTTGGACTCGCTGAAACAAGTAGATTGTCGATCGCATTAAGAGATTCGAGTGGAATTCCAATGATGCATGTTGTTATAACGCAGATACAGATTCGTCGTAAAGAGCGACTCGGAAGACATTATTATGGGCATGCAGATGTAACTTCGCTATTGCGATGGTACGTGCAAACAAAATCATTGCGCAGACTAAACCAGAATGAAAGGGACTTGAGTCCGAACAACGAGATAACACTAATTTTGAAATATTATTCATAAACCATTTAAAATGCTAATTAGTCCAGTAACGAATCAATTTGTGATTTTGGGTAAAATCAATGCGGTGACGACGTTTTTATCAATCGAGGAATCTAAATCGAAAAGGATATAAATTTATTAATAAACATGTTTTTTACAGTTTCAATCACTGTGATTTTTTACTATCCGCTATGTTTAAAATATTCCTATTGTATTAATATTTCCAGTGTTCTATATAAAACGTCTAGCCATTATATAAATAATAAACATCTTTTACGACGATTTTCATCGGCTTTTTAAAGGTTTGGTGTCGAAGCAGTTTAAATCCTGTACATATAACAGCAATAACTGTACAAAATGAGGATCATGTTGTGCACACGATACCCATTACCTTAATATTGTAATGTCACAAACGCGAGCTAAAAACTATACATCAAAACAAATAAGATACAATAATGAGCATAGATCACTCCACTTGGTCAATAAATCATTTGCATAAAATAGGTAATTAACGCTAATGCGACTGAACTACCGCATCCGACAAAAAATTAAGCGCAGGAGTGTCAGCTCAACCAACAAACTCGAATCACTTCCTATTAGTTGACCATGGAGTCGATCTATTGTAAAGATAACGCCTAATCGAATTGAAGCAAATACAAATTTTCCGCGTGTCGTACCAAACGAGTTTTAAACAAAGATAGTGAAAACCTGAATACAATATTCAGGGAACGGTCTTTTCATTAGACATTTTGTATATTACATCTGGTAACCCTACTCGCGTTCGCATTAATCTGATAAGAATCTAAAAAAATACGTAGACGATCGCGCGAGCTGACCATGACAACCGAATGACGTCTTGCGCTAAAATGCATTAGTTTGCATAATAATGTAAACATTGAGTGTAAATATCAGAAGGATTAGCAAAATTAGGCTAGCTACGAGCTCTAGATTTAATAAAATGCTATTGATTTCATTAATCCACAGTTTGAAGTAAATAATCAAAGTCTTGACAAGATCATATAATTATTCAGTAAATTAAAAAACCATAGAATCCAATTTTACAAATAACATACTAATTAACATTTGCATTGAGAGTAGGTCAACTTTACCTTAATTTATAATATAGGTGGACGAAAAAGTTAAGGTAAAAACTGTTGGTAATAAAAAGTTTTAACAGTAGAGATCAACCCTGACCAGATTTGACTAAAAAATTATAAAGAAAGAAGCAAGCTATGATTAATAGCCATTGACCTCAAATACCCAAATCCTCAGAACTTATTATTTCACAACTTTAACAGAATGAGCCAAACTGATGTCCGTCTCTATATACCAATTTATTGTAATTGGTACAGTCGCTATCAGATATATTGGAGCAGACCAAGTGACCAAATATTTCTGAACAGTTTACTTCATTAATATCTGAGCAGATGCTAGTCAATAACTTCTATACACACAACTAGCCAATAATATCTGAACACTCATAAAATCGGGCCACCCAGTGTCTTGGAAAGCACGTTAAACCGTTGGTCCTGCGCCTGACCTCTCGCTGGTCATGTCGAATTGCCGTCTCACGGGACTATGAGAGTGAAGGAATAGAGAGTGCACCTGTATTTGCTCATACACTTGTGCACTATAATATCTTCTGCACAATTGGCTAATCCTCGTTCAGATTGGCCGTCGTGACCGATATATAGGTTAGGAAGACATTATTATTTATTAATATTAATTTTAAAATTAAATTAAGTTTTAATATGAATCTAAACCCCATCAATGGCAAAATGTTCATCAAAAGTGACTTTGAATTACGAAATCAAAATAAATATTGATTTTTATATATAAATGTATTGACAACATTGCTTCAACGGCCCATAGCCTTTTAAATGTATGACTTAGGTATGGTTAATTAATTTGGTTTATTCACTTGGTTGGCATACAGTTTCATATTAATTATTGGGTCAACTGAGATACTTCTATGAATAATTTTGAAAACAAATCGTATTTTTAATTTGATATCAAATCTTCCTCAAATAACCTTTGAAATCCTTGCAAGCTTAAAAATCAGAACAAATATAAATTTAATGTTATGGGAAGATTGTTTTAAAAATTATTTGTATAAATAAAGTTGAAATAGAGGAAATCCAATAGGTGCTTTTGTTTTTATAAGTTACTACCATATACAAGCAACTATGATACCCTACTGTAGCTAAAGGTTAATTTCTCATTACTCAGATCGGAGACTTCCACACAAAAAGTAATACAAGTGCCAGTATCCTGGTTTACCATCACAGTATTGGGAAAATTATTTTTAACAAACGATTTAGTGACTCTGTTACTTATATTCTTTTTATGGATTGTAAAACTTATAGTATGCTGAAAAAAATTATGCTTCAAAGCTAGTGTTGCAAAGTAGTTTAGCAGCATATTATAAACATACACAAACATACATACATACATAACATCACGCCCATAATCCCCGAAGGGGTAGGCAGAGTCAAAGGGGCAGCAGGCCCCTTTAACCGCATTCAGTCAAAAATAAAACTGGGCTGGGTTAGACAGAAAATTGTGAAAAAGTTGTGACAAGTGGCTAGCTTGTCGCCTAGACAAGCACATACCCAAAACCCTATATACCATTAGTCATCTTTTACGACACGCTAGGCAAGAACCACAGTCAGCACATTCTTTTTTAGTCTCAGACCAACAAAGGACATTAGAAATTCCTTTCCTTAATATCAATATCATTACCTATGTGACAATAATGTTTCATTCATTATCTAAAATGGTAAATACTGTAATCTAACAACTAGGAATTTTATAAGAAAATTCTATTTTTACATGATATTTAAAAAAAATATACCTAAATATTTCAAAAAATTTCAATATTAATTTTTATAAATAACCTCTTTGTTACATATAGATTGATAGACTATATTTCTGGCCATATACCTACTTCTTTGTCACTTCCAAATAATTTGGAAGTAAATGACCAGAAGTATACATCACATCACCATTGTACAAATGCTCATAAATAAAAATACATATCATCACAGCCGTAATCCCTGAAGGGATAGGCAGGCTAGTAAATATAATTTAAAAAATTGTAAGGGCATGATTTCAAAACCATGTTGGTTTTAGCAAATGTGTTAAGTAATAAACTTTAGGTTTGCATAGCTATTTGTACCTAGTTTGGCCCACACTTTTCAGCAACTTGCATCGGAGCATAATATAAATTGCATTGCACAACTGCACAATTCACGTTAAACATTCACGAGGTGAGAAGCATAAGAAAATTATAAATATAATAGCTTTTATAATATATAGCATGATTAAAAGATAGTCCCATGTTGGTCTGGGACTGTCCCATGTTGGTCTAAGACTTGGCCCATGTTGATCTGGGACAAAAAAAAAAGAATATGCCAACTGTGGTTCTCGCCTAGCATGTCGTAAAAGGCGACTAATGATTTATGGGCTTTTGGGTATGTGTCTGAGTAGGCGACGAGCTAGCTACTTGTCACTCCTTTTTCACAGCTTTTCATCCAACCCAGTCCACTGTCCTGTGTTGGTCTGGGACTTAAGAAGAATATGCCAAGTGTGGTTCTTGCCTAGCATGTCGTAAAAGGCGACTAATGGTATATCGGGTTTTGGGTGTGTGATTGTGTAGGTGACAGGTTAGCCACTTGTCACTGCTTTTTCACAATTCTCCATCTAACCCAGCCTGGCTTTATTTTTGGCTGATTGTGGTTGAAGGGGCATGCTGCCACTTTGACTCTGTCCACCCCTTCGGGGATTATAGGCATGATGTTACGTATGTATGTGTATGTTAAGATAGTCATAAGCTCACAAAATCAGTGCATAATATCATATTGTTGGATCTCAGTTGCACTATTCTTACAAGGTTATAAGGACAAGGGTTATAATGGTAGAAAAGGTAATACATTTGGAATTACGTTTCCAGTATATAATTATCCCTTACTATCTTAAGCAAATTACAAAAAATCAGTATTCATCCTAGACACAAAACAATCAATATCTAAATAGTCAAATGTTTAACTTTGGTAATAATTAATCAAAATATAGTACATAATATTATTAGATGTAAATCTAATAGACATTTAATCAGATTAATTTCAAGTAGGTTTGCATATTTAGACATAAATTAGCAGTGAAGATTATAATATTATATGTGAGTAAATAGGAATAAAACAAATATATTAATAGATTGTATATAAATAACTACAGATAGATTTAAGACCCTTCTTTACCAAACTCGAATAACTTATTTTAAAATGCTAAAAACACTTGCAAGCTGTATATCTTTTACATTAGTAAAGTAACTAACACTTATCCAAGATTTTATTGAAGGTTGAATACAATTCCAGTTACATACAAATTAATAATGAAGTAAGAATAGTCAGGTACCATATTTGTGTAGAAGTTGCCAAATATATTGTTTATGTATATTCCAAAATTTTATTTAATGTTATTGGAAAGAACTCAATTAAAACAAGCTAATTCTGCATGAATCTCCCAACAAATACATTTGAAAAAACATATTTGTAAAGCAAACAAATATCTTGATCTGTTTAAAAGTAACATAAACCAATTTTACGTACAGAGCAACAAGTTATTAGTATAACTCGAATGTCAGGCTGGAAACCTCAACATAGTGTTGCGTTAGAGGCAACTTGTACACAAAATGGTAGTGAGCGGGAAGAACGTTCGCACCAACCTGATGGAGCGCCGTGAGGCCGTCCACATTCGCGGTGTTGATGTCGGCGCCCATCTTCAGCAGCCGCTGCACCTCGTCCTTGTCGCCCGACGTGCATGCCGCCAGAAACACTATCCCCGACGAGAACTGAATCCTTGAAGCCCGCTTCGGCGTCGGTGACTGCTTGTTGGTGTCGGATTCCTCCCATCGCTTCAACTGCTCGGCCCGCTTGAACAACGCCGATGACGAACGCGTATCCGTCATTTTAACTACTGACAAACCACTTGGCACTCAATATGGTTCTTACGAACACTTTTCACGGGGCATAGATTATGTTTTTATTACATACAGTACACAAACGCCGAGTCCATAACTTAATTGCCAAAAAAGGAAACATGAAAGAGGAAACGATCCAGGGAGATTGAGATTATGCTGCTTTCATACGATCATTGTTCGAAACACTTGTTGAATAAGTCGAATAGCACATACGAACTCAAATTTTATATACATGACATAACCAATAAGCTACACTTTTAGCGTGGCAGCCATTACGAGAATAAATTTAACAGCCAACTACCTACCGAATGTAAAAAGAAAAACTAGGCAGCGAATGAGAATGACGGGAAGAGAAAACTTCTAGCGCCACCTAGCGCCATGAAGTAAACTAGTATGTTGCTAATGTAAAATAAAGTTCTCTATGGTTGTTGTTCTTCTATACCAGAATAATGGTAAATAAAAACAGAGTAGTTAAATAAGGGTACTGGCACACTTGTTATCTCAAAACGAGGAACATAGTTAGATATTAAAATAAATTCAGTAAATTAATATGAAATGATCTGGTTGACTGATAACTTATAAGAGAATCACATAATAATTAGTTATTTTTAGCAACTAGAGGTGGCATGTATTACTTGTAACCACTTCCAGATTTGATACTACCTTTCGTTTACAATTGTAATTTTTAGTTTCAGTTTTGAAATTACTTTCACTTTTCTTAACGTTTTTAATCTTAATATTTTTTTTCCTATATCAGCTTTATTGTTACCATTTTTGAACTTTTTTCCTACGCCTTTGCTTATTACCTGTTTTAGTCTTCAGATATTTTTTTTCCTGCTCAGCTGCCTTGTTCTCTTTTCTTTATATTACCATTTCTTTAATACTTTTTTTTTTATTAATGGCTTATCCATAATTCTCACACGTTATAATAAATGGAGTTTTCTCTGTCTTTCTAATAAAATTTCTCTTGTTTTCTATGGTATGCTGGCAAGTTTAAACTGTTAAGTAGCTTTTGGTATATTACCCATATTTTTTGGCAATTGCTCTCAAAAACATTATTTTTTTATTTATGTATTTATTTTCCAAAGCCTCGTCAAGGGTCTATTGTGTGTTTATTTGGGTATCTTCGGCATTATTTCTTCCAACGGACCTGATAAAGACAAGAAAATAATTAAAAGTTGCTTAATTTAAAACAGATTTAAAACATTAGAGTAATTGGCTTTAATTAATTTTCACCAATAAAATCAAAATAAAATTTACTTATTTTGAGTAGGAGCCACGTGACCGTAAACGGTTGTGATTGGCTGAATGTATTATGACGTCCCACGTCTGTAAACAACCATTGCTTTACGCTGGAGTTCCTTGTTTTCTTACGATTTTAAGATTGTACATTATTTGTACGATCAGTAGTATTCACTTGTTTAATAATGGAAAATGATTTTGTGAAAGCAGACAGCAAAAACTTACCAAAAGGTGATGCCATTATGATTGGAATTTTCGCTAAATATAATTCCGACTTTTAATCACCAGAACTTAGGAATGTAAAAACAGCTATGTAAGTATCTTATTTATTACCTTTAATATTTATTACTTACCAAAATCAATAATACCGTTTTTAGAATAATCTTTGGGGTGTTTTGGATATTGCAATATTACACCGTTATAAACAATAATTTTTAGGTTAGATTTATATCAATACAAATGCAATGGCACAATTTTTTCCTTTGCAGTCCACGAAGATAATGTTGGAGATTGTCGTTTTTGTACACTCTGGCAAGGCGCACCATTTAAAGCTATTTTTTTCTAGTAAATTACAGGTACAAACCCAAATAAACAAAATAATGCGAACGATTCGACCTTTTTCAATGTTTTCGTACAAACGTGTGACGTCACTCGACGCCATATTGCCGAAGTAGGCGTTTTGACAGCTCAAATAATCAGTGTATTTAAAAAACAAAAATTGTATGAAATAATTAAAAATAAACAAATATCATGCACTTATATATGTGGTGAGCTAACTAAACTTCACGGCACTTCTCTAGCGGGGTAGGTAGAGAGAACCTAATGAATGTGGTGAACTAATAAATTAAAGTATGCCTAAATAAAACAAATAATTGAATCATGTGTAACAAAGCTGAATTAGCAGAAATCAATTAATGTAGCTTTGAAATATGGGCTACCAAATTATTTTCTATATTTGTACATAGCATTTAATTTTGAACTGCATAAAGGAAAACAGACTTACTTTTATTTTTTTAAGCTGGTCACAATTTTGACAGCTAGACTTATTAAATGGCAACAAAGTTTTATGTGTTGCTATACATCGACGTCTACCCAAAATATTATTGTCTATGGTCAACATTTTTAGTTTACTTTTTTTAAAAGTCAGTCGATTCTGTAAAGGGGAACGGACTGATCGCTTCTAGCCGTGGGTGGCGACATCTGGCGAGCGTTGAAGGAGATCTTTAGTTTGCCTTCGGAGTCAAGCAGAAATTATTCAAAATTCAAGATGGCCATGTGTCATGATGGTGTCTTGAAGTGTTGTCGTTAATTTTATTTGTTTTGTGAGAAAAAAAGTGTTTTTTCGCAATGGCTGACTTAAGTGTTGATATATCAAAGTTACCGGACGAAATAAGAGATAAATTAGCCGAGTTGGACTTGGAGTTATCTGAAGGTAAGAGTGCAGAAAGTGTGTTTCTTTAGTTAGATCGATAACTTTTATAATTTAGATAATTTTTGTGCAAACGAGCAATGTTTTTTATGATTTTAAATTGCATTGTATTTATTTTTTTATGTTTTTGTATTACTTTTAACTTTTAAGAAGTTTGAAACAGGTTTATCGAGTATTGACGTATTCACTGACAGCTGATGAGATGTTTTCTTTCGGTAAATAGTGGATTCTCGGCGCCCGAGTACTGGAGGATGCGAGTCATATTTCTTGTGATGATAATAGTATCAGAGTGGTCGCTCACGCTCGACTTGATGCTTTACGCATCGTTTGTTACGGAATGCAACAGTATTCAATATTTATCTTGAGGCCTCTACAGTGTGCTTCGTAAATGCAAGTTTGTCCGCCTCCGTTGGTGCCGCCGGCTCCGCAAGGCAGGTCCGCGGGTTCGCTCCCTAGACTGACGAGCGAAAGTATTAGTAATGTTGTTATCACGTACGTAGTTATAGAGATGACTGTTCGCGACGTGCGTTCGACTCATAGCCAGTTCTTTGTGACTGAATCAAATACTTTTAAGACTTCTCTTCAAGTTAAAGCCACATAAATTACTCACATCCTTTGTAGAATGCACTGTGTGGCATTTGAACTCGAATTAACCCTTGGCATACTGTCTTGGATTTAGCCAAAATAAAGATTCACATTTGATGGATAGGGCAATATGCTTTTTGAAATCTCATTATTTTTTTAAAATCTTATGTTATTGACACTTCTAAAACAAGTCAAGTGCTAATAATTATAGCTGTAGTGTGGATGATTAAGCCAATTGGTATCTATTATGAAAATTGATTCAATAAGACTCTTTGTATAGTATATGACTAAATGTCACTGATTAAAATTCATATGTTATTGGGGCTGTCATAAAATAGCTATAATAGCTAAATAATAGCAAATCCTAAAAGTATAATTTATATAAAGATATAAATTGTAGCCTTTATTTATCTGTTAAAAAAAATGATCATCTATTTTATTTAAGTATTATCAAAATAGCCTTTTTAAAATGTATAATGATCTTTATAGTAGTAATGCCACTTTTGTGCCAAAAATGAGGTAGTCAAAACACAGCCGGTATTTCCATTTGTTTAAAAATGTGTTTTTTGTCCCCTCCCTGTCCATTTTTTTCTTCTATTATGTGAATGCTATGCGATTGTCATTTTTTTTTGTTATTATTGTAGACCCTATCTCAGTTCAATGTATGTCCAGAGAAATTGACCGTTCAATGCATAAGCGAATTTGCACCGCATAGATTTTTTTAGCTGTGCTTGTGTTTTTGTTTTCTTTATTACCTGTTTTTTTTATGTATTTTTATTGGAGAGGGTTGGGAATAAAATGCTCACGACTCAGTTTAGTAAAATCATCTCACCCTTGTAAACCGGTTTTTAAACAAAAGTTTATTTTGTTAACATAACTACTTACCGGTGAATGCTCTTTTGTTATTAAAATTAACCAAAGGTTGGGGAGTTGAAGTTGCTTTGTGCAGACAAAGTAGAAAGCTTATAGACCCTTATCTGAAATTTAAATTAAATTGTCTGCCGTCATTCAAAGCAACTTGCCATTTAAAGTTAGAGCAATATTTAAAATGCGTATACGGCTTGTTTGCACGCGTCGTAGAATCCTTTTACACGATTACCCCTCAGCTATGGTGTCAAATTCACACAACGCCTGTTTTACTTAAACTTTGTCAAGTCACTTCATATTAACTTTATATCTCGGGGGCCCCCATGCCGTGTCGTTTTGGAAATGCGTCTAGCGCTGCTACGTTTAGCGAATATAATATAATAGCATGGTCAATCGAATTGAGTAGCAGCCACACAGACCCTAATCTGAGATATACATGACATCTGTCACGGTTTGCTACAGTTTAATTGGCAAATATTGATTGGTTGATGTAAGGTGTTTAGTGGTCTACCTTAATTTGATTGCTCATAAGATAGAAAGAGAAGGAAATGTAGACAGTAGCAATGATTATCATGAAATTAATAAATCAAAGTTATCATTAATGACACAAAATTACTTAGTGACCTGTATTGAAAAAAAAAAACAATTTATTTTTCTACTTAAATTGTCTCAAATATTGCCCGAAATGATTCTTGTTTGTCTATGTACACAGAAATATATATATGCTTGCCAAAGTAACAAAGCTACAGCCTTTCCAAACCTATGGAATGGCGCTCTTAAACTTTTCGACCGGCGCCCAAAAGCAATAAACATATTTGAAGGCCGCGTTTCTGTTTCGTTTATTGTCCAGAAGTAATAAATTAATAGAACTAGGTACTCAAAATAATTTGTAGAATGTAATATGTCATTAAATAATTTGCGACCCAACCCAATACCGTTCGTCGGTCGAATTCGGCCCACGACCTAAGGACAAGGAACGCTTATCTAGGCAGACATCTACCTAAAAAAAGGGCATCACCTAACATGCATGGCAAATATCGTTCCAAAAACGCACCGCAACATATTTAACGAGCCGTTATTTTATTGCCTGATCACTTAATTGTCCCTAATAAGACTTGTTATCCACGTTACAAAGAATAAACCATCCGCAGAACGCCAGCAATTACGCACTGGCTGGCTGGAGCCCAGTCTGATGTACTGCAGTGACCCACCAACATTCTCTTCTTTACATAAATCTTCGTGGCGCCAATGAAAAAATATATATATTCAATAATAGTAGTCGCAATCGAATCGAATATTTCCAAACAAACAAACATGCTAATTATAATAAGAATTTCAATATCATCGATAATAAAAACGTACCAGAATGTGTATGTCTACTTGTATGTAGTTTTTGCAAATAAATATGAAATTCTGAAACAGATACGGCTACTTATAGCCATCTTCAAAATATTTGTTAACGAAAAGTGAAAATCACTCCTTAATATTTTAGCTGCGCGTGCGACGCTCCATTTATATTACGTTCCGTTCTTACGTTTTACGTTGTAATGTCATATTTATGATAGAGTATTCGTGGTCTATAGGACAATTAGGTATTATATCCAAATGCAAACATTATTTAAAAATGTGTCACATCCAGATCATTTGGACTAAAATCGTTCTAAATGTTAGCTTTGAATTGTTAACTACGAGTACTCCATGTTTAAACTTTGCTTATACAACTACAAGTCTAAAGGATTGATTTGAAATCTGTAGTTGACTTACTGCCCGTTTCTACATTGTGGCTGAGCGCGACGTGAGCAGAGAAATGTTGTATTTACGATTCGTGCTTTATAGGCATATAATTGATACAGTACGCCGTACAAGTAGTAACAGTCAAAACAACAGTTGTAACTGTCAGCTATCTAGTTCAGTTAATTAAAAATGTAGTCATATTGTTAAGCACATCGTCTGCCATAACGATATTAATGTCATTACAGCAGATGTCGCGAATAAGCGCGGTGTTATCGCGAGCAAACTGTGGTATTGTTGAATTTTCAGGAAAAGAAAATCAGCTTCTTACGTCCCGGGAGAAGTGGAAAGCGGCTTTAAAGAAACGCGAAATAAGATGTCATATTCGGAATTGCAACTTCTCCAACTACTTACCTATGTTTACAAGAATTACAAATATCAAAATTCTTGGAACGTTAAAGCTACCTGGAGAAATAATGTAAACTCTAATAGGTATCTACAAATAACATAGCATCACGCCCATAATCCCCGCAGGGGTAGATAGAGTCAAAGGGACGGCAGGCCTCTTTAAACACATTCAGTTAAAAAAAAAACTGGGCTGGGTTAGATGGAAAATTGTTAAAAAGCACTACTTTTTAACAATTTTCCATGTGGCTAGCTCGTCGCCTACACAATCACATACCCAAAACCCTATACATATACCATTTGTCGCCTTTTACGACATGCTAGGCAAGAAATACAGTTGGTAAATTATTTTTAAGTCCCAGACCAAAACGGGACAAACATTTATCTATATCTATCACAGGTATCTAATACACAAATAAACATTAACACTCTTTAATACCTATAGAAAGTTTAACGGCGGCGGCAAATTTTTTGAACATTCCGGCAGAAGTTAAATAATTTTTAAAAATGCTGATAGTATTGCAACAAATCTAAAAGGTTTTACAGAGCTGTGGAACATTTTGCAGCCCTCCACACTCTGCAGTAAAAATGTTTGAACGCACAGAAAGGAGCACAAAACATTTTCGAGCTATAAAGTTCAGTCGGAAAGGATTGCTTATTTCGTTTTCATCTTGCCTCTGCTCTTAACTTCAATGCAATGATCCCAATACGCCGTAGACGGGTATAATGGAGGTATGCAAAAGTATGCTAATAAGTCCGTGGGTACATTATTTATTAATTTGTTAATCGATATCTTTAAATGACGAAAATCTAAACAAAACTATAGCTGAAGAAGATTATTGTTCTTCCAGTTCTGCCTGGCCGGCGTCATAGTGTGTACATACTGAATACATTAAAATTAGTGACCGACCGAATATTCGTTATCGTTTTCGGGCATTTTCGGCCAAATAATGAATATTCGGCCATATTTTCGTTTTCGGATATAAACCAACCGAAGCTTCAGCCAAGCTGAATAATAATAATAATAATGTCCTCCTAACCGATATCGGTCACGGCGGCCAATCTCAACAGGATTAGCCAAGGCGCAGGATATATTATAGTGCACAAGTGTATGCGCAAACATAAGTGCACTCTCTATTCCTTTACTCTTATAGTCCGGTGAGACGGCAATTCGACATGACTGGAGAGAGGTCAGGCGCAGGACCAACGGCTTAACGTGCTTTCCGAGGCACGGGGGTGATTAAACCGCCAACTTCCTGACTCCGGGCTGTTACTGAGTAATTTCAATATTGAAATACCCAGCCACAAATTTTTGGCCCGACCCGGGATTTGAACCCGGGACCTCTTGGTCCTTAAGCGGCGCATGCTACCACTAGACCAACGAGGCAGTCAAGCTGAATATCAGGTCCGTGAATATGATGATGACGAAAAGTAACGTAAGAAATACGCTTTCGCTATGTTAATTGAACATTTATAAGGATTTTATCAAGGGATCTGTTTAGTTTACTTTAATAATGTTGATTTTTTACAAAGTTTGGTTGATTTGAAAGGTGGTTAATGGTAGTTCGTTCGTTTAAAACATAATACTTTAATATAACTAATAAGTCATTTGTTTACTCGCAGATCATTACATTATTTGTCACGATTGATTAATTTTTTATACATAAAGTGCCAAATATATGAGAGAGATCTTATTTACTAATAATCAGCATTAAGAAATCTAAAAGAATACGTGTTTCGTTATTTTCATTTGATTTATCAGGTTTTTTTATGACTCCTAACATTACTTTCTGTTAATACACAACCAATTGGTCGTGGTAGGTGAGCCTGGGCCTTCCGCGGCTCCTACATCCTTCCTCGCATTGTAATCTTTTTAGTCAATCTTTCGTCATTCATTCTTTCCACATGTCCGAACCACCGGAGCATGCCTCTTCTTACCTTAACTCCGACGCTGTCCTTCAGACCGACTCTCTTTCTTACATCATCATTCCGAACGCAGTCTGTGAGCGATACACCGCAGATTTTTCGCAGCGCACGCATCTCGACCGCGTTTATTCTACTTTCATGCTCTTTCTGCCATACCCAACTCTCGCTTCCATATGTTAGCGTAGGAATCAGCACCGCATTGTGTATAGCGAGCTGGGCCTTCTGGCTTAAGGTGTTTTATTTTATTTCTTTTAAAGCCTACATTCGCATAAAAAATTAAAAAAAACAATATTTCAGTATACAGCAGAAATATCTTCCATTAATATCTAAAAAATTTTATGACTACTTAAATCATTTTACTTTTAAATAAAAAAAAATTCTCCAGACCACATCCATGACTCGAATACAAATGTCCATGTTCATCACACCAAACTTTTACCTCTAGCGGGATTCGAACCCGCGACCCTTGGTTTCGTGGCCAGGGTCTCTGACAACTCGACCAACGGGCAACAAAATAAGACTGAAGTCAAAGCTTAGTTTTCGGCAGAAAATCCATTTTCGGTCGGATACAAATTTAAATTGACAGAATTAAAAACTAACAATAAAATATTGGACTTGCTAATAAACTATCGTATCTTTCTATACCAAAAGAAGCTTAAACCTCGGTGACCCAAGACTAACATGTACACTGACGCGCCCCAGCCGCCATTGAGCTCCGACAATGCTCCCAACGGCTCACAATCCACCCGGCGTGCCAGAATGCCAAAATGCCAAAGCTGCCGAATGAAAAGTCCCTTTTCATTCTAAATAACTGACAATACGCGAGCTATATTGGAAGTTGATGTATTATAGAACTGATTCTGCTAGAAACAAGTTAAAATAAAAGGAACTTTCTATTTAAATATCTTATATTTTACGGGGAAACGTCCTTTTGTTTTTATTTTTAGTACATATATATTATACATACGATGCGACTATGGTCTATTAAAAGTGACATACTATCAAGCTCCAATCCCCGATGGGATGGCAGCGCCCTATAAACCACATTTAGGTTGTCTTATTAAAAGTTTGGGTCAGATGGATGATTGGCACAAAACAAAATCAAGCTATATTGTATGCATGCCAACATAATGACAACCTCCACAATCCACAAATAATAAACAATTAGATGCCTTTTACAGTTGGCATTTTTTTGGGTCCCAGACCAACATTAGACTATTGACTATAACATAAAACTGTGATATTGATACAAGATGAATACAATATATATATAACATTTAAGCGGGTAAATTTTTCATACCTATCTAAAATATTACACATAAAACTAGCCAAAAAATAATATATATGTATATATAGTTGCGTTGCGCTTTGGCGAGCAACAAACGTGTCCAATCGATGAAACAAAGAATTAAATACAATTCGTTTTTGACATACGGATTGCATCGCAATATTTTTCTTTGTAAAGCAATTTGATGGTGGCCAATGGAATTTGCCTTTGGTCTGCGCATCGCATTTGCATGCACAAATGAACTGTCCTGCGCAGCACTCGCGGTGGATCGTACGAGTTATTTGTTGAGCTCGAACCTCATAAACAAACTGCGAGCGCTCTGTTTATGAAGTTTATTAGCAAGAAAAAGTCTTCAGTTGATTAGAGACATAGTACATATACCGAAACACGGTACGGAAACGGTTATTGCTTGTAAACATTCGCTATTATGTCATTAATAAAGTTATGACGATTTGCCATTGGTACATATAAACTTACATTGATTTAATAAAACAAACAAATTATATGGGCGTATTATCAGTATAAGGGAAACCCTGGATATTTTTTGTCTAGGAATCCGAGTTGCTTCGGAGCGGCGCCACGGGCGTAGGTATTCAAATAATTGATATTAAAAAACACTTTGCATAGGTCTTGCTTCTACTCCAGAGAGATATTCATATAATATTTTCTAGGCGCTTTCTATCAAAAATGCTTTCTTTTTAATCTATCAAATTCATAACCACAATAGCTTGTAAATTTCAGCCAGCATTGCCAAAGATCTTTATCTTTAACACATATGGCCATATTTCCAGATATATACGACTGTCTGGAAATTATGACGATGCAATATATAGCTGCGTCGGTTGATGTACTTGCATGTTGTGTTGCGTGGTCTTTAATAACAACTTGAGGCGAGTCACCTCAGTCGGTTGCGAATAATTTCGTTGAAACAACAGCGCGCCGCAAGCAACTGAGCAAACAACGTTGTTTGTCTGAACAAAGTATTTCTCAATTTTTAAACGAGCGTATTACATTGTACCTATTCAATAACGTGAGATTCAAATACATACATACTTACACGCCGAAATTCTGAAAGGGTAAGCAGACTAAGCAACATACCAAGGAGACCAAGGAGCAAGATCGTTTACCACTTTAAGCCGGAAATTTAAACTAATTAACCGCTCGCCATTTCCCTAGCGGGGTAGGTAGAGAAAACCGAATTAAATTTACTTTGATTGAAAGGAATTAGTGAAAAGTACTGGCGAGTAGCCACTCGCTTGTACTCTAACTTGTCATATACACAATCACAAACCCAAAACCAAATACACTTTTACATCATGTTAGAACATATGACGAACAGTAGCTTTTTTTGAATCCCATGCAAACGTGGAACCGACATTTAAAGGACTTAATATAGAAGGTTTAAGAAAATGGCGCCTGCTTCGTATGCCGTGTTAATATTACTTAATAATAAATAGATATGCGAGAATATAACCGGTTTTACCAACAGTCAATGAAGTCTGTCATGTTAATTGGGATACTACGCGAAATACGATTCCATCATGTATTTGCATGGCTTCGACTGCACGCGAACAATTTAATGCCCTCCTTTGGAACCATCGAATTAGTATTTTACAATCGCGTTTTTACAACTATTAGGTAGTGCCTACACGTTACTAGTTATTCTGCAGCAGAAATAATAGTTAATAAATTATGAAGGTAGCTCTTAAGGAAATGAGAACAAAGTTCAAAATCAACATTATAAGCTCTGGTCTGTTTGTCAATGTCCACATTTTTTATAGAAGCGTTTACGTACTAAAGGTCAATATTGCAACTGCTTGATGTATTTAGTGCATCATTTTTTGATTATGTATAATAATAGTACCCGCGACATCGTCTATTATACCCTATTATTTTCCACTTCCCTCGTTCGTTTTCTGGCATGGGAAATCAGCAAGTCCCTGATTTCCTAGTCATAGAAAGATAGATATAAATAAAAATTAATAAAATAAATACATTTTCCGAACTGACACACCAATTCCCTAGTTTCAAACTAAGCTTATGCTTGTGCTATGGATACTAGGTGTACGGATAGACATATTTAAATACGTTTATAAACATCCATGGCTCGAGTGCTAATGTCCATGTTCATCACACGAAACATTTGCAGGCATTCAGACACACAAATACAAGGCTATTTTTAGTTTATGCGAATCCACTTAGCTAGTTATATAACTCATTATTCTGAGAAACAAATTTTAAAAGATTTTAGAAAATGAGCAAGATTATTTTTTATTTCCGTTCAAAAGTTGCTGATTGACTATTTTGTATAAAAAGTAAAAAAAAAAAAAATTACTCATTTTATAAAATCCTGAAAATTGGTACCTTAAAATAACGAGATAAAAAGGTACGTATGAGATTTCGCATATACTAAAAAGAACCTTGTATATAAGTATATAGATTACAGACATGCAAACACACAAACACGCTATGTCCTCAAGCATATATTATCGGCAGGACACAAATGGTGACGGTTTGCCGCTACACAATAAATATAATCCTGGGAAACAAGTATTAAATGCGGTTACGTTGTTTGCATACACACTGCACGGCACTGCGTTTAAATGAATACCAATTTATTTTCGAGTGGTTTTTACATAATCATTAATGATGGCTAGTTGAATCGATTGTTTTAGCCTTGGTGCCATTAATGTTTGTGCATATGCATGCACATGTGTACATTGCAGATATATTTTCTCGTTAGTCGTGTTTCCGATATTATCTTATTGAAATTAAGTTCGTACTGCAATTTAATTTCATTTTAAATCTTTGAACATTAGCAATACTTACTATGACCACGATAATCTTCGTGTGGAATTGCGTTCATTATATATATTCAAGGGTAGATTTAGGCCAAATGGATAACATCATTTTCGCTTAAGCTACTTACGTTGGAATCTGTTATATTATTGAAGTTCACACAGAATTGTGGTAAATGGAAAGAGCGTAAGCAACCTTCTGACTGCGTAATAGATATATCTATTACACGTTTGCATTTATCCGAGATAAAAGTATCCTCTGTTACTCGTGGGCACTCTAGCTATCTATTCGAGGATATCGGCTCAGCACTTCCAGAGATAACGTCCTATAAACATGTTTGTTTATTTTATTAGTGTGACCAGGGACCGATATATACTTACTATTATTACAGAAGTAATAAATGTAGTTTGTTATATTAGATTACATCGTTAAAACAAGATTTACTTGTTAAATAAGTAACGTAGGTTTTTTGATGTAAAATTATGAAAACTAGGAGGCCAATTACCGTAAATATTCTCGAAGCAGTATATATTTCTGTACGCCTGTACGAGTAAAGACGTAGTCCACTACATATTACATCTAGATCCATAAACTCAAACAAGGCCGAGTCACGTACTACAGGATTTACCTCCTCGGACCCTTGCGATTGTTTATTTCGCGTGTCTGCGCACGCGCAGCAAGAGGCTTATGTGGAAAGCATGACGCATCGCCGCGGCGCAAACCCGTTCGCGGCATGACGTGTTCTGACTAAGCCATGGCGACCTCAATTATGTGTAAAAGCGACTAACTATGCCGATATTATACCTGATGATGCCTTCAAACACTGTTACATCTTAATCTGGCCTCTAATGGGGTGTCCCGTTTTAATAGGCAGAAGTAACAATATAAATAATTATAATTATAGCATACGGCACTGCGGTAGCTCGGAAATTACGAGAACTTTACAACGTATCTGGGTAAGTGTTACTTCCTATATATATACAAGTATAAATTTGACCCCTGAACTAATTTGGAAAGTTATTCTATTTCGCACCTTAAGATCGTGAGAGTTAAAACCTAATAACAGTATCACTTCACTTGAGACCTATTCCAGACAGTCTCGACCTTATTAAGCGAAGGATGAGTCAACAGTTTGGTCTATACAAATACATGTATTATGTAACGTGCTTTGTATAGCGTTATAGCGGCTAACAGTCATCAGAACTTCATTTTGTTGTTGCAACATCTCGAAGATGGTTGATTGTTGTGATTGTCGAACAGAAGCAAACAATACAATAGTGAAAACTTTTCTACAATATTGTCGTGTCGGTCAATGTTTCGACAATCGATAAACAAAGATATTGATACACTGTAGGCCGTTTTTAATCTTCAAATGAAACAAGTCCAACAAGCTTGTAAGCGACTTAACAACGGGCGAGACGAATTTTGTGCTCTGAGTGGATGTCGGTCAAACCTTCAAATGAATAGGAACTCGTTTTGGCTGTAACGCTAAAATACCTAACTGGTGCGCAATGCCTCAAGATATAAATCGTTGCCGTTGACGCTTCTCGGCGGTTCGTAAAAATCGTTGTGTATTTTATGCGTATTGTTTTTGTACACGCACATACACATCTTCGTGTCTATGGTTTAAATAACGACGCAACGTGGTAATTTTATTCTGTCTATCTTCCGTGATCGTTTCGACAGGCTCTAATATAATTTTGTTTGCATTCCCGATATTGTAAATAAAAAGAACCGACTACATCAAAGTCGAAATGATGATTTGGAAATATGTATTGAATCAAAATTATGTGTCGATGCTTTTTTTTATATAATACTTTGCAATCCTTACAAGTACAATTAAATAACAGATGATTCGTAAATTTTATCAATGATATTATTGTCTTATGTTGGTCTGGGACTGAAAAAGAATGTGCCAACTGTGTTTCTTGCCTAGCATGTTGTAAAAGGCGACTAATGGTATATGGGATTTTGGGTTATGTCATTGTGTAGACGACGAGCTAGCCACCTGTCACTACCTTTTCAGAAGTTTCCTTCTAACCCTGCCCAGTTTTTTTTTGGCTGAATGTGGTTAAAGGGGCCTGTTTGCCCCCTTGACTCTGCCTGCCCCTTCGGGGATTATGGGCGTGATGAATTATAATTTCGGACACCTTACAAATTGTAGCGATATTCACCTCGCATCTTTATTAGCATCCTTCATACCTACTTAATAACGCAACTCTTTTATAAGTTTATGAGCTGACGAGCTTTTCCTATTAAATGCAACGCACGCGTCATCCATTATTGAACGCATAAGTGTTATTTAATTCCACTCTTCCGTACACATGCATTCATACCATATTTCACAGTTACACCACGTGTTGTCACGGCCACTTGTCGTACCACTTGCTTATTATTAAAACTTGCGCCGTTCAAAGAAAGTTTATATTACTGTATCTGTCGTAATGTGCATTATGCGCTTAGCGCAATATCGCGGACCGTGGGAATATTGATTCGACCACACATTCTTCCGTGGTAGTCAGCAATGCGCATTGTTTTATTTCACTTCGTCTTTCTGATGAGTCTGTAGTATTTTTTGCTTGTATTAACGCGATTTTCTAGGTCGCTTGAGTGACTTCGCTCGATAAATCTGTTGCTGTCCTAATAACCTGATTGTTTCATTTGTACTGCAAAGGTAAGTAATATCAATTGTATGTCAGACTTGTCATTGTAGATCTTTGATAGATCAGTGTGGTTTGCGTCTGTAGCTTAAAATATATATTTGACGTATTGGAATAAAATAATAAGATATGTAAAAAATATTTGTCTTTTATAATGTAGGATAGGAAATCAGTTTGCTGGAATGTTTTTAATAGGCTTAAGGATACATAATAGTTGGTCATAAAACTAGGTCGGAAATCGAATGTAAGCAAGTACTAAAAGTTTTAACTGATTTGAAATTAAACGTATTTTTTAAAAGGTCAACAAACCTCTCGGTTAAAAAGTAAACAAAACGCAAGCATGTGTTGTCGAATGAACCAGCAAAGGGCAAAACGCGAATTGACTGCGTCTGACAAAAACGGATGTTTATTTTCGATATTCTCCATGTTTCGTGATCAGCATAACAAATCTATGTATGCCGAATTCCATTGAGATTGGTTGATGAATAGTTGAGATGAAAGCGGAACGATTTCGATTTCGATCGGTTTTGTGTTGATAAAAGCGATCCCAATACTAATACAGACGATACACGCTTATGTTTTTTCACTCATTTTAATTTTGATTTTACCTTATATTTTTGAGACCTTTTTTAAATTTTTTTAGCCTCTGATAAACCTAATCAAAATATATTATTGTTAATAAACATACTTGAGCCTAAGTTGCGCACGCGCAGACTATTGTTACATAAATATTAAATTCAATAAGTGGTGTTGATTATTTTTACATAAAATTAAATAAATACTATAGAGTCAAATGTCTGAACTCACTTGTGTACACACGTAATTTACAAATTGTGTCTCTGTAAAATATGCACTTAGGCCTTTGATATTAGCGTCAATTGGCTTAAACGACACATGGACTTTGAATGTTTGAATATGTATCTTATTTAAATGTTTTTCCATGCGAGCGTTTCAATTGAATATTGCGTCAGTAATATGAACAGAAATTACTGCCACACGTCAATAAGCGTTATTAATAAATTTAGGCTTTGAATTTGGAAGTCAAGTAAGAAGTACTCACAAGATTATCAAAGTTTTCTACGCAAAATACTCCACTTATGTGGCCAAGAGAGGAAAACCCGCGCCTAATTCACTAACATAACTGAACTAAATTGTTTTGTAATGAAATGTATGGCTTATATTGGTAGACAGACCAGAAGCGAGAAAGGTAGATCTACCAAAAGTATGGTAGATAAGACAACTAAGAGTCGACGCCGAACTGAAACCTATCTGCCGATTCCCTTTTCCGTTATTCCGTGTCCGTTCCGTGATTTGTATTTCCATTCCATTATTGCGCCCGCGCCACGATTAAAAGAGACGCAGTTTATTACATTTGAGGAGGCTTTGCGGTTTCTTTATCCTACTATTCTCATATTGCGTTTTCATTCCTAGCCTCGACGTTCGTATCGCTCGGTTTTTCTTTCTGTTTTTACGAATATACACTTTTGCAATGGCGTGAGAATGTTAATGTTGGGAAATCTATATGTTGTTTAATCTCAGATGGTGGGGAAAGTGTTGATTTATAAGTATCTTTATTGAGTTGTACAATGACACTTCTATCGTCAATGAATTGAATACTAATTTTGCTCGCGTGCCGCCTGCATAACACTTAGTGTGCTAGAAAGAATCAATCGTGCTTCTTGTGTTGTCTACCGATTTCCCAAAGCCTAAGTCCAGGATAAAAGGCGATGTCATTTCTTATGTTAGCTATAGTGGTTAATTTTCAATCTTTCGCATAAGTAAGGTCTATCTGGTTATTAAGATAAAACATTAAAACAAATGCAATGTAACACATATACTCAACCAAATGCAAAGCTTTGCATTATTGCCAAACTTCAATATCTACTAACTCCATATTGTAATTGTCCCAATGAGAGGCTGTCTATAGAGCTATTGTATGTTTACGGCTGCAAAATCGCATACCGAATTTAGCTAAATGTTCGACTCAGAGAACGGCACGGGGTACAGTTGAGATTAAACTTCAAACTTGGTACAACGACAAACGTTATACCTTGTTAATTAAAATTGTAAGACCGTTTCTCGCCAGTGGAATTCATTCAATAGCATTTCTGAGTGAATGCGCTGGGCTTAATAAAGATAAGGACAGTAAGCCATTCGAAGGCACTAGGAGTCTCCATAACCACACCTCGGGTAGGTAATTTTAAGGTGTTCATTTGTTTACCCATAAATTAGTGGTTATGATTATGGCATAATCCCGTCATTAATTGATACAATAACCCCAAATAGTGATGAGATAGTCTAAATTGTGTATTGACTAAAAACATATAAGGACCACTTTGTAATAAAGAAGAGGTAAAAAATGGGGTCTAAATTGTTAATTTGTCTTTATAAACAAATATCAAGTCGCAATTATGGCTTATTGGTCGTCGTATTTTTTATTACTAAAGTCATAGTCTTGTACATGGTACTTTCTTCAACTTTTCTATGATTTTTCAAACCGTAATATACCACCACTTTTCAGCTATAAAAATTTAATTAGAAACCAATGTTAGTTTTGATATGAGTGTCATTTAGTGTTATTCTTGCTTTACTGTGAACAAATTTTCATTGTGAGTTCACGGTGGACTCGATTTAATCATTTAATACGTACATTTCCTGGAAAGCTATGTTATAATAACAGGATTGACTTAATGTTCCTGAAACTGTTATTACGTTTATTCAAAGTAGTCCTGATTGTGTGAATATTGTTTAAGTAATTGATAAATTATTTGAGTATTAGTTATTCTTGCGGTTGCTGGAAGTGAAGTTAATATCAAAATCGATATGAATTAGAGCCACGTTTAATTTAATTTACAGTTTGGGATACTTTGAGTTTTGTAAAATGAGGTACTACGCATAACGGGTAACACGTGTTTTGCAGGGCTGCAAGGCTGTTTTATGCAGTTTAATAGAAAGAGTGGGCGATGTATTTATGTACTTATTATTAATTATCAGTATTTAGCGCATAAATTGTTTAATGGTACAATCAATAACAACACACTGAATAGCCATTTATTACTTAGCTAAAACTAATCAATACAACAAAGAAATGTGGCAGACATCTTTTATCTTTGTATTTACCAAATTCAGAATCAATGCGGTATTTAAGTATGTCAAGTATATTTTAAGGAGACCAACGATCAATTTATAACCCTAAACCTGATCATCAGTTAAATAGTTGCAATATTATTCAAAGCACATTTGTTACATAAAAATTCCGACGTCCGTGAGTTTGTTTTTTGTTTTTCGCAGCCACATTATCTTCGTACAATAGAAAGTAATGGCCACAGAGAGATGGAATTAATAAAACACTATCGCATGAATGACATTAGGTACCATTACACATAGTACTCTGTGAATTGGCTCCGTAACGGTTTGCCCCGAGGGCTCAGTTAGCTCATGTTTTCGCCTTTTATTCCGTTTTAACTTTGATATTACGTATTGAAGGAAGAACGGGTGTTTGGTCGCCGGTTAATATTCAAATGTGGCCCTTAAAGTCAACGGGACAAGGTCTTTAAGGAAGAGTATCTGGGTGTACTTAGGAGCATGAAGCTTGTGTGCGATGCCTCGATGCATCCGAAGCTTTAGTAGGTCTTGAATATTGTACAGGAGCGGTTGCAACGAATGAAATGAAATGCGGGTAGATTTATGAAAGATTATTCACGACCTTGTTCTCGGCTACTGATGAAACCGTTGTTGTTGTGTTTCAGCTTTTTAACATTTGTTCCGTGACGTCGCTTGCGTCTGTAGTAAAAGAAGATTTTTATTATCAAAATGTACTTTTATTTACCTTTTATGCAGCCTTGACAACGTACTTATATGCAAAATGTATATTATCTCTCTAACCTTGGTTTACCTAATTATGTCCAAAAAACAGATTTCGGTATAAACTAACCTTCATTCAGTATTTTCTTTCTTTATTGCAAAACTAATACAATCGGCTTTCAACAAACTAATTCCTGGTAGAGAGAATCGATATGAAAGTAGTTCTACTCAGTTTAACACATAATCCTAACAGCCCACACGGCCTTGAACTTTATTTGTATATTTCGAAAACGGGTAATTTAGGTTTATTATAAGTCACAAATGAGTATTTGTCAAGCTAGGTGATCAGATACTATTCTGCTATCGTTTTATTTCAGTTGTTGACCTTCAGACATTTTAACAAATCGCCCCGCTGCTTCACTCACGTAGTTCCCTTTTCCGTAGAAATATGGGGATAAAATATAGCCTATGTTACTCGCTGATAAAGTAGATTTTTATTGGTGAAAAAATTTTTCAAATCGGTCCAGTAATTTCGGAGCCTATTTAATGCAAACAAACAACAATTAAATCTTTCCGCTTTTTAATATTGGTATGACATCGTTAAGTATGTCCTTTTGGGGAGTGAAACAGTTTTAATCGCAGACAAACGAAACCGGTTAACGAATTTGTGAGTTAAAATCTTTTTTTTTTTACAGCAGCCCATTGACAAACCTTGACATAGTTGGATTGCAAATATTCCGATTCTGGTTATAGTTGTTCGAAATGCAACTACAATATTTGTTGCTAAATGTAGAAAAATGTTTACTTATAGTAAGCAATTAATTTAAAGGATCTCCTTTAAATTAATTGCTTACTATAAGTAAATGTTCCAAGTTTACAAAATCATCAGATTTTGTAAACTTGGAACATAGCACTCAAAGGTGTATCAGAATATGATCTTGTTCAACATTTTCATTATTTTTATTATATTTTATTATTATTGTCATATGCCCAGCAAACATAAAATAATTCGGTCGCAAATAATAAATATTTATAAAGTGTATAATATATTTTTCTCTATATTCTATATTTTATGAGGCGTGTAATTATTGCTAGGCGAGGCATGAATATTGTCCTACTTTTGTGGCGATTAAGGTGTAGAAGCTTTTTTTAATAGTGATAACCTAGTTTAGTTAACCGCCACTGACACTTATATTCTTTTCCATAACTCAAATTGAAAACGCCACGGAAAGCAATAAGATTTTAGTTTTAATTTTCTCACAAAATAATTCAACTAAGTTACTATTGTGTATTACTATTATGTAAATGTTGCGCTATCCCGCGGGACTAAACTAAATACAGTATGCATTTCATAAGTATGGCAACGTAGCAAAATTAAAGGCTATTTCCAGCTGTCAACGTTTAAACATAACTACCAATTCATATTATCTTAGAATTCATTTTCGGACCTTAATGTTTTAACTTTTTTGTATGATCTTTTTTACATATCACGTTCAGTGGACTGGAAATTCAATTGAGATACTTTTTTAAGCTGTCAAAACGCAATCACTTCATAGATATTTTGTATGGGCTTGTCGGTTTATAAAGACTAAATATTAAGCAATTTTTTTAATAAAAATCGTAGGCTTCATATAATTCAAAATCGATAAGGTTTTACAACATATTTCGATTCTCTTTTTTACGGAATAGATATTACAAAATTCAATATAAATGGTGTCAATATCCATATTCCTATCGCAAGAATGTAGACGGCATCCGAGAAGACGTATTCTTTTTAATTCCCAGACTAGACCAACATGGGACATTTACTGTAATGGTTTGACGAATTGTTCGAAGGCTGCGTCATTTAATTGCCCAATTGAAGTTGGGAGAATTATTTTGTTTCCATGTCAATTGGCGGGTATAATAGTGGATAATTAGTTTTCGGTTATGATAGCATGATATTATGCTATGCTTTGGCCTTGATCCGTGAAAAATGTAAAGAACAGCTTTATTCGGCACACACACGAGGTATACATATAAAAGAAAATGACAGCGAAATTGAGAAATGAATCCAATGCATTTGAAAAAATAATTTAAGCTTTAATATCACGGATGCTTTCGTAATGATGCTATAGTAAAAAAAAAACAATGTTAAATATTTGTCCAACCGAAACGCGGCGTCCATATTGGCCCTTTTTTTTTTTATTAGTTGGGGAAACTTCACGAGCCGTCACCCTCTGCTCGGGGAAACAGAGGGCGGTGTGTCGGACTCGAACCGACTAAAACCCCAACGTGGCCTCCCGCGGCGCAGTTCCGGAGGAGCCGGTATCCCCACTGTCGGGACTATACGACAGCTCCTCCGGTAGTGCGCCGCGGGAGGCCACGTGGGGTTTTAGTCGGTTCGAGTCCGACACACCGCCCTCTGCTTCCCTCGCGGTGCGCGGCTCACCTCGCGCGGCGGTGGTCGTTGCTGTGCAGCCCACGCCATCAGTCGTCGGATGCACAGCACCGAGCACGCGCGCGCGTCGAGACATGCCAGGCCACCCAGCATGTCTCAACTACTCCGCCCAGGATTCAGACGCCGATCGTCCCCGTGACCGGCGTCGTGGGCCCACTCTCGCGCTGTGCCCTCTGCTAAGCCAAAGGGCACGCGGAAAGCGTCTCGTCATAGGGGGCCGCCTTCCGCCTGGCGACCTAAATTGAGGGCAGAGCCCTGTCGTCACGGAGGGAGAGGAGATCCCTCCGCGACCCACCACAACGCAGCGCAGTGCGCCCCTGTCGGGTTGCCGAGGATAGGGAGGCGAGCAACGACACACTCAGCTCCTCCTCTTCCTCGGCAATCCTAGTCCGGCCGCAGGGGGCTGCGGCCGGTGCCGCAACTGCTCGGTGGGAAATGCCGAGTAGTCGCAGCTCACCTCAGGGTCTCTCTTAGCTTCGGCCCTGTCCTGCACCAGGGCCTACTAAGCCCCCCCGGTACGCCAAACCGAAGACCCCAGTGGGGGGGGGGGTCCATATTGGCCCTCGGCTAACCCTTCTAATGGCTACACGATAAGATAATTAAGATTGCCATATGGTATTGAGCGTGCGTCTTTGGAAACGAGCTTGGTGGTCAACCCGAGATGGTAGCGTCCATGTCGCAATGTCTTGGAAATTGTCTTCCGTCCGTGTAGCGATAAAAGGGAAATCGCATCAAATTATTAAAACAAACATGCGCACGCGCTTATGGATACGCAGGCATAGTGTACTGCGCTTCGACAGTACAGCCGTGGCGTTGTTGTCTTTGTGAGACAGTAATGTTGACCATGAGAAAAATAAGGTAAAATAGGTAGGTACCAACTCACGCGCACACGAGTTCACACTCCCGAGTTGACAACAGGCCGTATTTCCGATGCAGTGTAATATTGGTTAGAACATATGGACACATTATTATGGGTGCTTTAGTACGAAGCAATGCAAACTGGGCTTTCTTTTAAAATTTTTGGCCGATTTAATTATTAAAAAAACAATCTCCTATTTATTGCGACATTATTACATAGTAAGTACAATTTAAATTCCGAATGACCCACTCGGTCATTCATCGGTTGATCTAGAATCAAATCAAAATACGATTAAATATAACATTATTGCACTGACTGGACCTTTCGAGAGGAATCTTTATATTAGACTACTGCCATTAATTACACTGTGGCGTCCGTACTGTCTGTTTGTTGACATTACTGAGTTATCACTGCGGGTGTGGTGTGGTGACACGTTGTGTTCGAGTTTCACATAGACACGTGGCGCCGAAACATGTCCATCAATTTGTTGACAAGCGGAAAGCAGTGCCGAAGTGGATCTTTTCAAAGATAACTTATTTTAGTGGTCTGTAATTATCTAATTACCACTAAACGAGGATCCATCTGGTTGAACGGGAGTAATATCTTGCTGCGGAAATGTAGATTCGATCCTTAACATTCCCAAGTCGCGGCAGTCTGATGTATCAATCAATCATCATAATCTCGAATAATTTTTATATTATATTATATTGTTATAATCCTCAAAGGTTTAGGCAAGTCCAAAGAGCATTAAGCACTGTGAACTAAGTTTTGTCGAAAAAAAAAAATTACTTAGATGAGATTGTAAATACTTCTTCGTATTGGCAACAAGTCCCAAACCATTAACCATTACGATACGATACTCCATTACGATATGTTAGACAGGGAATACATTTGGTACATTCTTATTAAAACCCAAACCAACATAGGACATTCATTGCATACTGTTATATCCTGATATACGGAGGTGGCTATACTAATTACTTGCAGATCTAATTATATTAATTAACGTCACAAGCATTGCACGTGGCATGTAATTTTGTATGTGACAGCTCGCTTTAGTTGCTATATTTGGCATTACTCACTGATGTAGATTAGCAAATGATTAGTTAAATGCTCAAATGCGCTTATTTGAAAATCCTATTTGAAAGATCGTCAATATTTGTAATGAAGTCATTGTTAAAATGCATTGTTAGAAGCCATATAAACCGTAGAGCTTGTATGAAAAGGATTTGAATGTTAAAGAAACGAGTGAGGTGTGTAAGGAGCGTGCCATATGGCGTTCGGTTTTCTCTGCCTACCTTGCTACGGAAGTTAGTTAATTTGCATAAGTTGGGAGCTGGATTTGAGTTGTGTTGTTTAGTTTATCTATACCTACTTTATAGCACCGGTATCCCAATTTTTAGGACAGATATCTACCATGTGACAGGTTCTGGTTCAATTCCGAGCGCGTACATGTCTATTTTTAAAAAAGCGCTTCTCTATATCTGTATATTATACTAGCTATATGTGTTAAACCATTATCCAATTTGAAATTCAGTCATTTAGTCTCTCCAATCTGCGTAATCGAAATGGGACATTAATTATGTACTGCAGGCAAGTCGATCAGCGCATCTCGGTGTGACGTCCGGTCTTGTCTGTGAGCGGAAATGGTGCCTTAAAGCGATATTTGCCGCGCCCGGAACGTTTCGCTTGTAGCTGGTGGTGCGTCGATGAAAACTGTTCATTTCACTATCGTATGTTGTTGATGATTTTGATGTTTTAGAAGTGGTTTTTCTTTCTAGTTACGGTTGAACAATCGAGCTATTAAAGTATAAACATACTCTACATAGTTTGGACTTCATTCATAATCGATATTGTATTATAACGTAACATTTCATTTTATATGAGTGTTCCATCACAGTATCTAGAGGACGATGTTTGTTTCTAAGTAAGACTAGTTACATATTAAATATCATAATATCTGTATTTATAGCTCATAGTTAGTATTACATAGTACCTTATCTTGAACGAATTCATGTATAAACGTTAAGTAGATTTCATTTAATCAATGTAACTATTATATGCAGCAGCAAAACATAACAAAATTTCTATTCTGTGTTATTACAATTGATTTGCCTATTAATTGATTTTTTGCCATAAAAACCTTAGAGCGTTTGTTTGTCTCTGCCGTCCCCCGGTAGGGAAAAGGCGTGAATCTAGTTAGTTTTTTTTTTTTTAATTTTTTCTCACACTAAATCTTCGTATTTGAATTTAAAGTTACCAATATAAAACCAAAAACCGTAATGAAAAGTGTCGTTTTTCAAATGGAACCTTTCTTTACACTTGAACACAAAGTTACGAAAACCGCTAATAGCATCTTCGCGCTTCGTCTTAAAACCTTTATCGTGAAAAGTTAAAAAGGCGTACAATCCGCTTTTTATATTTTCTTTCAAAAAATCACCTTAAATATTTCATATATAGCATTTAAAGAAGAAAAGAAAAGTGTCGTTTGTCAATTATAACCTTTACACGCGTAAACACCGAATGAACACCGGAGTCCACCCGCGCGGATAGCAACGGCAAACAGCGCGGCGTGGCTCAATCAGATACCCGCGAATGTTTACTGTTCGCGGCAGCCTGACCGGAACTGGACCGGGAAAAAATAAATTACAAGTGTCTGCGGTATCGGAGCATTGGAGCGGGGCGACGGATTTGGGTGAATGTTGACGTCCCGTTCAGGAATTCCGTACGCTCATATATACATACCATCACGATCGCAATCCCCGAAGGGGAGGCAAAGTAAAAAGAAGCGATAAGTAAAACTACATTTAGCTAATGATATATGAAGTCGAAAGAGTGATAACCTCTTTAATCCATCCACATTTAGTCAAAATTGAGTTCGGTAAGATTGACTTAGAGGGAGTTGTCAAAGCTGGACGATCCCGCCCGACGTCGTAGGCGAGGCCGCCGTGGCGATGGTGTCTAGCCCGGCGGCGCCCTGCAGGGGGGGCTCCGAATACTCCTGAGGTATCCCTGCCTGTCGTAGGAGGCGACTAAAAGGGCCTTTGGGGTCGTGGGGGTTAGGGGAGGGGTCATCTGGCCCTCTATCGTTCCCGGAGAAGCCGACTGCAGGTGTTACACCCGGTCCGTCAGGATAGGGTACACAGCTGTCTATGTGGTCGTGAAACACCACCCTAGGTGTTCTGGGGGAGAATATCACTCCCTCGAGATGGGCCGCCAGGCGGCAGCGCGCGCTGCGTAGACTTTACGAGATGAATCCCGACAGTGGGGATCCCGTTGGTTTTGCGTTAGCGCCCGAAGAACGACAGCCTTGAGGTTTAGTCGGTAGGGTCTCCGGAGTTTGCTACCGGTTTCGAGCCTGACTCACCCTTATAGGTCCACCCAGGACTCTGTTTGGATGGTGCGTAAATGCATTCCTCAAGTAAAAAAAAAAAAAAAAGAGGGAGTTGTCAAAAACGAGGACTACAGGCGGGATAAATAAATAAATATCAGACTACATCACATGCATTGATCTGTCTCCGAAGTAAGTAGCTTAAGCACTTGTGTTACGGATATCAGATTCAACAGTGGTATTACAAATATATACTGAATATTAGATATTAACACCCAGACACAGAACAAACACAAGTATTCATCACACGTATGTTTGTCATGGGTGGGGATCGAACCCACAACTATTGGCGCATTGGAGCCAGTGACTTGAATACCATTGCGTGACGCGCTTACTTCATCATTATTATCCATGTGTTATCTTCATCTTAATTAACTTTTTAGCGTTATATATTTTTTCCTTTTTAAGGTTATTTTTGGATCGCGTTCCTGGGTTTTTATTTGTATAACAACATGTTATACAAATAAAAACCCAGGAATTGCATTAGGTATTGCATTGAAGTGACTCATCTGACATAACACCTAGACAGCAGAGCTGCACGAATTAGGTCATTGTAACATTATTTTTTTTTAAATTGGAAGTGCACTGCCACCATATCTAACTCTTAATAATTTTATTTCGTGGTTGTAAACTTTTAAGTACACCGATTTGTTTGTATCCTACAATATCTGCAATGCCGCACCACAAAACACAATGTTAGGTACATTGCGTCGTTCTGCGGAATGACGTTATCGCGCGGGGAAATGGCGATTCGGCGACACACTTTCCGATAGTCAAAGGTGTCGTACATACACCATTTCTGTTGAATTCGGTCGGCGAATGTTGAAACTTAGACCGGTGGGAGCTTTATTGTAGTGCACTGATATTAAACGTAACATATGTCAAGAACGAAAAAAACATACTGGGATTTATATACGTTAAGGTTTTTATAAATTGTATTATATTTTTAGATGATTCTTTAAGTTGATCTGGGGCTTTTCAAGCCCTGCAATAGATTTGAAGAAATACTTGTAAGACAATAGATTCTAGTTTTATATTGGCATTAATGAAATAATAGTAAATGAGACAGAAATACTTCAAATTAATTACTTCTCAATATACCATGACACGCTAAACTGGACAAAACCGTATTTAGGGTTTTTGGTATTAAGTAAAATTATGTACAGGCAATCAAACAGCATTTTCACGTGACCTGTTAAATGTTAGCTCTATTAATATATTAATTTATCCTGGCCTCAGCAAGGACACTCCAAATTCTTTTGTTGAAGCAAGCGACGTTATGAACATTTAACAGTCTCGAATCCACTGAAACAGCACTTTAGAAGTCGCGCGGAGTTTCCCGCGACGCCGGATCGATACCCGGTTAAAAGTCAATATCCCGGACGGCACTACGAGTCCGCTTCCCGCTTGATCCGGCCATCTGCCATGCTGCGGCCTCGCCGGTAGGTGAACGTCCTAGCCCTTGGACGCGAACAATGGGTTGACATAACGAACAGTACTTAGTCCGTCGCGCTGTCAACTCGCGCATTGTACGCGTGTGGCATTTGTTTTGGGATCGCGGATGCACTCTGGTATTTCTGATATCGACATTTCAATACGCGGCTAGTTGCCCTCTTGTCCATTGGAATGGCGATATTGTCAATTTTTTCACTTTGACTTAAGGTTCAATTTGACTGTTATTTGCTGATCAACCACTAATAACGCCTTATTTGTCCTTGTCGTGTAGTCTATGGATTGCAAAACAGGTATTTACTGTATATATTAGGAAGGACAAGATATTATTCAACTATTGTAAACATTATTTCGATGTCAATTGCAAGGCCGTATGCGCACATTTTTTACACAAAAAGCTCGGTTTGCTAATTCTGTTAAGTATTATCTTTTTGTTGTATTTAGTCATCCCAGTGCTGACCGCATTCTTTCGCCCCTTCTCCATTTTCTAAAACAAATAGATATGGTTTGACACAAAAATGACAATGTTATGTTCTCTGTAATCAGGACCGCATATTTGTCGATAGTGATTTTGTGACGTATTTTTTTAAACTTGTTTATCATCTACTAATCTCTTCCTGGTAGGATTGTTTAAAAAAAGGTCTTCGTGTTCGAATCTATATTTTACGATCGGGTATTGTTTTGTTTTTACAATGACTGTACAGGGTTTCCCGATCCAAAGGCCGAGAACGTGTTTCAAGTGTTCCTTGGAAGGACCGTACGCCCTCCCCGCACTAAAGAGGGGTTCTAACGTCCTTGGCTGCTGCCTCCAGTCCGTGGCAGTCCGTGTCAACGGACATTTATAAAAAGGAAAAAGAAAGCCTATTGTGCGCTAATTAGTTTTGTTATGACAATGATAACAAAATAAAGTTACTTGTCTGTAAATTTCAATTCAATTCATTTATTACAGCGATTGGCCATATCACATTACAGAGTTTAAAATAATAATAATAATTTCACTATAATTAAAATAATACATTTATAATTTACGTTTATTATGGCTTTTCATGTAACCACATTATCTTATATTCAATATGAAGGACCTGTTGCAATAATGACGAAAGCCTGAGATTTCTCTAATTCTCGTTGAGTGCGTCATTCAGTTGCTCAATATATCCAGAGTTAGAATGGCATACATATTAAAATTTTGAGAATCTGGATATTCATATTTCATTATTTATTGCAATAGGTATGTATTTCAATATGGAATGAAGAAGCATTTTCATCTAATAGGGTCAATCCTAGGATACAAAATTCCCGAAATCTCCACCAGTGGGGATTCTTATTTTTTTTTTCCCGAAATACTAACTTAAACTCAGCTTAGTGGGAATTTTGGTAAAAAAAAGTAACAGACCCCACCAGATGCTTTTGTTTTCACCCACCACCAGTGTTTGCGTTGAAATATTTCTTTACGTCACCATTGGACCGCAATAACAGACGCGGAATGTGAATTATTCTCCACTTCCAACAATCCCATTAGTTGGTTTAGAGTAGCTTATTTATTAACAGCTTGTCTGCAGGGTAACGTTCGTGTAGCCGTTTGTCTGTCTGTACCGCTTCTCTAGTGTTAGTTTTTAATGAACCACTGTCCGGCAAATGAATGTTAGCCTTTTGGAATTTCACCGTAGTGTGCAACGTGGCAGAAGAACATTCTAGAATATTAAAATTCAAATTATAGGCTGCAGAGTGATAAGTAATTTCGATGTTCGGTATTTCCGTACGATGACTTAGTGTAGTTTGCGGGTTAATATTTTATTTCTTTTTGTCTGTAGAAGAGAAGGTTGTGTAATAGATGACTTAGAATGTTGTTGAATGTGACTTGGTATTTAATTTTTAATACACTTGCATCTTTGTATTTAAAATGTTAAATAATGTTAAATATGTGATTTGAATTTCGCGCCTTTCTACAGACCGTCCTTGACAGCTCACGCTTTGAACTACTTCTACTCTGTGACATTAACGTGTGTATTCTAAATAACAAAATATAAGTGTTTGTTGCTATAACTAAGCAGTTTTCATTTATTTAATTTATCAGGTTAAGGGCCCAGAAAGCCTAGAAATAAAGACAGTGCAAAAACTAAAGTGTAACAGTGCATTTAAAAAAAAATTACCGCGAACTTAACCTTAAAAACTCGTGCCGGCTATTTTACCCTGTGAACTTTTGTATTGTTTCCGTCATTTATTGTAAAGAACTGAGGAAAAATGTCAGCAAATAATCAAATGGCATTAATTGAAAAATTAACCGGCCGTGAAAATTATGCTACATGGCGATTTGCAGTGAAAACCTACTTACAACACGAGGAATTGTGGGACTGCATCGAATCGAGCTCAGACGTACCAATAAATATAAAACAAGATACAAAAGCTAAAACAAAAATAATATTGCTAATTGATCCAACAAATTATGTGCACATTCAAGAGGCCAACACCGCCAAGGAAGTATGGGACAAATTGTCGATGGCCTTCGATGACTCTGGGCTAACACGCCGAGTAGGCTTGTTGCGCGACCTATGTAATACCTCGTTAACCGGATGTCAAAATGTAGAAGAATACGTGAGCAAAATAATGAGTACTGCCCACAAGCTCCGGAACATTGGTTTTAAGGTAGACGATGAGTGGCTAGGCACACTCCTGCTCTCCGGTCTTCCGAAGCTTATCAACCAATGATCATAGCTACAGAAAGCTCTGGCATGAAGATAACTTCGGATTCAGTGAAAGCAAAGTTATTACAAGATGTTAGAACACCTGATGACTCATCTTCAGCGTTTTTGTGTAAGAAAGGACAGAAGAAAAATAAGAAGTATTCTAAAGGTGCTATATCTGTAATAAGTATGGCCACAAAAGTCCAGAATGCAAGTCCAAAACCACAAATGATACAAAACCTAAGTCAGTTAATTCATCTTATGCTGCCGTGTTCATTGCAACTTCAACTCAAGATGATGCATGGTATGTGGACTCTGGAGCATCCTCACACATGACCAGACACAAAACTTTGCTACAAAATTCGACAACTCCTGTGATACAGAATATAAGAGTTGCAGACAATAAAGTAATATCTGTGCAATGCTCGGGACAAGTGAGCTTAGATGTGTATGATGAAAAAGGTGAAGAAAAGAAAGTGCTGTTTACAAATGTTCTGTGTGTTCCTGAACTTGCTACTAACCTTATATCAGTAAGTCAGATTATACGGTGTGGTGGCCAAGTTAAATTTGATGAAAAAGGCTGTGTTATTATAAACAGTACTGGTCAGATAGTAGCATCAGCCAGTGTAATCAACAACATGTACCGGCTAAATATGCCTGGAAGAGGCTATGCATGCATGTCAGATGTTGAAGAACCGGATACCTACCTGTGGCACCAAAGAATGGGACACCTGAATTTTCACAGTCTAAATAAGATGCCTGAAAATACCGACCATGTAATTTTCTCAGTAAAATCAGAAAATCTGACATGTGTTACATGTAAGGAAGGTAAACAGACACGATTACCTTTTAAGAGAGAAAGCTCAAGAGCTAAGAAAATACTCGACTTGGTCCACTCTGATATATGTGGACCTATGGAAACAGAATCACTAGGTAAAGCAAAATATTTTATAACATTTCTTGATGACTGTTCAAAGAAAGTATATGTATATTTTCTCCGAAACAAGTCAGATGCCCTAGAAAAATTCAAAGAATTTAAACATGAAGTGGAGAACCAGCAGGATGCTCACATAAAAATTCTTCGAACAGATAATGGCTTGGAATATGTCAACAAAAGTTTCTCTGATTACTTGAAGGGCGCTGGTGTCATACATCAAACAACCACACCTTATACACCCGAACAAAATGGGACTGCGGAACGCTTAAACAGGACTCTCATTGAAAGAGCGAAATGTATGCTCTTGAATGCTAACTTGTCAAAACAATACTGGGCTGAAGCTATTCATACTGCTGCCTATGTTATTAATCGTTCTCCAACTAAGTCCTTATCTTTTAAAACACCAGAAGAAATTTGGTCTGGACTGAAACCAAATGTGAACCATATGCGTATATTTGGTTGTGAAGCAACAGTCCACATGCCTAAAGAGAGACGCAAGAAATGGGACCCAACCGCACAGAGAATGATTTTTATCGGATACTGTGACCACACTAAAGGCTATCGGTTTATAATCCCAGGCACAAGAAGAGTGATAAAAAGCAGAGATGCTACATTCCTAGAATCAACTGTAAAAAGGGACTATGTTCCAGTGGAATTGTCTGATGCAACAAGTAATAAGAACTTTATTCAGGAGAATTTAGAAGAAACTAATGCAAATGATGATTCAGGAAGTTCATATGACTCTGTGTGTGAAAACAAATCAGCCTCAGATAGTGACTACATTCCTGATACTGATGTTGTTGATACACTTCCAATCAGCAACATCACACTAAGACCTAGAAAGAAAGGAAAAGAAAACATTATAAATGTAGACTGCTCTGATGAAAACACTTACCTGTGTCATGGAGAAATTCTCGCAGATGTTCCAGCAACATACAGAGAAGCCACAAATTGTATAGACAAAGAAAAGTGGGAAAAATCTATCCAAGATGAACTACTATCCCATAAGAAAAATAATACTTGGACAATGGTTGACAAACCCTCAAATACCAAAATAATTGGATGTAAATGGGTATTTCGTATAAAAACTGAACCAACAGGTCCACGCTATAAAGCAAGATTATGTGCCAAAGGATATGCACAAACTGCAGGTATTGATTACCAAGAAACCTTTGCACCAACAGTACGGTATGATTCAATTCGGTTATTATTATCCACAGCTATTCAACACAATCTCAAAATTGTTCAGCTTGATGTTAAGACTGCCTTCCTATATGGTGAACTAGAAGAAACCATATTCATGTCTCCACCTGATGGCCTGCCATGTGAAGAAAATATGGTATGTAAACTTAACAAGTCTCTTTATGGTTTAAAACAGGCTCCACGCTGCTGGAATAATAAATTTGACTCTGTACTTAAGAAATTTGGCTTTGTTAATAGTAAAGCAGATCAGTGTGTGTATGTTGGTCAAGTTAATCAAAGCAAATGCTATCTTTGCCTGTATGTCGATGATGGATTAATAATTTCTGAGGATAAAACAGCATTAAATGAAATAACAAAAGAATTGAAAAATGTTTTTGAAATTAAAGTATTGAACACTCCAAGTAATTTTGTGGGAATGCAAATAGAAAGATTCAGTAACTTTATATTTATACATCAGACTCAATATACAGAACAAATGCTGTATAAATTCAATATGAATGATGCCAATGACAATAGTGTTCCAGTCGATCCACACATGAAGCTGCAGAGAGGAGAAGGGGAACCTGAGAAAAATATTCCTTACCGAGAGGCTGTGGGCTCCCTCATGCACCTGGCTATTGTGAGTCGACCGGACATCATGTATGCTGTCAGTTTGGTGAGCTGATTCCTTAATTGTTATAAGCAAGTTCATTGGAATGCAGTTAAAAAGATATTCAAATACCTAAAAGGTACAAAAGACTATGGTTTGTGCTATACAAAGACAACACAACCATCAGATGTCACCGGTTACAGCGATGCAGACTATGCAAATGATTTAGACACTCGTCGGTCAGTCACTGGCTATGTATTTATGTACAACGGAGCAGCTGTGACCTGGTCCAGCCAAAAGCAACAAACAGTGGCTCTATCTACCACAGAAGCTGAGTTTATGGCAGCCTGTGCCGCCACCAAAGAAGCCATATGGGTCAAACTTCTATTGAGTGATGTTGGAGAATATAAACAAGATACACTGTGCCTTCATCTAGACAATCAAAGTGCTATCAGTGTCATTAAAAATGTAAATTTCCACAAGCGATGTAAACACATTGAAATTAAGTATCACTTCATTAAGGAGAAATATCATCAAAAATTAATTTCATTAAAATATGTTAGTAGTAAAAACCAATATGCAGATATACTCACTAAAGCCTTATCTAAAGATAAATTTGTATTTCTTAGAACTAAGCTTGGAATGTGTTCATTTGGATCTATATTGTAATTTTCTTAATGTCACTAAGTATAAATTATAGATACTGTAATGTAATCTGTATGTTATTGTTAACTAGGCTTGAATTCAGAGAGAATGTTAAATATGTGATTTGAATTTCGCGCCTTTCTACAGACCGCCTTTCCTTGACAGCTCACGCTTTGAACTACTTCTACTCTGTGACATTAACGTGTGTATTCTAAATAACAAAATATAAGTGTTTGTTGCTATAACTAAGCAGTTTTCATTTATTTAATTTATCAAGTGTGACAAAGAAAATTCAATCTGAATATTAGTTACTTTATTTAAAGTTTTCGTTAGTAAACATTTAGGCTATTGTTTATACTATATATACTATATCTTCAACCAAGTACTAACTTTGATATAATTAAGTTGAATATTGCAATTTTAAATACGTAAAGCAAAAACTTTGTACACCTTTTTACGAAAATTACGTAGGTGGAGGAGTATGAAATTTATAGTTTATATAGAGAAGGAGTGCAGAAAGCAAATATTTGAATAAATATTGCGTAAGAAATTAATTAAAAAAAAATTTCATGCCTTATGTTCGAATTTCGACCACTGGGCGATATATGTTCGGTAGGTGAGGTATTTGTTCAGCTGGGGTATAATTAATTATTACACAGTAATTTATTAATTACAAAATTACCATACTACATGTATACATATAATGTAGTACATGTACATGTAATGTAGTTTATTCAGCTCCGAGGACCATTACACAAATAGAGGCATCACAAAATAATTTAGTACTTAGGAAACAAATCCGTAACCTTAATGAAATAAATAATCCACCACGCCCGCAATCTCCGAAGGGATAGGCAGAGTCCAAGGCGTAGCAAGCTTCTTAAGCCACGTTTAGCCAAAAATAAAGTCAAGTTAAATGAAAAATTGTGAAAAAATAGGTACAAGTGGCTATCTCTTCGCCTACAAAAATCACAAACGCAATCCACTATAGCCGCCTTTTATATATGCTAAGCAAGGAACACAGTGGCACATTATTTTTAAATTCCAGACCAACATGGGATAGTTTTGTTTAAATATTTCATCAAATGTAATCAACAGCCTTAAATCGATACCTCAATAAATGATTCCACAACTTTATCGTCTACGACCGCCGGTCTCAATTGCACCGGCAGAACAAATATTTTTAATAGTATAAAATGTTCCTGGCGTGTTTCTAAAGTATCTGCGTCGGGCGTTAATCACATTAACGGCTCGCTTTGCTGGTTGGCTATTTCTGCGTGCTTCGTCGAATAAAATAACCCAGGGCTTTCCAAAGTTGCTCCTATGGTAAGGATAAATGAAGGTATGGCCCAGGTATAGGTACCACGTATATATAAATCAATAGACATTACAAGCGGTATAATTAGTAGCTTCATAAAGACAGGTGCCTCATGCCAGGAATGCTAGTCAAACCTGAATACGTGCTCTTAGATTTTTCAAACCTATGATGCACGGATTTATACACCACTTGATGGAGTCCATTTCACCTAAGATGAGTTCCGTGACACTTTGAATTAGACTTTAATAGTTATGCATCAGTATGACACCCATTCGATGTTTGTTTCAATTCGATAGAAAGTTCTAGGGCAGTTAAATCGACTTTTTTATTTATTTTATTTTAAATTTTGATTAAAATGAAAATTATTTCAAACTGTGATTAATTTTTATACTAATACTGGTATTCTCACGTAAATAATATGCAGATATGTCTTAAGCGCACGCGATTAGAAGAGTCGGAATCATCCAAATAAGGTTGTTTTGTTTGTGTCTTAGGAGACACTTTTTTCGGTTGAATTGTACGCTTAAAAATATCTTTAGTACTTAAAATAACAAAACTCGATGACAAGATGCCCGCCATATCGATTACTTAATGATGTGACGTGAATAGTAGTGTCATCTCTATGAGTAAACTTTCCGATTCCCGTAGTATGCTATTCATTTCATTCACAGGGTGGTCAAAACTACTTCCAATAACCGTGTCTACAGATGACATTGAACGAATAGGCATAAACGCCATACATTCTGCATCGCGTTAATGAAGTTATTATGTGTTTTTTGAGTAAATGGCAGAGTGACGGCTGAGAGTGGAAGTACTGCACATAAAAAGACGCGACAGCTTCCCTGTGACCTCACTAATGCATGGGGAGGGAGTTGAAGGGACTGTCCAGTGAAGACGAAAGTCCAGCATGGATATGATCTATAATCTATTATAGGGGGTTATATTTTTAAAAGCTTTTAAAATGCTTCGATGGTTTTTTTTTATTTTAGAGCCCTAAAAATGGACCAAGCTGTCGCAACCCCATTGTTTGAGGAGCGCTGTCACAAGCTGCACGTTACCTGCGGTCACGTTACGGTTGCATTTTGCGTATTTATTCAGTGCTTCTATTTGCTAACATATTTGCATGTTTGTTAAATCAAGGGCGCCTTGCTGCTGAAAGTGTCGGCGTATAGAATCGACTGAAATTCGAACGGGATTTGTTTTTTTAAATATTGCGATGTGCGGTGACCTCGTATTCCTACGTGTTCGTTATTCGCCTTTAAGCGCCGTTTTTATACTTTCACTCGTACCTTTTTCTCATTTTTCAGTATAGCCACTTTAAGTCGATCTGAAAAGAATTGTTTTTTTTTTGGGAGATACAATTGTTTCTTGATGCCCAAATAATTATCACCGACGATTTTAATAATTCAAGGGAGCTCTCAAATGCACCTAAAATTTATTAAAATCAACTTCAGTCATTCAGAAAAAGTTCAATAATATTCACTCAAAAATAAGAAAAATATCAGACATCGTATAACTAAATGCTCTACTTGAACTCTCGTGCCCAGATCTAGATTTATTGCGTTTCCTATCACTTTGTGCAGTAGGTCTCTGTCTTTTTATAACGTGCACTCCATCTGATTCATGTTATTAAATATTTTAGTTTTAGGTTTTAGGAAACTTGTAGGATAACTCAAATGTATTCAAATGTATTTCAAGCTGATCCTTCTATTGTGTCAATTAAAAGGTTAACGTGTATCTTCCAATTGCCGTCGTTACTCCATATGTCGCTCGTCACCCAACGCACCAATGCGCACCCGAGTGACCTATTTACACTAAACAAGTAAATCAATTGAGTTGAAAACGCTCGCGCCGGACACCCAATCAGACGTCCTCACTGGTGACCGCAGAATGACTCTCGCACTCGTCTGTGGTCATTTTGATCACCAAATGCATTACTGGTTAGTTTGTGGATATTATCGCTAATTAGGCAAACCAATATTTTTTTTGCTCCGTTATTTTGAAGCGATTAATCTGAGCTGTGTAAATAGCGCTAGGCAGACGCGATCGAATTTAGACAAGCCTGCTTCTTCCAGCTCGCCGAAACACAATGTGACGCAGTACCAGTGCCTAGTTAGATATGTCTGACTCAGTTAAATAGTCGCTTCAATTCATTACCTCAGTTGCAGCCCAGTAACTCGAAATTGCGTCATAGATAAAGAACTAATCTCTCATGCGACAAAATTTTGAGAACTGAGTTATCACAAACACATCTGGCGCAATTGACTGAGTTGGCGCAATTTCCCGTGGCGCAGAGTTATACTTGTCCATAGCAAACTAAACATGCGTGACAGCTTCTACATGAACGCTCGTGTATTAGCATACGTTTGATCTGACCGCCCCACGCGAGTTGGACTCGACACGCGACGTTCTGCGCTCCCTCGTCAATAAGTCCATATAGTTTTACGAGGTTGCTACTAGCGTGTCCATCGTCAACACCAAAACCCCCATAGACGACGGCTTAAAGATAGCACTGCCTTCAAAAGCGTACCGTAACCTTTAAAAAAAATTGAGCAAGTATCTCACGGAATGAGTATATGATAAAAAGAAAAGTAGAAAATGGAAAATATCTTTATTCATGTAGACTTTACGCGCGTGCTATTCGTCAACTCATAATAAAATATTATTTAACCGTTAAATATAGAACGTTGGTTCTACCGAGAAGAACCGTCAAGAAACTTTGTATAGTCCAAAATCCCAGGGCCGCCAGACGTCACTTATTTTCTAATTCTTGCAAATTGCCCCACTACCCAAACTAGCTAGTACCCGTACATTTATAGTAGGTATAAATACTACCCTTTACCATACATTTCATTCATTAGAAAATAAGTGTCGTCTGGCGGCCCTGGGATCGCACTCTAATAGTTTCGCTAGCTTTGATACAGTGCAAGCTATATTAACTACTTTCGAAACTCGAAGAGTAATTAGTTTCATAGCGCTATCGACTGCTAGGAAATTGGGTTTTATATATATTAGCTCTTACAGTTGCCAAAGTAACTCGTCTTTTTGGTTATAATATGGCGAGACGCAGTTTATGTCGAAATTTACTTTTTGTCGTGCAAGATCCAATTAACAAACGTTTGCAAATGGGAGAACTCTTCGGACTCTGCAATCTGTCTCTTCCATCTAATGTATTGTAGCGCATCGAAAATATCTTGAATATTCCTTTGTCCCTCTCTGTATAATACTAGTTAGTTGCTATCAAAATATTGCATCATATTGAGTCTCCGTCTACTTATCGTAGTTAAACAACAAACTTAACACCAATTGTCCGTCTATTGACAAACAACTGAAAGAGTGCATTCTTATTCAAATATACCACGTATTCCTTCCTGCCTTAAAGTCTCCAGTTCTATATTGCAACTGTCTTTGTTACTCCTTTAGTGTCGAGCGAGATGGCGCAATAAAAAGTACTCGTGTCAATATTAGTGGCACTTAATCTCGTCTGTTTGGTGCCCGCGACAATGAGCGACGCCTCACTTAATGCCTCACTTGGAGATGACTTACATCCATTTAGTGATATGGACAAGTTCTTTCAGCAGAAAATATTTATATGACTCGCTCCAAATACGGCAAATACAGGATCCGGAATAACATTTTTGATTTCTATTAATCACAACTCCAAACAAAGTTGCCGAGAATTAGGAATGGACCATTTTTATCTTTCACTTGCGGATTCCTCCAAGGAGATTATTATCCGTTTTTTGTTAGTTTGTAAACAAACTCCAGACACTGAGCATTAACATAACGGTATTTATTAAAGTGTTTCATACATTGCCGCCTTGGCGTTTGCTTCTTCCTTAATTACGGTAACTAATTAAGCATTGTTGCACAACAAATCGGCACCTTCCGTCCGAACGGGAAGTTGGGCTGAGGATTCGATTTTTTGCTACACGATTTTGACGGCTCGCGGCCTCTTTGGTGTGTAAGGTTGTTAGTTCTGTCAATGGGTGTTGACACCAAATAGAATTTAATTAAAAGAACACGTTGTTCTTTGAGTAAGTAACTAACGAAATTTTATTGAATTTTGAGAAATATTGAGCCATTTTTCCTTTTTACACTGTGTGTGAAAATGATTATTGAATGAAACGATGAAAAGAAGTACCTAAGTTTTTTCGGCAACAAACAAATATTTTATTCATATTTGATCGTTATATACTAACATAAAAAAGTCAAGGTAAAAGTAAATGATACCGTCAGAAAAGCACGACTTACAATATTTTTACAGTTTTAACGAGTATATCTTTTTTTTTAAGTTTCCAGACTACGTAAGAGTAATAATAGTTCTACCTCGAGTAATTTCACTCGCGGCAATGTTTTCAAACGTCAGATGAAATTTGTGTGGCGCTCTCAAGGGGCTTTTTTTCTTTCCTTGTCTCTTTGATTCGTTTCAAAATAACACTCTTTGTCTAACTGCAGTTCAATTTCAGCGCTTTGAAATAAATACCGTTTGTTTATTGCGAATTGGAAAAACGTACCTCGGAATTACATCTTCTCTCTTGTTTCGATTCAATTACCGTTCGCTTTGAATTACGACTTTTGCTTGGTCTTCCATCTTTGTGTTGCTGCAGGTGTTTCGAGTGCAATGTTGCGCCGCCAATTTGTAACCGCCTCTGCATAATTCGCTCGGGCTAAATTACATTCCGTTTGTGTTCTTTTGCTGTTTGGAAAATTGTTTTCTTTTATATTACACCACGCCCATAATCCCCGAAGGGGTAGCAGAATCAAAGGGGCAGCATACCCCTTCAACCACATTCAGCCAAAAATAAAGCTGGGCTGGGTTAGATGGAAAATTGTGAAAAAGCAGTGACAATCGGCTAACCTGTCGCCTACACAATCACACACCCAAAACCCGATACCATTAGTCGCCTTTTACAACATGCTAGGCTAATAATAATGATAAGTGGCTAGCTCGTCGTCTACTTAGTCACATACCCAAAAGCCCGTTAACCATTAGTCGTAGACATGCTAGGCAAGAACCACAGTTGGCCTTTTTTTTTGTCCCATATCAAAATGGGCCGAGTCCCAGACCAACATGGGACGTTTTCTTTTATCATGTGATGTTATCACGGTCATTAAATGGTTTATTTTAAGTTTTCTACGTATTTACTCGTCTATGTCTATTACTCGTAGATTACTGAAACAAACAATCGTCTTTTTATTCCTGTTGCTTATTATAGACAATCCGTCATCCATTCCAAAAAAAAAGGAATACATAATCCGGTTGTCTATGAGAAAGTGCATCGTTATAACCGTACGCCAAACATTGCCCAAGTTTGAGACGGATGATGGATGCGCGTTTATCACCATTTTACAGTTCTGATAAAACGGCGGCGATAAGAGAACAATGCTTACATTCGTCAGATTAGGTGTTGCATTCGACACAAACTAGTTGTTCACAGCAGTAGGTGTAAGGCGGTAACGAGGTTGGTCGCTATTTATATCATTGCGGGCGTTGTTTGGCGCACAAATGGGTCGCAGTTATGAAAGTCGTTAGTGTCCGGGCTGATGTGACTGATCGATCAGATATATGAGTGTGAAGTTGGCGTAGGTTAGATGAATATGGCCGCTTTGGTAAAGCATGAACGTGTATTAATTAGATTTTGCCTGAGGTTCTACCCCCGTGGAAGAATTAGGTTTGTTTTATAGAAAATCACGCATCCCGCGGGGTCTGTCATTTTTTTCGTGTTAAAAAGAAGCCTATTTAAGAGAGAAGAGTTAAAGTTAAAATGTTTAGCTTGGTGTCCCTTGTCTTATTTTCATAGGATTTTCCCGATTCACTCTAATTTAGGACACTGAATATCCGGATTTTCCACCTACATTTATTTACTCATTGTTACTGTCTCGGTTTATAATTTAAATCTTAGCAACACTAGCCCCAAGTTTGCTTTTTTAATAATACGTACATACTTTAATAACTAGAGGACGTGGCGCACTTCGTAACGCCTCGTTCTCGGATTTTCAATACCCTTTTTTTCCGTGCATCTTTTTTATTTTTTCCTTCATAAGAACAACAACTAAAAAAGAATTAGCGAAATCGGTTCAGCTGAAATTTCAGCGATTCATTTTTATATTACTTAGGTATAGATAATGTGCTGTTTATTAATTATTCTAGCTTCGACGTTCTTCATAACGTTGTCGAATACTCAGTTCTAGCTGAACTCAGAAGTCACACAAAGTGGCAGCCAGGGCTCCGCGTGTTTGCACGTCGCAAATATGAAAATATTGAGTCTGATATTACATGCGCAGCGCCTTGCGAGGGACTGTTTGTCGTTGCATAGGTCTCTCTGTAGTGTACACAGGTTTGAGCCGGCCTGTGTGCACAGCAATCGGGCTGACACCCGACTAATGGCTCGATGATTTGGGCACATAGGTACTACAGTCAATTTGGTATTTCGGATTATTCATTTGGGGTGCATTTTAGTTGGAAGTCTCGATGTGATCAATGTGATTTTGATATGGGAATTTATTTTACTGATACGGACGGAACTGGTCAGAATAAAAAAACAACGCCAGCTCCTATGAAAAGTCGTAATTAACCAGGACTCAATTTCTAATAAAACCCGGAGACCATAATAGTTTTCAATTGTTGGCTCATACTTGCTTTTTTGAAGTAAGCTTAAACGTCCCCACGGTAAATATAGAATAATTGCCCTTTAGTGCTGGGTTGTTTTCTGTGATTATTTTTACTAGAAAGTGGCCCACCCAAATCTACGGTCGCTGTTATCCTCACAATCTTTTAAAACACAACGACCAAATTATTTTTAATAAACCTAATATTTTATTAACTAGCATAACCTCTATTACATACACATGCATACACATTATCGAATTTAAAGTTGTACAATACAATAAGCTTTTCAACTTAAATGGTGTAAAATATATTCCGCCACGGTACGAAGTACCTACATTGGAACTCTTCAACTTTTGCTTACTAAAGCAATGTTAATATATATTTTTTTTATTGTAATTGCACCTGTGGAGTGTTTTATTCGTATTCAATGTAGATTTAACTCGGACTTTAGGATCCTTAAAATATTAATTACTAACGCTGTGGTTGCGACTTTAGCGGTGAATGACATAATATGTAGTGGCAATGGTAGCAATTTCGTGTTTGGATGCGATTTTTATAAAATAAAACCTTTGTATAAGTTCATTTCACTCGCGCCAGCTAAATCTTACGCTATTCGAGTCTTCACCGCTTCAACATGGCTGCAGCCTTATATAACTTTTTTTATGTGAATCTTCTAAATAAGTACATATATAGTTTTCTTTTAGAAAGACGTCTACAAATCAATATTGAGTTTTAACAATAAGTTTAAAATATAAATATATACTATTACGTCTTATTCGCCTTTAAAGACCTGCTAGGCAAAGAACACGGCACGTCAATCCTTTTTAAGTCCCAGATCAACTAACTAACAGGCTTCTTACTAGCTTAAAGGGAGAAATCATGCATAATATATGTTAAACCTGTATTGAAATAAACGATTTGATTTGATTTTGATTTGAACTAACTACCTTTATATAGTGCTTATATAGTGCTCTTTTCTAAAACTTATACTGTTTCTGCAGCGTATATGTAGTAGGTACTTATGTTTATACTTGTATACCATGTCTTCATCTATCACCCGTTCGGTTTTATCCATTACGCTTGCAGATGAGAATAGCCAAGACTGCTCTCTTCATATTTATCGGTTCAAGAAAATGTCGTGAATAAGTATCGTTTTATTGGTATTTTTTCTCTGCTCACCGATAAAATTCCTGGAAACGTTGTGTTTAATCCAGGGAAAGTTACTCTATAAATATGTGCAAGCTATCTTGTTGCAACATTTACCGGCGGTTTGTAAATTGAAAATGATTCGTTAAAACTGTGTCAACTTTCCTTTTGAATATATTTCTATTTCAAGATTTTATTAGGCTAAACATTATTTAATGTATGTGGCCCGGTTCAATGTTGGTTTTTCAACCACTTGTTGATATTTGATTGAGCTTTTTGGCACGATTATGTTAGTGGAGTGTTTAATTCGTAAATGCATTTTTATGAAAGTTTCAGGGTTTTTTTTCACAAAAACCATTAGTTAATACTGATTTATTACATCAGTTGAAAAGCAATGGAATGTTTATAAATAAATATCGTGATCCGTCCCTTTGAGGTTCACATACATACGCCTTACACACATAATGTTACGCCTTTTTCCCATGGGGGTAGACAGAGATCACGTACTTCCATTTGCTACGAACCTGACTTACATCGTTCGCTTCTTCTACATAAAATATAAAAAAAAAAACTATAATCTGGTAAACAAATCCTTGAAGGCTCCTTCAGATCCGATCTAGTGATCAGTAGGGTCTACTATTGCGTATAAACCGGCTTTTCATATGCCTCCGTCTTTAAATCGTTTTATCGGTGAACAAGTCAGCGCTCTGAGAGCACTCCGATCGTCGCAGATGCAACAACAGAATCTACAATCCACATCCACATTCCCAATAATATTGTCTGCAACGGAACGGTTAAGTGAGTGTTCGCTACCAAAAGCACTTTGCGAAGAAAACAAAGATTATGAAGATGATGGTGTTTGAAAGAGATGCAACCAGAACGGATACAAGGATAACGGTTGACGATGTAGTGCTGGAACAGGTGAATGAAATTGTATATCTAGGATCTGCATTTAGTAGAGATGAAATGTACTCCGCTGATATAGAGAGAAGAGTGAATGCAGGGAATAGGGTGAATGGAGCGTTAGGAAAACTTCTAGGCAGCAAAGTCTTAAGCCAGAAGGCCCAGCTCGCTATACACAATGCGGTGCTGATTCCTACGCTAACATATGGAAGCGAGAGTTGGGTATGGCAGAAAGAGCATGAAAGTAGAATAAACGCGGTCGAGATGCGTGCGCTGCGGAAAATCTGCGGTGTATCGCTCACAGACTGCGTTCGGAATGATGATGAGTGGCGTGAAGTTTAGTTAGTTAGTTAATTAGAGCTCTTTTAATGACACTTCAGGTTATACGCCTTGATGAGGCTTTTTACATATAGGACGGCCCTAATTTTCATTTAACTCCATTTAATTTTTGGCTGAATTTGGTATAAGAAGCCCATTCATTATCAGACTGTTTACTTTCATGGATCGTGGGCTTGATTTATGTACAGACATAGTCATACAGTCGAAATATAGTGTTGGTCGCATTTCCGCGGCTTTTCAAATAAACCGTGATGTTAGCGCGGCGTCGCGCCTTTCCTTTCCGGCTGCTACCTAGATATGGGCGCATCGATTGCGTCCGATGTTCCGCCCGTGCAATTATGTTCGGCGCGATCCCCCATCAGACCTGCCGTGCACAAGCGAAATTGATATTTCGCGTATCTGAACTAGGAGGTTATGGCGTGTGTTATAAATATGGCGCGAAAAGTGTGTAACCAACACACCATTGGGGTTAGTGGGGTAGGTAGGGGTAGTGTTCAAAAGTTTTTTTTTAAAGCGTAGAGGTTGGCATTTAGATGTTTTTCTTAAAATAAGGCATTTGCTATTAACTAATCAAATTAAGACAGATTTTGCCTAGACATGATGATTGTAACACGGGTTAAAATGATTCTAGAAATGTTTATGTTCTCTATACCGAAGAGAGAAGAACTCTCTGACAGAGTTAAATGCACAACTAATAGGATACCTTTAATATTATTTACTATAATATACTTACTCGCGAAATAGTCTGTGCTGCTTGTCGCTCAACGCGTAACAAAAGGTACTAAATCTAGAAAGCTGAATTCAGGAGTGCATATTTAATAATTGAAAGTAGTAGAGGGACCTTAGTGTAAGTCTTTAATGCGTTGCGTGTGCATCTGTATAATGCATGTAAAAAACAAATTGTCCGCTTCCCAGCCCTGACCCTACGCAGCATATGACTACGAATTAATACATTTTTTTAACAATATTTTCATTTTGCCGTTTTAAAACAATGAAAATATTTTCCACAGTACATGTAAAAGGGCGCAAAAACGAATTGGCATTGTTCCGCAAGCGGGATGCACGGCTTGATTATTTAACGGGTCGTTGTGACACTTCGCTCACGCACCCTTTGTCTCTGCACTTTTTGTCGGCTGAAAATCAAATTCCAATTTTTCACCAAATTACCGGCGACGCCTGATAAAACGAAATGGTGTGAGGCAGTGGCCGCCCGAACACTTGTGAGGGTTTGACTTGTTTTTTCTGCGGCTTCTTCCGTCGAATTAATGAGGCCGAGTCGGATCATTGTTTTTTTAGGTCCGACCTGTGCACCCTTATTACGAATGAAAGCCTAGGTTAAAGCGCTCCTTAAAAATTATAATTGGCTGCTATTAACTGTTGGAGCGTTGTGAAATGCAGGTTGAGCTCCAAAAAGGCCATTTTAAAATGCAGGTTTCGTTGATTTATTAAGTCAATTGTTTTATATATTCATTGACTGTGGTAACAATTAACGTTAGATGCCGATATAAAATTAAACTCTTCAGTTGAAACATACTCCTTGGCTATCTTATGAACACTGAATTAAGTCTTGCTGAAACTAAAAATATATCCCAAAAAAAACCGACGACACTGATCTGTTAACATTTGATTTTGTTGACAAATTCTTTCCTACACTGCTCTTTATACGTATACGTTATACTGTCATTCACAATGGTTTTGTCTTAATAGTAAACCAAGATATACTACGATTCGAATCCGCCTCCATTTAACTTTCTTACAAGATACGTCTGCAAAACGACCACGGAAATCCGCAATATATTTAGATGATATTTTTAAAATAGAATGCTACATTTAAAAATAAATATTCCTGCCAGCCTTTTCTCAGAAATTCCCACCGGTGGAAAATGTCATATGTTTAAGTAGGAGGGATGCGGGGGTAGAGTTGAATTCGTCGATATTTGTAACGATATCTGTGAACGTCTGACGGGTTTTATCGACGTACCCTATAATTTTAAACGCGACGTCGACGCAGTCTTCTGAGAAGGCTTATATCAGCTTGGATATGTCTCGGTGTTGTTTGGGCTAGGGCTGTGCTGTCTGTCAAACTTCTTGTAACGTGTCTGGGTATATGTGAACTGTGTATGATGTTTCGTGCTCCCACTTTGAATTCAGTATGGGAGTAGTAGGTCTACTTACGTGGACTGATTTATTTCTGCCTTCTATTTTCTTCGTTACTCGTGGGCAACATTTATTAAATTTCAGAGAAGGTTATTTAAAGTTAAGTTTTGATTATGATCAGGTTTTAACAAAAAACTTAAATTTGGTCTTACATTTTACATTGTTACAAGAACTGCGTTGAGCTTACTACGCGTCTCGTGTGTTTGTGTATTTTTCTACACCGTTTGTAGAAAAATATATTTTAAATTATAACAGTTTAAAAGGGTATACCTTTTATACATCTATGTACCTACATGGTTACTTAATTGGTTACAACAAAAGAGCAACCACCAAAAAATAAATGCTGCAGAAAATGTGTACGTTGTAAATAAAAAGCTTTTAAAGTGATATTTTAATATCAGCTAGTAGTAGTAAGTACGCCAACCCTGCCCTGCCGTATTGCGGTGTGGCGAGCGACTCCCCCACGCGTCCCGCCCGGCTGGGGCTCTTACGATAGCGTGTTGTGACGTATATTTTCTGTGCACCGAGATCGCTGATTTTGGTTAGTTTAGGATTGAATAATGACAGGGATGCTATTGGGATAAAATTATGAGTGTGTTAGTCACTTTCAAAGTGAAAGAGGAACTAAAGTTCTTAGTAAGTTATTGATTTTGTTAAATATATCTGCTTTATATACAAAATGTGTCGCGGTTTAAAAAAAACATACTCACAACAATATTAATTTCGTTTATAATTACTGATTTTCTATACTTGCTTAGTGACCTTCTTAATTGTTCCTATAACCAAGCTTCTTTAAATGTTGCTTATTTTGATACATTCTAGACTAGTCATCTCTTAAATATTACTGCTCAACCTTAATATATAAATTGATCTCCGCTACCCCCGAAGCCCCTTCGTACGCGGGAACTTCGCAACGTGAAATGTATTTCCAATATGAGGCCGCAACGGCTCGCGACGCCGATGCGCCGACGTTGCTGCATTCAGATGCGCGTTGCTGCGCTTTTATCGTATCTTGCTTTTGTGCTTTTGAGGCTTCGGGGCAAACAAAATATCATATTGCATTATGTAGATGATGCAATCTAAAATTAAGGTTTTGGTTCGTCGGTATGTCTGTATGTATACAGTCTAACAATAGGATCTTTTATTTTGATAAAACGCACGCCGCCAAATAGGAACCTGTATATATTTAGGAAAATGTCTTGAGGGTCAAGTCGCTTTTCATTGATTTTAATTAGATGAATCGTAAGTTAAATTTACTATGCGTCTGTTTGTGTATAAACATGTACGCATATATATATATATATATATATATATATATATACATCACTCCGATACGTATTACTGTGTCTATTATAGCGATAGACGGACAAAGACAAAGTAAATATATATATATATATATATATATATATAAATATACATAGCCAGCCAAATAATATATCGGCTCTGCCTAACCCCTATATATATATATATATATATATATATATATTTGGCATATATTTGGAGGTTATATGGAGGAGTGCAGAAAGCTAATATTTTAATAAATATTGTATTAGCAATCAAATAAAAAAAATCAATCTAATAACGAATTTCGACCAGTAAGCGATTACTACTTTACATAAATACTTGCTTTTATAAGAACTGAAAAGTATTATATTAAAGATATTATTATATTAAAGATAAGTATTATATGAAAAGAAAATTGAACTAAAAAAAGTAAAGTGTGTGTCTTGTCATGTAGGCTGCGGTCGTCATTACGCTGTCAGTCTCCACGTCGAGATGAACAATGACCACAGATCTTGCAACACGCAGCTCACGAACATACATATGTGCTGGGAAAATGTACACAAAACTTGTTCCATGAGTAGTGCGAATTGTGGCCTACTTTATAAAAGCGGATAGACGATGGTGTGCGAAACACGTGTTGTTATTTTTCCAAAAAAAGAAAAAATCTTACATACATCAGGACCTTAATCCCCGAAGTGGTAGGCAATCTCAAGCTGCAGGAAAATGCTTTAACTTTAGTTTAAAGTTAGATTGAAAATTGTGAAAAAGTAGTTTAGTCTAGTGGTTAGCTCGTCGCCTACGCAAGTGCAAGCTCAATCTCCCAATGAACCATTAGTCGCTTACGACATGCTAGGCATGGAGAAATCAATTTTGAAGTCCCATAAAACGGGACGGGACATGGGGTATAACATGGGAAAAAGAAGTTCCTTTTTGTTAAATTGCGTTTAGAGGGAACTCTGTCTTAAGCTTTCAGGATGTCTACACTAACAACCTTGCGGTATACGTCACTGCGAGCCCGGGGCTAAAGGTCCTTCCATTAAAGTAGGATGAGTACATCCAGGCATCTCCCAGACGGTTGGAAGGGAATTGTTTGTCCCATGTTGGTCTGGGACTTGGCCCATGTTGATCTGGGACAAAAAAAAGAATGTGCCAACTGTGGTTCTTGTCTAGCATGTCGTAAAAGGCGACTAATGGTTTACGGGCTTTTGGGTATGTGACTGAGTGGGCGACGAGCTAGCTACTTGTCACTCCTTTTTCACAGCTTTTCATCCAACCCAGCCGACTGTCCCAAGTTGGTCTGGAACTTAAAAAGAATGTGCTAACTGTTGTTCTTGCCTGGCATGTCGTAAAAGGCGACTAGTGGTATCTCGGGTTGTGGGTGTGTGGTTATGTGGGCGACAGGTTAGCCGCTTGTCACTACTTTTTCACAATTTTCCATCTAACCCAGCTCGGCTTTATTTTTGGCTGAATGTGGTTAAAGAGGCATGCTGCCTCTTTGACGCTGCCTACTCCTTCTGGAATTATGGGCGTGATGTTATGTATGTATGTTTAGCCATATTGGCAGAAGCATTTGTACGTAAGGCCTGTTGACCCGCTAACCTGGTTAAAAGTCGCCTAGACAGATCTGCTTCTTACTAACAAATACTTTATTGTAACGTCCCGCTCCTAATCAATATCAGTACCTAAAGGATTTTTGGAAGCACTGAAACTTGATCACACGCTATTTCTGATTTCGGACTAACCAAAAGGCGTATTTTGGTGGTATCTATCACCATCAGACTGCATTTTAATAGTTAATTACGTGTCATGAACTAACGGTATTCATCTTACGTCTATGTTAAACCCTGTATATGCAATATATAGAATCCGACAGAACTGTCTATTACTTGCCTTACGTTGAAACGTTCAATCCGATTTGATACTACAGGGCAGAGCTCGACACCACTTCACAGTCGAATGACCCGTCTGTGTAGTGGGAATAATGATAAACTATTACGGTTTGTCGATTATTTGGAATCTACAATCGTAAGAAAGAAGAAGAAGAAGGACAGCGTCGGAGTTAAGGTAAGAAGCATGCTCCGGTGGTTCAGACATGTGGAAAGAATGGATGACGAAAGATTGACCAAACAGATATACAATGCGAAAGTGGAAGGATGTAGGAGCCGCGGAAGGCCCAGGCTCACCTACCACGACCAGATTGGTCGTGTATTAAAAGAAGGTGATGCTAGGAGTCATTAAAACCGTAGAGCTTGTATGAAAAGGATTATGAATGTTGAAGAGGCGAGTGAGGTGTGTAAGGATCGTGCCATATGGCGTTCGGTTCTCTCTGCCTACTCCGCTAGGGAAGTGGCGTGAAGTTTAGTTAGTTAGTTAATTAGTTACAATCGTATTGGACCATCATCATCACCAGCCTTTATTCGTCTATTGCTGGAAATAGGCTTTCATAATTAATGCTAGGGCCGATCTTTGTTATACGAAGTAAGAATTGCCACTGACACCAACATTCCTGTTAGCATACGCTATGGCGTTTAACTTCAACGTGAGACGACTCATCATTTGTGCCTTTGTGGACAAAGCTACAGCTTGCATTTCGCGTGGCATGCTACATACTTATCTTGTCAATTAACAAAAACAGGCGAACGGTGAACCACTAATTACAATATTAGTGGCTCTCGCACGTTAATCACAGCGACAGATGGTGGACGGAGCTCTCGACCGAGTAATGAGTGTATTATTCTTTCACAATAAGTGGGACGCGTGTTGCCCGCTACCGAAATATTCATAACTCGTTAGACCACAGGCTGGCATAGTTCCGCCGGATTTCGGATATTAAATGTACATACATTTGTATAGAGTACTTTATTGGATTTGGAGCGGGATTAGCGAAATGGTAAGGATTGGGTTGTGGGATCCAAATCGGTCAGACTTTTTTAAACGTACTTTTTTGTACGTATTCGTACCGCGGCGGTGAGAAAAATAATGTGAAGAACCACGCTCACTCAGAACATGATGGGTGTTTATATGGTTCAGTTTGTCTATTTTATCCGCTATTTATTAAACATGAGTTACTACAATTTTAGCTTAAGCTACTTTAATAGTATTTTATACAATTACCTCAAAACACGGATATCTCGTGAAATATCAACCGTGGAATTTTATATATTGAAGCAATAATGATAATTCTACGATGATTCCTTTTTTACATTGAAGTAATAATTATTTTGAGGAAACTATTTGTTATTTTCAGTTCATAGTAAATGATAACTGTTGGGAAATTTTTTTTACGAGTTAAAACAACATTTGCACAAAGGCAAACTTAATGTAAATATTTATTTTTAAAACCATTTATTGTTCCGTGTTTGTTTTGTGAATAGTTAGCAGGAAAATAAAATTAGTATTATTATTTACACAAATACAGCGTAACTAAAAACCGCACTGATATCGGAGCTCGGTACTTGCTTGATTAATTAAAAATAAATAAAGATGTTTGAACTCGCTACATTTATAATGTTTTAGAATGTGCTTGAATACCTGTGATCGGTTGGTTTTCAATGAACCTCTCTCATTGGGTAAATAACCTATGTTATTTCAGTCATTCCTGGATGACTATTGTTTCAAGAAAACCTAAAAAAATGTATGTATCAAACTATAAATTATCAGTGACAAATATCATAATTTCAGACGTTTTGCGTTGAATACCAAACATCAAAACACATAACTATGTAATACTAGTAGGCCCCAGATCCAGTTGAGCTCAACTCACACCCACTCCGACGTCGCAATGCTCAACAATTCACAAGTACACAAGTTCGTCTAATACCTTATTATTATTCCGCGATTGTGCTCAAGACTCGCGGTGCACATGTGCTTGCGTCGACTCTTCGTCTAGTTAGCGAAGTTTGTTTCAGCGAACATAACTGGCTTCTTCCGAAGATTCGACTACAAAGCGTAAGCGTTCAAAGAGATCGCGGCGTGTATTCAAGAGTTTGTTCTTGCATTATTTGCTTTGCGTTTCTTAGAGCCGACTTGCAATCGTATCGCGATCAGACAAACGCACTCCATTAAAATCCCCTAATATTACTTGAAATCAGAAAATACTTCGACGGTAGATATGATAATGTTTTATGAATAGAAAGCTTTACTTATTATAGCTTATTCTGATGAATTCCTAATATTTTATACTATCTCGCCCGCAACCCTTAAGGGGTAGAGTATATAAAATTGTGAAAAGTATTGACGAATTTCAATTTCTGATGCGAATTAATCGAAAACTCGTTTCATTTTGTACGTAATTTTACCATTTTTATTATAGTAGCCGACCATGAGAATACCTGCTTCGGAGAAATGGAATAAAATATATACGTATATATGAAGTTATACGTGTGACGGCATTGAATAAATAACCATTTGTTCCATAGGTGAAACTGTCTTTCTTAAATTGATCGCACTTGCTGTGACAAAATATTCCTATTTTCCCTCCCCATTTCAAGAATAATTTTTGAACCTCAATTCCATTTATTTGTCTAGTAAGAAGCAGTCTTCATTTTATTTGTTTACTGGTGTAACTTGCGATCGTGTTGCAACAGTAACAGATTTTATTTGAGTGGCGGTTGCAAATCGGCTTAGGCTGTAATAGTGCTCGCTCTTAAATAAAACACTTAGATATTTTTGAAATATATTTATCTGTTGAGCATTAATTTAAGATGGAGGGAGGGAGCAGTAAGAATAATTGTACTGTATGCGTACAATGTATAATTTACAAATTGAACTAATAGGGATGATGACTGCATTAAAAAACTATAATGCTATGTAGTTTGCCAGATAAATTATATAAAAATAGGTACTAGACATATATTTTTCGTTTTATCAAATTAACAAAAATCACAAAAATAGCATGAACGTTTTAGAGTGGGAGCTTGCACGTCACTATTTAGTAAAAAATTTACGAGAGTGTTATGTCACGCGCAATTTGAATGCATTGTATTTTCTTCAATGTTTGTTTGACAAATAAATAAAAAAATACGTGTATAACCTAACTGACGAACTAAACAGATTTTTTTAGTCACTTTGCCTATTATTAATAGTGGAAGAAGTTTCGAAAGGAAACAGACAGAACTTTAGCAATCGAAAATTAAATAAATAGGCATTTAATGTGTAAGCTCTATTTGATGAAGTCTAATTACCATAATGAGGAATTGTATATCAAACGTTCCAGCGTTATTCTGCTGCTTCTTAGAAAATGTTCCGGTTGATTGACATGACAGCTGACTATACCATTCTACGTATAGAAAGCTCGACTTTCTTGATAACACAAAAACGGATCCGAGCGTTTTTAAATTCGACGATCGAATAGTGAATTTTTCGTAAATTTAAATCCCACTTTTCTGGCTAACTTTCTACGTGATTGTCCGTGTGTGCGAGAGGCAACGAAAATGGAAATATTTCAGCTCAGATTTAGTGATATATCCAAACTGATGGACTTTTTTCTCGCGTTCACAGTGTTTTCCGTTGTAGCGCAATATCGCATCCTAAGTATTATTTTTCGTTCTTTCTTATAGGTGTGAATATGTATACGAATTTTGCATCGCACGATTTTATTTTATGGAAAGTTATACGTTCACATATCACAGTCAAAAGTCTAATGAGCAGTGCTTTAATTTTTTTTGGTTATGTAATAAATTTTTTTTTATTAACCACTTTTAGTAAAAAAATATTATTTGAGTTGGATTGTGACTAAGTAGTCGCCAGTAGCTAGCTCGCCCAACACAATCACAAACCCAAACCAACCTGATAGATACACCATTAGTCACCTTTTACGACGTGCTAGACAGAAATACAGTTGATAAGTAATACCAAGTATCAGACCAACGTGGATGTATGTATGTATGTATATATATATATTTATCTTTTAGGTGTATAAGCCAAACATAACGTATTACCACCGTATACAATTTATACCTGACAAAAATGCTTAGTCGCGTTTGTTATTTTGATTATCTGTTGTGTACATACGAGCGTGTGTTGCGTATCAGTTCTGAGTGTATGTAAGTGATATCGAATTACATTACGATGCAACCTATTGATCCTTCTAAGAATAACGCAATATTTTATGCTAAACAAAAGACCATCACGGACTGAGCCAGCATGCTGATGCTAGACTATCTGGAAGACATGAGGAAGTTATTTGTTATATCACATATGTAGATAAACGTTAAAGAAATGTTTACCAATAGTAGCGAAATCAACGCCACGGCGGAATGACATATAAATAAAAGAATAACAAAGTTCTTTGCGAGAGATACTCTGTGTGAATTTACTTGCGTGTATATAAACTTGAAAATCTTGTATATAGCAATAAAATTAAAAATTATGTACGTTGCACTAGATTTGCACAAAGATTCGTTATGTGTCAAGTTCAACGTCAACTAAGTGCAGAAATATCTCGGCTTTATTGGTTAAAAAGTTTCTGAGGAAACATAATTACATAGTGAACATTATATAGTAGTCAGTACATATAATAATAGACGCTTTGGATTATATTGAAATAAAAGTTAATAACAATGGATAGAAATTATTATAATCGACGCAAATATGATGGCAGATTTTAATTTGTTAAAAATAGGAGGCGGCATGTGCGGTAATTCAACGTTAATATTTGATACTAGTTGACCCGCCGCACCTCGTAACGCCCCGTTCTCGGATTTTCATTACCTATTTTTTTTCCGTGCAACATTTTTTCTTTTTTTTTCTTTCATAAGAACCTTCACCTGATAATAACAAACACAACTAAAGAATTTGCGAAATCGGTTCAGATGTTCTCGAGATTTGCGCTTAGCAACACATTCAGCGATTCATTTTTATATTATAGAAGATAGATAAAAGAGACATGGTTTTGAAGTCTGAAAAATAGGTCACAGTATAAAATGATATTCGTTGGTCTATACGCAGTGTTCTATTTGGGGACAGTTGCAAAATAACAAATATACTAAAAAAACATTCTAGTTTATTCTAGAATATTCCGGTCCGATTATTCTAGAATTTAATTGAATTTTTATGTCAATAACGCTTTGACATTTACATTCAGGCGTACAAGGTTGCAAGGGTTTTCTGACCCAGTTTTATAATTACTTTTTAAAAAGTTACCGAATGAAAATATCCGCTGTGTTCAATGCTGTTTTTTGGCCTGGAGCTAGTTAGTACCATACTTATTATCACCACTCCCGTAATCCCAAATGAGGTAGGCATTATCAAAGGGGCAGCTAGCCTTTAACCAGCCAAAAAATAAAACTGGCAATCATTTTGTACCATTGTACCTACTATTATTAAGTTTATTGTTTTGCAAGACAATAAACTATTGTACAACATTAGTTATCTAGAAGGCATCGTATGACAAACTGCGTCGTAATTGTGTTACGACTTCGGTCTAGGCATTGTTAAATGCACTATTAATTTCTGTTATTAAAGTGCTAATTGGAACACGCAAAGAGGAACTTAAGATAATTACTTCAAGTCTAGTTCATAGTTGCAGTTTGCCCGTTCCATTAATATTATGAACGCGAAACTTTGTGAAGAATGTAAATAAAATTAAAGGTAATGAATAGAATTCATAGGTGGTAAGGTTAATTAATTTAAATGTATCTCTGGTTCTCCTGATAAAGGTTTATCAAGACCCTCGGCCAACAGTGGAATTTGGCGTTAGGAAGACGATAAGGGGTTTTATATAATGGTAAATAAGCTGTAAACACACAAATTAAAAAAAAACATTCGCTGAATAGCTATAGGCGCAAATATAGCTAGTTGTAAAATGGAACACTACCTTATTAACTAACTTCGACTAGACAGAATATGTCGAGAACCTATTAGGTTTGAAACTTAAAAGCACTCAACTCGATCACGTGACATTGTTTAACTATCGGTGCGCTTGTACGTCGGGCCTTTTACTAAATGATTTTAATTTTAAAATATGAACCGCTCTTAATTGTTTTATTGAATTGAATTTTTGAAGGTTCTCGCTTTTGTTTGAACGTTTTATTGGGTTTATGTCACGTTTATTCTTTCCATGCGGCTTGCAAAGCGAGTGGGTGGTTTTTAAGTTTCCATGAAAACGGAATGCGGGTCAAATTGCATGTGATTTTTACAAATTTTCATTTTTTTTTACAAATATTCAATTCGTTTCCGTCCTTTGATTTTAAGGCCACTTGACCGGCTTCTCAAAATAAGATTCTCTAATCAATACCCATATCATTAATTATATTTCTCTACTATGCAGTTTAATTACTTACTGTTACTATTAACTTGCAATCTCCAAAAGTGTATCAACATTTGAGTATATATATAGTCCCATGTCGGCCCGGGACTTAGAAACAACAATGTGCCAACTGTGTTCCTTGCCTAGCATGTAGTAAAAGGCGACTAATGGAATATCGAGCCACTTGTCACTTCGGTTCTCTCTGCCTACCCCGCTAGGGAAGTGGCGTGATGTTTAGTTAGTTTGTCACTACTTTTTCACAATTTTCCATCTAACCCATCCCAATTTTATTTTTGGCTGAATCTGGTTAAGTGGGCTAGCTGCCCTTTGACTCTGCCTACTCCTTCGGGGATTACGGGCGTGATATGTATGTATGCATGTAAAAGTTTAAATTCTTCTCGTTGGTTTAATTAGTATATGGTATAGTACGTATTACATTGCTGCTCCAAATATTTGTAGTTTTATTGTATTGTAGTATATTTGTAATATTAGTACATAGTATAGTACGTATTACATTGCTGCTCCAAATATTTGTAGCAATGTTGTTTTGCATAATACAAGTTTTTATTTCTTTATACGTATCCCTTGTTATATTTTTCTATAAATGTTCGGTCAATTGTAATTTAATCCCATACTGGGTTTCATTCGTTTAAACACACCTATTTTACGGTACAAGCCTACTATGTCGACCTTCCTAAAATCTTTAAATTATCTTTCAAATGAGTTTTTGATTTTAGAAGATAATTTAAATATTATGAGGCCATAAATACGGTTTTTTTTTTCTTTCTCCTTTTAACTATTCTACTTGTGCTATTGTCTGATAGAGTAAATCTATCAGTCATACAATAATCGTTACATATTGCAACAAAACATACGGTCTTTTACAATACCTGAAATTTCATAAAAGATGGACATTCCCCGATGATGTTTCCTGCCGTTGTCGGGAATATTACTTGATAATTACCCGAGCGAATTAAGTTGACGGAACCAAAACACTTTTAAAAAAAATTAAATTTATTTATTTACGACAAGGAATTACAATATAACAACTATGCTAGTTAATTGTCTAAACAATATTCGATCTTATGATCTAAAGTACAACTATTTATATTAATTTTAATGTCTAATAAGCTATTTAGGTATGACGCACGACCCAGATTGGGGTGCTGTTGTGGTATTGCTTACGAATGATATTTCGTTAGGGTGCTCAACCTTAACTCCTCCCCCCTCAAGAGAGAAATTACCCGAAGTTGTACATGGCTTTGGGAAATTTCGACTATTGTAATTTATTATGGCTTTTCTGGTAAGTACATACGTTATACAAATAGCTACAATTACATATAAACTTATTGTCCATGAACTTATTCCACTTATCATTGAGAAATCACTTTTGATCTCACTTGCACTGAATTTAGCACTGTTGATTATTTCTCTAATATCACCAAAGTCAATGTTTCTTAGATCTAGCTGCTTGGTTTCTTTCTTGATTTCTTGTCGTAGGACTGGCATCTCGACCAACGGAAGCTTGATGTTGATCGCTGAAGTGTAGCTTGGGGCGTTGATGAATATTTCACCTATTTGAGTTCTGCAATGTTGATTGAGTACCATTATGTATGTGCCTTGTACTTGATGTTTGTATACTTGGTCGCTGCAGTGTTCCGTTATTATTAGATTATCAGCGGTGTATAAAAGCCAATAATTCTTGAAGATTCTCTGGATCTTAGGATTTTCAATTTGTATTTCGTGTTGACGACAACTGCTCTGGTTACTCTTCATCTGTAGTATTTGCTCGATGCAGGTCTCAACTGGATACTGCGCCAGGTGATCTTCTGTACAAAGGTACTTTTCATCCTCGATTTCTTCACAGGGTTTCGTTGCTGGCCTGTATTTCAATCTTTTCACCAATAGGAATGGATATGAAGGTATTATTGTATGGGGCATATGGGAATTGAATATAGGAATGGGACTTATCTTGTAATATATGTATATATCTGGTTCAATTAGTGGAATTTCTAATATAAATACTAAACTATCTTTCTTTATATAAGATTTAACTACTATATTTCTTTCTAATTTAACTAAGTTATTTTTATTGCATGGATAAATTAACGTCGCATATTTTTCTATTTCTATAAGCATGTTTAATAATTCTGTAGAATTTATAATAGATTGATGTAAAGTTTGTAATTTACTGAAAGCTATTGCTGTCTCTATTTCTTGAATAATGTCAAAAATTGTTCTAAAGCTGTTTAAGATTTCGTATAGTGTATTAAGGATTGATAAAACATTATGTAAAGAATTTTCTTTTCGAATAAGTGCATCTATTTCTTCGTGCGCTAAATGATTGACGTTCGAATTTATGTTTTCTGAAACATTAACTAATTTATGAAAAGCTTGTTGTAACAACGACACTCTTTGTTCGACTAAATGTTCTCTGTTATTTATTTTGATTATTTGATTGTCAAAGTGTTTAGCATCGTCTTCATCTAAATTCCCTGATATTACTTTAATTAAAGATCCTAAAGGGCTAAAAAGTGCTCGTTTTCTTAATCTGGATGTAGGTATTATCTGTTGTACCCTATTTTTAGTTAAGTCAATAAATAAATCTATTTGTTTAGTTAAACTATCAAATTCCCCCTTAAATTCGCTATTATTAAATATTACTCTAGTTAGATAATTATACTTGTTTATATTAATATTAATTTGCTCTTGAATATAATTTAAATCTAATGTTTTTAAAATAGTCCAAGAATTATTCCGAATCACTGCCGTTCCAGCTTTCAGAGGAGCTATTCCCGGATTGGTACTTAGGTTTTGAAGCTCCATGCTGCAGCTCCGTTTTGCCAGTGCCAGAAGTACTAGCCACGACCTGTGAAGGACGTTTAATATTCTTTATAGCTACTTTAGTGTTTCTTTTATTTAACTGCACGGGTATTATATTATGAATAGGTTTTCCTGTAGCTTTAGCTTTTTCGAAACGGGGTAATTCTTTTGCTTTCCTAGTTCTAGTAGTTTTCATAAATATGTTATCCCCTTCTTTTATTTCTGGGACATCCTGACCTCCCCTTTTTTCCCTAACTTTGATCTTATCGGCTTGTAGTTTTTCGGCTATGTATTCATACAAAACTTTTAAACGTTTTCTGTGATCTTGAAGTAGTTTTTGCATTATATTACGTTCATTATCTACATCAAAGATATTGCCTAAGTCGGTATTGCCAAAAGCAATTTCAAACGGTGTAAAATCCGTAGCTGAATGAATACTATGATTATATGCCATGATTGCATATGTCATGACAGAGCAAGCATCAAGATCGCTTTTGTCGTATTTGGCTAACCGATATATTTCGATTATGGTCGAATGAAATCGTTCTACTATTGCCATTGAACTAGGGTTATTCGGAGTGCCTATATGTAGTTCTATTTTGTAAAAATTTAAAAGTTCTTTAATTAACTCATTATTAAACTCTGCTCCTGCGTCACTATTAATTTTCTGGGGTAATCCGTACATGCTAAAATATTTAATTAATGCTCTAACTACTTCTGGAGTACTACGATTTGGTATGTATATAGCCTGTCCGAGTTTGCTAAAGGCATCAACTATTGTTAAATAATATTTACTTTCTATAAACAAAAGATCCATGAAAACTTCCTGAAATGGTGTAGTTTGAGTTGGTGTTAATTGTATGTGTGGTTTTACTGGTTTTCTTTCGTACTTCATTTTTTTACACTGTTCGCAAGAGTTTATTATAGCTGTAACTGTTTCTTTCATATTTTGCCACCAATAGTGTCGTTTTAATTTAGCTAAAGTTTCCTGAATTCCCCTATGGCATGTTTTGCCCTCATGATACTTCATGACCATTTCTTTTTGATCATGTTCAGAATCCATTAAGTTTATTATACGTTCCGTACATTCCACTAACTTACAAGTTCCTTTTTTATATAATTGTGTAACTACATTAGAAAAAGTTTTCCTAAAGTCTGGGTGTTCAAAGTAAACATAATATTTGTATTTAAAATCTATATATTCTTTGAGAAAATCTTTTACTATCGTTTCCTTATTTATTGGCATATGCACCTCTAAAATTCTTTGTTTTTTATTCGATATATCTTTAACATCACATTTATCGGCAAACCATGTATGAACTAATATTTGTCTAGGTTTCGAATCTATTGCTTCATTCAAGATTGGGATACCCTCGTGTTCTCTATTGGAAACAGAGTTGGCTGTTGCGCCATCCTCAGAGATTTCTATTAATTCAGGCTCTTTTTCGCTTTCTGTGTCTGATATTGACATGGGTATTTCGCTATTTTGTTGTGTCCTATCCCGAGTTTTCGTAGCAAGTTCTGTATTTAACTCTTTGATAATATCTTGAATCTTATCGTTATCGTCATCTGGGTTTACAAGAATAGAGTCTAAATCATCGTCTAAAGCATTAATCCTAACTCTAGAAAGAGCATCGGCATTTGTGTTTTGTTGGCCTTTCTTATATTTTATTTCGAAGTCGTATTCTTCGAGCCTTAACCTCCAGCGCGTTAATTTGCTGTTTGGTTCTTTTAATGAATAAAGCCATGCCAATGGTCGATGGTCCGTAAATATCGTAAATTTATTTCCGTATAAGTACGGCCTAAAATGCTTTACAGCCCAGACTACGGCTAGCAATTCCTTCTCGATAGTGCTATATCGAGATTCTGTATCGCTTAGAGTTCTACTAGCGTAAGCCACGGGTTTGTCACTACCTATTGACCCTTGTGATAATACGGCTCCTATTGCATAGTTCGAAGCATCTGTTGTTAGAATGAATGGTTTGTTAAAATCTGGAAATTGTAATAACGGTGCGTTAGTGAGAAGTTTTTTGCAAGTTTCAAAGCTTTCTTTATATTCGTCATTTATAACAATTTTGTGACCTTTCTTTAAGCAAGCTGTAAGTGGTCTTGTAATTTTGGCAAAATCTTTAATAAATTTCCTATAATAGCCTACTAATCCCATAAAACTTCTTATTTCTGGTATTGTTTGAGGTAAAGGGTATTTTAGAACAGCATCAATTTTATCATTATTAGGCTTTAACCCTTCGCTAGTTATAGTATGTCCTAAGTATAATACTTCTTTTCTAAGAAAATGCGATTTATCTAACTGAATTTTGAGATTAGTTTTTCTAAATCGATCAAAGACAGCTTTAAGTTTTTCTATGTGTTCAGGTAGGCTCTTAGAAAACACGATGACGTCATCTAAATAAATTAAGCAATGTATACCCTGAAGACCTCTTAATACATTGTCCATTGCTCTTTGAAAAGTAGCAGGCGCTGTCTTCAAACCAAATGGCATTCTGTTGAATTCAAAATGTCCAAAAGGTGTACTGAAGGCAGTTTTGGGTTTGTCCTCGCTATGAACTTCTATTTGATGGTATCCTGACGCTAAATCTAGTGTTGTAAAATAGAGGCTTTTCCCTAGCATGTCGAAAAGGTCACTTATGTTAGGTAAAGGATATTTATCATCCGTGGTTATGTCATTGAGTCGTCTATAATCTACTACCATTCTCCACTTTTGTACCCCTGATGCGTCTAACTTTTTAGGCACTAAGTGCACCGGGGCGCTCCAAGGAGAATGTGACTCCTGTATTATATTATCTTTTAACATCTTCTCAACCTGTTTTTTAATTTCTTTAGTTTGTACAGGAGGATATCTATGGGCTTTAATGTTGATCGGATCTTCATTTTTTGTTCTTATCTTATGTTTCACTTCGTTTGTGAATGACAATGGTATGTCGTCACAGTAAAATATGTCTTTGTAATCCCTACACAACCCTTCTATCATTGCTCTTTCCTCTCTATTCATATGATCTAATCTCAACTTTTTTAAATTGTCATCTAATAGTTTACTTTTATCACTACTGTTTTCTATAAAATTCAAATTATTATCTGGATATGACTGGTTAAGATAACCTTCTTGAAGCTTTTCGACGCGAAATGGTGCTGTTATAACTAATGTTTGTTCAATATCTGTACAATTTTGTATAACGGTGAAAGCATAGCCATTTTTACATAATACCAAAGCATCGGGCATTCGAATCCCTTCTGCAAATTGCAAATAGTTTAAAATGGCATTTCCATTTAACAAGTTAACTGGTAACTTTACTCTAACTTCGCTACGAGGTGGCAATTTGAGCATTTCTCGTATGGGTGGCGAATAAATTATTGGTATACTTGTATTTTTCGTAAAAAGCGTTAAATTTTTCATGTCTATAGAAGCGTCAAGCGATTTTAGCAAGTCGCTACCTATTAAACCGTCGTATCTCTCATCTACGCTATATACGTAAAACTTGTGTTTTTGTTTGTTCCGAAATATATATGGTAGGTCTATGTAAACAATACTTTCGTGTTTGCTTGTTGCGTGAGTACTAATTACTTCAAATGGTTCATGCTGTAAAAAGTCATTAAAATACTTAAATGCTAAACTCGGGCTGATAAATGATCTAGTACTCCCGGTATCTATCATAAATACTGCTTTTAATTCGGGTATATATATGTGGGGTAAATTTAAATGCCTAGTGCAATTGAGTTTTATTCTTTCGGAATGTATGAGGCTATTATTTGAAAATTTTCCTCATCATTATTCGAATGACAGTACTGATTTGGTTCGTAGTACTGCTGAGAAGTGCAAGGTTGATTGCGTTCGTTATCAGTATAATTAATTCGCCTAGAACTAGCCGTTCGCATTGTGACGTCAGTGTTCGAACTTGACGCTTGTGGCGACGAGTGATATTGAGTCGGCCGGTGTGCCGGCGCAGGGGCATTGTCCGCGAACTGCTGACTATGTTGGTTCGGGCGCTGCGGCACTGACCTAGTTGCTAAGTGTGGTTGATGATAATTACTGCGATTGTTTGTAAAGTGATTTTGTCTATACTGTAATGAATTATTTGGCGAGTTAAATGAATGATTCTTATTATTTTGGTTATAATGTGGCGAATTATTACGAATATTGGGATTAAATGTATTTGGTTGTTCTACTTGTTGATTCGGCCTATTTTTCATGGAATTATTATACCTATTATTAAAGTTTGGCCTAGGATTTTGAGTAAACTTTGAGTTCCTATTGTCATAAACTGTTTGGAAGTTTTGTTCTTCCAATACAGTTTTCAAGGCTTCCTCTAGAGTAGTTACGTTTCTTAATCGTACGAGTCGAACTAAATATGCTGGTAAATTGTACAAGAAAGCATTTAGCGAACTATGGTTATAAATAGACTGTTTCGCTAAACGTAAATTCGCATCGTCAATCGTTTCGTTAATTTTCGAAAACAAAATACTTCTCATATGTTGTATCCTGTGACAAAATTCGGTATAGCTTTCGTTTTGATTAATTTTAATGGACTCTAATTCCATAGCTAAACATTCCTCTGATCTGGGATCACCGAAATGTTGCGAGAGTAATGTTTTTAATTCGACCCAAGTATTAATCTGCTCCCGTTCTCCTACTAAGCTTGCGGCTTCGCCTGACAATCTACTAGTTATAACATGGAATAAATATTCATTTTGGATGTTATTACCCTGATACGACTGGAGTATATATTCGCATTTTTTTATAAAAAGTGGCAAAAGTCTAGTATCGCCATCAAATACGGGAATGATTTTAACCAGTTCCATAGGGACTCTGTTTATATTCTCCATTGCTAATAATCAATTTAATTAAACAATAATAAAAACACAAAAGGCGACTAAAAAGTATCTAACTAAACTTACTTACTTAGGTATGTATTTACTGTGTATTAGGCGTAATAAATCCCACAAATACCAGATATATAAATACATACAAAATTTAGAGAAGGATTGGACTTACAGTTGGTGAAAAAGATCTACTCACAGTACTGCAACTTGTCCCATGTCCCTCTGGAATATTGGTAGTCCTTGTGTGAGTGTTGCTGGTCCGCTTCTTAATAAATTTGTTTGTTCGTTTGTGTCCCCGATCAAAACGTTGAAACGTACGGCAGGTACTTCGTCGAAGAGAGTGTATCTGCGAACAGAGGATCTGCCTAACGGGTCCCTACACGGCTGCGCCAATTAAGTTGACGGAACCAAAACACTTTTAAAAAAAATTAAATTTATTTATTTACGACAAGGAATTACAATATAACAACTATGCTAGTTAATTGTCTAAACAATATTCGATCTTATGATCTAAAGTACAACTATTTATATTAATTTTAATGTCTAATAAGCTATTTAGGTATGACGCACGACCCAGATTGGGGTGCTGTTGTGGTATTGCTTACGAATGATATTTCGTTAGGGTGCTCAACCTTAACTAGCGCGCACGATTAATTCAAAATTGCAGGATTGTAATTATTTCATTTTATATAATGCAGATTTTATTGGGAAGTGATAAATTATTCGCTGGATGCGTGATCTTTTATCTCACTTTGATAGCTTTAAAATTTGCATCAGCGATCTGTTTAAGTTACCGGGCATTCGAAATTTCATATGAAATTAATTTAAACGCCATACCCATACGGCGCATTTCTGGCTTGAAATGTATAATGTTTACTACCTGAATACGTCCAAAAACAATGCGTCAACTGATTGTTTCTTTATAGTCTGATTCGAAAGAGCTAAAACACAGTTTTCATTATAAACCAGAGCAGCAACTCTATTTACGTACCAGTAAGATTGTTCCGCTCTTCAACTACAGCTAGGAACAAGTTTAGGACCCTTCAAAGAAAAGAGCAGTTTGAGAAGGAGTCAAACTTTGCCCGCTAATTCCCGCTGCCCCAAAACAGCATCGCGATGCAAACTCGTAACAATTTGACTTTGTATTCGTTTACTTATCCGCTGGTCTAGAACTAGATTATTCTTGCAGTTTAATGAAGTTTTATTAGAAGATTCTTGAACGATGGCGTCTGGATCGCCGTGTGCTTTACTTGGTATTCTTTCTTTATTTTAAACCATAAGCAAGCATATAAGTATTAGTTAGTAAATTAAGGAGATCAGACAAAATGATTCTACCACTGATGTTGGTTCTACCGAAAATATATCGACAAAATGATTTGATAGGAATTATTTTTAATGACAGATTATTTAACGGTCGACTATATTATAATGTTGGCTGGTAATATAACAGCAATACATGAACAAATAGAATGTTTATGTACACAATCACACCCAATACCCGATATACCATTAGTCGCCTTTTACGATATGCTAGGCAAGAACCACAGTTAGCACATTTTTTTTTGTCCCAGATCAGCATGGGCCAAGTCCTAAACCAAGATGGGACTATACAATAGAGATAGTACAATATAAAATAGATAAATGCTAAGGTGTCTGACGTGGAAACTCATTATTGACACAATTTAACCGCACGTCTTACTTACGTCTTTATTGAATGAACTGGTCATGCTTAGTCATAAACAAACAAATTAATTATAGGGTGAATATAAATTATTAGGTACATGGCTTTAATGATATTAATAAGTGAGTATAAGTTATTATAGTTAAAAACAAGATATCTTTGTAGAAAATATTTTTTAGTACCCAAATTAATATATGTTTAGACTGGTATTTAATTAAAGGCAATGTGTCTTCTAAATGGACATCTCCTATAAAACAACCAAAAAGATCTATGTAATTCTAATTTGTTTAATGCATTTAGCAGGTTTTTACAAATCTCAGCAAGCTGCCTACGTTGGACATACATTTACAATACACACTATCACTCCTGCAAACCCCGAGAGGACAGTCAGAGTTTAAAAAGCAATAAATAAGCTGTTTAAACACAATGAGACAAAGATAAAATTGAATTGCATAAACTATTATTAGTCACAAGTTATTATTCAACCATCTAACCATTGTCCCATGTTGGTATGGGACTTAAAAAGAATGTTCCATCTGTGGTTCTTGCCTCATGTCTTAGAAGGCGACTAATGGTATATCGGGTTTTGGGTATGTGATTGTGTAGGCAACAAGCTAGACACTTGTCACTACTTTTTCACAATTATCTATCTGACCCAGCCTGCTTTTATTTTTGGCTGAATGTGGTTAAGGGGGCTTGCTGCCCCTTTAACTGCCTACCCCCTTCGGGGATTATGGGCGTGATGTTATGTTATTATTCAAAATATTTGTTATACAAACTTTTTTAAAGATACCAACTAATTGAAATGCATAACCCAGATACTGATGTACGATATTCTTAATCTTATCAGCGCTTATCATTCACTACTCAACCAGTTATCACAGCTGATTCACTTTCGTAACTGATTAAACATTGAGAATTCTTATGCAGTTTTATTGCTATCAATAAAAATAATATGACGCTTATAATATAACAACTGTCATATAGACATATGATTGATTATATTCATGACTTAATTGTATAAAGTGCAGGTTCAAATTAAATGTTACCAAATGTCTCGATTGAAGAATCTAAAAATAGGCGAATTGGATCCTAAGACAAGGTTTTAACTAATCAACGAACTTTTTGATTCACGAAAGTTTTTGCATCAAAAATTTTATCAACCAACTGGCTGACCCGACACATCATTGTCTCCTGTCTTACCTATGAATATTTAAACTTGGCGCGAAATGTCTCCAGCTGAAAAAATCGCAAAGCGTGAATACTGTCTTTTTTTTTAAATTTTCTCAATTTTACTTTCCGTAAGAACTTTCTACAAAGTACAGTGTCAAGAAACTTGAAAAACGAATGAAATCGTTTAATTCATTCCCAAGTTATAGAGTGATCAAGGGAAATAAGTATTCATTTAAATAAACATAAAATATATAATAACGTACTTAAACGGTCCCGCAGGTGTCTACACAGAAACTCAGTAGAGTTTATGATATTTAACCCACTCACATTACCGCAATGAACAAGGCTTTGCTTTTCCGGTAGAACTAATTCCCACTTAAATAAACCAATCAGTCAATGTTATTAATCCATTGTTTTATTCTTTTGTATATAAGTAAAAGGATGAGTGAAGACCAACGTTAGTACCTACTAATCAAATATAATTAATGTATATACAAGTATCGGTATTGCGTTATTTTGTTGTCTTGATGGTGGATGGCATCACATCACATAGTCCAAGTTAGTTAGATATTGTAAAATGATGGACCGTTTGAACGAATTTTCCTTGACTAGCATGTTGAAGAAGGCAAATGACGGTGTAATGCGAATTGGGTTTGTGATTGTGTAGGTAGGGGATGACCTAGCCACTTCACAAGTTTCCACCTTACCCGACTAATTTAATTATTGGTTAAAAATGGTAAAGTCATTTGCTGCTCCTTGGAATAACAACCATTCGGAGATTGTGGGCCTAATAGTAGAAATTAATAAGTAATACATGGTGACATAGTGAGATCGAGTAAGTGCACTCTACACACTTTTGATACATCTCTTTGTACCAGATAATCCTAGAAGTTATAAGTTAAGCTAAAACAGACCTGACGAGCAAACTACTTACGTGTATATGCTCTTTTATGAATACCTTCTGGTATTAGGGCCATTGGGTACGATTTACATACTATACTTATGCCATGCTGACGCAGCCATATCTTATCTTACACACTTTTATCTATAACAAATTTCTATAAATTGCACTCGGCTTCGCCCGCGCGTATTTTGGTCTCTTAGTATAAACTTAGATGTCTTTGAACCGTTAGATTACATTTCAAAGACATCTAAGTTTAGGTTTAGGATCATCTGGACAACTGTCCTGAATAGACAATTTCCCAAATAGCCAACCCACCAATTCTATTTCCCAATTCACCAACCTTCCACCTACCATCTTCCCAATTCACCAACCTCCCACTTAACCAGACTTCTATTTTGCCAACTTTCCAATTCACAAACCTCCCATTTTGCCAACTTCCCAATTCACCAAACTCCCACTTTACCAACTTCCCAGAACCGCAACTTAAAGTTTGTGAGGATGTATGAGTTCAGTGCTTGTTTTTTTCACGAAATTTGGTGAAAACTTACATTTTTATGTCCCAAATACCCAGTATTTTTACTATTTAAAAAAATATTCTTTTTACCTCATTTTGACTTAATATCGAAAAAGCACCCTAATTTTCAATCGAAAATTCTCATGTCAAAATATCTGCTTTTTTTTAAAAAGTCGGTGGCCTTTTAGTTCGTTGAAATCTATACTTTAACATGTAAAAAATTTAAGCTTTCTTGTTCACGCACTCATGACTGTCACCATTGCGGCGTCAAATATTAAGGAAAAACTAAATTGTATCCATTGTTCCACAACCGTCATCAAATTAGTGCCTATTTTCTGTGGTTCGTGTCGCATGTTTGGGACTGTCCCATGTTGGCATGGGACTTAACTGTGTTTCTTGCCCAGCATGTCGTAAAAGGCGACTAATGGTATATGGGGTTTTGGGTATATGATTGTGTAGGCGACGAGCCATAACCCCATATACCTAGCTAGCCACATGTCACTACTTTTTCACAATTTTCCATTTCACCCAACCCAGTTTTATTTTTGTCTGAATGTGGTTAAAAGGGCCCGTTGCCCCTTTGACTCTGCGTACCCCTTCGGGGATTATGGGCGTTATGTCATGTATGTATGTATTACATATTATGAACAATAATTCAAACATATCCATGCTATGTTCATTGATCTGCTGTTCGTATAAGATAATATGGACACACGGAATCTTCAAAGACGTTTGAAGAATGCCATGTTGCCATGTCACGCCCATAAGGATAACAGGAGTTATATAATGAAAGAAATATAATATGTACCGCATAGTTTATTGTTATATACGAATCAGGTCAACTGACCAGGACTGCTAACAATGAGCGGCGTGCTCATGCTCATTGTGTGCGGTGCCCGAGGATTTTGGACCGTCTAGTTAAGTTTTAGGGTCCTTTTGAGCGTGTCGCGAGCTGACGTTTAATTTCACTGTTATGCGTCATGACAAGAAGTGGGAATAGATAGGTGAGTACGATGACGCGGGGACGCAGACGAGGTACTTTGTTGTTTTAACTTGTACACAATGGTGAATGATTAAGGAGCGATTTATCAATAGTAGAATAAAAGAAAGTCGAGTAAATTACAGCGGGGTTTATTATAATTTTTTTTTTTCGTCCCCTGTTTAAGTAAAGTACCGAGTGATAATTTGTAAATGTCCTCCAGATCCTTGGCAAATTTCTTCACAACTTAAAGTCTATTGTTCTTTTTTTTCCGTGGCTCCGAAACTTACTCTATTTTGTTTTGACTATTATTGTAAAAAATGGAAAAGTGGCTTATGGTGGTTATGTTTGTTAAAGGATTTTGTAAATAGGATATTACCCTCAAAAAAATTTAAGTCTATAAATTAGATTATTAAAAAAATTTAAATACGTATTTTTTGCTTTATCTACTACTCCAAAAAAAAAAATTTGTCCAATTTAGAACCTCCTCCCTTTTTTTGAAGTCGGTTAAAAATGACAAAGATACGGCGCTCTAAAGATCTGAAATTTAGCGCCTTACGTGACTTAGACGGCAAATTTTTACACACCTAATGACGTCATGCGGTACTTAACGCGCTCTACCTTCATCATTTTTAGTTTGTTGAACAAAAGAAAAAAATATGTAAGCAATATTTTTTTGTAATCAACAGTGAACTATAATTTTTTTTGAGGCAAATAGCCTATTGTGTTTGTTTTTTATTTACAATTGTATACAATTCTAGACACGATGAGGGCATAGTTTTTTGTGTTATTAGTATTTTACAAAAACATATCAAAGCATGCTTCTATGACATCGCGATTAGGGATCACAATGCGATCTATTTTAAATGTCGCGTTTTTTGTCGCATTATGTCGTGCGTCGCAAATCGCCCGCTTGCGTCGGTCGCCACTGCAGTGAGTCTTTGCATTTCTCGCTGTTACCTATGTATGAAAATGACTGCAAAATTGCATTGTATTTCTTACACGTACGATAATAACTTGACGCCTAATACAGCTGGCCTCGGCGAGATTGCGGCTCGCTTGGTTGAGCTTAAGTCAGATCTAAAAATAGGTTACATAGGATGGATATGTCTAAAACCTTTTAGAATCCTTGTAAAATGCATACTAGATCAGTATGCACTTTTCAGACCAGACGTCGTCGTTCACTTAGTTGTAATAGACGTATTTAAGTGTATGTGTATGTGTAATTTTATGAATTTTTTTATAAGTAAATAAGACAATGTTTTGTATGTAATTGCAGATTGTTATAAAATGCTCGTAACTTTACGAATTTATATTGTAGGAAAACATTTTGACAATTGATAAAAAGTAAATAAGCTAAGCTGTCAATTACACGATGAGTATTAGTCCTCATTTATCGTAACATAACGTAAAACAGTTGTTGGTTTACGTCTTTTAGGACAAACACGTACATTTTTCCTTTATAATAGTCAACAATATAATACGCGATATAAGTAGCCAACAAAGGGCATCATACGCACTTAAAGTAACAAACCGAAGTATCGTATACTCATTTACTTACTGTAAACAAGGAAAATCGCGAAGTAATATCAAAGTGTTTTTTGTAACAATAAATCGTGACTACCTTCAAGTGGAAGCAAAGAACTCCTCTAATACAGAGGAGTTTGAAACAATTTTAGGAGGCGTGTTAATAAATCCTCCTATGTTGCCCGCTCCTAAGGAGAAACGGTCCTAACGATGTTATTATTCTGTCCCATTATTGTGGTCTTGGGAATAATTGCGTTATGTTATTTCTCGTATTGTCCCATTTTGATAGAATGTGCCAGCTGAATAATTGGCACATTTAAAGTTCCAGACCAATATGCAAGGAGCAGTACTCGCCTAGCATGTCGTAAAAAACGGGCAATGATACATACATACATACATACATAACGTCACGCCTTTTTCCCATGGGGGTAGGCAGAGATAGAGAGAGACGGGTAATGATATACCACTATTATATATACATAGTATATCATAATAGACTAATATTGTAGTATATAAGGTCTCGGATTTGTTATTGTGTTTAACGATCTAGCCACTTGTCACTAGTTGTCTACAATGTTCCACCTAACACAACCAACACCATTGTATATTTGAATAAAAATTGTTCAAAGAGCTAGGCGCGCCTAAGACTCTGCCCACTCCTTTTTCAGGAATTTCGGGCGTGATATAATGTATGTCTATTATTTATTTGTACTGTTCACAGAACACATGTAAAATTTTCCAATTAATAGCGCACTTTGTAAATCACAACTGACGTGTTAATTAACGGCGGGCATCGCATTATTGGGAAAGCAATTAATTTAATTAGAGCAACCGTTATTCATAGTTCCCGAAAAGGGATAATTAACGAAATATTTCAAATAATGGTTTTTCGTGCAAGTTAATTGTACAAACAAAATTAACGTAGTAAAGAAATTCACATAACCGATACAGTTAATTTATTAATTTTAAACGTTTCAACTTTTATATATTTATGATAATTTGTATTATTTTATGCAATGATTTAATTATATATTATTGTATGTAAGTACCACAGTTATATCGCTTGCTTTAATGCGTATTAGATTGGAGATAACAGCGCTCATCCTGGATGAAGAGCACCGTTCGCGTTAATGTGGATCATCACTAGGAAGCAATGTCTTTCATTAATTTGAGAGAGAGATATAGAAAAAGTTAGAGGGCTTATCTTTTTCTATATCTCTCTCAACACGTTAGCTAATTTTTCATTATATCGATCAAGTAGTTAAAACTAACGTACGAAACTCTCACTTTTACATACATACATTCATAACATCACGCCCGTTATCCCCGAAGAGGTAGGCAGAGTCAAAGGGGCAGCATGCCCCTTAATTTTTACGATATTAGTTAAAGTGCTAACATGTTCAAAATGTTGCTCCGCAAAAAGTGACCGCGGCGCGGATGGCCCGCTATAGGTTCGCTTGTGATGGGCCGCAAACGCAATAACAGGTGGCGTTAATTTAGTTAAAACAGCGGCGCCGCTGGTAACACGATATCGGTAACGTTTTACACGTAAAAACGTATTTGATGCGTAATTGTTGCGGCGTGTATAATGATGACGTCAGACAGCGGGTAAGGCGCGCCCTGTGTGTTGAAATAGTCGTGAAGCGTTGGATTTTTATGACTCAAGTTACAATTTCTATTGCTAGTTTGGTAGGAAACATCTAAAGAAAATCTCTCATGTACTTAAGTTATCCTCTCTGATAGGTCTCAAGAAAGCGCTGCGGTAATTAATTTATTTAAAATATCAAACTCAAACAGCTACGAAGTAGTTACTGCGGGAAAATCCTGTCATATGACCTGACAAAAATACATTGTAAACTACCACTGAATAAAACTTTGATGAAAATCTCATCAAAACGTCAATGTCAGTCGACCAAGCAATCAACCGTTTTTTATTGTTGATATAGCGCACAACGCGTTGTGGAATTTTTACTACGGAAAACTCTCATTGCGCTGTCACCCTAGATTGGCTGGGACGGGCGATGATGCATTTGAGTTGCACATATTGAACTGCACGGAAGGGGACGCGCTTCCCTCAGTGACGTGACATGGCCATCATCCCATCCTAGCTTTGTAACGAGGCGCGGAGACGAGGCCGTGTGCGCTCAGTCCGTTTGACGCACATGCGGGATAGACAGCTCCCAGGTGGTGAAGAACGAGCAAGGTAGACTTTTCGCAGATTTTTGATGGTCAGATAAAAAATAACAGTGCGATTTTGAGATGGATTGATTTTATTTCATGAGTGGAAAATTTTTTCGAGATACTTTTCAAAAAATTCATTATAGTATTTTTTCGGTGGGCTTAAGGTTATCTGACCATTGAAACAATATTCCTTATTCTTAGTTAATAATGTTTCGGGTGGACAGTCGCAGTTGATTAAATCTTACTGACCTTAATAGTGAAGATATAAACAGATTATTTATGTGCACATTTGAATAGATTGTGTTAATTAAATGCAGACATTTGAAAATATTATGTATATATTTAGTTGTAACTTATTTTATATCGACCTGTTTTTACTAATTCATTTCGTCTTGCGTTTTTCCGTCAATCATTTGACAATACCTACTAGATCATTGATACAAATATCAGAATAGAAAGAAATATTTAAGCAAATTGATCGACTTCTATCGGATTTGCGTGAAGATGCTAAGTAGTCTGCTAGGAAAACTCCTTGTACATTGCGAACGGTGTAGATAAGAAAAAGCAAACACTTCATTTCGCGTATTCCCAGTAAATATAGTTTCTTATTTGCTTCAATCTTGTTATTAGAAGGCCTTAAATAACATTTTATCTGCCGCTAGGCATCCGTGGTTGCTGTAAGTGTACCTGTTATATTATGATTTTTTTCTTGATTTCATACATTATATTCCATTTAATATGAAGATAGGTATTTAATTTCATTATGTGATGAACTATGTACGTACGTTTACAAATATTTAGTTCACTGTAATCTTATTGAGATTTTTTGTTAGCATTCGATAACTGTGCATTTTAACTCTTATGTTGACATGATAAATGTTAAAAATGTTTTGTCTTTTCATAAAACCCGATATACCATAAGCCGCCTTTTACGACATGCTAGGCAAGAACCACAGTTGGCATATTCTTTTTAAGTCCCAGACCAACATAGGGCAGTGGGCTGGGTTGGATGAAAAGCTGTGAAAAAGGAGTGACAAGTGGCTAGCTAGTCGCCTACTCAGACACATATCCAAAAGCCCGTAAACCATTAGTCGCCTTTTACGAAATGCTAGGCAAGAACCACAGTTGGCGCATTCTTTTTTTTTTGTCCCAGATCAACATGGGCCAAGTCCCAGACCAACATGGGACAAATGGTATATCGGGTTTTGGGTATGTGATTGTGTAGGCGACAGGTTAGCCGCTTGTCACTGCTTTTTCATAATTTTTCATCTAACCCAGCCCGGCTTTATTTTTGGCTAAATATGGTTGAAGGGGCATGCTGCCCCTTTGACTCTTTAACCCCTTCAGGGATTATGGGCGTGATGTTATGTTATGTTCCTTTTATAAAAAGTGATAAAACATACACGATGAATAACATCTGTTAATCATATTCAGTTGCCGACTTCTTATATCGGTACACCTTAATGATTTAATTGATTGTCTGACGCAGTGCGGACAAGGCAACAGTTACATCATTGCATAATGCCCATTGTGAATCGCTAATAGCTTGAATCAGTATCTAAGTCTTGACCGTTCGCCTTTTGTTATTTTGCGGAGATTTTCAGATTGAGATGCGACGCAGATTTGCATTTGTTTGATTTTTAATGCGACTCGTGTAGTCAAGGCTGCCCGCTCAATGTGAAGTTCACTATGCATCGTAATCGAGACGTCACGATGAATAAATAAGGCGCTTGTTGTGCGACTAGTTACAGCCGGTTGTTTTACTTGTGTATAAAAAACGTTTTTGTTGGGCATCTGTTTTCCTCACTTAGCCTCGTAAATGGGTCAATGTGTGTGCGTGATCATAAGAGGCCGCAATTTTCCCCGTTACTTAGTATTTTAAAAGATTGCATTATGTTTTAGTATCCATTTGATATAGGTATATTTTCGTTATAATAAACAATCTGTATGCTTATCGACATTAAGTCTACCACTAGGAACAACATTTTACAAATCCGTCTTAAGAATATAGCAATAATTCTTGAGTCGTAGAACTCTTTAGGGTTTGAAAGGCCCCAGATATATTGGAGAAAAATAATAAGAATTCGAAATATTAAAATCTGCGCTGTGAATATTGGTCTATTGAACAGTAGTTAGAGTTTTTTAAGTACCTACGCTAGGTATTAATGCTTTAGAGGTACAAGAATTCAATTTAAACTCGTTTTATGTTATTTGTAGGTATGTAAACAAACTTTATAGCTTTTGTGCGATATGTCAACTCCATTGTTCTAGAATGTAGACGAATGTTTAAGTGCTGTACAGTACAGGCAGACTAGCGATATTAATGTTTAAACAGTGTTTGCACTCAGGATTTCCTTGTGTGAATGATAAATGAGATTGACGCTTCTTAGACGATGACAAACCAAAGCAGTTCAAGGATGAGCTGTGCGACAAAAGATGCATTCCAAATCACGGTGTCTTGCCTATGGCTTTACACGGTTTTGGAGTATTGGTCACCCTACTTTATTGCCCGAGACTGTGGTTGCTTGATCTTTGACATTCCAACGTTGATTTTTATTACCGCTGATGTAACAAGCACCGCAGCCTTTATAACATCACAGGTATATTTTAAGCATGTGATCAAAAGATATATTGTCGCCACTTCGTTAGGTAAAGCGATGGGTGACACAAAGGTCATAAATTGTAAGAGTAACTAAGTACTGAGTTGATTTGATTTTTTCTATGTAGAATCCATATTCCATCCATTAAGTCAGTGATTAATACATATGATTGGAGCAAATATCATCCACTCTCCTTGCGTTATGTCCTGTGCTTAGACTGGGTCCGCTTAGACGTGATCCTGTATTTAGCGAGTCTGGTTATTGCATTAAAGCGACTGTCTATTTTATCTTTGTAACCCTTGGGTACCAGACAAATTGCATCGTGGTTACATAAATAAATAAAAAATAGTCTTTCGCATTCGTTTTTTTATAATAGACGCGTTCTAAAGTGGCGCCCTCTCGCTGCGAATAGTTGTCACACTGAAGGGAGCAGCAACACTGTGGCGTTTAGGTCGTCGCACGGGGCGTTTACCTTAGTTTTATGAGTGTAAAGGCGGCTGGGGTCACAGTGTACCCGACGGCAGTGACCGCGTCATTATACATTTATATGTAATGAGACCAACATTTTATAGAAATGTATAGGTGTCTAAAACAGTTACGAACATTTGAGTACGTATCCCCTTACGCATAAGAATTGTCTTTATGCCTCAGTTAGTCCTTTCATTTTAAATGTATTATTAATCTATTATTTATGCCCTTTAAGCATCCTTATTATTTTTAGTTATTATTTGTTTTTTGAATTATTGATAACATGAAGGATTGAAAAGTTTATCTTAATGGATGCAAAACAGCAATCCTGAACAAAAGCAAAGACTGCTGAGACAAATCGCCTACAAAGACTAAAACTATTAAAGCTTGAGTAAACCGTATTATTATAATTAAAAGGGGCTATCTAACACCAAACTTTAAAGTAGCTATTGAATGGCTGCGCATACGCAATCTTCTAATGTCTTATGACAATGGTTATCTAGAGTTGCCTTGCCGCGCACCGCGCCTACTGTCCCGAGGTCGCCGGTCTACAATGCTCTCCCTCTCTGTCCCGCATCTCGATAGGGGTGAGCTCTCCTCACACCTAGTTTGTCTGGTAACCTGTCTCCGTACCTAAATTGAATCGCCAATTAGAAGAAAGGATTCAACGACATCCTTTGAAATAGGCATTTGTACATAGTTGTTTATAAAGTCTGTGAGTTCAAAGTCATAAAATATTTTATTTTCGAATGGTCTTGTGCGAGCAAAGGCATTAATTATAGGTTTTAACATGAAATTTAGATGGATTCGTATATACCTTTGCAGCGATGTAGTTTTGATCCGCTTTACGGAGATAATGTGGAAAGCGTTGCTCAGCGACCTTTACTTCCAAAAATATAGGACCGTTTATTCAACAAAACCAGTAACTAAATTGTCAGTCTGTTTACAATATAATTTAAATGACACAAAGTTTGAAAACAAGCAAATATTTTGAATCTATCTTTTTTTGGACTGCTTTTTAATTTAAGACTTATTCTGTAACAAAATAGAGGTGATATCGGCACGCCTAACAGCGCCGCTGAAATTTCACATACGAAATATTTTTTCTGAATGCGGGTGTTAAAATCGAACGGATTGTATCCGTGTACCATTTCAACAACATACCATACCATTTAACTATTTGTATACAGCAGTATCGGATATTCCGCCTGCACTTTAAAATATTAAACACGTTTATCGGATTTATTAAATAAGTTGTATCTGTCAGAATCGCATGTCAGAATGTTTCAGTAGATATTATTTGTATCCGTTTTGCTACTTGCCCAGTTGTTGCCAGTTTGAATATCAGAATTTAGCGGAACTCGATCTCGTTATAAGTCATTTGTTCTTAAGAAGTACTTAAAGATTTTTTCTTGTATTTCAGGTGATATCACACAGAAAGGCTATGAGAAGAAACGGGCGCGGCTCCTTACACCATACATTCCACAACAGCAGCCCCAAGGTGAGCGCTCAATTAAATAATTAAGATAAATTCGCAAGAATTGCCGCTAACACTGCCTTAACTAATCAGAGGTCCACCTGTTGCGACCCGCGAGTACTGGCTTCGCTTCCGAATTCGAATTAAAGCTGACGTCATGCGACGAATTTAATAATCCGCACCAGTACTTGCGCGCCCAAGGTCGCCACAGAAGCGTCGAGGGGTCAAGTGTCAATTGGTCGCAGTCGATGGACGCTGCACGTTCGCGAAATGATCGACTCGTCGCCCCGCCGGAGACCACCGTGCGGTGCTCTGATTCCGCAACGAGGGTCAAACGGAGAGGCCATCTTGAATCTGGACCCCCGTCTGTTTGAATTTAGAACGCCGGTTCAATGAACCGTCTCTTGTTTTTACGATTTTAAAATAGTTGACTTTCGATTGTTCACGATCGTGTCACGGCGTTCTGTTTTTAAACGGTCATTATTTTTTTTCGGTTGGGTGGTCTAAATTATGATATTGTAATAACGAGGTTGACCTTCGTTATAACCGTGAAGAGTGATTAGGGCGGCGTGGGGCGTCCATCGATGGCGATTTATTTATTTTGGTTTTGATCCTAATTTTTATTTGTTAGTTATTTTTATATGGTTTAGTTAGTCGGTTGGCCACACGCACCTCAACCACACTTTATCACCGCGGTACGACTGGCACGTAACACGGCACTGGTCGGCTTCAGCTTGGTGCATTTGTCCGGGCAGAGCGTGCACTGGAGAACCTTGGCACGGTGGAACGTGATGAGGTGTTTATGAAACTTAAGGTATAAACCACACTGCGCGTTTGTAAACGTTTCGCGAATTTAAAGTGTATTTATCGTATTATATTCTTACATTCGGTCTATGAAACTTGTATTAATTGTAGTCTGGCATTCGGCATATCGTTAAATACCTTCGTTAAATCTGTGTAAGTGCTTTGACTACTGAAAGTAAAAAATAAATAGGTAACTAAAGTCGGATAAAGGCAAATTTTTTTTAAAGAATCAAGAAATTAGTTGTTTTTGACGCGTTGATAGTTTTTCATCGTAAAGTACTTAAAAAAACATTCTATTAATAAAAAACGGTATTTCTATTTTTAACTACGGTATTTTTTTTAGAGTGAAAGTCTCAAGATCTAGGTAAGCAAATACAACATAATGAGCTTATCTGTTAGACGTCCCTTCTAAAAGTATCTTGATGGGAAAAGCTTGCAAACCTCATAGTTATTTTTATCGGAGAAACATTTTCTGAGAGCGACGTATTTGTCTGCGAAAAATCGACTCGTGTGTCCTAAGAGCTCTAACACACGAGTGTGACATTGACGTGTCGAATTCAGCCTCAACGTGCCGTTGACGGCATGTCGACGGCATGTCTACACCACCTGTCGGCGGCAAGCCGTCAACGCACCGCTCGTGTATTAGAAGCCCTATCGTCGTTATGGAGTTTCGTAGCGAGTTTACTCAACGCTCTCGGTCGGCCGTTCAGCTCGTTGCAATTAATCTGTGGCCCTGATCTGTGCCGGAAGCCTTTTGTTATCACGTCAAAAGTGTTTCGCTTTTTGCCACTGTTCCAATTATGAACAATCCAGTTAAATTATTGTGCAGAGGTGGTACACAGTTGGCACGTGCCATATGTGACACGTGATTTTGGGTACGGATTTCCGAACGATTAGGCAACAATGATTGCCAATCTTAGAAAAAAAAATAAGTTGGCCCGATAAATTTGTCCACATCGACTTTCTAGTCTTTGGCAGTACGATACAAAAACTTTTTGATAGACGCATCTATTATACACGTGATACACATCGTCTAAGTTATCGTTGAGAAGTCTTGAAAGTTAGTAATATAGTAATGCAAAACTTTTTAATAGCTTCGAAGCCATATTGTGCGAATTAATTAAAGTGATATGGAATTTGAAGTTCTTAAATTTTTTCTTCGTGAATGGTGTCATTTGTCGAAAAGTAAAACACAAGTAAAACATAGATATTATATTGTGTTGATAAGTTAAAATTAAATTAACGAAAATACGCTTTTAGGCAATTGTTCATGACGTAAACAAACAATGTATGTGTGTTCGTCTCAGTATTCAGGTCAAAGAACGACATTTAGTTGATCACTTAAAAACTCTTTTGTCTTCGGCTCCACCGGCATGGAACAGTCTGTCATAGAAATGTTCGTCGTTCGTTGTAAGTTTTCCTAAAAAAAAAAAGTGTCCTGTCCTGTATCCTGTCTTCTAGGCCTAAACATTTGGCATGCCATATTTCATAACAATCGGTCCATTGCTTTTATCGTTGAAGCAGAGAAAGAGTAACTTTGTGATATATATATATATATATATATATATATATATGGATTTATTGAAAATTACATTGACATAATAATAATTGAGGAAACTTCATCGTTATTATCATTCACCCCACTCCGGAACATAGGCCCACAATCCTACTCTTGGTGTAAACGTATTTACACGTCTATGCTATCGGACTCATCTCTCACCGTATAAGACACACATTTGCCATATTTGGAACGCAACTCACAGGGGTAGCCGATCAGTGTCCCATGAAGGGGTAGTATGAAAAATTTTAATATGAAACCTTTTCAATGAACACGGGGTGGACAATAAACCAGTTACGACTGTGGCTGATGGAGCTAATTTGATGCAATTAACGAGTGAAGTGAAATGTGGCAATCGCTTAATCGACTCGTTAACAATAAATCGATTTCCAATTATGGTGTGCCTTGGAGCAGGCAGTATCTAGGTGTTTAGGTATAGATATAGTCTGAGCTGTACTTAAGGTTGCCGAAAGTGGTAGAGCATTGTAATTTTCTGTATATTGCATCAATATTATATCAAAAGTAAATTATATTTGTTTAAGTGTATCTAACCTAATAGCCGTTTTTATAATTGTATTGTTGCACATACATTATATAACAGAAAAGTATCTATGTTATCGATGTTGTTAAAATGTAGTGGACATATTAGCCTTCAAGATCACATATCTAAATTTGCCTGTGCTTCCTCAAGAACATCATCAGACAGAAATAAGGACGTAAACGTATCATAATTCAAGTTAAATGAATAAGTTCAATATTAAGGAATAATAAATAGTTCACAGGACAAATATAATATTTGTACAAAGGAGTTAACCGCTGCATAGGGTGCAGCCAACCCTAGCTGTATGTGTAAGTAAGGCCGTGCTAGAGACGTCGCGGGGCGGATACCCCGATATAGGGTTTGAATTTACCTACCCGATATAAATTGCGGAAAAGTGGAAATTGCACATTTCTACCGTGTAGTAAGACAATGGATTTAAAACTTAGGCATGTTGAAAAAACCGGGAAGCTATTAGGAACGAAGTGAAAGGAGTTATGTGCCAACTGTGTTTCTTGCCTAGCATGTCTTAAATAGGCGACTAATTCTATATGGGGTTTTGGGTATGTGATTGAGTAGGCGACAAGCTAGCCACTGGTCACTACTTTTTTACAATTTTCCATCTGACTCAGCTCAATTTTATATTTGGCTGAATGAGGTAAGGGTGCTTGTTGCCTATTTGACTCTGCCTACCCCTTCGGGGATTATGGGCGTGATGTTAGCTAAAGAAAATCGTAATCTTGAATAGCTAGCCGAAAATATTTTTAAGCAAGGGGAATTTCTCCAAAACTATTTGAGATGCTTCTACAATATTATGATTGTTTTGAATTATAAGCCTTTAAATAAAGAAAGCTTTAGTCTGTAAGTACTAGTTTAGTTACGTTATGAAAGGTTTAGGCGGATTGTTATAAAACTAGGGACTATTGTTGTTAAACTATTTTCGTGCTAGCCATAAAATAATAAATAGGTTTATTTGGCTATTTATTACTTGGCGTGTGACTAGTGTGGATTGACGAGTTTTAGTCATATTTGGTTTTTAACTAACTAAACTTCATGCCACTTCCCTAGCGGCTAGCCTAAGAGAAAGAACCGATGGTTGGTTTTTAAAAATACTGTCAAAACTGTCTATCAATTAACTACTGCAAGCCGGGCGCTTGGACCTAGCCTAGGTCGGTACATCTCTAGCGGTAAATCTAACATTTAGAATCTGGGACATCTCCGATCCTGCGGACCTCGGCACACTTCCGGGACATTTGTCGGGGACGTGACCGCCGTTACCGTCCGGACGGATTTATATTTATCCTAACAAATTTACCTTATGAACTGCGGGCAAATTCTCATTTCAGTAACGGTGTGATTTTGTACTACTTTTTGGGTTCTCGCGTGACATTCGGCCTGTCACAGAGAATTATTTGGGTGGCCGCAAGGTCTTGACTCTGACTTGACTCTGACTTTTTCGCGATTTTAAGAAACTGAAACCGTCCTCTAACACCTATAAGGCTTCAATTTATTAATTAGCTGATATTAAATAAATATTTGCATAATTTAAAAAGAAGTTTGGCCCGTTAGTCGATTGGTCAGAGACCCTAGCCACGAAACCGAGTATTCGAATCCCGCTAGGGGCAAATGTTACGTGTGATGAACATGGACATTTGTAATCGAGCCATGCATGTATATAAACATATATAAGTATGTCCATCCGTTCACCTTGTATCCATAGCACAAGCACAAACTTAATTTGGGCTAGGGAATTCATGTGTCACTCTGGAGAGTTTCATTTATTTATTATTAATTTCTAAATGTCCAGAAAAAGGGTTCGTTGGACCGGTAGCTCCCAATAATACCGGATAGCTACCGATTACCGGTTTCACATCAACTGCAGCGATTGACTAATTCCCACTCTTGTCACCAAAACCACGACAGGCTAACACCGATTGTATAGTCGTCCTCAGCATTCCGTCCGCGAACCGATCCTCGTTTAATTGGCAGTCTATTATTGTTGAACTCCAGGTGAAGGCTGATTGTACACAGTCTAACTGGACCGATTTGCCATCTGCCTTTGATGTAATCACGATGGGGTGATCGACTTTCTATTGTGTCTGCTTGCAAATCCGATGGGATGCCATTGGAATTTCGACCAGGGCTTAATTGCATTATGCACTGACGTAATTAGTTGATTTTGGACTACATGCAACAGGGCTAGTGAAATTTGTGAAGATGTAATTGGCATATAGCTTGTGTTTGCGTTTTGTGAGTTTCAATAATTCTCATACGTCGCTATAAGATGGTTTATTTTACGGTTATTGAAAAAGGAAAACGGAGAGACATTCTTAAATATAGTTTGTGCCGAAAATCCGTTTTCATATATTTTTATCTATATCAATAACTTACGAAATATAATCGTGAAGATTAGGAATTATACAGACAAAAAACGGTCTCAAGTAAAGTGAAACCTATAGCGGAAAATCTAAGGCATAATATAAAGTATGAACGAGAAGAACTGAAAGAGATTTCTATAAAGACGACAATACGTTTGTCTGAGAAACGAAATGAAAAAAATTGTAAATAAAAGAAAGTTCAATTGGAATTCGACAAAGAATTCGTAGAGAATATTGTATGAGAATCTATGTTATTAATTAAACTGACTTTGCTAAGAAACCGTTTGCAACATAAACAAAAATATTTCTCACGGGCTCTGAGTAAAATTGCAGCAGTATTTTTCCTAAAACTATCACTACTCAAGTAGTGTCAGTGTCGTAAAAAGAAAGCGGGCAACTTCATCTCTGTTGCAGCCACCTTTGAGATTAATATTGCGCAACAGAAGTTGCCGTGTTGAATGGTAAAACAAGCGTTTTTATTGCCGTGTCAATGGCGATTAACGTAGTTTAGTTTTATTTGCACTGGTCTTACGCTCTGACTGTGAGTCACCGCGGTCGAATTACCGGGAATGGCCTGCTAGCTTCGGTCTTTCCAAGAACAGTATTTGTCTTTACCATCGGTATGAAACCAATGAAAGCCGTAAATACCGTCTTAATTAACAATCAGTTTAATTTTATGTATGTATTGTAAACATTCTGTAACAAAATAGATGACCCTACCACGTAGTATAATAATACCTACGTATTTAACTGAATAGTGAATGTAGTCTCCATTAATTTATCTGATCTTAGGTCTAATCATTAAATAATAAATAAAATATCATTAAGCTGTCACACTCTAAAACTGAACAAATTAAAAATCCGGCCAAGTGCGAGTCGGACTCGCACACGAAGGGTTCCGTACTATGAACTTAAAAACAGCAAAAAAAAAATGGTAGTTTGGCTGACACCGACTCCAAAACTAACTGATTGTGTTGTAAATATTTAAATACGTGTTAAAGATTAATACTTTCATCGAAGCAGTCGGAAGAATTTATTTTATACTTTTTAGTGTTTAGACATTTAAATAGCTATTAAGGCAGGTTCTTACTTGTGTTTTTTTCATAAACGTTTTTTACGGGGTTACTATGAAGTCGGTTTTTATTTTTGTTAAAATTTAACTTATTTAGTATCTGTTGTTGTAGCGGCGACATAAATTATCATCTGTGAAAACTTCAACTGTCTAACTTCCACGGTTCATTAAATACAGCTTGGTTACAGCAGACGAACGGACGGAAAGCGGAGTCTTAGTAATAGGATCACGTTATTCCATTTGGGTACGGAACCATAAAAATATTTTTGTAATAAGGCCACCTAAAACCAATGAGTAACCAAAGTTAATGTATTAGTAGTTATTGGAAGCCAACGTTTTCAAACAATTAACGCATCTTAATTCATCGTAATTAACCAAGCATGTGATTGTGTAGTTTGTAGTTTCATGCGTGCTATGGATATGCATAGTACGAGGAATAAAAACTACTTGCGAATGTTTTCTATTTCATGATTTCGTTATGTGATGTTGTAAATACATCAGTGACCTTTTGTGTATATTACATACATACATACATATATACGTACTACATATCCATACACGAATGAGTAGGCAGGGTCTAAACTGGTCCGGACCAATGAGCCCCTTAAACCACATTTACCAAAAAAAGTCGTCTTAAATAGAACATGAAAAAGTAGTGACGATTGGCTAGCTCATCCCTTACATAATCAAAAACCCAATAAGCCATTAGTCTCATTTTACGGCTAGGCACGGATCACAGTTGGTACATTATTTTTAGTCCTATACCAATACAGGGCTTTTGTATAAATCTGCAACAAAAACGATTTATTTTAGATTGCAATCCTGATGGATTGCAAGGGATTTAAATTTGATAATTGAAATGAATTTTTCAATCGCTAGGCATTCCGCTAGCTTTGAATGTTTGTTTTTCATTCTTAATTAAGCTTTTGTTATTTTTTACGTTCTATGTCCACTGTGGGTCAATAAACAAAGCCCGTTCGTATATATACACCAATACATTATATTATAAAGAGGAAAAATTTGATTGTTTGTTTGTTTTAAATAGGTTCCGAAACTACTGGACGGATTTGAAAAATTATTTCACCAATCGAAAGCTACATTATCAGGAAGTAACATAGGCAATTTTTTATCCCCATATTCCCATTAGAACGGGAGCTAGGCGGGTGAACACGCGGGGCGCTGCTAGTTACAATAAACAATTATGGTACAGTGCCATCAGCCACAGAAATATGTGAAAATGTTTTATTGTTGTATAATTTAGGAATTATACAAGTATAATTTAATGTAGGTATACAGGAAAAGTGTTAACGTTATTAGTGTTGGCTGTATACACGTATATATGAATTATGGACGTAATTTTTGTTTTGACTCTTATTAGTCATAATTGTTTTCCTTCGCATATTGAATGTACACTAATTAATGATTAATGATACTTTTATTACCTCATAAAAGTTATTGTTGCGATTTTAAATCGCTTCCCAATTTGTAATCATGCTCAAGAAGTCTTAAATATCAAATGTTTTTATGAACTAAGGGTAAAAATAGGCTTTATAACTATGTCAATAGTTATCGTGTCAATCGTTTCCCACTTTGTGAGTTAATCAAAGATTATACGCTTGTCAGATATCCGCGCGTTCAATGTAAATTGATCTTGAACAGTTAATTAGTTATTAATTACTAGTGAAATCGTTTTGTGGCAGCTAAGCGGGCCAGTGGCAAGTGAAGTGCGTCGGTCAGCTCGCGGCGGGAGGCCACTCGTGTGCTCATACGAGGAGCGGGAAGCGGATTGTGTTCAATCAACACTAGCGATTACTTGTATAAATACATACTATTTGTACTTTGTATCACTCATTGTAGAAAATATCAAAGACTAGGTAATTGTTCATACTTCTAGATGTTTGTTAATCGTAAGTCACTTGCTATAAAGCTTGAAGAGTAGGTATATTTCTCAAAGGGAATAAATAACAATTCGCGTAAATGCGAGATTTAAACAAGAATATAGATGGGTGACTATTTGTCTCATGTTGGTCTGGGATTAAAAAAAATATAGAAACTGTGGTTCTTGCCTAGCATGTCGTAAAAGGTGACTAATGGTATATCAGGTTTTGGGTATGTGATTGTGTAGGCGACAAGCTAGCCACTTGCTACTACTTTTTCTCGATTTTCCATCTAACTCAGCCCGTTTTATTTTTGGCTGAATGTGGTTATAGGGGCCGGCTGCCCCTTTGACTTTGCCTACCCTTTCGAGGATTATGGGCGTGATGTTATGTGTATATATAGATGCGACTTCTGGATATTTCAAATATTCACTTAAACTAACCAAAATATGTTTTTCGAAACCACTTTTCTGTGAAGATCATTTGCTTATGCACTATATAGTACCGTTATAGAAAAAAATTACCTTAAATGATATACCAACAAAAGTGGAACGAAAATAGCAACAAATAGTAAATAGCGCAAAGTAAGTAGTGTCACTTACATCGGCTGACAACTAGCACTTGTTTAAAACCCGTTCCTGATGTACACTTTTGCACGGATCGTGCTACTTACGAACCTTAAACTTGTTCACTTTATATTTAAAGAAAAACCTCTTCGAACTAGTCCTAGTTGTTGCATCTTGTCGAAAATGTGCCGGAGAATGCGATAAAAAGTCGCCAAAGAAAATACTGGCTAAAGTTATTTCGTACACGTTTTAGCTGAAGAGTCATGGTGTCTGCACATAGCGCTGGGCATTGCACATTAGGGTATTATCCTCAAAATTGATTTTAGCCCGTAGTCCGTTGATTGTCACAAAATATTGAAAACGTATAAACATACGCTTTATCTGATACTCGAAAAATGACAAAGACAAGCGCTTCAAACTTTACAAATCAAGTGACGTCACGCGGTACTTATCTTATACTTACTATCTTCATTATTTTTAATTTTTGTTGAACAAAAGAAAAAATATGTAAGCATCTTTTTTTTTTATCTTAATAGTGGCCTATTATTTTTTTTTTTTATAAATTGCCTTTTATGGCCTAGCAATATTTGCTGTTTATTATAGTACTTGAATTAAAATAAATAAATAAAATAAAATAAATAGTAATAAGTATGAAATCCGTTAACTACTACTGTTTAAGTTCGCGAGGTAGTTATTTATTATTATAGCAAGGAATTCCACCTGACCGTAAGTCAACTCCTTAAATAGCTCTTCTGGGGGCTACTACCAACGCTCACCTGCCAGATTAATGGGAATCAATAAATTCCTCATAAATTTAATTTGTAAAATAATTAAATTTATCAGTTATAAAGGGATACCTATAAAAAAAATTAAACCCTCTAAGGGAAAAATCATATTTCGCCGAATTGAACGGTCGTCGTATGTATCTGTGTGAATACAAATTAATGAGTTGGTTTATTACGGTTTCCTAATCCTTGGTAAGCTTTATTACGAATTATGCGGGAGACGGGCGGGGGATATTGATGTCCCTGTTACCAGTTGGGAATATAGTATGGAATAATATTAGTTGAGGAACTCTGTCTATTGATATGTTCAAATACCTCTTGTTGTCAAACCCCGTTCTGTTACCGCACTGAGAGCGCGGCTTAACATTGAAATATGATGTATTAACATTGAATGATAAGAAATCCGCTTATCTGCAAGTCTGGTCTATCGCCACACTGGGGCGGGGACTAAGACTTCATCATCATCCTAGCATTATGTGTCGTGCTTAAGCGGGGTCCGCTTAGACCATGGTCCAAGATTAAGCGAGTCTGGTAATTACGTTGAAGAGACTGCGGATCTGACCTTCGTAACCCTTAGATAGGGGAACCAGACAATTCTTTGGGTCATGGTTACACATCACACATGGAATGTGCAGGTTTCATCTCGATGTTTTCCCCTACTACGGCGGGGGGACTAAGATTTACATTGGAAAATGATGATCTATTAGTATAATAAAACTGCTCTCGCTACCTCTTATGACTAAGCTATGTATCCTCCGGCACACTGCTCGGTGTCTCGGAACGGTACGCAGTCCGGTCGTTTTACATTTCGCCGGCGCTACGCACATGCTTAAAAACATGCGTCTTTGTTGTACACAAGTTGATGATGATCTCCGACTTTGTTTGTAGAACAGGTAGTGAATTTGATAAATTTTTATTTACCTTAATAATATCAATATCAAACCAAAAAATTTTAATAATGTCTTTGTCTTTGATGTCAGACCATGAGCCGTTATTATCTAAAAAAAAACACTAAGATTTTTTTACTGGTTGAAAATGATTAGTCTAACGCATAAAAATAACAATACTCATTAACAGCCGTTTCTGCTTTGATTTAGTACCGATTTTAATAACATTTATAATTCCGATTTTAATAACATTTAGAATATCGTTTCATTAAATGTTTTTTTTATAATTATAAAGCGATGAAAAAGGTATTAATCTTTTTTTTTAAAGTTTATTTACCGATGAGTAATCACAGTGAATGATGAGTACGATTCAAAATTAAGGTCATTATTACTTTTAAAAAAATATTGGTGGATTTTTAACCCGCTCACCACTTAGCTACCTGGCTCCGATCCAGTGCACAGGCAGCCTTAGGCTGGTCAGAGTCATGTCAGACTGTGTTTAAATTGTAATCAGTGCAGGTGGTATAGTTATGTGTTCTTTTACACAAATATCACTATTTTACTTTAAATTTAGTAACCTCAAACATATAGTACACAATTCAACATACTTTCTTGGGACAACTATTTAGGCTCGTTAAGCATAAAGTAACCCACCAAGTATTTAATCAAGTCAAATCTTTGACCTTCATACCGCTAGTGTTATTATACGGGGCTATTAACATGATTTATAGATACTAGTTCCGCGGGGCAACTAACTAATGTGTGTAGCTTTATATATTTTGCGGTTGGTTGTAGCGACATTGAAATAATTTGAACTTATTATGAACTTGCTTCAAATATAAATAAAACCTTAAAAGGGAATTATTATTAAAAATAATAATACTTGTAGGATTTTTGAACTCACTCCTTTTCAATGAGAATAAAGCAGTTCTAATAACGATGTTATAAAATAACGTTGATTGACTTGTAGTTAAAATGGCCCAGTGAAATTGACCGCATTGAAAGTGCTGCGAAGTGTTAATCGCGGCACTTTTCGAATTCGTTGTGTGCCGTGTACGCCAAAATTTTTTTATAAGTGAGTTGAGAACAGAGAAATAATTGAGTTAGCGCATTGTGCAGCGCACTTCATAAATCTAAACGTGATTTGAAAGCGGCCAACAACCGTTTTTATCGAAAAAAAAAACTCAAAAAACCGGAATCACAATGAGCAATAAACTAAATAAGGAAACGGTAATTTCGTTGGATTCGGAAAAAATATGGAACCAGCTATAAATCTGGTAACGAGCCAAATTAATATCGTTCGTATTTCACTTTCTTTATTGTTGCGCGAGCGGACGCGCAGGGAAACGCGAAGTCCGAATTGTCTTATAAATAAATTATTTTTGTTGATGAAAAACGACATTTGCTGGGATTTAGCACTTGTTTCAAGTCAAATACATATAAACATATAGGTACTTTATGCCCGCAATCGCCGAAGGGGTAGGGCCAGTGTCCATATTCAGTCGAGAATAAAATAGTTGTGTTAGATGGAAAAATGTGGAAAGGTAGCTGGCTAGCGCCTAGTTTTTCGCCTACACAATCGCGAACCCATACCAAATTCATCAAGTCGCCTTTAACGACATGCTAAGCAAGGAATACAGTCGGCACATTATTTTCGAGTCCCTAACTTACTAGGGACAGCAAAAGTCAAGCGATAAATATTTTTTACATTTACACGTAAATCTTTGCTAGAACTTGATATCATTCAATCAAATCGGTCCATATGGTACATATACAAATTGCCTTTGAGGACATATTTGGTAGATTGTGTTTAACATTATTTTAAAGACCGGTTAAATATTATTAGTAGATTCGTTGTTATAATTCATAATAAAAATATGTTGGCATCATTTTCGACGGTAAAACAATTTCTCAGTTTCTTATCTGTTTAATAATGGATTTTTTTAAAAGGCCAGTCCTAATTTATATTTTTGTATATTAGAAAATGGTCACGAAAATGAGTTGGCGGTTTCCCCTAATCAACCATTTTGAATCCTTTTCAACCAGGAAAAAGACCCAATAATTATAGATGATAATAAATAATATTACAAGAAGCTGTCAATACAATTGCAGTTCACATTGTAATGTAATAAAGCTTATTATTACTTATGTGGTGGTACGCTCTTACTCGTGTCACATCGTGAGTGAGACAGACATGAAGAAAGTGCTGTCTAACATGTACCGTATCTCTACGATGTAGAGCTCATTTTACTTCGACCGTTTAATAAGTCTGTCTCTTTCCCTTTCAAGGTCAAATCTTATTTAAAGCACGAGGCGTCTGTAATGTAAAATCGAGAATTCTCCATTTCACGGAATGTCCGTATTTAATTACTTTACTTTCCAAACAAGTTATATATTCACCAATAATCTGTAGTGCGTTAAACACATTCTTATTGGGGCAAACTTAAGTGGCGCAGCGCGAGGTAGCAATCGGCTTATAATACATAATTAAATACTTCGGAGATTAAGTGCTCTTCTATGAAAAGGGTTTTAAGAGTTGCTTTTATTCAAATATCAAATCACAGAAAGTGGACAAACGGAAGCCTGGATTTATCACGAAGTTGACACACTTTTATTCTTATGATTTAACAACTGCTACAGTGTGATCGTATTATATAGACTAATTTTTATCACAAATGAAATGCTAGATCCCGCGGAACGAATTCTGTAATAAACCAAATTTTAAGCGGGCACAGCCCCAGGCATGAACTAGTCTATAATGAGTACATCCATGTAAAGTATACAAAGACCTTGTCACGTCCTATTGTAAAGCATATAATTTTTATATTTATTAGCAGTAAAAGTCATGCTCATTTTGTCATTAAATAATTGTCTCAATTCCTGTGGATCCTGCAAACATCATATCAGAAAACATGGTTATATGATATGATCCCTATACCGTTTAATATTACTGCTAACTTATCAGTTCTCGAAAGATCATACTAATATTTATATAAAAGCGACCTACACATAATAATATATTAGGTAATATTTAGTACGGCTGTATTCAATATTAATTTTATTCGAACGAACTTCTTGTTCCTTCGTCGCCTTAAGACGAAAAAATCCTCCGTTAAAATTGGAGCAATATTATTTATGGCTTCATTCGATTTTTATTACTCATGTTGATGTTAATTAAATAAACAACTTTATTATCGCGATTGAAGATTTATTATTGTTGCCTTTATGCACTTATGCTTATATATGTAGATCAATCATGCAGTTTCTGTCAGTTAGGTGCCATAATTGTTTAGCTTGTAAATTGAAATGAGTTTTGATACTACATGGTAATAAGACAGTAGAATCACCGCCAAAGAGGCATGTGACTAGGTAATTAGGATCGGGATAAAGCTCTAATTAGAAATACGTGGCTTTAATAATTTAAAATTGTCTCTTTTATTGTTTCCGTTTAGTGAAATGTATCGTTTTAAGCAAATGGTCGTCATTATGATTTAAAAATATGGTAATTGTTTTTTTTGCTTTCAACTTAACACATTATTCCTACGTATTCATTCTGCAGTGTTTTTTGTGCTTTCTAGTAAGGGATATTTTTAAAAGGCAGTACCTAAGTTATTAAGAAATTTGGTTAAACATGCGCCAACCTAGATCCTAAACTCATGAATTCTCGTATAAACTATGTCATTCGTAACTCAGGTCCTTTTCAAAAGAATGTTGACAGACATTTGAATATAAAAAGGGATACCGAATCACGTTTAACAGATGGACTAAATGACAAATAACCAGGTGTGTATCTCACCCCGTTCTTATCTCTTAAGATTATAACCCCTTCCCATAAAACCTGTTATATCACAGCCCGAATACGGTTTTTGTTTAGTCCCTTGATAACTTTTACTGTTTCCCTCCAGGGGAAGGGATATATGACGTCATTCTGAAATGAATAAGGTGGCGAATCGTTTGCTGCAATGATGATTGTGTTAGCAAGATTTCCATTTCTTTTAGTTTTGAACTTGATTATCGTTTTTTACTTAACCACTATATACTTTCATTAGCTCGATGGCTCATTCGGTAGTGACCCTGCCCCATGCGCCACGTCTTGTGGGTTCAATCCCTACCCAGGACAAACATTCGTATCTATGAAGAATACTTGGTTTGTTCTGTGTCTGGGTGTTAATATTTAATATTTATGTATATATTTGTAATACCACTGTTGATTTTGATAACCGGAACACAAGTGCTTGAGCTACTTACCTCGGAGTCAGATAAATGTATTTATTTATTATTATACATTCGATCAAATGATCCAACCTAAATTTAGGATAACTCTATATCACATAATATATAACATTATTTTTTATCACTTCGCCTGCGTGGTCGCTTCGTATATGTCTGTAGAAGAGATTATTGTTGGTTTTGCGACATCGTATATTTTTTTCGAGATAACTATTCAGTATATGTCTAATCTTAGCTTTTAAACGTTTAGCGTATCATACATTCATATGTTTAGGCTTAAAGACATAACGTTAGCACTTATAATTGACTAGATAATCGTTACCCAATTACTGTTCGTGACTATGTTAGTCTCTATCACGGTATTCTTGTTATATGTATATCAGGTTTCATGAAATCATGCCTAACGTGCCGAAATTAATTGCGTTTTAGGCAGTATTCCAAATAGTGCCCAATTTGTTTGAACACTAATTTAGCCGTAACTAATTGCTTATGAGTAAATTGATTTTATAGTTTAATTCCAACAAAATTGGGAAATGTTTTTATACTATTATTGCTTTGCTATTTATAATCTAAATATCGCAATAATGAATGATTGATTAGTTTGTTAGACGGTGTTTATAGGGGATTTAGGAATTTCAAACAGAACTGTCGAAGAAGACGAATTGTTAAATCGTTCCGGCGCATCAATCATAGTCATAATCGAAGAAAAGTTTCGAGTTTCGTCATTAAGGGCAGAAAAAACTGAATCAAAGAAATTGTGACGCCGTTGCACCGATGACGATATGAACCCGGCGATCCGGATTGGCCGAAGTTTCAATTACCTCACATCCTGCCACTTCGGTGGTGTCTGCTTCCTGTCTCTTACCTGTGCGTCTGTCTCGCTCGCACGCGCCAGTGACGCGATCGCAGCAAGATACCGTTAGGGATAGCCTACCGATTCCGGAAACTGGTCTCCGCCAAGTTTGTTTATTAGAATAGAGGATATTTTAAGTTATCTCTCTATTTCTTTTTTAGTAATTCGAATTCGAAGATCGTAACCAAATCAATAATCCCCTTAATTATTTTCAAGAAAGTAACCATTAAAATTATCGGTGGGTTTTATTAGTCTACGTTCAAATTTGTGTTTGAAATGATAAATTAAGTACACAAGCTGCCCTTCTAAAGAAGTAAGCACATTTATAGTTACTGATAGTTTAAAGAAAAAAAAATATAAATGACCAAAACTTAACTTGTATCACAGTTATTCTGGAAAATTGTCATTGGGATAAGTTAATAATAGTAATACATAAAAGTATAAAAGTATAAAAAGTATAAAGGTATGTACCGATTAAAATCCTTATTTTTTTCAAATGAGTGCAACACTAGCGATGATGGTGATTTATTTATCAAGCATTCATTAGTCGGCCACATAGAGATCTGTCAAATGAAGCCCTGGACCGGTTATGGGCCGGCGACGAAACTCGAACTCGCTAAGGCGGGGCTACTATTTATTCGATCATCCTTGTCACGTCTCTAATTTAACTTTGTTCGATATAGTAATCTAGAGTAAGTACTGATTTTTTTCTTTGTTAGGGATGCTGGAGTTAGATGTCTTATTAAACTATATTATGTGTAGACTTTTCCGAAAATGATGTGAATCCTAGCGTCCTTAGTCGGGGATACCTAGTACGCTTGATTAAGCAAGTCCAGTTATGACATTGAAGCTATCACCTTCCTTTAGGAGACCTTTAGGAGGGGGAAAGATGATAAATTGGGTCATGGTTGAACATCCATAATTATCTAAATGTGCAGGTGTCTTCACGGTGATCTCCCCCTACCTAGAATAGTAACGCTTCAAACGATCTAGGGGTGTGTACTCGGTTTTGAACCAACTCCCCACTCACATGAGAAGCGTGTCTTTACCATTCAGCGATCATCGTTTTGTTAAAGGTTTCTAAATTATTTATTCTTAATAGACGCGTACAAAAATCATTTCCAGTTCCCTTTTGTATTATCATGGTCACTAGTCTGCGATAGCGTGATAAATTGAATAACAGTTGAATAGAAGCAATAAAATAGCTCTTGCAATTATAAAAAATAATTAGTTGGCACCAAACTCATTCGGGGAATAACTTAAAATAGTTTGTGGCCAAGCCAGTTGTCACTACAAACGCTGATAAATATAAACACTTATATTCGGTTAAATATGTCAGTGGCACAATCGTTCTGCGTTCACAATCGAATCGAAATAGCGTTTGATATTGTATGAAATCAGCTAGTAGGTATCACTAAGTGCCATTATAACTAAAATGTTTAAACAGAATTCAGTACTAACTTTATATATCTTTCGCATCATGTAGCGATAATATAACTTCGATCATCTATTATGGCTTTTGTCTCAGTGTTTGTTACTGGACTTTTTGTAACCGAACATAGATCGCAATAACTACCATGTTAATAGACTTCGCTAATAAAAAGTAATTCACCACCATCACTAAAATACACATAAACGTCAGAAATACCACGACAATGCACTGTATTCGCGATGAAAACACACGGGGGACTCCGAAAATACGACACTTTAATTGACGCAACCCGGAAACAGCGTTATAAGTAAAGCCACGTCAACGAGCGACCAAATTTAAAAAAAACCTGTGTCACCACTCCCAATGAGAGTGCGTTCAAAGATTTTTTCCGCTATTTCTAATTCGGCACCGTCCTATTTAGATAAAGCCGTGTTTGTGTAGTTTGCATACGGCGGCGAGTCCCGTATTCCGTGGGCACAGTGGTATCGATCGGCCAAATCGGCGGGCCCAATTTTTGGCCCTGCATTGCGCCACCTGATAACGCTCACCTCGCTTATCAGCCGCGGGGTCATCGACCGCCGATACCCCGTCGAGCCGAACTGGTGAAATGGGCTCATTGTCTGACCGATAAATAGGTGCTATCGTTTAAGGCTATGTACTTGCGCGCCGAATGGACGCAATATGACATTGGCGTTTTGGGGGTCGATTGTACGAATATATTAAATTTAAGCAGGGTTTATATTAAAATTAATATGGGTGTTTGATTCATAATATGTATCTGTCTAAACATCTAGGTATCGAATGATTAAAAAAACAGAAAGAGAAAAATATACATATTTATAAACTGAATAAAGAAACCCGAATAATAATGATCTAAGTTTGAATGCTCCTTATAGTATTCCCGGTATAGAAAATACGATATAGATGCGTATTCCTAAAAGTGCGCTATGAGAAACTGCGCCAGCAGCAGAATTCCTCGAAGTTTCGAAGTCGGCCTGTTTGACACATGTCAAACACGAGCGCAGTGTTTTTCTCGTAAAAATAAAACTTGCAAATTGTATAGACAGAAATGGCAGAGCAATTTACTTCTACGAATTGATCTTTTTCGGAAAACAGTTATTTTGAGGCAATAGCTGTATTCACTTTTAAACGTAAGAGGTCCATATAGTATTTTTACTAAATACTACGTTTATAAAATATATTTATTGTATTATTATTACGGGTAAAATATAAAAGATATTAATCGATTGCTAATGTTACAACAGTATAAAAACTACTGAGACCAATTGGTTAAATGCGGCATTGAGGCGCTGTCTAGGTTTGGAAAAAAATTGGGTTCGATACTTTTGTATATGCCACAAATAAGTTATGACCGTAGAAAACAAGCCAGCAATGAATTGGGCGTGTCGTTAGACACGATCCGATAACAGTATCACTAAGTGCCGTGTTTATATGTACTGATTTCTATGTTTATGTTTATGTTAAACCCCCTTTTTTTGTTTTGTTTACTTTTTTCCTTTCTGATGGACATTTGACCCAGCTAGTGTACAGTTCGAGAGATTAAAGATTTTATCGATGTTGATGTGTGTTCTTGTATTCTTCAAAGATTTTTTTTCTATTCGTGTTGGTTGTTGAAACTGCGTTTTGTTAATGTGGACGCTGTGTGTCGATGCTGAAAGTGAAATTAATATTATTATCGTAACAATTCAAACTCAACTTGTACTGTTGTGTTTGTAACTATTTAATCTGCTTTAATGAGATGTTTTGATGATTTGTGCTAAACTAGTTTAGGCAGAAACAGCAGCCCTTATATATTGACATAAGTATATTTATTTAATTATTTTGTCAGGTTGGTTTTATAAATGAATTTCGAAAAACCCATTCGGTGTTAATGCAGCACCAGATAACAATGTCGAATAAGTACAATTATAATTTATATCGACAAACATATTTTAATCAATACTATTAAACGACAATTATACACAAAAATATTAATTAGGTAAGTTATTGATAAAATTATCAGAGAATTCATCAGCGCGAATATTGTGTGTCCATTGTTAAATATTCCAAAACTACGCAAACGAGTTGTTGGGTTGATAATATTGTGGCCACTATAACATTATATTATGTTTTGCACTTTCCGTAGTTTTGTATATAATGTTGTATGTTGTTGATGTATGCGCCTTTCCGAGGTATTGGATAAAATATACTCTCATATTATAATGAGGCAAGATTTGTATTTTTGTACCTATATGTTTGTAACGAAGAAACTTAAAAACTACTGAAACGATTTAAAATTTCTTTCACCATTAGAATGTTTCTCTTTTATATGTCTTGAGTAACATAGGCCATATTTCAAATGTTTAAACAATAAATGTCCACCCGTGCGTAGCCGGATGGGCCGCTATATTATATAAAATGTATGCGTTATATCGAACGCCAGTTGCACTGAACATTCGGTGAGCGATTCCGACAGTCGTATGGGTGTCCCCTAACGATTGGTTGGTCGTTACGGGTGCCATTATACATTCTGAGACTCAAATTGGAGTGGTGCATATTTTAGTGGCCGCCAGCTATAAATACGACAATAGATGGATATCAAATACCTGTACAAACAATAGTGCAAGTAATATTGTTGATGAAAACACAGTCTAGATTCATAGGATACATAATTACTCAATAGTAGCGAGGGGCATTTCCAAGGGCGGTATAATTGAATTCTGATAAGCCAAATAGAAAAGTTTGGGATCGGATTGCGAATATAATGAAGGGTTGGCAAAGGGGTACAATAAATGCATCTAGTTGCCCCACCCACCCTCCAAAAAGCAAATATGGCCTCCGGGTGGGCATAATATGAATATTGCATTTACGACGTCCTATTCTCCACGCAAAATTATTTAGTTAAAGTTCATTAGTGACAATAATTAATAGCTTAGTGACTGATATAATTTATAATATTCTACTAAATGTATCACATTTAATGGTGAATGTATACCCTTTGTGTAAATAATGGTCACCGGTCGCTACACATATACGGCAATTCCATACAAACACATAGAAAAACATCATCTCTCAACAGCTCTAAAGTCCGCGATGGATGTGCCTTATTTGCGTGGAATCCTACACGTGCCGACATCCCATCCTTGCGTTACTCAGACCTAATAGATAGTGTCTGCGTGCGCGCCTGGCGCCTCGGAAATATTAGAGATTAGGAAATCACTGTGTATCCTACATAGCTATATTTAGCCCCATTTGTTATCGCCATCAAAAATGATGGCATGACCTCTCGTTGCAATGTATTAATAACTGGGTAACTTAAACATTTGTAATATAGGTTATTAATTCTGTTCCATTCTATAAAGAGTTAGTGTAAGGAGTAAGCCTTTGCGTTTAATGAACAAGTCGTATTAATTTCACTTTTAATATTGAAGATGCTCGGACGGTTTTAATAAAAAGATGTAGATCAATAAGTAGGATTGGAAAGCTACTTGAAATGAACACTGTGATTTAACTGGGAGTCTAAAACCAACACTTTTTATATTACTTATTCAGTTTCAATATTTTTGCTCTGATTTTTTATTAAATACATAAAGAGTTCAGATCTATGGTTTAAGGCGCCCTAAGTTCAGCTTTTAGCAGTCATTAGATATGTCATTAGCAATAGATAAACAGCGTTGAACAATACCGCGCGTGCAATTAAAATCGCAGCGTCCGTAAACGATCACGCAGTTACCACAGCCAACATTTGCGTTGCGCGGCCAACATGGGTCAAGCTCGTTTGGCCAACACGAGTGTTCTGGATGCAGTGAACCAGCCCCCACGCGGTCCGCGAGGCGATGGCGGGAGCAGCCGCCAGCACACCAGGAATCGTCGGACGCACCGCCGCGTCACGCACAATGAGAAGCGATACCACTCAGGTATCTTAGAGATTCGTGATGTATCAGTAGAATAGTTGCAGACGCAGTGCCGTAATTAGCAAAGTACACGAATAGGGCATTGACCCTAGATCAGCACAGAAAATACCTGACGATCAGGACTCTGCGGACCCTCTGTGGCGTTTGTGTGCGATATCAACGCATCGCCAAAAATAGTTAATTAATGGGCACTGGAGTGTTACGCCGCCACTATTAGCCTGGGTGTGTGCGCCGCTCACTTGGTATTAGAGGCGGCGAGGCCCTGCTGACCAGCACCATGTTTTTGGGTCAAGCCCAAGCGCTGTCATAAAACGCACCACGCGCATAAAATACTTGTTACGGCACTGCGTGGATGAGTCGAGCAGAGTCTATGAGTCGATTGATTTACGCATATTTATATTAATTCAATGTTATACGAATTTTCGACTCAACTCGACTCAGTTTTAATAGACGTTAGCTTTTGAATTCTGTTTATGTTGTTGTAGTGGAGCTAAGCCAACAGTCTAATTTTTATTATGACAATTTTTTTTTGAGTTGCTTGGCATTAGATAGTCAGTGCTTCTCAAACTTTAATAATCGACTTTTAACGGATTTTCCCCCAGGAGTTATGATATTTATGATCAGTACCAATTTTCGTGGAACCCCCAGAAAGGCTTTACGGAACTCCAGGGTTCCGCGGAACACACATTGAGTATAGCTGAGATAGACTATTGGAATGCGTAGCAAGGATACGTTATAGAATGAAAAGTCCACGCCAATTTAGTTTTTTACAATTGCGCCTTTAGAAGAATCAAATGTGCAACATGTCCTCGTATAATTTTTTCGAAAAGTTTTTCATATTTTACCTTATATTTAAAAATAACATTAAATATATGTACTTTATTAGTAAAGTATGTATGAAATGATAAAATAAATATTTTTCCTTTCTTTTTCTTTTTTTAAAGTACAAGTCCTAGTAATGGTCCACAAACCTACTTGCCAAAGTTATATGACAATTGAATGAATAGTTTATAAAGGTATAGAGGAAAAATTTACTTCACATAATTTTTTATCAGCATAGATTGCGAAGCTTCATGTTCCCGCATAGTCTATTTAGTGCCACTTGCGGCGCGCGCACGCCGCGTGCGAGTGGCGGTGCGTGCGCAGAGCGTCTTTTGTTTGTTCCGCCGCCGGCCGTGCTGAGCAGGGGCCGTAGTGTTCGAGTCCGCTGCTCCAGTTTGAATAGAACACTTTCAGGTTGCAACTATTGTGATGCGAACATTCAAAAATTGTGATTCTAAAATTAGGAAAATTATTTTTAATCTGTGAAATACTGCAAATACGAGTACTTTGTAAAACATAACTTTAAAATAATTCAATGTAAACATATAATTTTTAATTGGATGCTTTTAAAATTTTACAGTAAACAGAATCACATTAGATTACTAATAAGATCTTGTATATAACTGTTTTTTAACATACTTCAAGTTAGTTGCTTTCATCAAAACCGGCACTAGCGGACACAGCACCGGCGTCTTAGAAAATAAAACGTGCGTGAAAACGCCTCCGCATAAACACGGTCGCACATTTACATACGCTAAACTGTGAGCGCGGCGCACGCGACGCTAATTCCCGTATCGGCGCGAACAACACATTCGCCAATTTGAAATACTTCACGCACGACCAATGACATTACATATAAATAAGAGACAGATATGTCATGTGCGCGCGATGTGAAGACTCCAAAATGTCACAATTAGGATGCTTTTGACATTTGTTTTTAATTACCCTCTGGCCGTCAATTTGCGTACTGTTTAGATCACAATTATCTTTTTTAATTATTAGTCTAAGTTGTCAAATATTTCACTTTAATCTGAAATTTTTTTCGGCTGAAATTTAAATGTATTCATAGTAGAATTTCATTGCGCACGTGTGTTTTCGTATAGTAACCATCATTCGTTGGAACAGTTTTACTCACGCTGTGGTCTTATAAACAAAATACTTGCGCTTTTCTCACGTTTCACGACACGCACTACACAAAATGTTGTTTGGCTAGACATTATTGTTGATAAAATATTAGTCCAGTTATATCTTGCTTAAAAATGGTGTCATCTGTTAAGTTGTCCGATAGATATGAATTTGGATGATTTTAAATATTCTTTTGTAATCATTCCGAATCTCTCTCCTAGTCACGTTGTGTCTTTGCCGATCCAACATATTGAAATCTCAAGGATGACCAAGTTTCAAATTCTTGTAAAGCTTTTCAGGTATTTCTTTACCATCCCATACCTATTTACTTTTCAATGATTGGATTGTAATAATATGTTTTAAAGTCATTACAACTATGATTGCTTTCCATGTTGAATGGAAACATCTACCTCAATATTTTACGCTTGGTTGAAAAGAGATTGTGCTCCAATCATGTCTCCTACATCTGAAGGCTTTTTTGATGGAAGATGTTTTATTATATATTAATAAAAATTCCTCAGCGGGGGACGGATGTGTGTAGAAACGTAGATTTGTTTTGTATATGAGTTTGTATATAGTATGTACGTACATACAACAATCGTAAAAGACAGAGCTTTATTGAAATCAATACTATTTCAAACTAAGTATATAAATACACATATTTTTATATACCTACACGAATATTTAGTGCATGTTATATGAATTGATTGTTGTAGTTTGTCGATATTAGATGTTTTAAATTTTATTTACTGGTTGTTATTTGACTCATTGTCGTATTGAAATAGATCCTGAAATTGTAATTTTAGCTGAGGATTGAAAGGTAAGTCGTCTTAATACTGTTAATATTGTAAAATAGTAATAGATAAAAGTAATTATTAGGCTGAACTTTACGTCATTGCTGCGTATTTATTTATCTATTTTTATTATGAATAATGAAACGCTCATGTATGTAGATACATGAGCGGAAGTTATGTGCGTAGGCGCATAACTTCCAAACTACTGCACCAAAGTGGATAACTCTCATTCGTTATCGTTATTGCAAGGACAAGGTATTTTAATTGGAAAACTGTTGGAATTCACAATTGGGATAATTGTTTCATAGGAAAAAAATCTCTACACTATAGTTTGAGGAAAGGCAAATTAAGACCCAAGACCTATAGATATATCGATATATTCAAAGTTGTCCAAAAGAAGACTCAATTTCAATTTTTTTTTTTCATTTTGTTAGTCATTCGTTAGTCTACAATGCGTTCACCGATCACAGTGTACTGTCTTAAAGCATATACAGGTATATCTATCGCCTCAACGCATATACGAGTATGTCATTTGTTCCCATTCTATTGTAGTGCACCCAGGATGGTGCGACGACCCGCGCAAAACATTAAAGGATTGCGTTCCGATTAGCGACGCTTGTGCCGATTTACTTACCGACTATCCACCACTTTCTTCTTTAGTCCCGACTAAAAGATTATTGACTCTATAGTGTACGTACATCTTTATAATCCAAGTGACATGATTGTGTTCACAATAACAATATATTTTGGGTGTTGCATTTATCTTTTTTTCGACAAAACGTCTAACATTCTTTTTCAACAGATTTAAGAAAAATTAATATATCTGTACCATTGAAGTCGCCTAGAAAGTATGTTTTTTTTTTTAAGAAAAAAAAAAACACCAAATAAACCACATGATTTAAAGTCTTGTTTTTTTTTAATCTCCAGTAAGTCCTCTGTTTTAACGCATATATACGAGTATGTGATTCGTTCCCATTCTATTGTTGTGCACTCAACGTGGTGCGACGACCTGCGCAAAACATTAAAGGATTGCGTCCCGATTTGCGGCGCTCGCACCGATTTACCTCGCAAATAGCGCGCATACCTTAAACTGTGGTCGGGAATTAATAAGTTGCTAGACGCGGTATGGTTACTTAAGTCGATTCTAATGATTTGATTGATAGTTGAAGCTTAAGATGTTACATCAAATCAAATAAGACATGTATGACTAATGAAATAAGATTGTAATTAAATTGTCTGCGGACTACGTCACAAAAGTTAAATAATAACACTTTTATGTTACTATAAGTAGCGTTTTATAGCAACACTTTATAATATAATTTTATAGTACTTAGTTAAGATCCACATAAAGTTAATTATTATGTTTGTATATTTTTGTATATTCGAATAAATTAGGACATTACTCATTATCTGAGATCATCTACATCTTAGATGTCATTTATGTATCAATATCAGTCACAAGTCGCTTATAAGAATCGAAAGAAATTCTAAACAAATGTCCTAGATTCACTGAATTGTCATCAACGCGTCCGGAGTTTCAAACCTCCCCGTCCAGATTATAAGGGGGAATTGACAATTCAATATCGGATGGCAAAGGACGTTCGTCGACTGCGCTGGCAAATAAACAACTATTTCCTATAAATCGTAAACGGCACTTCAACCAGAGTGGGGATTATCCGGCGCTGTGTTGCGTCCGCGCGGTTAATCTCCCACCCGTTCGGTGACTGGCTTTGAATTTGAATTTAAATGGTGCGTGTTTTGATCTGCCAGATTTTGAAGCGTGGACATTTTGTTGCATCGCTGTGAATAAGGTTCGGAAGCTTTTTAGAACCTATTAGACCTTACCTACCTAGAGTAAGAGTGCTTTGGTGGTACATAGTATTACGTGTATGATACTTGAAAGGGATAGGCGGGCACTTTTTAACCAATACATACGTATTAATTACATATAATTAATTAATTAAATAGTTACGCTATTGATATTGTTAAGGCCTGTAAAAAAAGCTGTAAGTGTAGAAAAAGTAAATATAGAAATAAATATTTTTATGTCCACAATCCGGTAAGCGGTAGGTTGAGTCTGAGGAGTAAGTTGCTTTAACCACACTTAGCAAATAAAATTGGCGTCCTATGGGACATAAAGAAGGTCTGGGACTTCAAAAAATGCGCCCACTGTGTTCTTTGTCTAGCATGTCGTAAAACTAATGGTGTAGCGGGTTCTGGGTATATGATTGTGTAGGCGACGAGCTAGCCACTTGTCACTACTTTTTCATAATTTTCCATCTAACCCAGCCCAGTTTTATTATTTGGCTGAATGTGATTAAAGGAGCTTACTACCCTTTGACCACTGCCTACCCCTTCAGGGATTATATGCGTAATGCTATGTGTGTAAACTAGTCACAAGTGGCCAGCTCATCGCCTACATAATTATGTACTCACCATTTAATTCACCATTAGTTGCCCACGACGTGCGAGGTAAAGAACACAGTTTCCTAGATTAATATGGGACTTTTGTAATTATTTGACTAGTTCATACTGGCACGGCAGTGCTACCCGAAAAGGTACATTAATCTTAAAATCCTAACAACATTAAAAACTAATGTCTATAGTAACGATACAATTGCGTTTTGCTTGATGTAATATTAATTTAAATCCTCAACGTGTGCTTTAGACAGCGTAAAATTTAGGTTCAGTGCCGTAATACCGATTGTAAAACGGAGTGTAAAATAAAAATTTACTGTTGAACCAGTGTTTCAGTTTGACGGAGCAATAAGACCTGTAACCACATATCTGGAGTATTAAGTAGCTTACCTACAAGGTAGGATATTCGCTTGTATTTCGCTGTATGTATGTATGTATGTTTGTAATGAATAAACTCAAAACTACTGTGCCGATTTCAAAAATTATTTCACTATTGGAAAGCTACATTATCCGGAAGTAACATAGGCTATATTATATCCCCATATTCCTACAGGAACGGGAACTATGCGGGTGAAACCGCGGGGTGCTGCCAATAATAGATAATATGACTGCATGTACATGTTAGGTACTTTCTATGAATGAAGTCACATAGTGTTTTATAGCCATATACTTAATATATATAAGTCGCGTCCCTCTCACTATGGCACAGGAGACCAGAGTTACGACATCTTTTATGCCACGGCATAAGCTCAGGAGACTATGAAGTGGATTACATCAATTATTTTTATATACATACATACATACATAACATCACGCCCACGATCCCCGAAGGGGTAGGCAGAGTCGAAGGGGCAGCAAGCCCCTTCAACCACATTCAGCCAAAAATAAAGCCGGGCTGGGTCAGATGGAAAACTGTGAAAAAGCAGTGACAAGCGGCTAACCTGTCGCCTACACAATCACACACCCAAAACCCGATATACCATTAGTCGCCTTTTGCGACATGCTAAGCAAGAACCACAGTTGGCATATTCTTTTTAAGTCCCAGACCAACATGGGACAGTGGGCTGGGTTGGATGGAAAGCTGTGAAAGAGGAGTGACAAGTGGCTAGCTCGTCGCCTACTCAGTCGCATACCCAAAAGCCCGTAAACCATTAGTCGCCTCTTACAACATGCTAGGCAAAAACCACAGTTGGCACATTCTTTTTTTTTTTGTCCCAGATCAACATGGGCCAAGTCCCAGACCAACATGGGACAAATTATTTTTATATCTTTAAATTATATAAAATATGTCTACATATTCTAAATAAACAGTTTTTCTTTATCTACTATTAAATATCGACTATTAAATCAAGATACTAATAAAAGAGAAAAAACTTGTCGTACGATTCGATCTAGACTAGTAGTGAAATGAAAACTTGCTTTATCGGAAAAATTTACAGTTACTGGTAAACGCCGTATAACTTTCCTCGGTTAGTTGGATTCTTTGCTAGCAGGAGCTAAATTTTAAATAAACTTAAACCATAATTCTGTCGGATTCGGAAATGCTAATTTATTTCCAATATTTGTGACGGCACGTCATGTTTAATAATCATTCCAGCGGTTTGAAATGCTATTTTAACAAACCGCTGCTAAATAATCTCCAAGCTTTAAACTAGCAATCCGCTTTGATTTGTATTAATAAACCGATAAATGGTTATCCCCGAATTTGCTACTACTACCTCTATCACACCATTTTCCTAGAGGGGTAAGCAGAGAGAACCGAGTGCCAGAAGGCACGATCCTTACACACCTCAGTGGCTTCTTTGGCATTCATAACTATATACCATCTTCGAATTAAATTAATCAGTATAAAGTGGTGTCAGAAATATCTATCAAACTAAGCTGTGTATAAACAAACTAAAAATAAAAGCAAACTAGATAAGTACCTCACTAGTTTACTGACCCTTTGGTCAGGAATCAAACCGGGCAACTTCCGCACTTGCGCCGCCGCCGTCTCGATGCGCAAGAGCACTCGTCAGCCGAGTGTTTTGCCGCCGTATATTTAGATGTTGCTTGCTCTATTTTTATCTCAGAATTCTTTCCGTATTGCATCAATTGTGTACTGTTTTTGTAACGGAGCATCGGTTATTTTGAGTTTCAAATGCGTATAACACTTTATGTAATGGTAATGATACACTGTACGTACTCGTGACGCGTCATCTTACCACTTGCATGCATTAGTTGGTCCATACAAAAAGGTATCCCCGTTATTGAATTAGCGTAAAATCCTTATAAAGTTAATTTATAAAATTATGTAAATCTAGGACTATGTATTGCAGTGCATTTGAGGTGTCGTTTATATGCATTGGTATGTAACTAATATCAACATAAAACACAAGAAATCGACGCCGTAGCTTCCTGGAAAAATACTCCATTCGCTCAAGTTCGTGAATACGCGGTTGAAATGAAACCTTTTTTGACCCGGTGTTGTCAGCTATTAGACGCCGTGCTATACAAGGAACACAGTTGGTACAATATTTTTTAATCTCAGTCCAAGCCCCAACATGGGACATTTGGAAGTGGTTCGACCTAAACTAACGCCCTACTCAAACATTGGACGCGATTGGTTGGCGCTTACAGATTGCGCACGCATTTCCCTATTAACTGCATCATTGAATTTAGCCTTGCGGCAACGGCGCCGTTCAGGTATCTGTACCATAGAAGGAGTCAATGAAATCAGTTCGTTGTCTTTATATCTGTCGGTCTTGTCTTTTCTTGTTAGTCTAACAGAGGTAGCAACTATAAATAAGTACTAATAGACCATATGTATGTATACGACATGTCTACAATTAGATAAATTAAATAGTAATAATATAGCGTATAAGACAAACTAACTAAAACTTCACGCCACTTTCCTAGCGGCGAAGGCAAGACAATTAAGTGGAATATTAAATAGATACAGGCTCTTTACAGATAATTGAATGGCTAGATGGCGCATTCCGTAGTGACCCTGCCTCATGCGCCAGGAGTTGTGGGTTCGATCCCCACCCAGGACAAATATTCGTATGATTAATACTTCTGTTTGTTCTGTGTCTGGGTGTTAATATTAAATATTTAAGAATATTTTTGTAATACCACTGTTGATTCTGATATCCGTAACACAGGTGCTTGAGCTACTTACCTCGTAGTCAGATCAATGTATGTAATTAATTTTATATTTTCCCTCTAACACACACTAACCCATTGATGACTTATCTATTTATATATAGTCACACATCTCTGTACGTGTTTATCAATATCCATAGAACACCCAAACTCTCGTCAAATGTTATTGTGTCAAACCCTTGTTAAAAGCGCCACCAGCGCGTAACACAAATGAAATATTAAATTCTATCTACGATAGCTAACATATGATGTATATGTACATACCTTATAAAATTTATCCTCACCACATAATGGTTGTTTGCATAATGGCGGCCGCAACTTGTGGCGGGCGGATTTCGAATTTCAATTCCTAAATTAAGCGGAACTAATGTTATTAACACTCGTCCTGGCCGAAACGTGACCACTGTCTGTTACGATTCCGTAACCCGAAAATAACTTATATACGAGTACACTCAAGTCCCAGAATAGGATATTTGTAATACATGATTATAGTGTAGTTACTTTTTGTATTTATATTTGCTGAACTGTGAAGTCTAGCGAATATTGCACTGATATATACAGAAAATGTACTCATTTTTAATCTCCCATTCGAGTATTTACTACTGCTGAATAATTGGAATGTCTTAGGAAACTGTAATTTTCGTTTGTCGCGTGTCCGTTCCGTAAAGTGACATTTCTATAGACCGTGATGATTACGGCGAAAACTCACAGTTAGATCTAATACCCAAACGGGGCAGACATGATCACTTTACTACTGAGCACGTGAAAGCCTTATAGTTCGAGACTGCTGTAGTCCAAAGTCTGAGTGTTAGAATTAGGACTGTTTGACCTAAAATCCGAAACGTGTAGACGGGTCTTCCCGTCTAAACAGAGCCACGTTGCCGGTTTCGAAACGACACGATTGCCATCCCAAACGAGAACTAATTTGGTAAACTCTAAATTGTAAATAAAAATAACAAATGAACAGCGTGTTTACAAACTTTTCATTAATGGCTTGTAAACTGACCCGATTTGTGGTGTACTCAGAACCCATAGTGGATGATGGATCGATGCTTTTCGTAGTAATATAGGCTTAGGTAAACATCATCTTTCGAGCATTACGTTGTGTTTTAGTCAAAACTTCGCACCATAGTCATTTTCTATTTGCAACGAAATTCTACAGTCTATATTTTTAGATCGTCGTTGCGCTGATACGTTTTCACGTTTTATATGCATAGAAAAGAGAACAATTCTGATTCACGAGCAGTAGATAATTAAAAGAATACAATAGAAAATTCAGATGTAAAAAATATTGTGGTAAATAAAAATAAAAATAATTAATCTCTAAATTACCCAATTAGGGTAATTTAAAGTTTTATTAATTTATTAATGATTTGTAGCATAATAAAACTATTTATGTATCACTCTGCGAGACTATTTTTCAATTTCACATGCGATACTTATATACTTCTGTACTTATAAACACTACCGCAATCCCCGAAGAGGTAGGTAGAGTCCTAGGATAAGCAAGGTTTTAACCACTCATAGAAAAAAAAAACATCCAGTTTAGCTAGATAAAAAAATCTAAAAAAGTAGCCTAAAGTTACCAACCCGATACACTATTAGTCGCCTTTAATGGCATACTACATAAGGACCGTCGATACATTTCTAAGTCCTTTGTTAAATGTTTATTTACCTTTTACTTGTAATAATACTCGCCTAGTTCTTCGACTTCGGTGCTCTCTGCCTACCTCGCTAGGGAAGTGGCATGAAGTTTAGTTAGTTAGTTAGTTCTTCGACAAACATTAACCGTAGGACTTGGTATAATATTAATATAATCTGTACATTTTAATTTTTAAATTCAATCTGCCATTGAAAAAACTACCGAGTTTCTTGCCGGTTTCTTCTCGGTAGACTATTTTGTATTAATTGACGATTTGTAAGTGCTGTTTTGAGGCCTACGTAAATAAAGATATTTTGTGTTTGAGTTTTGACTGTTTTGAGTTTCCTACTTACCAAAACGAGACATTTCAGTAGTATAAGTCTTAAATACTAATCAAATTGCATTGTTGTCGGTTTCGCAGTTTTCTGGCAAGGTCGACGTATTATAGTTATTGAGTTCTTGCCATTCCTGGCGTACGGCCAGGCATACCAGAACTAAAAATATGGAAAGCAATTCCGAAACCGCGATGCTAATAGCTGATTAATGACCAATTAAAATAAGTATTTTACATCCATCGATTAAAGCGTCAGACTTGGAGGTTTCTGATCTTTTGTTATTGTGAGTAAGCATTTCATTTATGACAATTGTCAGGATGAGAATTTTAGGGAGATTTTCTATTCAGACCCCGTCAGTGAGACGGTAATTTGCCATGACCGGAGAGACGTCAGGCCCAACGGCTTAACGTGCTCTCCGAGGCACGGGTGTGATTATATCACTTCCTGACTCCGGACTGTTACTGAGTAATTTCAGTATTGAAATTTTTTGGCCCGACCCGAGATTTGAACCCGGGACCTCTTGGTTCTTAGACGGCCATTCTACCACTAGACCAACGAGTAGTGTTGCCGAACTACTAGTTGACCTCGAAAATCATCTATAATATCGATAGGCCTATCAATACTATCGATACTATCCACACTATCGATACTATCGATAGCTCAATATCGAAATTACTATAGATAGTATCGGCCATGACTATTATAATAATAATTGATACTATCGATAGTATCGATATATTTGCGCGGTTGATTTTCTGTAATCCACTAGACAATTATTGTATTAGCAATACTATTGAGGAAATAGTCACTATCGACAGGATAAAACTATCGATAATATCGATACTATCGTATCGATTGTTATTGCAATATTTAGTAGCAATAGTATCAATACTATCGGTACTATCGATATTGCATTCGATATTGAGCTTCTATAGTATCAGTACAATAGATAGTATTGCTGTGTATCGATAGTATTGCCACTCACGGGGCTATCGATACGATCGATAGTATCGACACTATCGATAGTATCGATAGGGCTATGGATACTATTGCTTTTGCCTACATAGTCTATCGGCGGCAACACTACCAACGAGGCAGTCAATTTATAATAAGCATGGAAGGGACCCCTCTAGGATTATTAATTGAGCTGACTCACTTACATTCACAAAGACATTTAAGATTACAAAATTATATCCAAGTATCTGTAATATGATTGTACATTATCAGTAAGTGGCCGAAGTTGCATCGATTTTATTTCAGTACCTTTAAAAAAGGATCTCAAATCGGGCTGTCGATTATAAATTTTCAATACTGTCAAATGTGTCATTGGGTTCGGAAAATTCTTTTCGTATGCAATGTAAGCGTGACTATGTATAATAAACAAATAAATATGTAAATAAATAAATGCTTCAGATTGGCTCACCAATTCCCTAGTTCCAAACTAAGCTTATAGTCCTAGTCCTATGGATACTATGCGAACGGATAGACATGCTTGAAAATACATTTTTTAAACATTCATGACTCGAGTACAAACGTCCATGTTTATCACACGAAACATTTGCCCCTAGCGGGAATCGAACCCGACCCTTGGTTTTATGGCCAGTCTCACTCGACCAACGGGCCTGTCAATTATTATTGACAACCGGCCATTGGGGCGTAACTATACTAATGCAATAGCTATTCGGCGTGTGCGCTAGAAAGCGCATTGCTTCGCGTGCTGGAACTGCTGGAAGCATGTCGCAAATGGGCAGCGCTAATGGATTAAATAAGTCAAATAAAAAGTATGCTTTTGAGTGAAAGCAGGGCTGTCGCGACGCTAGTGAACGATAGAATGCTGGCTTGCCTTAAACTTTTAGAATCGTTAATCGTTTCGATATTCCTGTGAAATTATGTGGGGGATTAGTTTCAAAACCCATTACACCCATTACACGTAATTATGAATTCAAACCGTAAAACATAGGCCAGTATTGCTATTTTATTTCCGTAACATGTGTTGTTTTGAATATAGAATTATATATAGGCCATAAACATATGTTTTTTATAATTACTATTACGGTTATACTTATATGGACACAGGTGCGTCTTTGTTTAGTGCTTGTTATTGCGACAGCTACTGGACCGATTGACGTCGATCAATTATAGCGATCCACTGAATGTTCTATGTCTTTATTAGCATAATCATTTACTTGCTTGCATTGTAACTACAAGATTTTTATCTTAACAAACTGTCAGACAAAAAGTCCCTCAACCGATGAGAATGCATGAGAGGACCAAGGAGCGTAAAAAAGCGAAAGGTCTGCGCCAAGTCCGTTACAGAGACTATCATATGATTATATTATACATGATTGTATGAGTTATATTAACTTTTCCATAAAACATAATAAGTAGCAGGTATACTTTCCTGAAATCAAACATAACTTGACCAATTTAATGCGCAATCAGTGAAATAGCTTTAAAGACAGTCAGACAGAGTTACTGCTTTAACGAAAAAAAAAAACTTACTATTTTCTGCCAAGCCGGCAGCCCTAGCGCGGCTCCCTCGGCGGGCTCGAGTTTTTTCGTAGCGATTTTATGTGTCACTGGAACGTAGCCGGCTTTGACGTACGCTGTGGTAAATTCAGCACTGAAAGGCTTAGGGCGCCGTACAATCGCTATCTGTGACTGTTGACGAACGCCGAGCCGTACAGTTTCAATGAATCTTACATTATAATGTGTTATAGGCTACGCTATGCTAATAGTATACAGTGTATGTCCTCGCGGATAGTGGAGTAAGTAATAAAAAAAAAAATCAAACGAATTATTATCGAATTTCGCCGACTGAGCGACCGCTGGTTATATAAATTCAGGGACACGTGCTCTGATATAGACCAACACATATTGGATGTACGACGCGTATCATGGGCCACCGCTTTAAATCTTGTGTTGCATGTTTCCTATCTGAGTGTTATCTTATAAGAAAGACTTGCCCTTGACAAACATAAGAACGTCTCAAGAGGCACCGTAAGCAGACTTAGTATACGGTCTAACTTTCATTTATCATATAGCATTGGAACTTAGACTTTATGATCACAGAAATAATAAATAAATAAATTCTCCAGACTGACACACCAATTAACCCTAGTTCCAAACTAAGCATGAATGCTTGTTCTATGGATACTAGGTGAACGGGTAGTACAAATGTCCATGTTCATCATTTGCCCCTAGCGGGATTCGAACCCGCGACCTGTCCGTCCGTCTCTGACCACTCGACCAACGGGCCAGCCATGTTAAGTAAACTAAACTAACCTGGATGATACGGCCTAATTTTAAATGCTTATTCGGTATTGCATTATTTTCGACGATGTGTATTTGCAAATGCCCATGTAAATGAGATTAACATACTTAAAAATATATTCGAGCTGCTACAAATTTTAGCAGCAATCTGGATCCATTAACATGTACAATATGTTATGCAATTGCTTGTATATGTCAGGTGAAATTGTAAATACAAATATATTAAATTATAAGCTATCTCGCGAGATTGTAAACTGTCAAAAGATTGCTATCCTAGCACACTGCATAGAAACTTAATATTACTTTTAATAATAAATATAAGAAAAAGTCAGTAAGTTGAAAACACTACATTGAAAATAATGTTGTAGCTAAAACTTCAGTCGCTATAAACAAAACAAAATAATTTCATAGTTTGTCCATGGTGGCTGCTAGCTATTCAGAAACTCGCGCATTTGTCGCGAGCACGCGTCCCATACTTTATTGTGGACGTGCTAAACTCAATTTGAACATTGCCTGAGCGTGGTCGAGTGAAATGACGTTTACGCTCTTGTGCTTATTAGCTTAAAAAACAAAGCTTATTTTATACTCGCGACTAAAGCCGCGTGGAATTTAACAAAAAAGATCTTCAAATAGCAAAGCAATTTTATTTTAAATATAGCTTAAGTTACTTCTTATGATATTAGCCTATTTTAAAGCGATTCCCGAGGTTTGAAGCCTTTTGAAAAATACACTGAACAAACAAAAAGAAATGCATTTTGCATTGCAAATACGTACAGATACTTTAATTGTATTTTTTTGAATTTGTAAAGTCGTGAGTGACTCTGTGTCTACCTAAGTAATTTCAGAAATGGACTTTACAGAGCCATAATTATTGTTCTTTATTACTTATTTAACGAAATCCACTGTACATAATATATAAAAAAATATTTATTATTACTATTTGTTTCTATTTGTGTGCAGAAAGAACTGGCAGGTAAAAATAACTATTTTCAAAGAGCCTGTTGGACTCGGCAGTTGGCTTTACAGCCAGGGCTGCCTTATTGCAATTTAAACACAACTTAAGCTTTTTTTCTTCTATGGATATTTACACGGTGCCTCAAATACCTATACGAAAATGTAACCAGCTCTCGAAATTGAGTTGAGCCCAGTATTACGGATAAATGGTGCCTAATATTCTGAGTGCATCTCGGATTTTGCATCGTATTTCGCATTTGGCGATGTCTATTTTCCATTAAACATGGTAATTCGCTTTTAGATTTGGCATTATGATCGATATAACGGCATTAATGGGCTTTAATTTACTCTGCGCTGATAAGTACTGGATCAGTAGCGCTGCTTGTTATTATCTATTCTAATATTATAAAGCTAAAGAGTTTGTTTATTTTTTTTGCTTGCTTGAACGCGCTAATCTCAGGAACTACTGGTCCGATTTGAAAAAATATTTTAGTGTTAGATAGCCCAATTATTGAGGATGGATATAGGCTATATAACATTAACCATAAACGTGAGTGTAACCGCGAGCACAGCTCGTAATGTATAAGAATAATAATCGGAATACAATTGTTTATACATTCTGCGTGCATAAATGTTACTTTGTGCGTAAACGAAGAAATTTGTTTCGTTACGGCTGACTGAAAATGAGGAGCTGAAATGTTCATTTGAATGGACTCATACATGTTAAAGCCAACACAAAGTAAATATAACTTATCAGGAGACTGATTATTTGATTTTTTGCCAGGTGTAAAATATGAGGAGGGATGTGTCTGTATGGTTCGAGTCATATGGCGCTCGGTTCTCTAAGCCTACCCCGCTAGGGAATTGCCATGAAGTAAGGTGTTAATTTTTTTTTTAAATTAATATAATGTAGTTCATTTTAAAAAAAATAATAGTATACATTACGTGTAAGTAGTGTACGAACTACAGCACAATGATTTATAAGGTAGCCTTTTGGCCCTTTGTAGAACACAAAACACAAAATGTCAAAAGGCTACAAAAGATCGATGGTACTTTCGTTCCTACAAAAATTCGGGAGCCGGCGGGTTATCGCACGGTGAGTGATGCGAGCCACTCTCATCCAGAATTCCCGGACGAAATGCTCCGGCGTGACGGCGACAAAGGCTTTTTGTGATGTGCGCCACTCGTCTAGTGCATCTAGGCTGAAGCAAATTTCCTGTATCTATCAAACCGAGACCGGCGCCGCCAAAAATTCTGTCAGGCGGCTTTCGATCAAATCGACATCGATTTTCTGCCAAAAAGATCGTGATAGATCGAGTAGTTGAGATACGTAGACTTATTAGGATTTTGTTTGATATTCTGATGGTCAGATAAAAATTAACCGAATGATTAAAAATCAGGCCTTTCTGGTATTTTGCTTGAATTAATCGCTATATGGATGATTTTACATAAAATCTACTGTTATCAAGTAATTACCGAATGAGATCCACAAATTGGTGACTTAATCATTACATATGTTGTGAGTCGATTGTATTATTTTACTAAAACTAATATCTCAAACAATTTACAATTTTTATTTTATTAGCTTTGTGCATGGGGAAATACATAGGGAAGCAATTGCCCATATATTTTGGTTGTCTGGAAAATATTGCGGGAATAGATTTAAGATGAGGTGCCTCTTGAGACGTTCTTATGTTTGTTAAGGGCAAGTCTTTCTTATAAGATGACACTCAGATAGGAAACATGCAACACAAGATTTAAAGCGGTGGCCCATGATACGCGTCGTATATCCAATATGTGTTGGTCTATATCAGAGCACGTGTCCCTGAATTTATATAACCAGCGGTCGCTCAGTCGTCGAAATTCGATAATAATTCGTTTGATTTTTTTTTTTTTATTTCATTGGGATTTTTTATTAAAATATAAGCTTCCTGCACTCCTTTTCCATATATCCTTTAAATGTGCCGAATCGCACACTCCGTCAGCGTAATTTTCGTAAACAGGAATACAAAGTTGTTACCTCACGAATATAGATATAGATTTGCTTAAGTGCGTATTTACGCCCACATCGGCGTTGAGGGAAAGCATCGTGAGGAAAACTGCGTATTCTTATATATGGATGTGTTACTATGATCCAATATGTTACCCTATCGAAGGGCAGTAAAGGTCAGAGGGTTATATAATCGTCCTTCAATTGAATAATAGGTCTCGTTTGATATTGGGTCACGGTCAAAGCGGATTTTAACTAGGAACAGAATATATCGTTAGTAAGATGATCGATTCATGAATTTGGCATGCCTGGATTGAACAAGCTTACTCTGTTATAAAGCTTTCTTATTCACTGATATTAACGAAAATCAAATAGACTAATACACCTATATTTGGAGCGCTTAAGTATTCCAAATAGCATAAGTTATGTCTGAATATATTATGTAAGTACATACATACCTATATATATATGTATGTATTTATCAACGACTCTTCGTCCCAATGCGGAGATCAAACCTGCGTCTTTTGAGTTCGTTGCTGACAAATGTGCTCTATTATTTAGTATTTTTCCCTATTGGGCAGTTAGTACTAACCGCGCGGTTCTCCTCGTTACCGGCGCGAGCGCAGCGTTCGCGTGATGCGCGCGTTCCGTTCGACGGCTGCAAATAGTTTTTGCGCGTCTCTCGTTAATAGGTTGCTAGGCGCTAGGAAACCAGCGGTGAGATAAGCGATGTTTGTGATTTACTGGTTAAAGTAAAAACTTAACTGAACTGCGTGTTTATAAATGTGACTTTTTTTTGGAGTCACATCATAGAATTGAGGTACAGAAAAGTATTTATTTTGTAGCAATATATCAAAATTTAACGCCCGTCACATCCGTAATTTTTTAATACAGTTATAAAGAATTAATGAAGAAAATATATAAATTACCAATAACATGTACCAATTATGATCTATATTGATTTACCAACACGTCAAAATAATATATAGTAACATAAGTATAATATATTGTTAATAATAAAACAGACATAAGTGAATTAGTGGCTATTTTTAAGTCCTGTTATTAAACCGGAATACACCTTGCGTGATGATTGTAATTGCCAACGTTTCTTTATGTGCCACACACGTTATTAGTTGTGTTTAAAATTTTGGAGTTTTATATTCCACATTACATTTGAATATGAAACTCCGGCATTCTAGGGGTAATTAGTGGCTGTAAATAGTCTCCACAAAATAAAATCGAAACCATGGCATTCTAGGGGTAATTAGTGGCTGTAAATAGTCTCCACAAAATGAAATCGAAACCATATTATTATTTTAAATTTTGTTAAAACTGATCACTTTTGCTAAGTTCTATAAATGCCTTTATTTTGTCGTCTCTCGGCGCAATCACGGGGCAACCCCGAGCTCGTGAGGTTCGCAAGGGGACATAGATCCAATTTGTATGTATCTAGAGGCCTTTGCAAAGTTTAATCGAAGTAGTATTTATATCAGTATTTTTTGGTGTGACCGCTGGTTTCGTGGCCACACGACACCATAAGTAATGCCATCACTGCGAGTATCAATCACGCAAAAGATCTGACGTCCTCAATTCCAAATGCCGTACGTTCAAAGAAAATTAAAAAAATACAACCAACATTAGAGGCGTAACCCATGGTGTTGAAATGCTTACTGTTAATGAGAGTATGTATAAAATTAGGTCATTCGAAAAGTTGCTTGGTTGTTGGTCGATCGATAAAGACACGTGCTTCAAAACTGACGGGTGTTGGTTCAAATACCGGCACGTTGACTGGCAATTCAATTGAGATACTTTTTAAAAGCTGTTAAAGAGCAATCACTTCATAGATTTTGTATGGGCGTGTCAACATATGACGTCACTAGTTCGTATAGTCAACTGACTAATTGTTATGTAGTTTTTGTAAAATATAAAATCGTAAGGTTTTACAACATACAACGATACTTTTTTTACGGAATTGATATTACAAAATTAAATATAAATGGTGTCAACACCCCAATTCAAATCTTTGAAATGACTTCGTTCTAATCTAATATTTAATTAGTTTGAATGTTCAGTTTTTAGTGCTTCTCCATGTACATGTCTATAATTAACGCTGAACGGTTACGCGAACCTATAGGGGTCCTTGCGTGCCCACAGGACCCTGACGGTGGAAACATTAAACAGTATATCCTGTTGTCTGACGCAGGGCGCGCATTTCGCTCCGCTTTTAAAAGTGTTTTTAGTTTAAACCGTTAAAAGAGACGTCCTGGCAGTATTTGCTTGCCCGCATGTGGCCAATGAGTCGTAGCCAAGTTTAGAGGATGCGGTGGACATGCGGGATAGATTTGTACAATAGGCACTTATACTAAAGACCTTCTTCTTATTCCCATTATGACTTGTGATTATTTTGGGTGCGCGATTATGGTCCTAGATTTAGCGAGCTTACAGCTAGGTTGTAGGCCGATCGGAGCAGTACGGCGTTTTCAGGGATTTAAAATTAAATGGAGCCTTCATCTAAACAAAAAAAAAATTAAAGGGCACGACAATTTTAACAGAATAAAAAATTTAAAATTTGTTTTCAAGTCTTAAATATATATATTTTTTAATTAACCTGTGTCCGGCTGCCTTGTATCAACATTTATCGTCATCAGCGAATTGTTGTCCTAGTCTTAACAATTCATTTTATTTATTCATAATGACAACATCATGCATCCATCCCAATCAATTGCAGTCAGGGTCAATTTAAAAATAGCGTATTGTCAGAATCGCGTTTTAAATTTAAACAGGCAATTTGTCGCTTGCACGTCTGACTGGCACTGAGTCACTGGCGGTAGACATAACGCGAATAAATATAAGTATTTATTATAAGCGGCACTGTGTGGTATTACCATTTCAATAAGTTACTAACAACCTGTTTTGTTTTCGTTTTTTGTGCGGGAATGAATAGATTTGAATCGATCATGAAGTTCCTTTTGTACGGGAAGTGTGTATTGGTTTATAATTTCTTTCGCGTTTATTTATTCTACTACTGGTAGTTATGCGTGGTTGCACAATCGATTGATCAGTTGTACCCTAAAGTATTCGCTAGTTTTTAGACGCGGCTTCGTTCCCCTGTTTTAAAATTACCAAATGTCACCGATTCGTTTATACATACATGTGTTTATGATCATCTTCATATATACACAATGTATAGTGAGTTAGTTAGTTGGGCATGTGTTATCAATATTATTTTTTTATCTGACTTTAGCGACTCTTGATTATTATATTGAAACGATCTTTGGGAATTTATAGAGGGAGCTGGTAAATTGGACCACGATTACACATATTAATTTGATTATTATAAATAACGTAATTGCTTATAATATGTATGTAGGTGTAATTATATGCACACGAGTAAATAAATACCTATCAGTGCAAAAAGCAGACTTCACATTCAAGCAAATGAGAGAATCGGATTATACCGGGTGAGTGAATCTAAAACAGGGAACACAATTTGCTCTAAGGAAAACAATATGTAACTAATCTCGCGCTTAATTGTGTTCTTTGAAGGATTTCAAAAGGTTTTATTAGTAACAAAACCTAGCGGTGTAGGTAGTTCTATCTGGCTACCCCGCTAGAGAAGTAGCGTGAAGTTTAGTTAATTAGTTATTAGTAATGTTGTCTGAATAACTACGTAGTATCGTGCCGACAATCTGCGAAGGGGCAGACAGAGTCCAAAAAGTGGCAAGCTCTTTAAGCCCAAAATAAAATTGGTTAGGTGAACCGTTTATTATAAATAGTGACAATTGGCAGGCTTAAGGTTTACGTTCTATTTATTTATCAATTCTTATTTGAAATTGTCGTCCTAAATAAATATTATCTTTCTATGCAAATGGAAGTGCCCACGATATTTTTTTTAATAACTAAAGGCGAAAAATAAGTTAATCATAAACGGTCCCTGTACATTTGCAACCATTTTCAAAACTAGAGTTATCACAAGTGCGTGGCCATAACTTTTCAGATAAAAAAAATTGTTTGAGAAATATTAAAACAATAACCAACTAAGTTAGAGTCAATTTGTTCTCAAGTGAATGGCGTACACAAACGTGTTAGTTTTATCTTTATTAAAGAACAGTGTATGTAATTACCCGTGAACATCGCGTAATAAGTAAGTGATTAAAATTTAATAAAAGGTAAGTATTCCGAGATTTCTGCACTTATTGTTTATTTTGTACAACAATTATTAGACTTCTAGTAGTTCATTGAAATCAGGTTTACACACTTTTACGATGTAAAAATGTATTATAGTCCATCAAATCTAAGAAGTACCTTTTGACGTGTGACATTTTTCAAACCGAAACAACTTTGTACAAAGGTAACTCATTCAATTTCAATAACCTTTTCCGTTAAGCCATGGATTTATGAAGTTATTTTATTTTATCACAAAATGTACAATTCTTAATTACTACAATTAAATTTAAATCTTTAAAAAAAAGTAAAATTTACCAATATACGCAACAAATAAGTTTTATTTATACCTCATTTCAAAGTCACAAACTTAGGTCCTTTATCGTAGTGTTGCGACCCCTAAAATTCACTTGTTATACGAATAATCGTTATAATGTCCGAATAATCGAACTTAATAATGACGAGCCGTTTTCAACCGAGGCGTCTTTTAGTATACAGTAGTAATCCTTGAACTTGAGTGAGTTGCCAGAATCGAAAACAAGAAGAAAAAGAATCCTATGTGGATCCGACAGTGTCAGATGCTATCTATCTACTGTAATCCAATGCACCAAGCAAGAGTCATTAGTTATACAATTAATGGATGATCAATTAATGATTAATTGAAATGACGACGATTCCTCTAATAGTAACAGTGAATAACATTATTTTGAACACCATATATATTTTTTTATTTCCCCTAAAACATTTGTGTAGGTTCCTTCAGAATGCGAAGCAGCCACATATTTAGTTTGTTTTTATATTACCTACTGTAAAACTCCGAACTTCAGTAAACCCTAAGATTTTTTTGGTATATCGTAAGGTTACTAGTAAAACCCCATGATAATCATACCAATATACGGCCTTTTACAATACCTAACATATTTTATATAAATCTAAAGAACTGTAATCGATTAGTAAAAATATGTACGAAGAAATAATTTATTAAAATTCGTATATTGTAGTAATCGATTTCTTTGATCCCATCCCTAATCGTCAATTTGTCATAACAGTCAAACGGTACTTCTTAGATTTGATGGACTATAGACATCACTTTGTCGAATGTTGATTTAGCTTCTTATATTATGCAAACCATCGACAACCACGGAAGACATTAGTTAATAATTGACTCAATGGTTCTTGAATGTAGATGTATGAATATTATAATAATATAGTTATTAGTAAAACATCATTCCTATTGTGATCCGATTTCCATCTTACATTTAGAGATTCTTTAGAGAGAGAAACATTTCAACAAGTTTGATATTGGTTACTCCTGAATCGCTGCAAACTATGCACATCTTCCAGGAATTCAACCGGGACTCCTAATCATTGTTCCTGGTTAGCAACTTTAACACCCACACGTGTTAGAAGCATCTCGAAAGACGATAGCAAGTTATGCGCTCGCTAATTTTGTTATGCTATTCTGGAATGCATGAAGATCTTCATGCATTCCAGAATAGTTCAACTATGCAGGAGCGAAGCTCCTAACAATTGTTGCGAAGTTTAGCACGCGTAAGGAGCTCTGTAGCGTGGTTCGTAATGCAATTTGCGTAACGGTGTTACAAATACTATATGTATGTGGGATACAGTGACCGGTTACTATTAGGCAGGAACGCATGAAATAATGGTCGTTTAGCATCTTAATTAAAGTCGTGAAGTTTCTATCCCAGGGATTTTGTCGATAAACCTCGCTGATGGTCGCTGAAACCATCTTGGGTATAGCGGGGTCCTACAATCACCCGTTTCAGCGTGTCGGTGATCATATGCTTCAACAACACGTCTGGCGATCAAACACAAAATTCAGATCGAAACAATCAAAAAAGTTTTGAATTGATTTGATTTAAACGCCGACTCAAAATTAAACCCAGTTATCTTAATAACACATCAAAATACACTATTCTGCAGTCAAGCAACTTATTAACTATGTGTCTAAATATAAACAGCCATTCGTATAAAAGTCAAGCGTAAAAAGTCAATACGCGCGACATCTTCCTGAAACCGTAATTTGCACGACAGTAATTTAATTATTATACATGCGTAGTCGAGTTGTTCCACGACTGTAACGTCACAACAGTGCCCAGCTTTTTGTTTGAACTCGACGTGTGCTCGGTTTCGACGCTGTTTGAACGGATTCTGTCGGGATTGCCGAATAAATTATCTCTCCAGCACAGCACTTGTTTTAGCGATGCGGCATGTTGGGTAATTGGCCGTTTAATTGTTTATGTTGTAGTTGCAATTGTTTTATATGTTATTTTGGCTACATCGCGAAGTTAAGTAGGCAAAAGGAATTGGATTCGTTTAAAAATTGGATTAGATACAAATCAAAGGCAACAAAGGCTTTCAAACGAAGCGTCATTTATTTATAGAATTAGTATTTAAACGGGGCTTCTAAGTAGGTATCACATTCGCAGGCTCCTTAAACCATATTTCGCTAACATATTGTATTAAGTTAAGATGGGTTAGTTTCAAATTGTTGAATTCAATTGTGGCTTTGGCACTGACAATTCACTATTTGTCGCCTTTTACATTATTGGCACATTCTTTTTGAGTACCTGACCAACTTAGCATTTCTGTAGGTATTATTAGGCTGAATCGATGGCGCATTCGGTAGCGACCCTGCCCCATGCGCCAAGAGTTGTGGGTTCGATCCCCATCCAGGACAAACATTCGTGTGAATACTTATTGGTGTTCTGTGTCTAGGTGTTAATATCCAATATTAAAGTGTATATTTGTAATACTACTTACCTCGGAGACAGATCAATGTATGCGATGTAGTCTGATATTTATTTATTTTTATTTGTATTTGGATTAACTTTACCCCTTATTGGAGATAAAGGTAAACGCAACATGGCATATTATGTTGCGTTTATCTAACACTCCTGGTGTCCAGTCATTCGTCTATGTAAATGTACTCAGGGCTTGTTCGCTGACTCATGTTGTGTATACACGACGCTTCTAATTGTGTCTAGAAGCGGCCGGTAGAAACGTCAATTAATATACTAATGTAACTCTGAGAAGACGTTGCCTAACAATATATAACATGCCTGTTGCGGTGTGCACACCCTGCAGTAATTTGATGGGCCGTACCCCAAATTGGTTGTTTGATATCACAATTGGTTTCTACTTTCGATGTTGTCAACCGCCTAGTATCAACAACGTGTGGGTCTATTACATATAATATGTCGTTGTATTATATTTTTATCGATTAAACACAGGCTTTTTATCTTAGTATACTTAAATCCTTTGAAAGTTCTTGGCCTTGTGTCTTTAGAGCCTAATAAAGTATCGTAGAAAAAATATAATTGACATTGCATACAAACGTCAACATCAACATAATATACCATTGTACTAGATCATAAACTATATATTGCAAGTTATGTATATTCGTAAAAATACTGCTTGTCCCAACAATCGAAAGACGATTTGTCGGCGGAAACATTTTTCGATTATTCAAATATATTTAGTAGAAAGTTTAATTAGAGGACGCTAACCTGATTTTCACTTATAGAAAAAAAAATTCTTAATATTTATACAGTGATTAAGAGCTTTCTAAGATACTTTTTGCCCCGGAAATATATAATGAATCCGCGGGGCGAATCTGGTAAACCATAAACCATAATGGCACGCACTTACCTCATAGTACTTGCCTCTATCAACTCGTATCTTGAATATAACTGTATTTGTATCAATTACTGGGTACTATAACTGCGAGTAACTGTTATGCCAATGAGTGTAAGTAGGTAACTTTGCGGAACTAAACTTAGCCGATAGGTAAATGCTAAGTGCAACGTGGAGTTAATTAGTAATGACTTGTTAAGTTACCAATTAGGTTTGGTTGTTTTTTTGCGAATTTGGTTTGGTGTGATTGAGGGATTGTTTTGATGTATATATCTGTTGCTTTATGTATATATTATACTGGACGATCTCTTATAAAAAACATTATTTTAACAGTGTTTTTATATTCTTATTCTCGTTGACTCATAGCGCATGCTTTGAGAATACGCACCCCTATGAAATAAGAAACTTGAGTGTTAAAAATCCAGGGTCTTCGACGAATGAGTCACCGGACCCTTGATCATCGGGACGTCCGCCTAAATTAGGACACCGGTCGTTACCTAGTCCCGACACAATAGTACTACTAGCAACATCTGCAAGTCTATTCTAGCCATCCTCTCGGGCTATCGAAACGGCCGTGACACGGTTCCGGCGCGGCGTGCGCCGGCGCAACTCTGACGCTGGTTGCGCCAATTTCACTTTTCACTGGCGGTTACGAGACTTCAGACGTCGCGATTCAACTTCGCTACTGGGCTACCTTTTCGAGTGCTGCAGTTACATTGTAGAAGACTTTCGGTCTTCCTTTTTTTTAATCTGAGTTTAGGTTGGACTGGGCCTTAAAAAATGTACAACTGTGTTTCTTGCCTAGCGTGTGGTAAGAGGCCACTAATAGAAACTAAATTTTAATATAGATATGTTGATTATCGTCTGGTATAAATTTTAACATCCGCAGCAAGATAACGCCGCTGTAAAAAACGGAATTTCACGAAAGCATGTACAATAGTTGGTTGGTACTTGGTTATTGTTGTAAGGCTATTTGAACACTTAAATGTGCATTAGTTGTGATTTATTTAGTTGTAAATTCAATAATATAAATTCAATGTTATTTATTTCATCACATGGTATCTTATACTAAAATAAATGGCACGCCTACTATGCTTCCTATTTTTTAGATATTTCACTTGCGTAGATGTGCATTCAAACCACACACACACACACACACACACACACACACTAATGTTCTTGTTTAAAACTATCCCGACTCTTTGAGGTGTTTCGTCGAGACGATACAGTGTAATCACACCTTTAGTTTTATTTTAAAGTGGCCAAGACGCGGTGAATCATCTAGCGATGTTTTGTCCGAGTTTAAACCAAATAAATCTTTATTAATGTATTTTGTGAATCATAGCCATATGCTGTTAGTTAACCAGCTGTACGAGTCTATGAGAGTCATGCAGCGAAATGATGCATATGTTACAAAATATTATATGAACGCAAACGATGTGTAATTACTTCCAACTGCCTTTATAGGGGGTATGCTAGAATTTTAGGTTAAACAAATCAAAGTAGACTTCTTACTGTAACTCATGGTAAGGCATGAAAGAATATCTATCGAACACGAGACTATGTTTGAAATGTGTACTGAAGGTTAAAATCTCTTGGTGAAATTTTGTAGTAAGTACTCTAAGTACTTAAAAAATCAAAACAAGTTGTGTATTTGTGTAATATAAGTCGTGTATGTACGTGATGTACATGCAAATAACATGTTCTCCAAAGCTAGGTTGTATATGTGATTATTCTAATATTGTGGTTTGAGCATGGTGTTGAAACCTCATTAGTTTCTTACCAAACACCATTCGCTCGGCACTTGTCCACTTATTGCGTTACACTTGAAATGTATAAAACAATATTTTATCAACGTTTAAAAATCAAACGGCCGGCAAAAAAAAAAACTGTTATCCGAACAAAAAGGTTTTAATAGCTTTTTCGCTACGATTATACTCACGCACACATGCGCGCTTGCGCCCACCAATCATGTCCCTTTTGACCTTGTGTTGAATCACGCTGGCAGTCGGTAACACAATTGCTTTTTGTCATTTTTTATTTCGGCCGTAGTTCGCCCCGCACTGCCGGTGCTTTTTTTTTACTATTCCTGTTACACTTAACCATTGCGGTGTGACCGGCTGAATGCATCAAAATTCTAGTTGTGGCTTTTTTAAATAACGTTCGTTGGGCGTCGCCATTGAGCCATGTTAGATTTAGGGGTAATCTTGAACGAGTATTTGGTATAGGTGTATCGCCTATGTTTAGATATCTGAAATAAGGAAGGACCTTTATTTTGGCGTATGTTATTTAATAAAAGGTTTAAGAGCAAACTATTACAACATCCTTAATGGATAGTCAAACTTTGCTAAGATAAAAAAATATATATATTGATAAACATTTAACACGCTGATTAAACTTTAACGAGTGGTATTCCTCGCTAAATTCAGCTTACCAATGTAACAAGTCCTTCACTTAATCGGTATACTTACTCGAACATCATTTACGGCGTACTATTTATGTTATTTAATCCCAGATTGGATCGGAGGGCAGGAATGCTTGGCAGACCACTACTTTCATGATATTTCGCGTCTAGAAATCCCGGCGATAACAGCTTAAGATCTTCGCAAACAACAATTACAGTTTTCTCCGAGACGGCGATCAATTAATTTGCAGATTGAATTAAATCTTGCTGTCGGGATTAAAGAGCTGGAGAGATCGCCTCCCCGTTCACCCCTCAGGTTCATTGCCTTTTAGAGACAATCCTTACTCAGTACATATATAGTTTGTATCGCAACCGTAACATAACTCTTGGAGTGAAATCTTCTAGTCTAAACTTCGTCTTATAGTGCATTCAAATGGCTCGCCATCGCATACAAGGTAGCACTGTGTATCCTACTTGTAACTTGTATGTTTGCCGCAGAGTTATTGTCAAAGCTGTGATGTAAGGCCGTGGGCGAAACTGCAGCGGTTAGTTGAGTGGGGGGAGGGGGGATGACGCGATAAGCGAGAGTGAGACAAAGCTATGCAAAATTGTTTTGTTTCATTCGCATCCGTTGATGCTACTTTTTTAAAAATTGCTATAGTGCTTTTCATCGCTAGCATTGCAACCACGGCTTTATATTATCACTATAATTAGTATAGTTTAATTTAACACTGTTAATTAAAAGCTAAGTTAAATTAGTTAAGTAAAAAAATATATATAGTTAAAGTTTGTTTATTTTAGTTCAATAATTGCCCGTGAAGATTAATTATTATTAGTCTGTAAACGCATACGTTAATTACTTATTTAGTAAACGAGCCATCTTTTTGGGTCCTAATTTTAATAGAAATCAATGGTTTCAGCCTTCTAACGTTGGTTTACTGTTTAAATATTGGCTGAAATTTAGCCTTTCTATTTAAATTAAAGTTCAAATCGTTGAAATTGGTGCATTTTGGATGCGTGATAAAGCCAGTAAGGTACCCCAGTGCCCCAGTGTCAAGCTTTGGAAGCATCTCTCATTATTTCTTGAAGATGATTGGAGTAAAGGGCCAAACATGGCGTATAAGCTTAGAGAACTATCCGATAATTTTGGGAAACATAAACATGTAAAGACTTTTTAAAATCTTTCATTTTGTTAGTTTTAATCAGTGTGGGAAAAAAAAGCTTTCTTCATCAAACGGCCTAGCGTCGCAACTGTTATATGGATAATACTGGTGCTCTTTTGCTTCTTAGAGTAATTTTTTCTAAGAGTTATCAAAAGGTTCGTTTGACAAATACAACAATTGTATTAAGTTACCGCCTACATTTATCAAGCATATGCGTAGTCCCTTCCACAATGATGATAGAAGAAAAAGCTCTAGGAATATTACTTGAGAACTTCGCCAACACTTTATAGGTCAAGTGAAAATATTGTTATCGCCCCGTTTGCTTTAAAAAACTAGCTTACTCTTAGGAATATCTTGAAAACCTTAAAACCACTTATGATTTAAGAGTTCGATAGACTGGCGCTTGAGACTGCTCGGTAGAGCGTCGGCTGAACAGTTGTCGATTTTTAATACGATCTTGCAATTAGAACTTTTCGCTCGTTTCCGTTTTAGAATAGTTTGCTAGCTAACCGGTCTACATGTAGAAATATGATGGGGAGGTGTAGTTCCTTCTTTAATAATTTAATAAGGCATTGGTGTAATTCAGAAAAATATAAATATATATATATATATCTATATATTTATATTAATATTTGAACCAACTCTACAGAATACAACGTGGGAGTAGTTGCAATCTATGACCAAACGTCCAATGCATTTTGGAATTTCTTTATCGGTACATTTAGGTAGGTATATTTGATTATTATATACTATCTGCAGTAGTGAGGCGAAAAAATATTTTTCATCAACAATAAATAAAACATCATCTCATCATCTAACCTGAAGAATAAATTCTCTTTTGAAGCCTTGAAACTTACGACCTTTATTGGAACTATTTCAAGGAATTATTGTTTTATAATACGATAATTTACTAAACCCTCGCATTTGCAGGATTGTGTAGGATGCCCTAATTAGCTAGTTGGAAAGTATCTAAGAATGTTTCTTTTTCCAAACAGACATCCTTTGGTCCTCGCAAAGACGGGACGTGTCAGACGGTAGTGCGACAGTGTGACTGAGCTTTTTGGTAAGTTCATTCCATTGTAGTGCCACTGTAAAGACAAGTCGAGAATATGGAGGTCTTCAGTGTGCATCTACAGAAAGATTCATGTCTTATTCTTTGTCCGTGGTACCCAGGTGTGGCTGTCTCGATCGGGCACTGTGTTAAGCAAATCCATACAATAATTTCACTTTTGTCCATATACAAAAAAAAAAGCTTTTAGCAATTAAAATTTTCGGCCATATCTTAGTACATACATACGTAAAAACACGCTCATAATCTCCGAAGGGGTAGGCAGAGTCAAAGGGGCTGCAGGCCCCTTTAACCAATATTTTAGTGTGCCTTAAAATTTTTTTGTAGTTATAGTTAATGATATGGTACATTATTCGAATGTCCGAAATGCATATTGACTAACTAACTAAGTAAACTTCACGCCACTTTCTTAGCGGGGTAGGCAGAGAGAATTGAACGCTATATGGCACGATCCTTACACCCCTCACTCGCCTCTTCAACATTCATAATCCTTTTCATACAAGCTCTACGGTTTTTTGACTCCTACATCACCTTCTATTAATAAATTAAGTAGGGAGCTACTATTGACAACGACTAGTGAGAGAACTACTATTGACTTTTCGTGGAAAACGCCTCATACTGTGGTTACTTTTCAACGAAAGCTTGTTGCACCAGAAACCAAGTGCCTTGTACCGTACAGAATCGCTCCGTAATATTGCGAAAACCCAATATCATTGTTACGAACATCAGTCGACTTGAGCGAAACTCATCTGAAAACTTCCAGCTTCATCTTGTTACTACATTATTAGTTCAATTATGCATTGTCTGCATGTTTAATGAGCAGCATCTGGCCCTGCCCGGGTCAAGGGCGCCACCGTACCATCAGTACTTGTGAATGTTTAACACAATTATTTATGGAGTTTGTACGAACACCTGAGCTGAGAGAATCCCATTTAATTAGTTAATGTTAAACTGACAAGATTTCAATGTAACTTGCGCCGCGTTGTAGCTAGCTTAGACTGAGTTTTAAATAGATTGTGATTTTGATATGGGAGTTGTTCTTGTGTATACTGTATACTTCATTATATTTCGTTTCATATGGCACATATACTTTCATGTCATAGTTAATGTTGTAAACGTATTTGTGAGCTTACTACTATTTTACATATATCAACTACTCAATCGATCGTTAAACAAATTTGCATAGACGTTGTTCGGAGTACACCGAAGTATATAAGATACTTATCCGATACTAGTATAAAATAAATTAAAGTAGCAAAAATCCAATAAAGGCTTAATATATAATGTAATCTAATCTATATTCATGCCAATTCCCTGGCGGCGTAGGCAGAGAGAACCGAGCGTCATACGATGCGATCCTTACACACATCACTCAGTTCTTTGGTATTCATAGTTATATTCCTATATACTCTATGGTTATTATAACCCTGTTAAGACACGGCCAATAAGCTTTATGTATGATTTATTAATAAGCGTGTTTATTGACATGTGCAACGCCTTACGTCAAGAAAGTTAAGAAATATATTTGTTAATGATAATATTTTTTTTATGTCTCAAATATACGAAGTACGGATCTCTTAGTATAATGAAGATGTTACATAAAGTGTTCTTTTAAGGGCTGTCATTTGACTAGCCGAATAAAAAATAATAGTCCGATAAATATTGAATTTTTTTTATTTTTATTTTACTTTATCTTTCAAATACGGTCTATCTAACAACTGAAAAATCGGCTGTATGTTTAAGTTATCAATACAACTGGAAATAATACTGATGGGACTAAACGCGATGTGCATTTACATAATGCACATCGCGTTGAGTGCCGTCTGTATTGTTTCCAGTGATAAAGCAACGCAAAAATCATTTATCAATACAAGTTTATTAATTTGTAAATACTTCTGTGTAGTGTAATTATTCCTATTGCTACTTTTAGACTTGTTACGTGTTAGTGTTATGTGATGAGGCTTAAATAGGTGTCGCAGAAATTTATTCGAACAATTTGAGTGTGCATTAAGTTTGACATCGCTGCGCCCTCGTCGGCTGGGAAGTTTGCGACCGCCGAGTTAGTTAGTACGGCGCCTGTGTTAATTATTAATTTCGTGCCAGTGAAGCCAAGATTGCGCCAAAAGAACCGCTTAATGTGTCTATCGGGGTTAATTGGCGGTTACGTTGACATTAGCTACATTTAACGAATGTGAGTTTTTGGGAATGCAATCACGCGAACGTGCAACATGCATTTCGGTTAAAAAGCTTTTGCCTCATAGATGAGAGGATTTTAATATACGGAGTTAAATAAGTGTTAACAGGTTTCGTTGTTTTTCAGTTTGTTAAATGAACTTCAAGCGGTGGTGGCTTAATGGTAGAAATAAGCGTCTGATGTTATTACATACCTATATACTTAAGATTGCGCCCGTAATCCTCGAACAACCACAACCCAATATCAAAAACACTATTAGTCGCCTTTTCGCGCATGCCAGGCATGGATTACAGTACTTTATTTGAAAGTCCGAGCCCATCATGGGACTGTAATGTGGATGCACCACTACTTTCATTTCGACAGTATGACTATAGGTAAGTATTGTATGCAAGCATAGATGCACACATGTCGTTATCCTCGTAGGGTCAGCGAGTGTTGTGTAACGAGTCAACACGTCTTTGTGCAGACGGCTTGTGCCAAGACGCCAGTCGTGGAACTATATATATTTTATATTATACTAGCAGCGCCCCGCGTAGTTCCCGCTCCCGTAGGAATACGGGGATAAAATATAGCCTATGTCACTCGCTGATAAAGTAGCTTTCTATTGGTAAAATAATTTTACAAATCCAGTAGTTTCGGAGTCTATTCAATGCAAACAAACAAACAAACGAATCTTTCCCCTTTTTAATATGTATAGATTAGCCCTCAGCTTCGCACGGTGCGCACATCAATATAAAAGTTTACCTTTCTCTTGATCCACTTCATCTATTAGTAAAAAATTGCCGGAATCAGCATCTCTTACGTAATTTTAGTATGTTAATGTGTATTTATACCGTACAGAGGTATCGCAAGTGCGACAGGACTTGAAAATGTTGTTTACACTAACCTTAGCGCTTACCTAAGTGGTGACCCATCTGGATATCTTCTAACGTCGCTTGGCTTTGCGAACGTGGATCTGACTATCGTATCGCCTAGCTAATCGAAATCCAATCACAAACATTTACCAGAATTCGATTAAAGTTCACAATTAGAGTTCTACTTCAATTCGAATAAAGGAAAGACAAAGTATGGATTATTATCACATTTGGGTCCAGCATTACGGCCATTTGAAATTGTATCTATTGACACGATTGGTGGATTTGGAGGATCACGATCAACTAAAAAATACCTGCACCTTCTAGTCGACCATTTTACAAGATATGCTTATTGCGTCACATCAAGAAATCAAAACTCTAAAGATTTTATTAAACTCGTAAACAGTGTGACACCTAAGTTCACATGACTGACGTATCCAAATCGATAGCGTGTTATGAGAATACGTGAGTATGTATATAACATCGAATGCCCTATTTAAGGGTACCCTAGATTTTGCACAAACTACATCGGCTTATTACATTCAAAACTTAATTTATGCAGCGTCAGGCGCCGGAATATCGCGATAAAGTGCATAGGGTCGGGGCGGGAGCAAAAATGCGCTTCTCAATTTGGATCGGAGATTGCGAAATTTTCGGATCCATATTTGCAAACATTTTAATGAAGTGGGGCGATTGAGAACTCTAATTCGGTTTACAATAGGGCGACTATTTACAATTCGGTTTACAATAGGGCGACTATTTACATCTTTGCAACATACTTGACTTGGCTGACCCGATGGCTCATTCGGTAGTGACCGATCCCCACCCAGGACAAACATTCGTATGATAAATGCTTGTGTTTGTTGTATATTTAAGTATCCATTTGTAATACCACTGTAACACAAGTGCTCAAGCTACTTACCTCGAACTTAGATCAATGTAGGTGATGTAATCTCATATTTATTTATTTATACTTTAATGACTAGATTATTCAATCGAAGTTAAATTTAAGTCTTAAGTGAGTTTATTATGGCATAATGAAAACCATCAAAATCTATCTAGTATTTTCATAGCATATCTATCTATCTAGCTAATATCATTGACATACCTATTTTTATATTTGTTGTATGTAACGTTTGTTGCCTGTTTTAATTTTCAGAAATAAAATTGTGCAAAATTAAAGTTTGCATAAAGATTTACCTATTGTCCCATGTCCAGCCCATAGTCCTATGTTGGTCTGGGACTTAAAAAAGAATGTGCCAATTCTAGTTCTTGCCTAGCATGTCGTAAAAGTCGACTATCATATATATCAGATTTTGAGTATGTGATTGTGTAGGTAGGCGACAAGCTAATCTCTCGTCACTACTTTTTTACAATTTTCATCTAACCCAGCCCAGTTTTATTTTTGGCTGAATGTGGTAAAAAGAGCTAGCTGCCTCTTTGACTCTGCTTACCCCTTCGGGGATTATGGGCGTGATGTTATGTTAGATTATGTTTAAAATTTACCTTTTAGTTAACTTAATCCTTTATTAGAAACTTCGCGTGTAGTTTATTGTAATTACCTACAACATTAAGTATCATCTAGTAGTATATACACACTTCTTTCCGATTTCAAAATACAAATCATTAGAACTGCGAGGGGCTTTTCAACTTTATTATACACATTTTAATTAGATCAAAGATGTTGGTCGAAAGATTGTTATTTTGACAGCTCCTGGGTACTGTTAACGATCTTGTTACGCAGTAAGACCACAGTTAACCCAGTGATACACAGAGCAGTGATTGATTGGCGAACGTACTATCGGTGGAATTGAAGGCGTCATGTGTAACATTGATGACCATTAAACTAGTTATTAGATTAATGAGCCCTACCAGTAGCATTGTGGATGCAACATTTAGACTGGCTCGATGGCTCATTCGGTAGTAACCTTGCCCCATGCGCCAAGAGTTGTGGGTTCGATCCCCAATCAGGACTAACATTTGTGTGATGTGTTGTTTTATGTCTAGGGAAGTGGCGTGAAGTTTAGTTTAGTTAGTTATGTCTTAATTATCTTGCTCCGACATTTGATACGTATACTTACTAATATTATAAAGCTGAAGAGTTTGTTTGCTTGTTCGTGCTAATCTGGTAAAATGGTCTGAATTGTTTTTTTTTTTTCAGTGTTTGATAGCCCATTTATAGATAGGAAGACTATAGGCTATATGACATTAACCTTAAACACGGTTGAAACCGCAGGCACATCTAATGTCAGTTAAATTAATATTACAAGTCATTGCCAAATGCATATTATATGGAATATATATTTTCACAGTGCTTTCAAAAATATTCTAACTGACTGTTCATTCCGGCTTAGCTCGGAAACAACCGTACCAATTTTAGATGATTTTCAGATTGCTGTTGTTATCAAGAGTAAATTAGGCTACTTTTAGTTAAAGAATTATGGTTCATCATAAAATTAATTTTTTGTTCGTTTACTTGAGCGAAGTCACGGGCAATAACTAGTAATTCATAAAGTTATTTCACCTGTTAGCTCTCCCGTCTCCGTGTGATGTATTAAGTGACATGCATTGATGTCTAACGGACCGGTGGCACCGCAGCGGCCACAATTAATCAATGCGGAACCGACTGAGACCTAATTACACTCAGGCATTTAGGCTCCCCGTGTCTAGGGCTGGCACATTTATTACATACTAGCTGTGCCCGAGCTTATTGTAAGTGTTATATAGCCTATAGCCTTCCGCGATAAATTAATATACGTATATATATATATATATATGTATATACAACACAAAAATGTTTTTTCAATTAGGACCAGTAGTTTCTGACATTAGCGCGTGTAAGGAAACAAACAATAAAACTCGTTATATATTAGTATAGATTTTAGGTTTTAATAAGGCACGCTAAGCTAAGAAGCCAATCTAGAAAATTACATACACACGACAAATAACAATTATCATGAAAACTATGTACTTACATTATTGGAAAAGTGAATACATTTATATTTGTCATTGCAGTATTAACTGAAATCTGTCTTATACGGGCATTTATATTATGGGTGATACTAAAACTAAATACGAATCAGCTAATCATTCACTTAATGTTAGTTATGAACCAAGTGGAATTTGTTAATTGGATGCGTGAACGAAACACTGAATGAAACACATGGAACACAGTTTATATATATTCAAAGTGTAACAATTTACACTAGTTGGTCAGTGGCATTATAATCGAAGCAGTATAATTATTGTTTCTATTATATTGCCACAGTATTTTCATAACAAATTAAGCCTCACACGAAAGAGGATAGCGAAAACGATTATTTTTGACAATGTTTGTTGGTAAACAGAAAAATATTATCTCATTATACAAAACAAAATGACCGTATTTATCAACAATGACGCAAAAGAATTTTTTATAACACAATAACTTCAGTTTGTTTTATAACAATAAATGTTTACAATGTGGCAAAATTGGTTTATGTGTGACCGTTAAAGTGGCCATAAAAATCATTATTACCGATAACTGGCGGACAGTATTTTATTTATTCTTGTGCATATTATTGTATGATGTATTGCAACGGTAAAAACCGTTGAATGTTGCCGCATTTGTTTTTTTTAATTACATAACATCACGCCCACGATCCCCGAAGGGGTAGGCAGAGTCGAAGGGGCAGCAAGCCCCTTCAACCACATTCAGCCAAAAATAAAGCCGGGCTGGGTCAGATGGACAATTGTGAAAAAGCAGTGACAAGGGGCTAACCTGTCGCCTACACAATCACACACCCAAAACCCGATATACCATTAGTCGCCTTTTACGACATGCTAGGCAAGAACCACAGTTGGCATATTCTTTTTAAGTCCCAGACCAACATGGGACAGTGGGGTGGGTTGGATGGTTTAAATAGTTCTGTTTTTTTAAATTTATCTGTAATATTGGAACAGACGCAATTATATATTACGTACCTACATGTAAAATCAATTGCAGTATTACATAACTAGTTTTTTCTTGCGGCTCCGACCGCGAGAAATTCGATCTTAATAAGACGCAGTAATGCGCATAGAAAAGCGATTCATACTTTATATTTCTTACAAGTAGTTCATTAAGCAATAAAGTGTAATAAGTGGTAGGAATAACTTACTACCACTTAATAATATAAACCCATTACCAGTCCGTTACTAAACCATGATGCAAATGGTCTGGTTCCCCTAACGGTTACGAAGGTAAGATCGGCAGTCGCTTCAACGTAAATACCAGACTCGCTAAATCCTGGATCATGGTCGGACCCTGACTAATCATGGGATATAACGACGAGGATGACCAGTCCGTTACTATCCGTACCAAGATCCATCACTTTTGCATTTATAGTATCAATCGCTGTTTATATGCATTATGCTTTTAATATACATGATATAGGAACGCGCCATATGGCGTTCAGTTCTGTCTGCCTACGCTGCTAGGGAAATGGCGTAAAGTTAGTTCAAGTATATTACCTTTAAAATAGATATTAGATCTATTATTGCAGATTTTTTTGTCCCGTGTTGGTCTGGGACTATAAAAGAATTTGCCAACTGTGTTTCTTGCCTAGCATGTCGTAAAAGGCGATTAATGGTATATGGGGTTTTGTGTATGTGATTGTGTAGGCGACGAGCTAACCACTTGTCACTACTATTTCACAATTTTCCATCTAACCCATCCCAGTTTTATTTTTGGCTGAATGTGGAAGGGGACTGCTGTGTCTTTGACTCTGCCTACCCCTTCGGGGATCACAGGCGTGATGTTATTATGATGATTATGATTATTACTGCACAAAAGTGCAGTGCAGCGTGTGATCTGATTTATAGTAAAGATTATTTGCTTTCCGCGATTTTTCGGAAAGTAGTAAGTCATTAAGTTAGTTTACTCCAGTCACGTCTAAATAGATTCTGCAATTTCGGAGATCGGCCATCAGAAACATATGAACATGCACTTAAAAAATAGGGATTGATTATCAAGTATCTTAATTTACTTTCGGATGCATACAGTGAAAAGCTATTATGTTGACATTGCAAACAGATTGAGGTGATTCTCAATGTTGAAAATCAATCACTTCATTTAAATTTATTTGTATTGAGTATCGATAAGTCGCATAGCCCGGCAGCCCTAGAAGCACGGATGTGGACATCCGCCGAGCACCATTATGACGTGCGGTGTTCAGGTGTCGACCTTCAGAACGAGCCATTAATTGTAATACAATTAGGTTATGATGCCGCTTCGTGCGTGAGCGCATTTGGGGCTGTCACTTGTGCTGGCGAAGTGATGGGATTGATTTCTCGATAGATTTGGTACTTGCTGATTTGTCTTCTTCTGGCCTACTGTTCTGGTTTATATATGGGTTATTATTTACTATTAATACATATAAGTTATTTCTTCTTGTATTGTTACACTAAATTCAATTAAAAACTAATATTTTTACACGAACTTTTTGCGAGAGTGTTCAATACACAAAGTTAACTGAATGTTGCATTCATGAATTTTGAAAATGAGTGAGAGTAAGGTTTCCTTTTTTGATTACGTAATATGTCACGGCTTTATAAAGTATGTTATTTGTCTTTATAAAGTGTTGCAACGAAAATACCCCCAGGGGAAAGCATATTTTGTTATTTAAAATTTTGTTGTGACGTGTTTTTTGATTATTGCTTAAATTAATTTCATCGTAATTATGCGTAACTGTACAACACTACCGAACCCGATATCGCGTCTACATGATTTATGCTGCATTCTCAATCAGAAATGTAAACGCCGAGGAATCGATCACGCCTCTCTATGGGCGACTTTAGCGACACATTTGACTAAAACTGCCGCCGAATTTCGATGAGCGAATTTATGCGTCGGCGTATTCGTGGGCATAGATCGAAAACCTTTATATCTTACTATCGAATGGCAGGAAATAATGTAAACCTTAATCACTACATAATGTCCTTCTAACCGATATCGGTCACGGCGGCCAACCTCAACGAGGATTAGCCATCTGCGCAGGACATATAATAGTGCACAAGTGTGTGCGCTAACACAGGTGCACTCTCTATTCCTTCACTGTCATAGTCCGGTGAGACGGCAATTCGACATGACTGGAAAGAGGTCAGGCGCAGGACTAACGGCTTAGTGTGCTTTCCGAGGCACGGGGGTGATTATACCGCCAACTTCCCGACTCCGGACTCTTATTGAGTAATTTCAATATTTTGGTCCGTCCCGACATTTGATCCCGGGACCTCTTGGTCTCTAAATGGCGCATGCTACCACTAGACCAACGAGGCAGAATGACTACATACCAATCATATGATAAATGTATGTGATAATGTATTTCAAATATTGATATAGAATTCTTATAGCGATTTTTGTATACATATTTTAAAAATCATGTAAATTTATTTTACTACTATGGCATAATGAATTTTAGTATAGATTTCTTTAGACCTGAAAATATTCGCTTAAACCATTTTTAGTCCTAAGGATGAATCATGAAGAAGGTAAGGATCTGAGAATCGCATTTATAAATAAATAAATAATAACGAAATTGAAAAAACAGTGACATTTGGCTAACTCCTCTCCTACGCAATCACATACCTAACACTCGAAATAACATTAGTCGTCTTTTACGATATACTAGACTCTTCTCGCCCTAACCGGTGCAGGTACCACCGGAAACACCAGTGTCCGGACAGTACCCGCACTAAACGATATGATAAAAAGGACGAGGGCGGACGTTCGAGCCAGAGTTAGAGTACCGGCCCGAGCGCGTCCAAAGTCGGCGGGGGCGAGATCCCGCGACCAGGCACCCTCTAGATCCGCGTAAATTCGACGCCGGACAGCCCCCACTTCGGTAGGGTCAGGACGAACTCCAATGCACAATGGTCTCGTTGTGGAATTTCTGTGAAAATGCCGCCAAACGTCGGCTTAGGGGTCAGCTTAGGCTGACCCCGTCTAAGCACAGGACATATCGCTAGGAATATGATCATGATGTCATAAAATATTCGAATTTGGAAACGAACAGAAATGATAGAAAGATAGTCGCGTCGCTTCATAAACCTGGAATTTCCCCAAACTGTCGTAGCTCGATGGCCCTCTAAATGTCGCATCGGTTCGCATTTCGTAACTCCCGGGTTCAGTTACAGCTGAAAGTGGGAAAGTTGTTGTTGAACAGTTGTGTAGTGTTCATTATGTCGTCGGTGCATCGCATAACTTTAGTCTATGACTGCTCTGTTTGAGCATTCGAATAGTTTCTCGGCTTAAAATTTAGAATTTTGCACTGGCTATTTTGCTGTATCCTACAGTTGGTTTATTGTTCTACTTTTTGAAGTCAACTAATAGTGATCGCTAAATGTAGCTGGGAAGCAAAATTTTGTGTAGTGTAATGTAATATTATTGTTATTTAAATGGTTTTTACCCTTTATTATGGTTGAGAGAAGCGATGGTTGACTCGTATGTCTTGGGAACAGATATGGCCTCTATTCTCGTCCAATTTTTTGAATTTTATGACAGTTGTTTAAAAAACTACATCCGCTCTTGTAAAATGTATGTATTTTTTTAATGATGAGTAATGTATGTATGTTAATGATGAGTAAAATATTTTTTTTGCTTCTATTGAGTTCGGCTGATAATAACGAAGTTTAAAACAGTAATTACCAATAGTATAGGATTCCGTAGGACTAACGAGAGGGTTGGTCTAACTGTTTCCCTGCTTTCTTAGCTCTTGGTACGAAGCTTAAGTGTTACTTTACACACATAGACTAGGCCTAGAATTGCAAAGCCTTAATCCTAGAATACCTCATCCATGAAAATTACGCATTCAGAACTTTGTACGTTAGTACAATGAATTGTACTGGTAGACTAGGAATTATGCCGGCTATATTCTTAATGTGAAAGTTTATCAACGGTTAAGGCACAATCGCGTATACTAATCCTTACTAGTCCTCAATAATAGCATCATTATGTTAGTAAGTCTGTGTGTCACGTTCTCGAATTACTTAGGAGAATGTGATGAAATTTAATGTGCCAAAAGTTTAAACCTGACTGGAAAGATAATAATATTTATTTTTAAGCCGGAAGAAAATATAAATTGAGTCGTTTTTTTTTTTCATCGTGAGTTTATAAAGTTTTATTAAATTTCATGTTAAAAATGATGAACAAATTTATTTTCATATATAAAACGTTATTAATCAGGATTTTAATTGTTGTCCAGTAATAGCAGGTGACATTCCGGGAAAGTGAGACTGAATACATGAGGATAGCTGCAGAAATTATCTAATCACGAATAAACAATAAACGGCATTGATGTTACGTTACATCAAGTAAAAAAAAAAAGATAAAATGCTCACTAAATAATAGCAAGACTGTTTTGTTTGATATAGAAAAGTAGTTTCAATTTTATTATGGAGTAAAAAACCTTTTTATAATGCAGGATTTTAAAGTATTTAAAAAAGAACAGTACTCCAAGATTCGATAAATAAATCTCCTTAAAGGATAGCGCCCCCGCGACGGGGGGGACCTTACTCAGCAGTCGGACGGGGCACCGTCTTATCTCCTTCTTGGTCTGCTCTTTCTCATTGCTTTTTGGCAACCGCTCGACTTGTTAAATAAATATTAATAGCACAACGGCTTATTGTGGAACCGGACGGCTTAACAATATATTTGTACGTCGTTGTTGATACTGGGACGTCTTCATTTTGTGGTGACGGACTTCTGGTAAACTTATATTATTTTTGAAGTATGAACTACGCAACCTAAATAGGAACCTATGATTACCAAAACATATCGGCATTATTTGGTCGAGGAGTCGAGGCGGCAACATTTTGAACGAGTGTCAGGCTGCGGCTGATCTAGGATTTTTTTAAAAATTGGAACACTTATCCTCCTCCACTTACATAAGTTCCGTGACACTGAATTTGACGTTAATAGTTATGCATCCGTATGACAGCCATTCGATTTTTTGTTCAATTTGATAAAAAATTCTAGGGCAGTTAAATCGACATTTTTATTTATTATATTTTAAATACTGATGACAATGAAAATTATTTCAAACTTTGATTTATTTTTATACCAATACTGGTATTCTCATGTAAATAATTTGCAAATATGTCTAAGCGCACGCGATTGGAAGACTCGGAATCATCCAAATTAGGATGGTTTGTTTTTGTTTGTGTTTTAGGGGACACTTTTTTGTTGTCACTGAGTTCGGAAAATTTTTTCGGTTGAAATGTACGCATATGTAATCTTTTGTAAAATATCCTAACTTGATGACAAGATGCCGGCCATATCGATTAATGATGTAACGTGAATAGTGTCAATCTCTACGAGTAAACTTTCCCGTAGTATGCAATTCATACGATATTTTTTATAAATTTAAATTAGTAATAAATTTATGAAGAAAATTTATAAACCGTGTTTACATTAATAAGGAGATTATTAATTATTTTTTACAATGATGTTAGCGTATAAAGTTAAATAAGCTTAAAACCGAATAATTTGATTCGTAAAGAGTACGATGCATGAAAAGGAGTATTGACACCTGTCACGGGAATCTTCTTGGGTGAAACAGACTATAGTTGTTAATCGATGCAAAAAATATTTTTTTGTCCTTTTTTAAATAATTTTATATTATTTAATTTGAACAAAAGTCATTCTTACATTTTGACAAGTGAGACTGTATAAATTTTGAAAAATTCTGTTACTTTCTTCAGTTTTCAAGTAAAAATGTGTCTTAGCACCCGTGGTCACCCGTGTGTGAAGAAGCGAACTTCGAAAGCGAAGTTAGTTTGTGGGGTCGAGGCAGGCAAATCAAGTTACCAAATATCGAAGGCCTGATACTGCCCAGTCTACAGTGCAATCTATCATTCAGCACTATAAAAATAATGGAAATACTTCTTGTTTGAAGAAAACTGGTATCACAAGTGAAGCAGAAAACAAAATTCAAAAGAATGTTGTCAAAAAAATAGTTGTGCTCGAGCTGGAGAACTCTAGGTGCAACGGCGAGACATGATTCACAAAGATGTCTCAGTTGATACCTGCAAAAGAGTGTTAAAAAGAATGGGTTACGGTTTTTACACCGCTAAGGAGAAACCACTGTTGACTGCTTTACAAAAGAAAACGAGGTTAAAGTTCGCTTGTGATCACTTATATTTGAAATAAATGTAAAATGTGAGATATGTTAAAATGTTGCTCTAACTGTTTATTTTTCATTAAACTTTCTTTATTACTTTACAAAAATTTACTTCATATTTTATTATTTTATATTTCTAAACGTTCTAAAACCAGGATTATTGTCCAAACGCGTTCTACCAGGTTGGGGACGTAATTCTAGAAAGAAGAGGAGTTATATAAATTCTTCCTTGATGATTTGTCAAAACTTGGATATTTACCGATGAACTAATTTAAGAGTAGGTGGCAAAACTACTGACAAACCTTACACACCACTCTCGCTTCTTTAACATTCTTTATCCTTTTCATACAAGATCCACGGTTATTATGACTTTTAATATCACTTTCTGAAACTTCTATATAATATGCCTTTCCCACGCTTCGCTCATATAGGCAGAGGTAAGTGCCTTATGATGACCGTTGCTCCGATGCATTAATAGAGATCGATTGCGAAAGCCAAGTTAAGTAGATATCGATGTTTTGGTCCAGACTGGTTTGACACTCAGGATTCCAATATGATTATTGTAATGGAAATGGATTGTAGTATACGGTGTTTTGTAGTAGTAGTATATCTACGTCACAAGACTACAGTTCCATTATGTGTGACAACAGATGAGGTTGATTGTTAACGTCGTTCAATACTATAATTCAGAAATCCTGGCTTACACCTTTAGCTTGTTCTACACTCGTCAGACTTCTCATGCATGCTCATTGGTTTAGGGTAATTTAACCTGATGTTGAGTTACTTTTTTTCTGATCATGGAACATCTGCATCGATCTTCCCCTTTCAGCGGGTTCATTCACCGATTTCGTATAATTTGGAACGTCTGTATAGGTTTTCTTTTTATTCATATTTATTTCGCATAATTCTCATTTATCCATAGTTACCATTCTGAATAAGCATATATATATAATTATTAAAATGATTTATTCGATACTTTGCACATTAGAAAATTGTGTATATAGTTTTGATCACAGCTAGTAATTTATGCTCGTTCGCGACGATTTAACTCGTCGTTAAATGGTAAGCCCTTGCTGCGTCTACCCCTACGGATGTGTTCGGTTCGCCGGGGGCCAGTTGGAGGAGGGCGGCAGGCATCCGATATCGCATTACGCGCTGTACGTACACCTCGCAGTATAGTAGGTGACAACTAATAATAATAACTTGCTATGGCTGTACGCTCATAATGTACATACATACATATCTAGTATAATCTGTACATTTAAATTTTTTATATATTTAATCTGGCACTGATAAGAGTAACTACCGAGTTTTTTGCCGGTTTCTTCACAGTAGATGCGACATTTCAGACCGGTAGTAGATTCGAATTGTTTCATTTTGTATTACTTGACGCTTGCTTTTTTGAGGAGGTTGAAATAAAAATATTTTGAGTTGGCTAGAGCTAGTTCCAAACTAAGCTGATGCTTGTGCTGTGGATACTTGGTGAACGGGTAGACATACTTAAATACGTTTATTAACATCTATGACTCCAGTACAAATGTCCATGTTCATCACACGAAATATTTGCCCTGAGCGGGATTCGCACCTGACCCTTGGTTTCGTGGCCAAGGTCTTAAACCACTCGACCAACTGGCCAGTCAAAGTAACCAAGTAGTAAACACCTAAATAAGTGCGTTTTCAGGTGGTACTTTATTATATCTTTTTAAGTAGTGCAAGGTGTTTGTGCTACTCTTTTACGAGTGCGTTTACTGCTCTGGTAGAAACTGCGAATATTTGTGTCTTCAGCCAGTTTTAATTTTTTGCTAGGAGAAATGCGTGACGCATACCACTTCGCCTCGGGGGAACGAGATGTTGTGTGGGACTCCCAGGGGCCTTTGCATCATGAGACCCCTTATCCGGTCAAGATGGTAACGACCGGGGTACACCCACTTAAACATCGGTATGCATCCTCTACGTCGACTGAGACTCCGGGATGCATCCTCTACGCCGACCGAGACTTCGCGGGTGCCCCTAAGGAATCCTTCTATGGGCCTCAGCGCTAGCGCGCTATCGGGCGCCCACGCCATGGGTGGAGACGACGAGATGCATACAGCCGTCTCGCCCCAGACGAGTGGGCCCGTTAGGAGCGAGTCACAGCCCCCCGAATTTGACCCTCTGTACGCACCAGAACAGACGTGCTAGGCCACCCAGTATGTCTCGACTCCTGCACGCAGGAATCAGACGGCGTTTGTGGCGACCGGTTTCGTGGGCCCAATCTCAGGTTGTGCCCTCTTCTGAATCAGAGCGACTAGCGGAGAGTGCCTCGTCGGGGGGGCCGCCTTTCACCCGGCGGCCCAAATTGAAGGCAGAGCCCTGTCGACGTGGGGAGAGCGACCCACCGCAACGCATCCTCAGTGCGCCTCTGTCGGGAGCAACGAAAAACATTCATCCCAACTCGAGCAGTCGGGGCCCTCCTCGGGGTCCATCTTGGCTTCAGCCCTGAATGGTCCATGTCCAGGGCTTACTAAGCCCCCCGGCACGACAAACCGAGGACCCCGGCGGGGCGAAGCAGAAGTAATATTGCCTTAGGGTAAAGCAATTAGAGCAGTTATTTTACACTCGGCTAACTCACATAAAGCTAACAAGGGCCGCTACCAGAGACTAGAGCTAATGTCTTTGATATTAACTCTCTCAAAAGTATTTCTAGAGGATCTGATGTGATGTGATGTCACAAGTCGACAAGCTGTATCCACTAATCAGGTGGTCCACCCTACCTTAAACAGGGCTGGTATCAGAGACACAGATATTAACTCTCTCAAAAGTATCTTTAAAGAATGTCAAGCACATCGTTGTGACATCACAAGTAGACAAGCTGTGTCTACCCTTAGCTGGCTAACATAAAGCTAACAAGGTCGGTACTAGAGACACAGACGTTAATTGTTTCAAAAGTATTGTAAATGAGCCGACAAGCTGGGTTCGCCAATTACTCGTTCATCGGAGCCACCGCAAGCTTAAGCCGCGGTTTGACCACTAGCGTGGGGCAAACGGTCCAGGTTTAGGTCAAAGTTACGCTACTTGACTCATTCCCTACTTTTGCCCTGTAAATGAATTACTGATAATATAGATATCTAGAAAACTACATATTTCGTCACTTATGCTCAAACCATTGATAAATAAAAACGAAGTGCAAATAAAAGCATTATATGAATAAATTCTAGCTTTGAGAGAAACAAGTAAGTCAGACGGACTGTTAGCTAATGGCTCTCTTAGCCATATATATAACGTCGGTGCTTTTTTCTCATAAGGGCAAGCATAGATCAAATCCTTCCATTTGCTACGGACCTAGTTCACACCTTTCGCTTTTTACTTTCTTGTACATTAATTGATGCATCACCTCTTGATAATCCATTTCCAATGCGACCATGGGATGTCTGTTTAGGTCTACATCCAACAGCTCTATTTTTACTTTACTCAACAGGCTACTAGGTGCACAATATCGTCGATTTCCTTATTATTGTCGGATTCGCGGCGTGCGGTCGCGTCGCCCAGGGCGCGTCGACAATTCGCTGATCGGCGTAAGCCGCTACAGACCGTGTAATCTGTGGTTTGACCGCCGAGACAAACGGGGGTGAGGCCGGGGTCGCGGGAACCAAAAGTGGTATTAACCATTAGCAAAAAAAATAAATTTAAAGTTAATGTCGAACTCTGCGACCAATTATTTGAACGGTCTAAACCGGAAAAACGGAGATAAGGCAACAAAATCCTAGAGAGATAATATCCACAATCTGACTACCCGATTGTTTTCGTATATTTCACAATTAAGCAACTGAGGAATGATTAAAAAAATGAAATTAATTTATAATTTGCTTAAATTATATAAAGCTGAAGTATTCTGAGTAATGACGTTTCCTCTCGAGAAGGGCAAGGAAGCTATGCGGGCTCTTAAGATTTAACGTAGAGGAGCATCGAGACTCCCTAAGATTCGTATTCCCGTACGCCCAATGATAAAGATCATGTAGAATTGTGTAGTTTTACTCTCGTAGGTACATATTCTTCCTTGGAAGGAACTTACATACATGCTTTCCCGACGTAAAAGTATCAATTGTCGAAACGGAAAAGCAGCGTCGTATTCTTTTTGCACGGGTCGGTCTCACGGGCCGACATTAAATTTTCCCGCGAATCGATTCGTGGCCGATCTTTCGCGTCGGATAATGAAACTGTCTGTTCTGAACTGTGATGCGGCGTGAGGGGTAAATAAATAACGTGCCTTTTAACTGCGACCATTTAAAATCATTTTTGCCGTACAATCGAGCGATCGTGCAGCGTCAGGGCCAAACCGCATGTCTATTTGAAAAGTATTGGGGAAGCAGTGAACATATTGATATGTGCTTTTATATTTAAAACAGTGGCACTAGTGCTAGATCGCTATCGCTAATTAGAGGGTTATGCCTTCGCTTAGTAGGATGATGGTAAGAGCTGTTTATTTCTCCACCATTTTGGTATTAGTCATCCATCTATATTAAAAGTTTAGACGTGTCTTTTGTACCTATTGTTTAATTAATGATATAAAGAATAACCCGTGTAATTAAGAAAACAAAAATTGCAGATATAGAAACATGATTACATTAGCTAGAAACATAAAACGGTAGCAGCTCAAATCGACAAAGATCTTTCCTCTAAAGAACAAAATAACTGCATGCACTCGCAAAAGCTGAGCACCAATTTAAAATGCAATTGACGCGGAGCAACAACAAAAAAATCAAAAAATGCTTTTCACCGAGTCTTATTAATATTCAGAGTGTATCCATTCAGGGTTAATGTGCTTCGGCACTTTTGTTATTTCTTGTCCCTTTCTATACTTCACATTAACGATAACGATGATAATTTATGCCTTCAACATCCTATGTCCCGTCACCATCACCTTCCTATGTCCCGTGCTTAGTCGGGGTCGGCTAAGACCGTGGTCCAGGATTTAGTCCGGTAATTACATTAAAGTGGCTGCCGATCTGACTTTCGTAACCCTTAGAGAGGGGAACCAGACATTTGGATCACGGTTCGCCATTAATTCCTTCATCATTGAATATGCAGTTAGGAACTATTTCTTGATAAAGAGGACGCTACGTTTTTTAAAACTATGTAAGAATGTGTACCACTTACTTTTTAGGGAAAACATGGATGTGCAACGATGACCCGATTTGTCTGGTTCCCTTATCCAAAGTTTAGATATATGCGCAGGTTCTTCAGTGTAACAACCAAACTTGTTAAATCCTAGATCTAAGCGGACTCTATTTAAACACTAAATATAGCGCTAAGAAAATGATGAACTATTTCTTGATATATCAAAGGCAGATATTATTTTATTATTCCCTACGCCTTATTAATATTATTTATTATACAATACATGCTCCGCTGCAGGGAATGAAGGAACGATTGATTGGTGTATCGCTTGGAAATTTTCAACGGCGCCTTTGTAAGCGAGGCATGGCTCATCGCAATTGCGAGTGATTTTCCCCTTTCAGTATTCCGATATTTGAAGTGTCGAAGTGATCAATCTATCTCAGTGTGCAGACAGATTGCCCGAATTCATAGTTCAATTCAATTTACAGAGCGAGCCAATGACAGTTGTTATTAAAATGACTTTAAATAAATAAATTGTCCATTTACCGTCAATTGACGTTATAAATCTTAAAGAATTTAAATTTGATAGGTAATTAGTTAAAATAAATTCGTCAACCTGGTTGAACTTATCCTGCTGTTACCGTAGATGTCACTGGACATACGTCATGGATCAAATATTACAAACATGATGAAAGATATACTCACTATGCAGCCTCTTGATAGCAGTTTATGCAATCATAGCTATATCACACGAATACATAAATTAATGTTATATCCTTAAGAACGGTGTCTATCCGATTCGTCAAGTCGTGTTAATCGTTTTAATGCAGTTTTTGGGAGCTTGCATCTCCAGAGATTAGGACTAAATATATATTCTAATCTGAGTCTACGTCATCTAGGTATATCCACGGAGTCTCTGGACCCGAGACACCGCGGTGGCCTAATAAAGACTCTTATAGACTTAGCCAAATTCAATAATACCACGTGCTAAACTGGGGAGAGATCGCCGACTGATTTTGTTTATTTACCTAAGGGTGAAGTGATGTGCAATGTTGTGAATATCGATAAAAGTCACCAGATATCACAACAGGCGAAAATAACTAAGGCATGATGAAGTTAAGTAAAACATTGTAAATTTTTAAGAATTATGGTCAAATATACAAAATAAGAAATTGGGCTATGGTAGGCCGCTAATCATGACTCCTGAGGATGGAGAGCATGGCTACTTAAGCGTAAGATCTGCTCCGATTTTAAGTTTATTCTTTCTTATATTAAGTAGTTTAGGATCATCATCTTATCTATCTTATGATGGTCTATACAATGAAATAAGCAGACTTGTTGAATCTTGCAGCATACTCCAAACGGACTTGTATAATATCAGAGAATGGGATCGGGAAATATTATAAAGATCGATAATCGTAATCCCAATGTTGTACCCTGTACTAGCGATTTTCGCGTAACTAATTGCAATTAAACCAGACTGACGTCACTCGCCTAATTTTTTTATAATTTTTTTAATGAATTTCTTGTTTAGGATGTCGTTAGAATGTTACTTTGGGGACGTAGTGGAAATGTCGACGTTTTCTGGACCCTTGAAATTAAGTATAAGGAAGTGGATATTAGAGATTTACCTGAAAATTAAAATAATTTATTTGTAGTTCCTTGAATCTCGTTGATCTCGTATATCATATTTTCGCCATGAAGAAAAATGTAGTATACCTATTAATATAGAAAACAATTAACGACACACACTGATTTATTAACCTCTTATATCATTCCATGAATGTTTTGTGGTTCCACTAACTTGACTTTTAAAGTTCCAGCTAGTTATTCTGTGCAAATTTTAATGGAGCTATGTGTACACTAATCGCACTTGCCAGTCTCAAAATGACTCTAACCTCTTTACCCCGGATTGGCTGGACACCCCGTCGGAAGGTAAATTAATAACCCTTCGTTAGGCATCCTTTATTTTGGTCTCATATTTGTCCTGACATCGGACCATGGGATATTCAGGCGCAAAATCCTGCGTCGTTCGTGCGATTTTTCGACCTTTTTCCTTAGTGCAATTTAGATTCGATTGCAAAAAAATTGGTGAAAACCGACACGATAGGCAGAGATAAATTAGCAGTCTTTCTGCATACTTGTAAAGCTGTGGTCACAGATACAGCTAGAAGGCAAGCGCTAGCGAGAGCGGCAACGTCGTATGGAAATGCGTCTATCATTTATATGTACAGCCTGATCTTCTCTTTATTCCTGATTTAAGCCTTCTGACTAGACAAATGATAGACAGATATCCATAATTACATGTGAAATCTTTATCTCCAAAAAAGAATTACAAAAACCATTAAACAAAACCTCCTCCACACAAAACAACTGCGATTTTCACAAACCATTGACTACGGGATTAATTTTACCAATTCATTGTCACTAGAGTGCGGGCGTTTTAAAAAAGATGCATTAAAATTATCTCGCCGATTTTCCGTTCCCTTTAATGATAACTGAAGGGGTTTATTAAGAATGCAAAAGGAAATATTCAGTAAGTGCCTTCTCGTGGCTGTTGGCGCATCGCCCGTGTCACTTAGGATAAGTTCCACTCACACTTTGAATTTGACGTTAATAGTTATGCGTCTTTAGGACACCCAATCGATTGTTTTTTCAATTCGATTAAAAAATATAGGGCAGTTAAATTATTTTTTTATTTCTTTTATTTTGAATCCTTATATGAAATGATTTTTTTTTTAATTATGATAATTAATGCTGGTATTATCACGTGAATAATATGCAGATATGTCTTAAGCACGCGTGCGGTGGTAGCTCAATGGTAAGGACACGCGCCTCTTAACCGAGGAGTGCGGGTTCAAACCCGGGCATGTACCTCTAGATTTTAAAAAATCTATGTACATATTTATACCACTAGCTCGACGGTGAGGGAAAACATCGTGATGAAACCTGCAAATTCAAACAACTTTGAATTTGTAACCATGATCCAAAAATTGTCTGGTTCCCCTATGTAAGGGTTACGAAGGTCAGATCGGCAGTCGCTTCAATGTAATTACCAGACTCGCTAAATCCTGGATCATGGTCTAAGCGGACCCCGTCTAAGCACGGGACATAACGCTAGGAAGATGATGATGACGCGTGAGCGCGAGTTAGTCAGGGTCTTAAGACCTTCTTATTATACACTAGCTATTGCACACGGCGCTGTCCGCATGGCCGTGGATGAACGAGTCTAGTTATTGTGTAAGGTTAGATCATATAGGTTTGATAACCAAACAAATAGGCTCATAGTGACATACATTTATTTCATTGTTTCCTTATGTCTTTATCTTCACCGTCGAAATAGTGGTGCAAATACTACAGATTTAAAGAAAAAGCCAGAGATAATAGATTCCCAACACCGGCAGGACTTGAACCAACTTTCCGCCCAATCTTTGTCCATATTACGTCTCTATGTATACTATTACTATTTTCTTATTGTACCGAACAAACTCTCGTTTTAAATACTTTAGAATGCACAAACAATTTCGTTATGATGTACTATTGTACCGCAGATGCTGAAATTAAAATGAAAAATTCTTCCAACATTCTTCTTGCAACATGTTTAGCATTTTAATAACACCAACTAAGGAAACAAGCTTAGCCATGTCAACCACAGGAATATTTTTTGGTACCTAACTTATAAGCAAGTGAGTTGGTTTTTATTTGTTTTTTCCTCATGTCTTAGGTTCCCTACTAATTGTTATGAAATTTAGCATCCACATTGTTTTAGGTACAAAAATGTCAAAATATACTTTATCATCCAGAAGATTTTTTTTTGGGAGATAGATAAGTAACTTTTAGTTGGTGGACCGCAATAACAACTCCAATTGACAAATACTATATTCGCTTCGTCTCTATGAATGCAAGCGTATCCGCCGCCAAAAGCTAGTCAAAAATAAATAAACGAGACAATATACCTCTCAATTGCCTTCACCCGAGATACTGTCTGCACAGATAATGACCGCTGGGCCGCCCCAGAACCTGTAGGTATAAAAGTTTTATAACTTGGCTCCGGTCTGGACCAATTGAGTGAAGTTACATTCCTGAACTAGCCAATTGGGTATCGCTTCGATAATAAATACAGACCAGTACGCTATTTATGTAGTCAAGTTGAAACCGGCCATGTGTGAGTTGGACTCGAACACGAAGGGTTCCGTGCTGCATTACCCGCCGATTTCTTCATTTATAACATAATTTGTTTTTGTGATCGCAATAGCGAGGTGTTTCAATTGCTATTATTAAAATAGCACAAAAATTAAAAAAGTATATTTGTCATATAAAGGACTCGTTAAATTATTATTTTTATTTTGTTTTATTATAGCGACCGCTCTTTGAAAATAGCAACTATCTGCCTTTTCCGGCTCCTAAGCTAAAACTCACTGACAGACAGACGGACAACGCAGGCCTAAGCCTTCGGGATGGGACTCTGTTACTAATAATAGAGACTTACAGGATACTGAACCTAAGAGCCTAAAACCTAGAGCACAATATGGACAAGGAAATTTAAAAGCAAGGTGACTGTCCGGATATATTATTCCACGGTTAGAATAGAGAAATAAAACATAGATAGAGTGCTAAAAGTGTAGCAAATCCTCTAAAGGTAAGATTTAAATAACAGCCGCTTGATAGAATCAACTGAGTTATACCCAGTCAGGGATTATCAGAGGGGTCAAATAGCCAAGGGGGTAGGGAGGCATTAAAAATAGGCACAGTAATGGAGAAGCACAGTACCTCGGGTGGAATTGAAAGCGCGCAGAAATGTTGGATGTGTACATTAAAATAGCTCTGACAATTCGCAGTTGTACATTTCCCGCATCTGGATATTTTGAACGGAAAAATTACTGTCTGCACCGAGTGGGAGATGCATTGTTTAAAATTGTCACAGGATTAACTGGCTGAAAGTTATCTTGAATGCTAGACTTGAGAGCAATGCGAGCTATTTGGTATAAGAGTTGAGCAGATACTTTTCAGGGACTGAAATTATCAGCATGTCCTTTTTAAATAACGCATTTTTATAAATAAGGGCTGTTTGTGACTAACTCGTTTTTTAAGGGAGTTTTATTTGTATAATGATGAGATAAAGTTTTAGCGAAATAGTTTTTATTACGTTTCTGCGACATCAAACTATGCTCTGTTACAGAAGCAAAGCGAGTTCTGATTACATGGTTACTTTCTATGGACTATTTGAGCACGGAAAACTTGTTAAATTGATGTTTTAATTTGTATTGTGTAATGTTGTTAAATGCTGTTACTTGTTTTATATTTGTATCGTTTGGGTATGTTCTGCTCTGAGCATTATGTCACCAAAATTGTCAATGATATTGTTTAGCTTAATTTGTTTAAAATTTATAAATGATACTGTTTAGCTTAATTGCTTAAAATTAAAGCTTTTAGAGTACTTAGCTTAACCTGAAATACTTTACATTAATGTTCTAGGTTCACCAAGATACAGGCATTGCCTAGTTTGGGAACCCCTGTTATCTCTATTGCTACATTCTACTAATGCATAAACTAATTTTAATAACATGTTATGTATCTGTAACCTAAGTTCTTTTGTGCAATAAACGATTATTATTATTATTATTATTATTATTATACAAAAATGGCTTTCGCTATTAAATACCTGAAAAAGGTGTCTATATCCATTTGCTGATCCAATAATGACATCAAATTCATTCATAGGTACTATATCAACTGAACTTATTCAATTCTAAATTACACAATAAACTGAATTATAAACTTATGAAAATTTTACCTATTTGAATTCCTAACAAATATACAATTTTAAATCTTTTATTCACCACCCGTGAATGAGAAGTGATTTAATTATGTTGGCCAGATTTGGATTGCTCTTAATATTTAACATCGTGTGAGAACCAAAATATAACAACGCGCAGAGGGGGGGAGACCTCACCCCTTTGCTCAATTTCATTCGGCTGATCAATTATGCGCATGTCCCAGAATTCACAGAGAATAAGGTCATCGTGGCATGGCCTATGTTTGGTTAACTGCGTAACAGTATTTTATTTAGGAAGCACCTATTACTGTTTGGTATCGAGGTTATTACGATCAAAAGCTAGCTCCTAATTTGCTATGCGGCTAATCCACTTTCACTTCAGTTAAGCGCCATTTTGGTATAAAGTAATTATGTAGTATTAATGTAATGTCTAATTCATACCACAGTAATGTGTTCGAGTAAGAATGAATGGGAGAAGCTCAGTAGTAAGAATACGCTCCTCATATGTATTTACATGTGCTGGTCAAATTCGGTCACTTATGCATGTACATTTTTTAAATCTAATTACGTAATTGTCTAATACTACTTTGGATGTGTATGGGTTACGGCGGTCAGATGGACGTTGGTTCAACCTAATCAGACTCATTAAACCCGGGATTAGGCCTAAGCGGACCTCGATTAGGAACGGGACGTAATGTTGGGAAGATAATAAATGTTGTGCTCGACTGATTTCTAATTTCAACACAAGCGACGAACGAAATTATTAGTATAATGTTCATAAGTAAGCACTTTTATCCAGTGGGTGAACACAGCTGCGGAGGTGTTTTCATTAAAATAGCTTTAAAGCCTCAATCTTTCCTCCATTTAAAATTTCAAACAAGTCCTAAGTTTAATATGAAAGTTTGCGCAAACTCCGCCATTCGTAGAATTAAGGAGAGTGAACATTTTATGTTTGAAAAACGACGATGCCGCCTGGTTAAACAAATAATTCTTCGTGTGGCTTAAGTAGTTAATACTTTAATTGCACACTTTTTGGTGAAGATGGAACTGGCTTGATGAAAATAATCATCATACAATAACAATTTAATGTAAGGAATCGTGAAGTTTTTGGTATTATGATAATAACTGTCACCGAACTTGAGATGTTACATGCGTTATTTTGCATATGGCAATTTTTGTGGGACGCGGTCGGTGAAGCCTATGTGCTGGCAGACCAAATATTTTTTTTTTAAACCAGGTACCATGACTGTTTATGTAAGTCGTCCCGACTAACGGGTGTAGAGCTGTCCACAGGACGAATGAGGATATTTGTTTGTTGTCAATAAAATTTTTAAAACACCACGAGGTTATTTGATTGTTGTTGATAAATAAATGAATAAATAAATTCAGACTGACACATATATTCCCTAGTTCCAAACTAAGCTTATGCTTGTACCATGGATACTAGGTAAACGGATGGACATACGTTTATAAACATCCATGTCTTGAGTGCAAATGTCTATGTTCACATTTGCCCCTAGCGGGATTCGAACGCACGACCCTTGGTTTCGTGGCCAGGGTATCTGTAAGGGGTATCTGACCACTCGACCAACGGGCTAGACAAATCTAGCAATCTAGCAAGATAAAGTTATTGTGCCAGTGTTTAAACAAATCCGCCCCGCCCCGGAGTCGCTCCGGAGCGCCTCTGCGCGGCTTTCCTGACGGGTCACTGCACAGGCTTCTGCCGGGAGGCTTCCGTGCGCTGCCCCCTTTGCACCTCGGCCTATACTTACTGCCGTATGCCACCAACGGATAGGAATTTTTATATTAGCTTGGGGTCCTATGTTGGTGTGGGACTTGAAAATAATGTGCCAACTGTTTCCCTTGCTTAGTATGTCGTAAAAAGCTTCCTAGCCCTTTGATTCTGCTTACCCCATCGAGAATTACGAGCGAAATTATATATCAGCTTATGGTACGGTTCCAATGTATCATGAAAAAAAAATATTTGGCGCCAATAAGACTTGGAGACACCAATGTGACATTATAAATTCACTTGGCGCAGAAAAAAAAGACTTGGATATGTGATGTCTTAGAGCTAATCGCATCCGATGCATGATTTGATTCGAGATGAGGCTAGCACTGAATTGAACAGTTTAACACGGGTTTTCTGCAATGAATCTCAGGGCAAACATTTGTTTTTGAATAATGGATGTTTCAAATCGTAAATAATATTTCTAAAAGCACAAGCAGGTAGGTATATGGTTCTTAGTTTGAAACTAGGAATTGCTTAAGTTAATCTTAGCGATTTGTAACTTTTATTAAGTGTTATATTATAAAACATTAGAAATTGGTTCTGCAAGTTTTTTTTTATAGGTTCTAAATATGGTTTATAAAAAGCAATAAGATGGTCTCCACTTCCACATTCAATTGCAACTTCAGCATTAGAAATTTCGACGAATTTGACTTTAAACGATAGCATCGAAGCAGCTCCGGCCTTTGATAATATAAGAGCTTAGTGAAGTTGGCCTTTTGGCGCCCTTTAGTCGCATCATATATGAATTTAAGTATTTAAATCTTTGTTAATTTTAAATAATCTATTCTGAATAAAAACTAATTATATCTCTTTTTGTGTACACTCCTAAATAAATTTGACAGCAAAGCAACAATATGTATCTACATGTCTGTTGACGCCGCAAAAATTTCATGTTTACCCGCTTCAGCGTAAAGCTCTACGGCATTTAGGCGCCCTTTGTCCTTGGCGCCTAGGGCGACCGCTCCGATCGCCCTAGAGCCGGTGCTGCGTCGAGACGGTAACCCGACACAAATGGGAATAAAAATGTCCCGTCGGCTCCGCAAGTTGCTGTGTAAATTGTTTAACTGGTGCGGGAATATTGCAGCGCTCGTTTTGCTCAGCTGTACGGATCGGATTTAGCGCCTTTTGCCGCTTGATTTGACATTTGATGTGTATTGGGCGAGTTTGTGTTATTGTTTTCTGATAACTGTTTTATGGTCGTCTCGTTTTGTGAAAACAAATTAAATGCTGTTTTGCCTTTATAACTCTACGGCGCTTTTCGGAAATAAACAATTCTACAAAGTCCATCTTTCCATACATAACGTCACGCCCATAATCCCCGAAGGGTAAGGCAGAGTCAAAGGGGCAGCAGGCCCCTTTAACCACATTCAGCAAAATTAGACTTGGGCTGTGTTTGATGGAAAATTGTAAAAAAAGCAGTGACATGCGGCTAGCACGTCGCCCTCACAATCACATGTCGCCAATCTAAAACCTGATATACTATTAGTCGTCTTCTACGACATGCTAGGCAAGAACCACAGTTGGCACAATATTTTTAAATTCCCAGACCAACATGGGACAAAAAAGCCTTTTTTCAGATGTAAAAAAAGCACACAGATCGGTCTATTTGGCTTAATTTTAACTTGGTTTACAATTTGACATCGTACATTTTGTACGTCAATCTTAAAAGTACAATGAAATTTTGTTTACAAATATGTGTTATTTCTAAGTGGATGCGTTTTTAAAAGATATTAGTGCAATAGGAAACATATAACGAGGAGGTATGAAGAGAAAAATATTAAAGTATAAATAAAATATTAATTTGATCACAAAGATAACTAGAAACAAGATGATGATGTTGTTGATAGAGGAATCACGTAAAAATCTGCTAACGTATTGGTATTACATATTTCCATAGTGGTTAATATGTTAACGACCTATGGTACATAATTAAAACTAGAAAAGCCGCATTATTTCCTCCTCGCCTCACTGATAGAAACACTACAGATGAGCTCATAGAATGAATCAATATCTTCGTGCAGTTGAACATCCAAAACAATGGACTAGGCATTTATCGACTATAATTGTTCTTTGTGAGGTTTCACTGAGTTATAATTGTCGCGGATCGCTTAAAATGGAGCGAAAGTAGATACTTAATCTTTTATACTCCCTGTCTAAAGTACTTGAGTAGTGAAAATGAGTTAAGAAATAAACTGACTATCACCTTTACTCCACTCTGTGAATATCTGTACGGATATATGTGTATTTGCGCACCTGCTATCGTGTAAAGTCTACTTACCGGCTCATTATATGTTCGATTTTATTAAGAATTGTGTCAATTAATTCATTATAATGAACTGGCGAACATTGACTACATTACAACTAAGTTAAAAATTAAGGAGAGCTTTTTCTTTTCGGATGGTTATTTTTTTTGACTTTGTGAAATAAGTTAGCGATTGATTTATATGTATCCAATATAAAGAATAGCTGGTCAAATATCAATAGTGTAATTGTAAATTTAAATAAAATATTACTACCTTACCTTTTAAAATAATTGGTTGTTATTTAAACTAGTGTTTAAATTGTCCTGTTTTTTCGAAATTAGGCTGACTATGCCCCTTAACAATGTTCCCACCTGTTTACCTAATATTCAGATATAAAAGTTTTGAGTCAGATATAGGTATATGTATCTTGAAACTAGTATATAACTTAATTAATGTGGTCTTATTAACAAATTAACTTAGTAACGAATTTTCTGAGACTGCTTGTTATTCTTGTAATTTACATTTGAACAAGAAAATATGTGGACGTAATTAATGATGGCTATATTCGCCCCTTTGATCGGCGTGGTTTAATTAGGTTGTTTTGCCGAATTCCCCAATAAAGCTGAAACCCCCGTGGATTATTGCTCGGATTAGTCTAGATTAGACTTGTTATATTTTCGTCTCGAAGCCGTAGGTTTGTTGACACCAACGTAAAATATTATTTTGCTCCAGAGAGCTTTTCGAGATAATTTTTCGTCATTGAACTTGAATTAGAACGGTGTTGAGGAAAGTTTTGCCTACAATTATTTCAAAAAATTGGCGAAAGATTGTCTTAATGGTTAGAGAAGAATTAAACCATGCAGTGTTGAATTAAATCCTTTATTATGTTACCGTGTGTGAAATTAAGCCAAATCTTGGATATCAGCTCAAACTGGGGAGATTTTCATATAATTTCACATAGTTCTTGGTGTGAATGAATACATATTTTTTTAAATAAGTCTGTCTGCGACTTGCACGTTTACCTAACAACGAAATACCTAATCTTTCAGGTAACCAATATCTAACGCCTGGATGAGGACTATTCTTTACATATTTTGCGCCCTACACTTTTAACAAACCTTGAAGTATTATGTGAACGGATATATGTTTCACTTTGAGTTTTCTTCCCTATAGGTAAATGAAATGATCTGTGTGATTTAAGTCCCATGTTGGGCCAAGCCCCAAGCTTAAAAAAAAGCGTGTTCCTTACCTAGCATGTCCTAAAAGACGACTCATAGTATATCGATTTTTGGGTGTGTGATTGTGTAGGCAACGAGCTAGCCACTGTCACAACTTATTCAGTTTTATTATTTTAAAGCAAAAAATATGTATTCAATATTTTTTTTAAAACGGACTAAAAAAATTGTTGAGGATAATACCTTAAAGACGAGGAGGAAGAGGAGACTATACCTTAAAGTCCCGGTCGGTCCTGTTTATTAGGTTTAAAAACTAAATACGCAGTCAGGGTGATAAGGCCAAGACAGTGGTCTTGCATTGGGATTCGTTCATTCTATTTGGTTTTCTTAATGGTTATGAAGACCAAATGCCAGCTGATTTTGTAAACTGAATCCCTTAAAACAGTCTAATTGTACTTCGACTCCAAATAAATTCTATTCTCTTAAATTAACTTTTAACCTTTCCCCCGTGTATCATATCTAGCTGTGCCCGCGGTTTCACTCGCGTTTATGGTTATTGTTATATAGCCTATAGCGTTCCTCGATAAATGGGCTATCTAACACTGAAATATTTTTTCAAATCGGACCAGTAGTTTCTCAGATTAGCGCGTTCAAGCAAACAAACAAACAAACTCTTTAGCTGTATAACATTAGTAAAGTATAGATGATAAATAACAATTGTTTTTTTTTTATTGTATCTAGGGCTAGACATAGCGGTGGTAGCTCAATGGTAAGGACACGCGCCTCTTAACCGAGGAGTGCGGGTTCAAACCCGGGCACGTACCTCTAGATTTTTCAAGTCTATGTACGTATTTATACCACTAGCTCGACTTTGGATTTGTAACCATGATCCAAAAATTGTCTTAGGGGTACGAAGGTAAGATCGGCAGTCGCTTCAATGTAATTACCAGACTTGCTAAATCCTGGATCATGGTCTAAGCGGACCCCGTCTAAGCACGGGACATAAACGCTAGGAAGATGATGATCTAGGGCTAGACAGGAAACTAGTTATTTCATGTACCCTATGATGAACAACCGTGCAAAAATGGTTAAAGTAATCCCTCTCTTTCAATACGTTAAGAACTTGCTAATTAAAGTGTAAGGCTTTCCGCAACTCCGCTATCAGTTCATCAATACCCAATAGCCTGAATGGGCGTGCGCAGTGGTCGACGCTCGGGCTTATGCGTTAACTAACTTCGGCTGCAACTAGCTAAATGCATTTAGGGGTGTCGCGGCTAGACCAATATCTGCTGAGAGTGCACTCTGCTCTTGGGTAAACCAGTTATGTTTTTAGGTTAATTGCTGAGGTTTTGAGGTTGTAGCGCGAATAGTGTTTGTATTTTCCCTGGTAAAGATTATTGCAATAGCGCTATCATCAATTTGGACGTAAGATGTCCACTGTTCGTAGGCTTCCTAATAGTCCTTAACAACGATCAGTTGGTAAAGTCTTAGTGTATGTTAAGTGGCATAGCATAGCATAGCATAGCATAGCGTAGCATCACGCCCATAATCCCCGAAGGGGTAGGCAGAGTCAAAGGGGCAGCAGGCCCTTTTAACCACATTCAGCCAGAAACAAAACTGGGCTGGGTTAAGTGGCCATATCGAATTTCGTCGTTAAGGTGTCGTGTTAGTAAATAAATGGCGCTGTAGTAAACGAGTCAATCAAAGTGACAAGCGGCAGGCTCGTCGCATAAATAATCACAAACCATCTCATCATATTATGTCATCTCCCACAGTCATTGATTGTATGATTAGGTTTAGAACTTTACAAAAAGCTGATTAGAGTAACTACCTACCGAGTACCGAGTTTCTTGCCGTTTTTTTCTCGGTAGAATCAGCATTCCGGTGGTAGAATCAGCATTCCGGTGGTAGATTCATATTGCTCTACAGATTTTGTAAAATTGGCGATTTATGTGTTTTTTTGAGGCCTACATAAATAAAGACATTTAGAATTTAGAATTTTTGATTTTTAAAAAATAGTTAGTACATTATTTCTGTCCGAGACCAACACAGTCAGAAATTAATATTTTATTGTAGTAAGTGATATTTCCTCTACTTTAATTATACGGCAAGAATTTAACGTTCAAAGCTCGTAATTTAAAATAGAATAATGATATTTTGGTGGCGCGGCTAAAATTAAATTAATATTTTATCACGAATTTACTGGCAACGCGAGGTTGAAATGTCTGGCGCAGTTACATTTTTATTTATTATAGCATTGGCCTGCGGTGCTAAGGCGTGAAATTAGTACATACGTTTTAGTTGACGTTTGCAATGTTTTTTTGTGTAAATAATAGAAATAGGTACGTGTATTATTTATCAAGTGAAAATCAATCAATCAGTGAAAATGTCATACGTTTTAAGGAATTAAACATTTATTAAGCTTTCGTTAAAATTATAAGTTGGAACATTCATATCATAAATACGAATATACTATTCCGCACAGATTTACTGACCAGACCCACAAATTTACTGATATATTATTTTTTCACTCGATCGATTTGGGCTTAAAATACATAAAAAAATTACGTTTTGTACACAACTGCATTAAGCTCCTATTGTAGTTTTTGTGAAAACGTGGTAAGCGAATTAATTATAAATATGCAGTTCCCGGTATTCAAATGAGCCCTGCTTTCTAATTTATTGTGTAAAACTGTAAATAAAACGTTCCGTTTATAATCAAAACAATTTATTTTTCAACACTCATCACTCATTTACTGTCAACCTGGTTGAGGCCAGTATGAAAGTCCATTACGTGTTCTATCAGGGCCTGGGAGGACTGGAACCTAGTGTCGCAAATACCGCAGCTATACTTGCCTCCTTCATACAACACCACATTGTGGTTCTTTAACAGATGTCTCGATAAACCCCTCCTGGACGCGAACACCTTCCTGCACACCTTACACCTCTCGCCATTCTCCGCGTGTTTGTACAAAAAGTGACTCTGCAACGCCACCACAGAGTTGAATTTCTTATCGCACCGCACGCAAGAAGTGCCGTCTGGGTGGATGGCAGCAAAGTGGTTAGCTAAACCTCGAGTCGAGTTAAAGGTGCGCCGGCATATCTCGCACCAGTTTGCCTTCTCCTCCGGGTGCTTGTACTTAATATGATTCCGCAAAGACAGCCACGAGTCGTAGACCTTCCCGCACGTGGGGCACGGCCGTTCGGACCTGGCGCAGACGGTGCCGTGTTCTTCAAGCAGGGCGGGCGTCTCAAAGGTCCGGTAGCAGGCTTTGCAGCGGTGCGGGTATCGGTGCATATAGCGGACGTGCTTCTGCAGACTCAAAAGCGAAGCATACTGCTTGTCGCAAGCTGTGCAGTGCACTTTGATGCTGTTCTGAGGATGCTTGAGCAGGGCGTGCATGTGGAGAGTGCTCGCGGTCTTGTACAGCTTTCCGCAGTCGCCGCACGCATGGCCGCCGGCCTCTTTCATAGCCGTGTCGCTGCTTTCATGGTCGCTCTGCAGTATCTCCTGCAGTACCCTCGTGGACGAACGGAGATGCTCGTCGATCGCATCCGAGTCCAAACACTCCACGTCCACTTCGATTTCGACGAGACTCATACTTAAAATACAAAATTACAGCTCATCACCAGATTGCGGATTAAGTAGACATTTGCTGAAATGTCAGTGCGGTAAAAAAAAAAATTGAGCGTCAAACGAAAAAAAGTTTCTATTATCTTTTATTGATCGCTGTAAAAAAGTTTTCACCTACCGCGCGTACAGATCGCTCGATGAGTTTATCGCATTACGCAGTAGTGTTTGCTTAGGTAATTCATTTGCGGTGCTATCGTAATGCATCGCACGAAACATTTTCAATTTTAACCAACAATAATATTGGATTCGGACATGCTTCCGGTTGAAAAGTGAAGCTCGTTACTGTACGTGCCCAATTATTTACGACCGTATTTCGTTTTAATTAATATACTACGAATGGAGCAATAGGCTTGGCGATATGTAATACTATGTTTTGCCCGCGACTACGTCTATGGTTTTTTTTTAGGAATTGGCGCATGTTCTAGTTTACTAATATTTTGAAGATTATAATAATTTTGTAATAATAATAATTTATTGTAACCTCTTTATTATTAGAATACTCCTCAATTTTGATTTTGAATCAAAGAAAGCAAGTTAAAATACTATTACACATTTTAAGCTATATGTATTTTAACAAAGTACAATATGGTGTACCTAAAAATACATAGGTATTTACGTTGAATATTGGCGGTTCTTAGATTAATCTACGCTATTCCGACCAATACATATTAATGTCTATTTTAAAATAACTTTTGACTTCGATGGCGCATTCGGTAGTGACCCTGCCCCATGCGCCAAGAGTTGTGGGTTCGATCCCCACCATTAAACATTAGTGTGATGAATACTTGTGTTTGTTATGTGTCTATGAAGTATAGATTTAAAAGTTAAGTATATATTTGTAATACCACTGTTGATTCTGATATCTGTAACACAAGTGCTTAAGCTACTTATCTCAAATCATGATCAATGTATGTGATGTAGTCTGATAATTATTTAAAGTATTCAATCTATAGTATTAAATTTATCACGTTTACTTCAACTATTACGAATAATAGGTCATAATTTTTCCTTGTTTCATTTCAAGTTATCGATCATTCAGTATTTGTATATACTCCATACTGACTGTTTAGTTCTCCTCATCAGTAGTCAGTTAGCACCGCGAAGATAAATTGTGGTTGTGGGTGTGTAGTATACAGGCGAATACTATATAATCCACCAGGCTGAACATCTAAGCGAAGGTATGTGGTCAGCTGCCAGGCCGAACCCAGAAACTAACACAGCAAGCTGAAACTCCGGTTTTATTTATTTAAATCTCGCTAATGAGCCATTGTTGTATGCGTTACATATTTAACTAACCCTTTAAACGGCGTTCAGGCTTGCGAATAAATGTAGAATCGACAATAATTTGATTGAATCAGTTTACCAAACTTTTCATCTTGCTTTATTTTAACAATGTCAATATCAGTTAGGGCGACATTGAGTCCGCCATTTTGTCCCGCCAATTGTTTTCGATTCTAAATTCGAAATTCGAATCGTGGCGTCCGTAGGCCTGTGTGCGTGTGGTTACGTGTACGTTTGGTTCTTTATTGGGTCGCAGTGAGATCGGCCGCGGCGCTCCGCTCGCCACCTGGAAGGACCAACAGGCGACTCACGCGGAACGAGAGTCGGTACCACTCGGGTGAGTCACTACACTGTAAAGAACCTATCACTAGCGTGGTCATTGGTGTGATGTCATACTTATTTCTTTTCTATCTATCGGGATTAAGCAAAGGCAACTGCATTCGGCCTTGTCTGGTTGGTATGAACTCTTCTTCTGTATTATGGTTTGGTATCTTTTGTTTATTATTATATATTCGTTTCTTTAATTTATGTATTATTTGAGTGTGTCCGCACTATCGGTTGGGAGTGTCTTGTAACATCGCATAACCTACTTTGTAGTAAGTATAGGTGCACCAGTAAATATTTCTGTTTGTGCTAGTTAGCGGGCTCGGTTTCGCTAAATACCTGCGCAGACGTTACTTCAACCGGTGGGACGAGTCAAGACCACTACTTTCTATTTACACATTGATTTTTATGCAAAAATAGAAGAGTTATGGAATACAAGTTCTCGATGGAGTAAACACACGCGATCAAATTTGTTTTTCTATAATATTTTTATTAATTGGAATTTCATAATAAAATTGCACTATTGTAACACAGATAATTATTTTCCATTTAAGTTGGGCTCTAATGTAGTACATTTAAAACTCTAATAAATTAATTTCTACTGCACGAAAAGTAGAAATTAATTTAGAATGTATAATACTTATACTTATAAAAGTTTCCGTGTAAACTGAATATTTACTCCTTATTTAAATTTCACGTATAATTTAATCGTCATTTGGCGAGTATACGTTGAACCTTTTAATCCATGTTTTGGTTTTACTGAAAAAGCGAAAATAAAATTCATATTGCTCAGATAAGCTTGTTTAGTGCAATGCAACGTAAGTTAAATCCGGCTTGAAATTTATATCGCTGTATAAAAAAATCATGGAAATTTGAATGAATACACAGTATTCAGAGTAAAATAGGAGTGTTAAGTTCGTCAGACGGATTACTGAATTCTATGCGTATCTTTTCTCGTCCAGCAGACAAAAACATTACGACGATCACTTACTTACAAATTTTAAAATGACTTATCGAGAATTTTGTGACGTCAAAGCTGCTTACTGCAGAACTAGAATGCGCTATATTGTTTGTGTATCTGATGAAAGCAAATAAGCAGGATATATTTAAATACTTTTTAATATTAGTTTTTTTATACGGTCAACATCCTAATTACCTTTATTGGTCACCGAACATATTATTCTTATTTTTTAAAAATAGAGGTCAAAACTGCCCGGCTAGTTCAACTGTCTGTACGATATTGCAATCACACACAACTGTGTCTATACAGCCTTCGCCCTCACAAATAATTATTTGGCGGACCTCCGCCCTCCCGCGACTCATTTCGTATTCATTGCATTTTCGTGCGAACCGATTCATAGTACACCGCAGACACTATACTTCCCTATCTTATCATTAAATATGTAGCAAACATGGAGTATTGTAATAAAACCTCTGCAGTACGCCCCATTCAAAACAATCAAAATATGCTATACTTAATTATATTACAAACAAATAACAGTAAAATAACATTGGCTATACTCCATTCTCCTCTCCTTTTTTATTCGCCTTTATTAATATCGGACAAGTAGTTTTAAACATGATCCTAAAACAAACAGTATTTGAGACAAAACTGTATAACACGTAAAAAATACTTTCTGTAATCATACTTGAAGTTATTCTGATAAACAGTCTTACGGAAAATATATTCACTTTGAAGACAAAACAATAGAATTATAAATAAAATATCACTTTTAAATCACTTCTTTGTTGAGGCATTAACAAAAAGAACGCACTTTTACTTATTTTTCTTCTTTCCGTTTTGTATCTGTAATTCCTGGTAAAAAGAGTCTTATTCTATAATTACCGACTCTTTGTAAAAATATCGTCGCGAAAGTAGCTATTTAAATTAAAGCGCTTGTGAGAATTTTCAGAAAATTAGTATGGGGAAAAAATCGAAATTTTATTTTAGTATACTGTACTATTCTATACGTAAGTCGTACGTGCGATTGTATTTTGTGAGCTTTCGTGTGCTATATATTGCAATGAATAGTTTTCGTGGCATCTGATAACATAGTAATTGGCATCTGCCGTTTAATTTGAATTAAAATAAATAAATAAATCACTTACAGATTAAATAAATAATAAATAAATAGTTCGTCACTGCATTCAAATCATTGACAAATTTCTTGGTTTCTTTTAATGAAATGGTGAAATATCATTTGAGATTAAAGCTCATACTACTTAATGTGTGCAGTATGTGGGAAGTAGATAACTATGATATTAATATCGGCCTAGAGCTCAACAGTTCCGTGTATCGGCCTATCCGTTGGCTGACGGGATTCGTTAAACTTTTGCTACATAAAGCGTGCAACTGTTCTGTTTTACCGAGATCCATAATATTTCTAGTTGCGATAGTCGTGCAAGTTTTAGTGTCAGAATAACCCTTCTGAGTCTTGTTACTGTGACCACCGTAATCTAATAGGATTTGTCGGAACATTTATTTTATGCTCCTTTACTTCTTTAAAAACATTTTATTAACATTTCCCGGATTGATTTGCTTTTTAGTTCTAAATGTACTAACTATGCGAATGAAATAACTATATATTAGTCTCTTTATGGAGTTTATTTCTCCTTTGGGCTTTATCAACCCCTTCGGCTTGTGCGGTATGTATGTCAAAAATTATTACACCAATATGTATCTGTTGACGAAATAATAATTTATTACTATGAATTGATATGATAGTTTCAATTAGTATATTGGCACTCAAACGAACGGCAATATATTGAAGGGTTTAGGTACGTTAAAGACGTGGAAACGAGGAAACTATAGCTTTAAACATTACAGAAAATAAATTGACTTATTAATGTAGAAGAAGCGAAAGGTATGTCAGGATTGTAGCAAATGGAAGGATGTGATCTCTGCCTACCCCCACGGGAAAAAGGCGTGCCATTATGTATGTATGTATGTAAGTAAAAATATATTTTTCGGTGATCGTGATTGTATCGTTCTAATTTAAAGGTACTGTGTTTTAATCAAGTATTTAATACTTATCTGGATGTTTTGATGCTGTTTTTTGTAATTAAGAGCCAGGATCGGTGCTATCCCGATTGGGTTGCACTTAAGTGGTTGCAGGTTCGTTGACAAAAGACCTGAGTTCCTCTTTTTGACAGGGGCTTTGTAAGCCTCTTATGTATGGTCTGTGTTCAATACTGTCCTTTAAATTTCGATTTATTAATTAGAATCGTCCCAAGTCCGTTGCGCACGAATATATCGTCATTATTGCAGTATATTATGGAACAATGTACCTGATAGGTAGCTAGCTGTTCAGATTAATTGTTCAGGTTCTTAGTAAAAAACGTAGAAATCTGCACAACTAAAATTAATCAAATATACTTTTGATAAGCTCGATGGCGCATTCGGTAGTGACCCTGCTCATGCGCCAAGAGTTGTGGGTTCGATCCCCACCCAGGACAAATATTTCTATGATGAATACTTGTGTTTGTTCTGTGTCTGGGTGTTAATATTGAATTAATTTAAGTATATATTTGTAATACCACTGTTGATTCTGATATTCGTAACACAAGTGTTTAAGCTACTTACCTCGGAGTCAGATCAATGTATGTGATGTAGTCTGATATTTATTTATTATTTATTATACTGCTTTGTATAGAATACCATTTAACGTTAACCAAATATTAACTGATTGATCTGATTCCGAGTTAATAGATTAAGCGCTTGCTTTATAGAAATCAGTAACAAAAGTGATCTAACAAATATATACTTAAATAATCAGATATCTTCATCCAGACACAGAACAAACACTAGTATTCGCCACCAATGTTTATACTAAGACTGGACCCGCAACTAATGGCTCATAGACCAGCGGCACTACCGAATGCGCCATCGAGCCAGTATAGAAGAAAATACTTTCCCTCTTCGCTATCACGTGTATCTACCACTCTCAGCGTAAGACGATTGTAGAATTGCAAAATTCCCTATAATGATTGGCCATCTGAACACTTTTAGTATCGGCAAAGTTCCTAGAGTCCAAGTAATCCTCTTACGACGAACCGGCGTTTCGCTCGACGGAGCCTCGCTAGGTGTTCCGAGGAGTCCAGCATCTGTTGCTTTATTATTTATATTCAAAACCGACACAATGCTAATAAATAACTGAGCAACAGTTAAGCAATTTTCTTAGGTTAGAATTAATAACATCGAAGTATCCTTAGCTCAAGTCCTTGTGGGCATTCGAGTGCCGCTTTGAAACAATGAGAGGGCGTTCTCAATTTGTTATTGAGTATATTACTAGAGTTAAGTGGTAGCTTCATTCATATTTACGATTTTCACTGAAATTCTTTTTAGGAATATTGTAGAAGTGCAAACTAGATGAAAAATCCACCATTAGTTTGCTTTAAAATTCAAGAGACTATGTTAGCTATGTTTTATACCATGAAAGGTAGTAAACAAGCTGATGGTAAGCATCACCGTAGCTTATAGATAAGAAGTATTATCACTAATGATTAGCCTATTCTGTGTAATGTAAAGTATATTGCATTTGTAGGATTCGTGTGAATAGTGTGTAGGTGCATATTATAATAAAGATTGGACGTCAGTAACAAACGCTGGTGTAATGTTTTGTATACCTGTAAGCAAGGGAGACATTTACCTGCTCAACGTAATTGAAAATTCTTAGTAAGTTTTTGCATTTTACTATGAACTTTTTCTGTAGCGAATTAGTTCAGTTACTTAGTATTCAGCAATGAAAAGCGATACTAAGAATTCTAGACCAAAAGTCCTAAGAGGAAAATTTTTCAATTCAGTTCGTGATTCGATTTACATTACAAGAGGAAAATTGTTACTGATCTGATTCGAGCTTCGAAATTTAGATTCTCCATGTAGTCTAGACATGTTATTTACTAAGCAACGCAAGTCGGGACGACATCGGGTAAACAACTACATTGTTGGTTTTATTGGGCGAATTGGATTTATATCGCCCCCTGATGCGGGGTTTTTTCCCTGGTGTATCCCTGGATGGCGAACGTCGAAATTCGATGACACTATGCAATAAGCGGGGTCGCTGGGAATATCTTGGTTCGGCTCAGAATTACGCGAATTATCCTAAATATCCCACGGAACACATGTGTATGTGTTTTAAACTTTTTAATAAGTAGTTATAAAAATAATACAGCAATTAGATAGACGCAAAAATTTACGATATATGCCGCCTTGGGATTTAGTCGGTTCGAGACCAACGTACGGCCCCCCGTTCTCACCGTAGCAGTATGATGGCTCGTGGGAGTTCCCAAGCTAAAAAGGAACGTCAAAAATGCAGAAGGAAAATTCAAATTCAAGATATCTTTATTTATATGGGCTTCAAGAAAGCACTTATAAATAGTCAATATAGGTACATAAAAAAACGATAAGAAATAATACTACCACCGGTTCGGAAGGTAGATTCTATCGAGAAGAATCCGGCAAGAAACTCGATAGTTACTCTTTTAGGTGCCAAATTTTACAAATTTGCAAATTTTACTAATCTATACTTAGACTAGATATCACTGCATGTAAACACTTCATTATGAAGTTAACCATAAATCCTTGTCATTGAGGTAATCTTGTATTTTGTAATAGCGCTTACTCATTAAAAACGATTTAATGCATCAATTGAACTTATGTAGTGGTAATGTATTATAATACTTTGTGGTAGTTTATGAAACATTTTAATAAATAATAAATGTTCCCAGTCGCATATTACGCCCTGTAAATATTTAGGTGTTGCGACCACGCATTACTGCCGCCTTTGTAATTTCCCTTCCTTGTTGCTAATAGCATGCAATTTCATATGCCGTCGTTTCTATAATAACAGCGATCATTGTCAACGGTGCATTTCACCGAGCGGGCGTCGGCACAATGGGTGACACGACATTCAAAGGATTCACGGTTGCTTCATCCATACGTCATATCACGTACACAAGTAATACGTTCATATTTAATGGGCTTAATAAAATGCCAGGTCCCGTTCAATAAACCGTAAGGTTCTAATTTATGGAAAATTAATTTCTTTGCGAGTTGCGAAGGGACGACATGTAAGGGAATTCGGTGTATTTATCATATATTAGGCTTAGATACACATTTGAATCTTCAGTACATCAAATATTTTGCATTGTTTCACTTAGGTTAATTAAAAACGCTTATCTAATACTTAAAATAAATTACATTTTGCGAAATGAAATAAATACCTCGTATATATTATGTTGGTTTTTCACAATTGTTGTAAAAAAATTCAGACGTATTTGTAATACTTAAACGAATTAATTTAATCCAATCAGTTGAATTATTTTATCAGTTTCACTAAGTAGGTACGTTCTATTATCTTCAGATTAACAAAAATTGCTTAAAAAAGCTCGAAAATGCGCTTAAAATAATAGACAACATTAGGATTCCGCTTCAGTGTCTTTGACATGCAATAACCACTCAGCCAAAAATAAAAATACAATTGAGCAACATTCTTCAGCGTTGTGTTCTTTTATTCCAGCATCAAAATCAGATCGAAACTTTTTAGTGTCAAGTCTCTATTAACTATATGTTTTTAACATGTCGGCTGACCATACTATGCAATAGTAGCGCAATGGCTACAAGTAGGGTGATCTCGTTAAACGCAACCCATACGCTAAGCCAATTGTCCGTATACCTGCGTGGTAGTCGGGTGCTGCCGTCGGCCCGGCTCCCATCCAATTAGATAATAGCCCTAACAGACTGGGACGCGGTGGGGCTCGCCGCACAATAGGCAGTGATAATACTGTCTCCTGTCTTCAGTAACAACTGAAGAACTGAAGTTGCACAAAAAGACTGGTACGGGTGAAATTAATTCCTAGTGTAAATGGCCAAAGGTGATTTAAAATAAAGCGCTCAGTAATGTGAATCAGTGGTGATCTGTCACTGTCACCTAATTGTCAAATTAGACTGTTTAAGTCAGATGTTACTACTACATACAGTGGCTAAATATTCTAAAACCGCTTAAAATGATTTGCTCACTTTCGTGGTATATTGCGCTTCTTATTCGATGTTATAATATAAATTTTATAATCGCAATGAGTAATATTAAATGCAAGACCTGGATCAGCCATACTCAACCTTTTTTTATAAGGGCCACAAATTCGTTTCACTCACGGTGTCGAGGGCTGCAAGCAAAAAACTAATTAAATAAAATTAGTAGTTAGTAATTTAATAAAAAATGGTTTACAATAAATTTGTAATTTCAGATGGGCCAATAACAAAGGCTCAGCGGCCGCACGCGGCCCGCGGGCCGCAGGTTGAGTATATCTGGATAGAATAGCTTTATCCGAGGTATTCGAGTGTTAAGCTATTTTTAGTCGCTGAGAGAAATCTAAAAGTTATGATAGGCCATATTGGTTGACAATTGTGTTTCTTGCCTATCATGTTGTTATTATTGACTGCTGTATTGGTATTAGTTTGAGGTTGTGTTAGCAACTGGCCAATCGTGTCAATACTTTTACACAGTTTTCGTTCAACCTAACTTATTTGTATTTTAGCCTCAAAACTGGTTAAATACATAAATTCTCCTGGTAAATTCTACAGACTAACACACTAATTCCCTAGTTCCAAATTAAGCTTAAGCTTGTACTGTGGATACTAGGTGAACGGGTAGACATATCTACTTAAATACGTTTATGAACATCCATGACTCGAGCACAAACGTCCATGTTCATCACGCGAAATTTTTACCCCAAGCGGATTCGAACCCGCTACCTTTGACTTCGTGGCCAGGGTCTCTGACCACTCGACCAATGGGTAACAGCATTATGACTGCATAATGCTGTTTCTTACATCTTACTCTAGCCTACTCCTTCTCAGATTATTAGTGTGTATGTATATATTATATATTTACATGCATAAGCTTGATCTAAGTTTATTTTGGGCAATGTATTCAGTAATTGTTTAAGAGCATTCCGGAATATCACAAATTAAGGTGTCTAGGAAAAACCCATTCAATGTAGCGCCTAGAATAGAAAACCAATAGCTTTTTGTCTGGAAGCTAACCTCGGTATCCAAGATTTCTCCACAGCTGAAACTTGGAACATTAAAAATTCAGCCGCGCGACTAGACTTCAATCCCAGCGTTCTATAATCTGGACTAAAACCTGGACTGGTGAAATGAAATATTAATCCACGTTTGAACAGTGGGATAGTCGCGCGAATTAAGTGTGCTGTCAGCGATCCGGTGTTTTGTCGATTTTGCATAAAAAGGCGTCATTCATCGATGCGAATCGGAAGGTGGATTATAGTTTCGTGATAGGTTTTTCAGTTATCAATTTTATTATTGGAAATTGCTCGTTATAATAGGAATTATATGGTTAGCGTGTGAGGGTGGATGATGTAAGTTTGTTATGTTCATGTTCATGTTATCTTTTTGAGTATATGAGTAGGTAAGAATGTCTAACCACATTGCTAGAAAAGCTTGAAGTGAGATTTGAATAAATACACAGTTTATATACAGAATAATGACTTGTTGGATCTCACGGCTCACTTATAGTAACAAGCAGATAATATATTTTTTTTTTTGTTTTAATTATGCCCTCGTGATCATTCTTTTATCTAATGTATTTCAGGTCTACAGATATATAATAATTTTAAGATAAGACCTTGTCCATTATAGATGCAATAAACATATTTATTTTAGTATTATGAATATTAGTCATCATTCGTACTACGACAACGCAAGAGATATAACGAAAATGAGTTCGTTGTTGACATTGCTGTGAAGATAATATAGTTCTAACTGTTTCATCCTACCTTTTGTAGAGCTGAATAAAGGGCAAGCAATCGGCTTACAGCGACACACATGTGACCGTAGCATGACAATGCACTGTTGCTGTGCATTGTATATGCATAACTTATAATAAGCTGGATCCAGTATTGCAATAATGGATCCAGGAATACAACAGGGTCCAGCATAATTTTTAGCCCATTTGGACCTAGCGTCATGTGCTGGTTCCACCGGTAAATGGAGCTGGATTGCAATCCCTACAGTGATTGCAATGCTGGATCAAGCATTCTAGCTGGGTTCAGTACAATTTTAGCCTAGTTAGACCTAGCGTCATGTGCTGGATCTCTGTGTGGACCTCGACTCGTCATTTTTCATTTCAGCTTACAGAAACGCATAGATGTGACCGTAGGGCCATAACAATGCACTACTGCTGTACGATGTAGGTGCATATCTTACAGCCGCAGCATGCGGTCACCGGGACAGTGGCATAAACGTTGTGTCTCTCATTATGCAGATATATAATCACACATGTAGATATATCTACATATATTTATCCACCTCGTTGCGCCAACTAATTTCACTGCGTCAGGTTTATTAATTAACTCATTTCTTAATTTCTTGATGACGTGTTGGCTCACTGCGTACTAAGCTGGACCGGGAGGCTTGCGTTAAAAGGATTGTGGTGCCTTAGGAGTATTTAAACTTAAGCTTCATTTCTAAACGTCATCCGTGTTGACGAGCTCGTCGATTACATAAATACAAATTATACAAATATTAGACTACCAATAACCATTAAACCATTAAACCATTAGTCGCCTTCACGATAAGCTAGCCAAAGAACACAGTTCCTGCATTCGTTTCAAGTCCCAGACTAACATGAGACAGGCTTTATTAAACATTAATTAAAAGTTCCGATAGCCAATGCAATTTCGTCCTCAGGTAGTATGTGCAATGTTCCCCTGCAGGCACCGCTGCTCTCTATGATGCAAATGTGCGATGTGTGACCCGCCTTAGCTGCAGTTACTCGACAAAGACCGCGCGCAAAGACGGGCTGACTCAAGGGATACCCAGGGTTGCACTGCTGTTTGCCATAGGAACGTTTATGATTACGACAGTACAAAAAAAAGTAAACAGTATTAATTAAGTAACTATTAACCACATTTCCTTTACGAGGTAAAGGAAATGAGAAAAATATAGTAGTTGTTATTTTTGTCATATTTACTTAAAAAAAAACACATGAACTCTGACTACTTAATACATGCTTATGTAGGGGACATAGGCATGTATTAAATATGTGTGTTTTGTCTTTTGGCAATATGTTTCTTATGGCTCATTATTTATTAGTCAGATCAGAAAATAACCATGCAGTGTCATGGCTGTCTTACTCAGAAGCAGAGTTTTCGTTCAGCAAACTCCTTAACCATCTATTGAAAATCGGTCCGCAATAAAAATTACAGTCTATTATTGCTTTAGATGCTGTTTATATTAATTTCACACTCGTAAGCACTCCAGTTATAGTTAAAATGTAAGTTAATAGCGCATTTTGGCGTTAAATACCGAACTCAACGACACGCAAAAGAGAACAATGCTCTAATATAGAACACGGGAGACAACCCTATATACAAAGGACCCTCTTTAATTTTAGGCTGTACACCTACATGTGCAATACTCGAGTGTTTGTTAGCGGCATAATGCTTCTCATGCGGTATTAAAAGATGCAAGATTTCTGTGTTTAAAGCAACGATCTTGTTCGTCCTTGATAAGAAAAAATGTTGTAAACGTATTAGCTATATTCCTTCGGATTTAGATTTTGTCCGAATCCAACACAAGACAGGTTATGTTATGATTGGATATTTGGTTTTAAAATATGTTATACTTTAGTAAGTATATTAGTATATATAAAGCTGATGAGTTAGTTTGGTTGTTTGCTTGCTTGTACGCGGTAATCTCAGAAACCACTGGTGCGAATTGAAAAAATATTTTTGTGATGTATATTTAATTTATCGACGAAGGCTATAAGGCTATATAAGATTAACCATAAAAGCTGGTGAAGCCGCGGGCACAGCTAGTGCTAATATATGCATGCGGATCCATGTGCGATGTATGTGCCACAGACCCGGCTTTCATATTGACATATAATAAAAGTTTACTTAAACATGTATTTTATTAAAAAATATATATAAAAACCTGTTTTGATACATCGCTAAATAGGTAGATGTATCGTCGCTTGGAATGGTGTGATTCATCATAACAATGTTAATGGAAAGATGCTGTGTGTATGTACCTAATATAAACTTTTCTTTCTTTATTTCTGCAGTAATTATAATTTATGCAATGAAATATTAATTGATATTTACATAAACATTTGATTTACCGTTCGACTCATTTCTTGACTCAACTTATTTTACGATATTTCCACATTTCCGACGCATTAATTAATAAATAACATTATCGCGGGCAATTCACTCTGCTATCGTTTATTTATAACCATTGTACCGGCTTTAATTCCGTTTCATTGTATTATATTGAAGTTATTGCGAATTTAATGTGTACTACACTGCACTAATATATTGCATTGCATAAATACTGTTACTTTTGTGTGATCCGTTCCTTCGTCTTAATTTAACGGAATTCGTATATTTGGATCACTTCTTTTTCTAGTTAGGTATAATGGAATAAGAATGTTTTGATGTTCAATACGATTATATTTGTCAAAATGTTTCATTATATAAAAACACTTGGACACTCACTATTACACATTTCTATTAAACCTTTATAAAAAAAATTTTTTTTTAACTTTTTTATATATTAGCTACTCAAGCGATCATCGTGTCGCATTGGTACGTTATCCAATCCCGAAGAATAACAATTTATGTTGTGAGTAAAACAATTTGGGTTGACAATATTTACACCCATGACATCCAAAGCTGTTACAGTTAGTGTCTCGCAATTAGCATATTTTATTACTATTGCAACACAGCTATCTAGTTCCTAGTATGCGAGTTGTGGCCTAAGTCGGTACTAACAGCCTAAAAGCTATGCCCAAGGTCGTATCCTAATGCCTCTCTTTAAGCTTTATGCCATTCTAACGGCGTTCATAAACGACCGGCTGTAGGTTCATTATTAAATATAGAATAGATAAGCGAATGTGCTAGCGGTTGGTGTAAAATATATTATTGGTTGTACTGACTTTTATGAAAGGATTGGCTAATCCAATGCGGATTAGTCGATTAAATTAAATTCTCCAGACTGACACACCAATTCCCTAGTTCCAAACTAGCATTATGCTTGTGCTATATATACTAGGTAAACGGATAGACATACTTATATATGTTTATAAACATCCACGACTCGAGTACAAATGTCCATGTTCATCACACGAAACATTTGCCCCTAGCGAGATTCAATCCCGCGACCCTCTGTTTCGTGGCCAGGGTCTCTGAACACTCGATCAACGAGATTGTCTGTTTCTGTTATTATTGCTTAACCAAAGCATGTAACGAGATTGTTACGTAAGTAAGTTAAGCTAATTATATAATTTTTGAAGACTTTACTTACTTTACAATACATTCGCAAGTCCTTAATAGGTTTCCCCTCAAAGTATTTTCTCATAGCTGAGTTTGTTTTAAACATATATTTTAAACACAAACGTTACTGCTTAAACATTGTCCATTTTATGAATTTATTTTTGAGAACACAATGACGGATGATTTAGTGATGTCCTAATGATGCTCGAATACGTTACGATTCTGGTTGTACTATTATCATTAATCGAATTAAATATGTAGTATCGACGTTTAATTTTCTCACAGATTTAATCGTAGCTTGAATATTTATTCTTATGTGGAATAAATATTAATCTGTGTGAGTTTGTGCGTCTTTATTGTTTAATATGAAAACAAACCGCGTATTGTCGTAAGAATCGATGTTAAAAAATCTTGAAGTAGTGTTAATATTTTAACTTATGGGTCAACTTTAAAATATTGTTGTCTTTTAGTAAAAATTATGTATCGACCCTTATTAAAATATGCGAAGTTCTTCTTAATCAGATTTTTCCATAGCATTTATAAACAATTGTAAATCGATGTACTATTTTCATGCGAATCAGTTGATCCCATCACCAGTCGCCATAGGACGTAATTGTATTTTATACGCAAGTCAATTATCACTTATATTGTAAAAGCTGTTTTTTTATTGCCTTTAAATTTGTTTTTTATGTAATTAATAAGCTAATTGTATAAGATTTTTCAGCAAACATATTTTTATTAACACGCATATCAAAGTTAATTTATTTTTGATCTATGACAGCTGTCAAAATTAATTTATAAATAATCTAAAAAAAAAACGTTCTATGTCAGCCGGCAGACAATAAATTCATAAGATGGGTGGAGCATAGTTACGCGTACTGAATGCAATTGAATCCGTTGCTAATTGTCAAGTGGGAAATGTTTCTTGTCTATAATTCGCCGTCGCTTCGTATCGTTCGCTAACCAATTTGATCACGGCTCACCACAGCTCAATCGCATCACGGCTGAGTCGCATTCGTGTTCGCTGCGCCTGTGTCGCTGATCGGATCGCCGGGCATAAATTAATTTCAGCCCACACGGCTACCACGGAGCTTCGGATATTTTAGGTGACACAGTTCCAGCTTCGGATATTTTAGGTAGTATTTTCGTAAATGTTTAAAGAAGATAGCTCGGTGCTCGCTTGTGAAATTGTCAAGACTCAGTGCGGCTTAATACGGATGAGTGGATGCACGGTGACCGCCAATTACTACAAGGTATAGGCTGCTGTAGTTACCGTTCTTATGTCAGACTTTGAGAGGAGACGTATAGTTCCAAATATGCAGTACATTGTGGTTGATATTTTTTCTTGTTGGATGAATTGTAAAATAACAGGATCTAAAGTATATTGAATAACATGTTTACGTGTAACCTAAATCGAATGAATTTCTAAGTAAAATCCAAAATATCCTAATATTACAGCCATTTGATATTTTAGATAATAACCCTAAGATTATATCGAAATAATCTTTAGAGGAAATCTAATATATCCTAATATTACACCAATTAATTATTGTAAAGTTTCAGTAAAATACATGTAAGAAAACGTAACAAACACAAAACTCACATTCGCAATTGTAATATTAGTTAGGATATGTAATATATACGTCTTAGAATTTGCTTTAAAAACTCTTCGACAATTTTAGTATTCATAAAGTATTTTTTTGCCTTTTATAAAAAAGGAACTGTATTTAGTAAAAAATACTAAAAAATAATATGAAAATACGAAGCTTTTTGTTTTCAATTCCGTGATTATTTGGTCTGCATAATTATGCTCTGTAATAATACCTAATCAGTCGATTTGCATTATTACTCACTATGGAAACCTTTTCATACGCGTACGTATGTTAGAGTTGCCAACCGTCTAGCGTTTTCAGGATATGTCCGGGTTTTTTTAATGTCCTGAGAAGTCTCGATTAGTTTTCAAGTAACGTCCTAGGTTTCACATGAAAAGAGTTTTAAATATATCATGCACTCGTAAAAATACTTAAATATGTATATTATATATAAAATATTTATATGATAAATTTAAAACTCTTTTTACATTGCTCATATTAGGAATACAGGGCTATACAGCTTAAAATGGGGTTTTGGGTATGTGATTGTGTAGGCGACGAGCTAGCCACTTGTCACTACTTTTTCACAATTTTCCATTTAATTCAGCCTAGTTTTGTTTTTAGCTGAATGTGGTTAAAGGCGCCTGCTGCCCCTTTGACTCTGCCTACCCCTTCGGGGATTATGGGCGTGATGTTATCTATGTATGTATGTACAGCTTAAAAATTGGGGACATAATATGTAGCAGGCAAATAGGTCTAGATGTTTTTTCACCAATTATTTGGGATAATGGTATTCCTGCATCCTGTTCTTAAAACACATTGTCCTGTTTTTTCAACAGCAAGTCCTAGTTTTTTGATATTGTGGTTGTCAACTCAAACATGAGCTTTGCATAATATGATTAGCTTGCTAATTTGCTCATATCGCCGGATTGAATGTTTAATAGTGGAGTGCCGTAAGGCATAACAATTGTAAAACCCCGGAATCCAGGGCCAGTTAATGAATCTTCATAAAAACTAATGGACTGCTGATTAAAAAGCTCAAATAACATAGCTCTTTAACACCAAAAAACATTATAAGCTGTATGGCGTGTACCACGCAACCTGTATCAGCGACGGTCAGTGGTTAGGGGACATCAATACCCATCGATTGAACCTCCATGTATGTTCTACGATTTTTCGAAAATTTTCGAGATTTTCTCGATTACGAATATTTGTTATTTTCACTATCTTTGACTCTCTTAACTTAAAACTGCATTTCTATTGGGTACTTGCAAACATTATACCATGATCCAAAAATTGTCTGGTTCCCCTATCTTAGGGTTACGAAGGTCAGACCGGCAGTCGCTTCAATGTAATTACCAGACTCGCTAAATCCTGAATCATGGTCTAAGCGGACCCCGTCTAAGCACGGGACATAGCGCAGGAAGATGATGACTTGCAGATACTATATAACTTATTCCCCTTCAGTTTCACTTTGAGGAAGAGATATCATTATCGGATTTTTTATTCAACCCTTTTTAATATATTTTCTAATATACAAAATTTATTGTAAAATATGTTTCATTCTATTATCAGTTCGGTAAAGGTCGACTTAGGTTCGGATCTTAAAATATTATGTGTAATAAGTGATATGTGAAGCTGTTGAATGACATATACATCTGCGTTTGTGTACATAATATAATATATTTCCCGACAGTACATAGAGTATTAAGCTGCTTAGGATTACCGTTGCATTTAACAGCCTTAGTATGAATTTAGACGATTACGTTCGCCCCACGAGCTGTTCGTCCCACGGGAAGAATCGCACAAGGAGCCTTTTTGAAGTCGTTGATTCGCACCATGGTATGAATCGGGCGAAATCGACGAAAGACCCTATTATGTAATTTATTCAGGCGTTTAATGGCTAATGGCGTACTGGTTAATACATCTACTTATATATACATACTAGATATGTCCACTAGATATACATCTACTCGATAGCCAACATTTCGCTTCCTTTATTTTCAAGATCGGTTTTACTTGTCTATAAATTGGTCTAGATTCTTAGAATCCATTCTGATCCTACGAATGGAATGGAAGTACGTGATCTCTGCCTACCCCCATGGGAAAAAGGCGTGACATTATGTATGTATTCTGATCCTGGATTGAAATTTGCACTGGCATTATAAAAGCGAAAATGACTCCGTTTGTCTAATACCACCTATGTCAAAATTGATTGTAATGAGATTTAGTTTTGACAAGTTCAGATCGTAGGCTACCAACGGGGGCGCTGGAGATTTTCGAGGGGCGATAGCGAGCCCAAAAGGCAAATAGGGAGCATTATGACAGTAAGGAAAACGGTCGCTGTGAACAACGTAATTAGAAAATAAACATAATAAATTACTTACCTCTATTTGATAATAATATACAGATATATTAAATACAGGGAGGCGTTGGATGTTTATTTTTATTTTAAGGGGGCGGTAATCCAAAGAAGGTTGGGAACCTGTAGACCCTAAAAAAGGACATATCATACTTTTTATCTCGGTTAAATTCGTAGATTTTCGTGTACCGTGTAATGATTCATCCAGGAAAAATTGTAGGACATCGCGGTACGCTGTCGTCTCTGCATCATACAGAATACACGTGCACCCAGGGGCAAAAGCTAGTATTGAATGAGTTATATAGGGTTCAAACCGGCATCTTTGGAAGGGACCCTCGGGCAATATCGCGAACTCCCACCGATAGTCTTTGTGTTGCGTCTCTTGCTCGGAGCTTCGTCCCATAGAAATAGACTCGCGAATTAAATATTGAATACGTTGACGTTCGCTACCTTTACTTAGGCCGCGTCCTTGACGCCAGCGGGCGGTGCGGGCGGTACGCATACAGCTCGACGTTCGTGCTCCGCCACCCGCACCGCTGTCGTCGAGAACAGCTTCACACAAATCTACGAATTAGATCAAGACGCGCGTGCCGTCGGCCCCGCCGCCCGCTGGCGTCCAGGACGAGGCGTTACTCGAATTACGAGTTGCTTAATTGTGAAAATAGACTTGCTCTGTCTGAAAATTTTATCTAAAATTGGAGGATAAATCCGTTTGGGGTTTTATCTTTTGTTTGTTAAAGGCTTATATTAAGAGCTTTGTAATTATTTTGAACTTATGTAGCTTAAATGTTATGTCTTGTTTCTTAAGTGTATAATTGTAGATGATAGATATCTAGTTTCATAGATGTATTGGTAACATTAATAACTAACATGATACCACTAAACATAAACTTCTAAGGCAAATTTTAATAAGATCAATTTGCGAATGGGTGTAGATACTTACCTGTCCTTAATAATATTATGAACTAGCTGTGCCAGCGGCGTCACCCGCGTTTATGGTTAATATTAAAAGACTATTTCCGTCATACATGATTTCTATGTAACTTTAACCATTAAGGCTGCACACGCGACGGAAGCTTAAAAATGGAGTAACTTCTCCCGTTTTCCCAACATTTCCCTTCACTACTCTGCTCCTATTGATTGTAGCGTGATAAAAAGTATACTATAACCTGCCCAGGAGTATGAAGAATAATTGTACCAAGTTTCGTTAAAATCCGTCGAGTAGTTTTTGTTTCTATAAGGAACATACAGACAGACAGACAGACAAAAATTTTACTGATTGCATTTTTGGCATCAGTATCGATCACTAGTCACCCCCTGATAGTTATTTTGAAAATATATTTCATGTACAGAATTGACCTCTCTACAGATTTATTATAAGTATAGATAAGAAATATGTCCGTCATACTTTCTCGAAATTTTTATCACAATCGTTTGAGATGATAAGTATCTTAAATTGTGATACATATATTTTATTGTATAATAAACCAACATTTTGAATCATAAAAGTATAATAGGCTACCGAATTTATGTCGAAACTAGCTGTGCTTGCTGTTTCATCTGCATTTACGGTTAATGTTATATAGCCATAGGCTTCCTTGATAAATGGGTTATCTAACACTGAAATAATTGTTCAAATCGAACCAGTAGTTCCTAAGATTAGCGCTTGCAAGCAAACGAAACAAACATACTCTTTATATTTTTTATATTAGTAAGTAAAAATTATTTAAACGACCTGTAACTAATTAAATTTTTCGTGGACGCAGCTGCAGGCATAAATTAGTAAATAAATTTAACAACCAGCCTATTTAACTAGCGAAACCCTGTTGAAATCAATTTTATGATGTTCAAACGGGAATTATGGAGGCCGACTTAATAATTATCATAATTTATCATTGCGTGACTTGTGTGTGGCAAAAGGGTATTGTGGATATTGTTGTGTCGATATTGTTAATATCAAAGAACTTCACAATACATAAGGAGCATGCGTAACGAAACGTAACGTACAGGTCTGTGTTACAGGAGGTACGCTACAGGAGCTTACTAGTACCATCTTGGTCTGGTACTCAAGAACAGTGTAACGACTGTGTTCGTTGCCTAGCATGTCTTCAAAGACTTTGACTGGCTCGAAGCTGGCCAAGAGCTGTGGGTTTGATCCCCACCCAGGACAAACATTCGTATGATGAATACTTGTTTGTGTTCTGTGTCTGGGTGTTAATATTTAAGTATATATTTGTAGTACCACTGTTGATTCTGATTTCCGTAACACAAGTGCTGAAGTTATAGTTATCGCGCGAGTTGAATGCAGTCGGGGCCTTAGACGAGACATACATGAGCTCTGCATTCAATTCGCGCGCTATTTATACTTATCTCGGAGTCAGATCAATGTATGTGGTGTAGTCGGATATATAAAAATAAAAATAAAAATGCTACGACATTTTAGGTATTGGTTTTGCGACTATTTAGGCGACGCACTAGCCACTTAAATTGGCACTTTGTATAAAAATGTTGAAGTGGTACGTTATCTGAAGTCTTAATAACACAATCGCGGTATTATTTTTTTTTTTTATTATTACCTATATATATTTAGATTTAATTTATGTTCGGGATTTTTTTTATTATTTCATTGCTTATTTCCTTTGTCGATTTCGCTTAAGTAATTTCTAGTTTTTTTGCAACGGGTATTTCTGTGATTGCTAGATATGTTTCTTCATTATAGTTTTAATAAACTATTTTGACGGAAATATAAGGTACATTATTCGGATGTCAAAATTTTAAGTTTTATTCACTTCAAATCCCATAGCTAAGAAGCACATATATTGAAGGAAATAGAACATCGATCTTTGATCGTAAGTATATAGGATAGATACTGAGGCATCAAATCACAAATTTCTTTGGAGCACTCATCTTAATATAGACTATAAAATACGCACGAAGAGCCAAGCTCCCGAAGGAGATATAATGTTTTTATTCTCAGAGCTTCAGATTGCGTCAGACGAACAAGTCGGGAAAATTTCAATCGGATACCTTTTTTAACCCCCGACGCTTAATAGGGCGTGTTGCGATAGAAACGATTGTCTCGTATAATAAAAATACATACATTACTTCACGCCTGCTAATCCCGAGGGGGTAGGCAGAGTCAAAGGGACAGCAGGCCCCTTTAACCACATTCGGTCAAAAATAAAACTGGGTTGGGTTATGGAAAATTGTGAAAAAGACAAGTGGCTAGCTCGTCGTCTACACAATAACACCCAAACCCCATATACCATTAGTCGCCTTTTACGACATTCTAGGCAAGAAACAGAATTGGCACATTATTTTTAAGTCCCAGACTAACATGGGACAAAACATGGGATAGTAAAAATAAGAATGAGGAATAGGAAAAATCGCGATCTGAAAATTATGACACAGTATTCTTGTCTATTGTTTTTTGAGGGCCCTAAGAGTCCCACACACCACGCCGTCCTCCCTAGGGCGGCGTTAAGGCGCCTAATGCATTCCTCGCGTTAAAAAAAAAAGGATAGCCGGTGGTCTATTCCATTTTATCCTAAAGTGACCGCTATTATAACTCTCCTTTTAGCTTCGCCGTAGTAAATACATATATTCAGAATGTTAAGTGTACATAAAAAAATAAACTTTTTGTATCAGACTGTAGCAGGGAGCATGATAAAAAAACAAGCATGTTTCTAAAATTTTTACCTAGCGGGGAAGTAATAAAAATAGTATTTTCACTTCCCAAGCGATTTCGCCCCGAAGTTGCCTTGACCCTTTTGTTTGCGCAGGCGCACGTGTACATTTTAATTTCGCGCGTGTGCTACAAGTTTTGTTTACAATGGGTATTCATAATAATAGTTTTAAGATGCTCTATCGCGATGAGGAAGCCGGCTTTATATACCTAGTTGTTTATTTATAAATATACAAGGCAAAAGCTGTTGCTAGTGATTAAATAAAATTTAGTTTGGTAGGTATATATATACTGTACTCGCATACCTTGAAGGTGTATGCAGAGTCAAATATATAGGTACTATACATACGGTAGGCAGGGCTGGTAGGCAGGGCTGGTAGGCAGTCCAAACAGCAATCACAAAAAGTAACCAAAATTCAAAAATTTGTAAAAGCGGGGACAGGTAACTAGCTCGTCATCTACGTTACGAGTATTACAAACTCATTCAATGCAATTATTGCATTGAATGAGTTGCAATGATGTGTACTTTACATTATTGATTTGTTCTCGAACTTACGAAATATATGAACCATGTAATATCGTGTTGTGTATTCATTTAAAATAATATGATGGTCTTACTGCAGGGTTCCGTGTAGGGTTGTCAACTTTTTTGGAAAAAAGTTCCCAAATTTTTCTAATGCAAAAAACTGGTCAAAACGCCAACTGCAACTATACGCACCAAGGATTTCGTACAAACTTATCCACCACGGGGATGACAACATAGGTATTAGTTCGGTTTATAGACCATCACTTAACCAGCTTTAATTGAGCTTCTGTATTTAGGGGATTATAATTGTGTGCGGTTCAAGCGTGACTGGTGATGTAACAACAAATCGCCGATGTATGTATAATCTAGGTTTTATAAGTGCTAAGCGAAAGTATTGTGTAAATGTTACACAAGCTTATTTTACGAGACACGATACTATATGATTTATGATACGATACTTCTTCCGTATGTACTTCCTTTAACACATTCGCCACTACGATTTTCATGGTTATTTACATTATATTACATTCAATATAAAACAAATTAAACTCGCTAGGCGTGTCGTCGGCATTGGAATGAGATTTACATAAACTCTCCGGGCGAGTCGTTGGTACTAAACGTATTAAAATTTAAAGAAGGAGGTAGCCCTGGCTACGTCGTGCTCATTGTAACATTTGCATTCATTAAACGTGTTGTCCATATGTAGCGGAATGGCGCGGTTGCCGAACCTGCTATCTTTTTACCGGTATTCATTGATTATTATTTGAGAACCCGTCAATGTAAATATTATATTTGATCTGGCCGTCGCTTGTGACTAAAGTTAAGCACGCTTCAGGTATTGGATGGGTGATCGTTTGTGATGTTTATCACTAGCGGCTTTGTTGCGACTTGGGATTAAAAAATAAGCAAATGTTTTCGCTTATTACAACATACCTTGCGATGGGAAGAGATAATATTTTGCTAGCACGGCCCATTCGTGCTGCAGAATGCAGTGGCAACAGGAATATATGCATCGCTGCTATGTTTCCCTCAGTAAGCTTTTTGTATGTTCAAACCCTGCAGGGACGGCAACGCAATTATAACATTTATGATACTTCACCCACTTAGTCGGGGCCTCCTTAGACTCTAATCCAGGATATAGCGAGTCTGGTAGCTACTGCCGCGACTGCTAATTTGACCTGCGTAACCCATAGATAGGGAAAACTGATGATTTGGATCATGGTTACACCTCAGATTACAGAAGAAAAAACCTTTGTTCTGTTATCTGAGGGTTAGACATACATAGTTGTTTGAATGTGCAGGTTTCCCCAACCGACGAGCCATTGGTATAAATACGTATGTTTCTAAAAACGTACCTAAGCTCACTTACAAGGCGATCAGTATGCTAGTTTTTGCCACTTCTAGTGTAAAAATAGTAAATTCTCTCTGCCTACCCCGCTAGGAAATTGGCGGGAAGTTTAGTTAGTAAGTTAGTTTGTGTAAAAAGCTATATGCAGTCTGCGGGTATCGTACACGTCATCCATTATAGCAATGAGCGCGAGCGAAGCGCGCTGCACATAGCACGGAGCCGCCGCGTACAATATTCGTACACTCGCGGTGGCAAGTGGTTTCTGCTACATTTTACCTGCTAATAATAATGATGTCTCTTAGTGTAACTAAGGGATGCAAAATAGAATTTTACTGCTATTTATTACGAATACTCTTTCATAAAAAAACCAATTGCTAATTAAATGCACGCCTAATTTAGACATGCGATAGTTTCGGCGTTTACTGTTGTACCGTTGCGACACCAAACGTGAGAAAATGTGCACATTCAGATATATATAAGTCAGAACGAAGGTATATAGAAAATATCAATATGTATGTTGCTGATTAATTAACTGATTAAAATTATATAGGTACAACTAGCTGTGCCCGCAGTTTCACCCGTGTTTATAGTTAATGGTATATAGCCTTTAGCGTTCCTCGATACATAAACTATACAACACAAAAATAATATTTCAAATCGGACCAGTAGTTCCCGAGATTAGCGCTTACAACCAAACAAACAGACAAACTCTTTAGCTGCATATATTAGTACACCTTTATATATTGGTATATATGTACACTAGCAGTGTTTGGCTGGGAGCATACCATGCCATACCTTGATGGATGTGTTCACAAGACATAGTTTATGTTTACTTTTATGCGGTATTGTTAAACGCATACACGCTACCATTTAACCCGCTATCGCCGTGCGTATATTTTCTAGATACAAAAAATAGTAGTTCTAATTTTTCACACCGCCGGCTCTTCCGAATGATTTAGCGCGAAACTCTAAACATCCAAAGTGTACTATGAAAAACCACACAAAACAGATTTTCAGGTAAAACGTTAGATCCAAATCGATAACATTGTGTCTATTCTAGAAAAACGTGTCGAATGCGATTGCTATTAATATTTCACCCTTCCAGTTTAATATCAACGGATATTTTAAGTGACATTAGGTTTAAAATACTTTAATTAGGGTGCGTATAGACAGTATCGCATTTAGTATCGTGTGTTGTTGGTAACACTTAGAGGCAATTGCGTGTCGATAATAGAAGACTATCGAAGTTACTATTCAATTATCCTCGTTCGCGACGAAGGTCTCGGGAATACACCTGCTGTCAAGATATCGCCTTTTCATAACTTATGATATTAATATAAAGTGTGATTATAATCACATGGTTGGCGCCAATTCGAACCGAAGCACATATTTTCATTATTTAAGTACGCATTAATTTTGTGAGGATTTCTGTAATTCAAATACATAGTTATGAATGTATAGCATTGTACGAAGTAGACAATTCGACGGTTTTAATTTAAATGTGTAGGTATCCTTACGCAGTAATCTCTAAATAGCAAGTTTAAAAGTACAAATCCGATTTTAGCATTTTAATTTTTCCATATTTTTCTATCTAACGTAATCTTATTTTTGGCTGAATTCAGTCCAAGAATTCGCTCCTTGAACTCTGCCTATCCCTTCGAGGATTGTATGTATGTATGTATTAGAAATGAAAACCCTTTAACATATATTGGAATTTTAACCAGAAAGTAAGCTATGCTAAGCTATAACAGTATATTTTTTTCGATGAAAGCGTTTTTATGTCGACTGTACTTGCACTATCGCGCAGTGCCATCGTGGTGTCTACCCATCCTGCGATGGGCATTATAATATGATGTTAATAATAGTATTGTAGTTGTTGTTAGCTATGGCTAGGTCGGTTTAGTGCATAGCTAAAATATTATAATAACCGTATTGTGATAATTATTTATCTTATAAGATAAAAATTAATCGCTGAATGTGTTGCTAAGCGCAAATCTCGAGAACAGCTAAATCATTTCGCTTATTCTTTTTAAGTTGTGTTTGTTATTATCAGATGAAAGTTCTTATGAAAGAAAAAATAAATAATTTGCACGGAAAATAAACATAGTTATTGAAAATACGAGAACAAGGTGTTACGAAGAGCGCGGGGACAGCTAGTTGTCTAATAAACCTTTGTTTAATCTTAACTTTATTTATAATAACTACAACTTGTAGTACAAAACCCAATTGTACTATGTAAATTCATTCAGCGTATGTCGACAAACTGGAAGTGTTTGCATAGAAATGCATAAAGGTAATCCGCACGTTACAAACTGCATGCATACTCTCGTTATGTTTCCAAAGCGCCCTACGCGCGTTTACAGAGCGGGGTGTTAATCGCGTTAAGCACGTTAAGACCACAGCTTTCGCACCGAACTTTGCCTCGTCAAAACATTGTACATGCGTACCGTCGGAATACTGCTGTAACTACCACTTAAGGTCTAACTTTGATTCGAATAACATTGAAAATTAGGCCTTATGGTCAAGTCATCCGATATTGTACAATATAATTTGACAGACGCATAGAACGATAAATTATTTTATTTAATCTCAGCATACTGTTGGTGGTGTGAACCTATCACGGACTAAGCCAAGTGGTTCGGTTTATTGTGTAATGCTAAGGGGGTTTGTGTAATTATTTCTATTAATATTCTTAATATTAGAGCGGATTTTCAACAGTCAGTTAATTATTAACAATAGCGGTCTGATAAATTATTATATGGGTAAATTATTATGATAATGTCGTGATAAATAAAATATGCTACTTAATTCGGAATCAGATAGCTGAATGTGACATTATCTGATACTATTCTAAACATCTAGGGGCACAATTTAGAGTATACCTTTTACAAAACAATTAATAAACGAGTGAAGCTCAACAGTAGCGGTCTATCGCCCGTGGGAGGACGTTTTTTGTTCCTCCCGTAAAGAGAGCAAAATGAGAGTGGCACCTCCCTCGCAGTGCCACCGAGGCGATTATGTGAGATTAGCTTTAGCTCCCGGGCTCGCCTGTGGTCGCGTGACGTGTGACTGTGAATGTTTGGTGTTTACAAAATATTGTTTACACCTTACACAGGTTGTTGGGAATTGATATTGATATTCCGGATTTAACCATAAGGGTGGGCTGTATCAATCAATTCAAGTATTTTTTATACGTACATACTATCACGCCGGCCATTGATAGAGCAGTAGGTAGGTTTTTTTTTACCCGGAGAAATGCTTTACGCACCGTCACCCTACCCGTGGGGGCAGAGTGGTGTGTGGGACTCCCGAGGACCTATGAGTAGGGGTCCCTGCTCCGGCCAAGATGGTAGTGGTGTCTCGGATAGCAAAGTCGAAAAATGAGACTGTCCCGTTTTAAATGTTTGCATGGTGACATTATGCAAAAAGTTCAGATTGTACACGCGCCGTCTTAGTTAAGAGATCCTGCAGGTGTCAGAAAATAAGAAGCTAGACCAGATTATTTGTGCGGCTGACTGCGACAGTCCGCTTATCTGTCTGTGTAGTCGTTCTTTACGTCAAATTTTCCTCTACAAATGTTGGAGAAAATGGATTACGAAAGTTATCTTTAAGCTTATTTGTTTTACACCCTTGTGGCTCTTTCTTCTTTTCACTATAGGGATCTTTACATTAATACCTACGTCTAATAAAGCTCATACTGATTGTATTTGATTTAATGTTATGTGACCTTTCCTAAGATTACGTGTTTAGATTATTTAGTAGTTGATTCTAGTTAAATATTCTTAGATACTTAGATATATTCTTAGAGTACTAATAAAGTACATAACATGACGCAAAGTTACCATTAATATTAAGCTCTCTCTCAGCTCTCTGAACCTAGCCGATGCATTATACTTTACTGTTAGCTTACTTTTGAATTAAATGAATACAAATTCTTTGCTTCCTAAGTAACCAAAACATTATGCTTTATATTGTATAGTCATATGCTGACTACAATTAAATTTTTTAGTTAGCATTTAGTTGATGCTAATTTTGTGTACGCAGCGTAACGAGCGGGCCGTGTCGCCGGCGCGCGAACGTGCCAATGCTTCCAGCGGCTCGGCGCCGCATTCATTACGGGACTCGTGTCCGCGGGCCGAAAATGAAATAGGCGACGCCCTGGGGCGTCCGTTGGGCTGTTCGGAAATAGGCGGCGCCCTGATTCGTAAGGCCGTTCTAGGAAATAGGCGACGCCCTAAGACGCCGAGGGCGACAAAATGCCCAACGTATCCTTAGATTGTTTTTTTCATTCATAAATCAAAAAACAACTTGCAATTTCTTATTAAAATAAGTATGTAGCGCATTTCACTAAAATTAAATGTTTATCTGCTTAACATATAGACGATTATTAGACAGACAGTACGGATCGCCGTGTTGTTTTCAGCAAAGCGAACGAATCTCAAAAAAAATGGACGCGAGCGAATACTGCACTTTATACAATTTGTCGCTACATTGCACCAGTCTGCGAACTCCAACGACTCCTGGGAGTTTGAACTGTCAAACATCTGTTCCATGATCGCGCTCACACCTTCCCGACTCCTCGAAATGTAACTTTTCATTTCAGCAACCTCTGCGAAGCGGTAAAATGGAACTTTTAAATGGGGCGCCTAACTCGTGTACGGAAGCGCGAATCTGCATTTTGTCCGCAACATTCCGGACTCATCAAACACAGCTATTACTCTGGAACGTTTAGGCGCATTGTTGATGGATCCGTTGGTGCAATCCATGGGACATAGCGTGGAACGCAACGGGAGCGGGTTCTATCCGTGCATTAAGACAAATTGTTGAAGTCTTGTTGTTGAAACTAGTATTGGCATAGCATATCATGTCCCTCCCTACGTATTCAGAAATAATTTAAATAATAGTATGAAGATACTTTTGCTGTAATTGATTATCACAATCTTTACATAGTGTAAAACAAAATCACCGCTTCTGACATTATTTATAAGTCGTTAATGACTGGACCCCTTTTTCAGAAGCAGAGTAGCCAACGAATAGAATAACTATATCTACCTTTAAAACGTAGAAAAAAAAAATTTGAATGTATGTATACATACATACTAATGTTATTATTTTGTTATTTTACTTATACATTTTGTTCGGAATGGGTTTAGGTGGTACCAAGATCAGTCGATTAGTAATCGTTAGTAGGTGCTCTGTAAGTAAACTAGTATGAATGAACAAGACATTTCTGAAACTTTAAATTTGTTAATCGCTAATCGCTTAAAGCCCGCGCAGGCGTATGAGGGTCGCTTATTAATTTGACACTATTTCCCGGCTAACCGGCCACGTAATTCAGCCGCACTGACGCGTTGTCTAGGAGCCGGTGGTACATCGACCTTCAACCATCTGACAAACAGAAGGATTGTATTTGCTTAGAAATTTGGTTATTTAAAGAACATACCTATAATAGATTGCCTATCACTTGCATATGACTTGCATATCACAAAGCGGTCATGACTATTTTAATTTATTTTAATCGATTTTTAGCAGGCAATCCTACTGTTTTATCTTTTAATAAATTTATCTATATTATGATACCAATTTAGAGTGGTTAACAGATCGGTGTAATTACTACAGACTTACCTGTTCACACATACTTGTCAGGTAGTTATGACCAGAAATAAGAAGACAAGTCTACCAAGACATATTCTACATATAATGAACTAACAAATTTGGTTGGCTATCAAAAGAGTGAGGATGATGAAAAGAATATAAATAAAATAATTTTGGTTAAAAATGGTCATGACCGCTTTCTAATAGGAAATTTGACATTGGTGTGTTTTATAATCTAACTACATTATGAAAAAAATTGCCCCATCTATTCATCAGATGGGGGAAGGTCTATGTACCACCGGCTCGTGTGCTAACGAGAATTGTGCGCACGCAATGTCGTTAATAGTAGGGGAGCCCATGAGGGAATTTCGGGATTTATTCGAGCGCATCAGATTAATATAAGGGAGGATACTTTATATATTAATAAATACCTCCAACCAGTACCAGCCCTTAATAGAGGGTTACGCTCAGGGGCTCAACAGCAAGAAAGATCACACTTGTTCACCTTTTCACAATTTTCTATCTAACCCAGCCCAGTTTTGTTGTTGGCTGAATGTGGTTAAAAGGGCCTGCTGTGACTTAGACTCTGCCTACCCCTTCGGGGATTGTGGGCGTAATGTTATGTATGTATTTATTTAAGCGACCGCCTAAGGACAAACCTTAGTATACCGTAGAATGGGTAATGAAATAAATTGAATCCTGGTTACACATACATAGTTTTTCAAATGTGTAGGTTTCCTCATCTTGTTTTTACTCACTGCCGATATTAATCCGAACTTAGTACATGCTCAGGTTTGAACCAGTAGCACGCGCATATTGGCACGTGTCGTTTTATGAAACTACTGCTCCTTCAAGTACACGTGTTTGTGAGCTATAAATATGCACCGCCAGTACTTTGGTGAGGGTTGAATGTCTCGGCTGCCCAAGGTTCATTGCACACCACATCTCATGGATCAGTGAGTTTTTATAAAGTTAGCTCGAGACGGATCAATAGATCAGTAACTCCGGAGCTGTATCTTCAAAAGCAGGAACTCGCTTTGTTAGTTACGAACGAGTAAGTTCGGTCAGACCAACAAATCCGAATTAATGAAAGATTGTAGTAGTTGCTTGAATTAACTTTAAAGTGTCTTAGGTTAGATTTAGTTCGCCGCGTGGGAGGTTCGAACTGGATTCTCAGGTGGGTCATGTTGGGAGCAAATATTTTGTCAATGTCTTGGGAGACATGATAGATGTTTTCAATAATGATAACCTCATACTAGATTATAGGCAGCTGAGTAGAGGCTAGTATTTGCAGTATGTACTAAATCATAAAATAAAAGCGGTGGTAGCTCAATGGTGAGGACACGCGCCTCTTAACCAAGGAGTGCAGGTTCAATCCCGGGCATGTACCTCTGGATTTTTCAATGTACGTATTTATACCACTAGCTTGACGGTGAGGGAAAACATCGTGATGAAACTTGCAAATTCAAATAACTTTGGATTTGTAACCATGATCCAAAAATTGTCTGGTTTCCCTATCTTAGGGTTACGAAGGTCAGATAGGCAGTCGCTTCAATGTAATTACCAGACTCGCTAAATCCTGGATCATGGTCTAAGCGGACCCCGTATAAACACGGGACATAACGCTAGGAAGATGACTAAATCATAAAATAGAAATTATTATAATATAGAACTTATAGGATAATTAAGAACGTTGATTTTTTGTTTCAATCAATTCTACTTGCTCAGCACCACACCACGGTGCGTAAATGCATTCCTCACGTACAAAAAGAAAAGGCGGACTAAAACACTCTTGGTAGGTCATGACTGAATTTAATAAAGTAACCATGTCCGTGTAACAGAGTTTAGGAAATACTTAACTAGACCATTTCTTAATAGTAATAGTCAAGTACTATTCTGATGAATATAAAAAATTACATCACATCCTTCCATTTGCTACTATCTTTTTATTTTGTCGCCGGGAAATGCCTTACGCACCGTCACCCTACCCAGGGGTTTAGGGTGGTGTGTGGGACTCCCGGGGACTTCTGGAATTGGAGGCCCCTGCTCTGGCCAAGGATGGAGAATGGCCGGGGTATACCCACTAAAACCCTGCGGTACCCCTCATCGCTCGAGTGGAGTACTATCCTGGCACACCATATAATAAGCAAGTGAAATAATCCCACCAACCTGTACATTGCGCACTGAACTATCCGACCTTGCCAACGCGGTCTGCGGCTTACTTCCAGTTGCATTTTATTTATGGCACGCGTAGCTAATGGAAAACTAATCAAAACTGCAGCCAGACTCTCAGATGAGACACTATAAACAGAAAACCGGTTAAACTGATTAGCGGGATTGAGCTAGTCTAGAGCGCCTTTATGCAAAATGTCTAGAAACTTTAGCTTACGACAATGACATTAACGGCGGCGACTCGCAAAAGAAAATGTTGAACTCTGGTGAACGAAAGTTGAATAAACTAACTACTATTTGAAAAATAACTGGAAAAACGACTAGTGTGAAGTAGGAGGTCTCGAACTTACTCGGCAGACGCAAAATCTGAGTTCTAAATTATAAAGACATCGGTTGTTGAAAAACCTAACTTGTAGAAAAAGCTGACTGAAAGTAGCTATTCGTTATGACCTTGAAGGTATTTTTTTGTTTTGAATACAACCTTCTGAAGGAGGGTCGATTTCGAAATATTTTATTTGCTAAACATTACACGTGCCATGGTTTGTTTACAAAGTTTGGATGATGGAGCCCATATTTTTCCTTTGAAGATTAACAAACTCCGCCTAATTCGTCTGGCCAGTCAGGGTCACGTTTCAAAAGGTGACTTTGAAACTTTCTCTCCTATGGGTTTGTTTTGTTACGCTATCGCAACAACACGCTTTCAGCCTTCATCATACTTATTGTAATTTGGTTCTCTAATTTGATTCGTAGTTGTATGTAGAATTTGTTTCATTTGCGTAAGTACCCACCTATATCTGACAAAAAGCCTTGGGCCACTTGTGTAAATTTCAAAACATTTATTAGTACCTACCGAAATCTTTTTTTTTTCGTTATTGGTTGATACAAGTGGCTTCTAATATTTACTGATTTCATGTGATATCATATCATATTGGGTAATCTAAAAGTTTAATAGAGATGCTTTGGTAAAATACGACATAAATATACAAGTACAGCGGAAATATTACCGACAACTGAAAATACTGAGTGAGACAGGGCGATTAATTCTCGGAGGCAACTTGTGGCGGCGATTTATAGCCGGTAGCGACAGGACGCATATAGCGGATCGTGGCGTGGCGGTTATCAGCAATAAACGTATACGCAAAGTTCGAATATGCATTAAAACTATTTTTTTCGGTTGGCTGGCGGCGTTTTGTGGCCATGATAAATTGTCCGTTAGACAATGATAACGTCGCTAAGAAACAGACACAAAAAATTGGTTTTAGTTATTGCGAGCATTCGCTTTTCAGCCGCTGAATAGTTTTTTTTTTTTGCAAGATGAGCACGAATTTCTCATTCATTTTGTGTTATTAATTTTTGCTCAGTTTCAATGTAACCTTCTTGTATTTATAATTGTTCTAGCAAAGGTACCACATTTAAGTACCCTGTATTGTTAGATCTATATGTATATATAAGTTAAAAGAGTATAAACTTCTTATTTATATGTAATTTGATGTTGTGCTTTACACCTAAAACTTGGACTAATAATTTGTAATTGCTTGCGTTTATGTGTGTGCATGTAAATATACTTTGTAAAGAATTGGAAGCATGAACAAATAAATTGTCAATATTAAATTCCTTCTTTTCCCAATTTCATTTGTACAGTGCATCGTGATATTATTTTATACGATTTAGCCCCTCATAGATTCAAGATAAAATTGTTTGAATAACAGAGCTTATATATAATTTCAATTAGGTATTGTTCCGTAATAAATGGCATGCAAAACCTTGTGTTAGCTTAAGTGCATAATAGTTATCAAATGTCGGTTTCAATTATCGAACTTCATCTGAATTTCAATTTACGATTAAATATCATTGCTCTTTCATGGCGAATATAAATGACGTCTTAATGACAAAAATCAAATTTTGATCAACCCAAACTTGAAACAGATAGAGTTTGTTTCAAAAAACGTAAAATTGAGTAACGTCCATAAGACGATTTGATTTCATAAGACGACGAAGATTTGTTATGAATGTATTTGCAGAAATAAATAATTTCATTTCATTTCTCTGGAAAAAATGCGATGACACTCAAAAATTATGATACATATACATATGTAATGTAGGCCTTGATAGCTTAAAGCATTCTACTTGGTGGAATAAACGTTCAGAACCTGGCGGTAATACTACCGAACGTTGAACGAACGCCAAAAAAGTTATACAACCTTTTTGTATTATTATGACTATTCGTAACTGCTTTTATGGAGCCTACATGAATAAAAATATTTCTATTTCTATAGGCAAATGACTTATTAGTATAATTTAACTAATGCCAGTGTACCATTACAGAGGTGAGGCAAGAGGCAGTGCAGCAGGCTTTAGCGGAGATGCAGAACAGGCCCAAGCCCTCCCTGCCGATGCCCTCCAAGAGGACCTCCATGATGGCCAAGAGTCCCGACAGAGAACGACACGACCTTTGTAAGTAGCGTCTACATTTTTTATTTACTCAAGGGCTATAATATGACTAGCTCGATGGCGCATTCGGTAGTGACCCTGCCCCATGCGCCAAGAGTTGTGGGTTCGATCCTCAATCAGGCCAAACATTTGTGTGATGAATACTTTTGTTTGTTCTGTGTCTGGGTATTAATATCCAATATTTAAGTATGTATATGTCGCAGTAAGATAGATAAAGCCGTAATATAGTTATATCCCTAGGGATATAACTATATTACGAAAAACAGTCGAATTGAGAACCTCCTCCTTTTTTTTGAAATCGGTTAATGAATCGCTGAATCTTTTGCTAAGCGCAAATCTCGAGAACAGCTGAACCGATTTCGCTAATTATTTTCTAGTTGTGGTTGTTATTATCAGGTAAAAGTTCTTATGAAAGATAAAAATTAAAAAGTTGCACGGAAAAAAAATGAGTATTGAAAATCCGAGAACGGGCCGTTACGAAGTGCGCCGGGTTAGCTAGCTTATTATAATAGTGGTTCCTAATCTGTGATCCGCGGACCATGAGTGGTCTGCAGGACTTATCATTTGGTCCGCGAAAGTTATTTTAAAGAGGACTGGTCGGTGTCTTCTTAGTAGAATCTACTTTCCGAACCGGTGGTAATTTTGCTTGTATATTGGCGTTTTGTAAGTAATTTTTGAAGCCATAAAGACAATTTCATGCCTAAAATTTTTATTAGTTTTAGATTATAAAAGGTGATATCAAAATTAATACAGTTAATTTTCGACCACGTGATCCCTTATTACAGTAATGAAATTAAAGTAGTCCTCAGACACAATAAGGTTGACAACCCCTACCTAGGCTGAGCGTAGAGGTCATCAACTCTTTAATATATTTGGGCGGTCGGCGATGCATCCATGTATGTACGAGTGTTGTGTAATTCACATTTGGGTACAATGTTGTGAACGGATTGAACCTGGACCTCAAAGACGTCAATATTCCCAGAAATGACATATAGGATTATTTGTAATACCCAGAATTGTAGGTGAATTGTAGATCTCGATACTTTCACCGTGACAATATCCAGAATTGAAGATTTCTACACAAAACAATTAACAATTTAGTCTTAAATCGTTTAAAAATTAAACGATAAACTTCACATTACGGGGTCCACTTAGTAAATCATGATCCTAGATTTAGGATGTCCGATAATGAAATTGAAGTATCTTCCTATCTGTCATTCGCAACCTTCGGATAAGGGTACCAAAAAACATTGTTTATGTTTACACATCCCGCCATCTGAAATAGGGATGTTGACTGGCTAGTCAATTGAGATACTTTCTAAGTGCTGTCAAAACGAAATCACTTCATAGATTTTGTATGGGCTTGTCAACGTGTGACGTCACTAGTTTGTATAGTCACTGACTTAATATTAAGCAGTTTTTGTAAAATTTAAAATCTTAGACTCAATATGATACAAAATAAGGTTTAACAGCCTACTACGATACTTTCTTTTTTAGAATCAATATTTTAAAATTAAATATAAATGGTGTCAACATACCAATTGCAATTTCAACTAATACGGGGTTTATTGGTTGTTAATGTGACACGTGCCCTTACTGTTGTGTAGACTTACCATCCTCTTAAACTTGACAGCCGCAAAAAATTCCTTTCCTACTTTAGATTACCTATCATAATTTTTTTCCTTACTTACAACATAAAAACAAACAGATTATTCCAATTTATTACAATTTGATACCGATAGATTCTTCGACTGAATGAACTGAAGACTGCCATTATCATAATGTAGTATGTATTTTCTACTATGGTTGATAAAAATTCAATGACACGATCTTATAGATCATTCTATATGAATAAATGAATATCTTCAGAATGGTTGTTGGTAGTTTAGAGGCGGTTCTAGCGCAATGTGTGAGGACGTTACTCAGTACGAGAGGTGTTGTTTCAAATCAGAGCATGTATAACTAAGTTTTAAAGAAATTATATGGTATTATAAGAAACAAATTATTGACTCTCTTGGACCAAGAGGTCCAGGGTTTGAAAACCGGGTCGGGCCGAAAATTTGTGGCTGGTTATTAAAATTACTCAGTAACAGTCCGGAGTCGGAAAGTTGGCGGTATAATCATCCGTGCCTCGGAAAGCACGTTAAGCCGTTGGTCCTGCGCCTGACCTCTCTCCGGTCATGTCGAACTGCCGTCTCACCGCACTATGAAAGTGAAGTAATACAGAGTGCCCTTGTGTTTGCGCACACACTTGTCACAGTATAACAAATTTTTCCTACAGTTCAATCGTGCGGGACGTAAGAGGTGAGACGCGAGGGCTGCATACTTCGCCGTTCTTAGTATCTTTAGGACACGTCTTCTAAGGCTATCGCGTCTTTACAGTTTTAATTTCTTATTAAATTAATATGGTGCATACGACATGTTCTGTAAGTGCGTGCAAATCTTCAATTTCATTGTAAAAATAACTATGTAAAATGAAATTATCTTTATTTACGTTGGCTTAAATAAGCCAAAATATAGGACATGGATAAAAAAAAATAATGAAAGGAGGGCCCTGTGTCGTTGGGTTTCTTGCCGTTTCATCCCCTCGGCTAAACAGGTCCAAAATGGTGGTAGTGTTAGTGATTATTTTAAGACGTTCAAAAAGTGATTTTGTAAAAGTCCTATTTTGAATATTTTGAGTTTGAAAAGAAACTAATTTTTTTTTTATTTCAGAAAAATATTATATGTATTTTGATACATCTTTTTATAATTTCGCAATACCAATATCCGGCTCGTTAAAGACATCCACCTTTCAAATTTTTTAATTGTGACAATCCTTCTGTACTTGCGTAAATATCTATACAGGCGCGGCGGCGGTATCGACCAACTTCAAAGGTGTCGGCCTACTGTAGGGAAAATTTGTTATACTGTGCACCTGTGCACTATAATATCTCCCGCGCAGATGGCTAATCCTCTTTGAGATTAGCCGTGACCAATATCGGTTAGGAGGACATTCATCATCCTCTTGCCCTTCTCCATCTGGGGTCGGCGCAGCATGTCTTCTTCTTCCATACGTCCCGGTCAGCCGTCATCAAGCTATCCACTCCCATTTCACTCATATCATCTTTCACACAATCCATGCATCTCTTATTTGGCCTTCTTCTTCCTCTCCATCCACTGGGAGGACATTATTATTAAAAAAAAAAGATTAAATCAGGAGAGCAATGCCAGGTCATTTTTATATGTTTTTATTAAATTCAATCAATTTTACTTTTGGACCGGAGGCCAAGATGCACTTTGGGTCGCCGACTTTAGTAAGTAGGAATTAAATTTTATGTTTGGCTATAGTTGTTATAGGATCTCTTCTATACTACTCCCATGTTAAAGGTCAAAACTCGGTTGTCTCTGCCTATCCCACCAAGAAAATGGCGTAAAGCTAGTTTTAAGTTTTACTCCTTGTAATCTGCTTACCTCTTTGGAGATTGTGGAACATGATTAAGAAAGGGGCCATTTATAAACTACGTCATACAAATTACATGATGTTTTTGTGCCCAGTCCTTGTCACAGCTGGTCACATATGTGAGACTGCCTCCTCTGTACTACTAATTATTATGATTCGAGTATACTGGATTTTAAAATGTGATGTCACCAATCTTAGGACCCCTCCCAACCATTGTTACACCACATCACATTTCGTAGATCCCCCTTTACGTGTGATAACTTTATGGATGGCCCCTAATAGGAAACATGTATGTACAAGTTTAATATGTAACTTTCTCCTACAGCGTCCAGCTCGGACGAGGACTCATGCGCAGGCGACGCGGAGCTGCCGCCGCCGCCAGAGCTGGGTTCGCCGCCCGCGCGCCGCCCTGCTGCGCCGCACCCCCGCGCGCTCCCTTACCCGCCCCCGCCGCATCACGCGCGGGAGCCGCGTGAGAGGGAGAAGAAGCACGCGCCGAGGGAGAGGACCGAGATCGACCTCTCAGAGATTACTACTCACTTGCCTGCGTGTGAGTATTCTGTATAGTTTTGACGTAGTACGTAATTTTTGCAAATCGTCATCGCGCACAATTTGTCACTTTCGCTCAATGTCATTTTTGCAAAATGCCTCTTAAAAAAATATGTGCCTGCTGCAAAATTCTGTTAAAAAAATTATCACTGTGAAAATAATTAATATTTCGCGACGATGATCTACGTCAAAGCCGTCCATTTTAATCTGAGCATTTGTTATTTGGCGGCAATCAAGCATCCGGCCTGATGCCAAGCGATCACCGTAGTCTATGTATCGCAAGTGCGTTGCCGACGTTGCAATTGCTTTCGCAACCTGTTGACGTACTTCATTGTGAAGGAAATCTTAGTGCCTTCGAAAATTATTTTCAAATAAGCTCATCGTGAGGAGCTAGCTTCACAGTAATTTTTTTGTCTCACTCAATAGATATTCAATAATATCATTAAATAATGAGGCGTTTCGTTTCGTTATATTCTGCCAGACTTGCCACTGGACGAGATCGAAAAACAATAAAGTAATGAGCTGGATGAAATTCGGATTCTCGCACATGTAGGTCACAAGATTTTGAGCACCACACAATATCAGTCAGTCACTAGTTTTAGCATAACGAAGCTCTCGAGACAGCCAATATTCCCATCGCGCAACTTGACATTGAAAAAGATGCCGAGTCCCGTCAGACCCAGTGCCGCTTGTAGATCGCCTAGCCATGTTCCCATCGAGCCCACTGCGCGATATGTCAGGCATTCAGTTAGAGCGGGACCGGTCAATCACAATGTTTCATCTGCCCCGGGGCGCCAGTCGCGACACCCGTCACTTTTTATTTGTCATCTGATAATCTGCGCGAAACCGTTTTGATATTTCATTTGACTGCGTCCTTCTTCATCAGCTTCGGATTCTCTGAGTGTTACCATCGATGTTAATATATGATGAGATTGTAATGTTTATCGTCTGACGAGTAAATTGTTGTGTTGGCGAATCCGACCGATAATATTCTACTCCGACTAATATTGTTTAAAGTGATTTTAGAACATTTTAAATATTTTACGTTGAACCACGGTGGTTTACTAATACTTAATACGAGGTCGCTAAAGGTTTCAAACTTCTCATATTTATCTAGGAATTTTATATTTCAGTTACGTTGATGAAAAATGTGTTTGATGATTTGTTGAAAATAAAAGCAAATATAAAATTACAGAAGTCTACATTATTTTTAAAATAAAAAAATTTTGTTCGCATTTTATTGTATTCCGTCAAAAGTATTTTGCATTTATTCCAATAGTTAAGCTTTTACAAATACTTTTTACGGAGACGTATTCCGTTAATAAATATCAATAACGCCACTTATTTTAAAACTAAACCCAAGCTATCGGTGTTTACCGAGTGTACTCGTTCGTGATTTCTCACCCGGAGTCTGAAATGAACAGATTTTCGAGGAATTTATTTATTTTTCTTTTTTATTAGTTTTTTTTTTAAAAGAAGCGCTGGATCCCGAGTACAGGTATACAAATACCTAGTTCAGCTAATGCTATTAACTCGATTCAATAATAAATATTAAGTTTAACAATAATTAACTAAGTTTGTGAAAATATTTAAAGTATTTTTGGTTAAATACTTAGACCATCATATTGAAAGGCTCCCTACGCAGTTTTATTTAATGTGGAAAATTTGTAAAAACAAAAATACAAGTGATCAGCTTATCGCCTACACAATCACTATCCCTATTATCCCCTTATTTTAGGTAATTCAAAAACAAAAACCATTTGTTTTATTAGATTTTTTTTAAATTTAAGTATATTAAGATAAATATTTTTTTATATAATATTTTTTTTTCTTTAAAGACGGTTTTAAGTTAAAATAAACGAATAATCTCCAAAATTATTTATAAAGAATATTTCTTTAAGCCTTATTAAATATTATGTCGCTTTTTACTAGACAAGGACTACAGTTTGTACACAATGTTTAAGTCACAGACTAAAATGAGAAGAAGCCTATGATAAATCTACTTGACAACGCTGTCTTAAGCTATATGATTTTGAGACAATGCCTGTGTGTTTGTACCCCGGCCACGTCTGCACTGTTAGGTGAATTTGGCCTTCGTAATTGGTCTTCCATTGAGACAATGCACAGCACACGTGCCTTTGGGCTGGGGCATGGTTTTCAGGCAACATACGAGTACGTGAAAATTTCCAAAACGTCGCTTATTTACAGTAATAGTAAGGTATGGTAGGTAATAACACTTCTTCAATCAGTATATAGAATCTGATTGCATACATACATACTGATACATAACATCAAGCCCCTATCCCTGAAGGCGTAGGAAAAGTCATGGGACAGCTAGCCCGTTTAACATTTAGCCGAAAATAAAAAGTTTGGATTAAGTAAATAAAAACATAATTAAACGTAGTGACAAGTGGCTAGCTCGTCGCCTATGCAATCACATACCCAAAACCAGATATACCATTAGTCGCCTTTTACGACATGCTAGGCAAGGAACACAGTTAGCACATTCTTTTTTGGTCCCAGACCAACATAGGACAAATCCGATTTCAATGGTTCTGTCTGTAATCGCTACATAGTTTCTAATGTGTATTATCTACGAAAACATTGAGTTCTGACAATATGTAAAAGTACCGTTTATCTTAGTATGGGCATGTGATGAGAAGAGAGGAAGGACATGTGACAAAGAGAGTAATGAGTATGAATGTTAGTGGATGGAGAGGAAGAGGAAGGCCAAATAAGAGATAGATGGATTGTGTGAAAGATGATATGAGTGAAATGGGAGTGGATAGCTTGATGACGGCTGACCGGGACGTATGGAAAAGGAAGACATGCTGCGCCGACCCCATTTTAATTAGGAGAAGGGCAAGAGGATGATGAATATGTAAAAGTACAACAATTAGTAGTAGCGGAACTATTATTTTTATCGTGGGTAAAGCTGCAAGCAAAATAGTCTGAATGGTATAGTGATCAGATAAATATTTTTCATTACCTGTCTTCTCTCCGAGGGATAATTAGAAAAGAGCCGAGAGGCCCTTAATTTTAATAAAAACTTGAATACTAGACAACATAATAAATATATAAATAAATTCGTTAGACTGACACACCAATTCCCTAGTTCCAATCACACCAATTCCAATACCACCAGAGGGTCCGTAGCTCAGTAGAGAAGAGCACTTTCAGAGGGAGGCCTGAATTTGATTCCCAGCGGCCTTTTATAGATGACACACTGTCTGCTTTGTGTTGAAGTTTTTTTTATTATTAAATAATAAAATAATGTGTCTTTGATAATAAAATTACTTGTACTACTGGCCACAATCCTTTCTGACATCATAAATTCGAATGTGAGCTTATTACGATTTAACTCCTAAATCGATAAAGAATTTGTAAAGATTATTTTACCAATTAAAATCTACATTATATGCGAGTAATAATTGATTGGTACAACACTTACTAAAATATATTATTTGTAATAATTGTATATAACTACATACAGAGCTATGGGACATTAAAAAAGTAATTGCATTTTATAATATACTACAAGCATTCTTCACCTCACTTCCCTCAGTAGTACTTCCAGGGGTGTTTGAAAACCTATTTTATTTTTTATCAAACAAACATCTTAAACGAAATAAGGAGAAATTGAGGTGCAAGGAAAATATTCAGTCAAATATATGGCTATAATAAGCTTGGAAGGGTCTCCGTGAAAAGATGGCAAATATGTGTTTAGAGACATCGCATTCGCTCCTTTTTCGCATAATATTTAAAATGCCTCTGTAGACGCTGATTTCGTGGCCAGTTATTAAAATCACCTACCCCTTAGCAGTGGTAGTCGACCTTTGCTGCAGAGTTCTCGTAGATATTCCAGTCATACAGGGCTATTACAATGTTATATATTTAGTATGTAGTCGCTAACAAAAGCATATGATTTGAATAGTTTAGTTGTTGATAGGGATTATCAAGTAGGTACCGATTATATCTTGGGATGTACTAAATGCCAACCGCCTTTCTATAGGGATATATGGTTCCTCTGTTATTACTTAAATCAAGTACACCTTGGGGTTTAGTCAGTTCGGTTCCGACACACTATTCGTTTTGTCCCCGTGGCGAAGAGTGCGGGGTCGTGGGAGCGATCTCACCGGGGGAGGCGGACTGAGAAATTCAGTGGATAAAAATTTCACAATTTCACAACCTATCCTCTTCCCTAATAAAAGATTGCGCTTCTTTAGAAGCTTGCGAAGCTTTAGAAGGTTGCGTATCCCTGCCTTATCCCCTACCCCGTTTGAACAAGGGCTGCGTATTTGGGAGAGGGTCTGTATTCTGCAGTAGGTCAGTAGGATACTCCAATATCATCTGAACGGGGGGAGGACGCCGTTTAATATATTGTTCATGTTTAATTAATTCTTCTGAACGTGTGAGTATATTACTGGCCTTTATTATAGAGATTTAGATTCACAATTAAACCCTAAGAGAGTCATTGTAATCATATTTTAAGATATCGACCTATTCATATTTTTATTAAATGTATATTTTTAAAAAGTATCTCTTATTAAGAATCCTCAATAAAACATTCAATGGGTCGGTCATAAGCGAATGTTAATTAAATTTGTGACGTGACGCAAGCACCAAAGTCGCTTCTCATCAGGTCGGCCGTATGCCTATATACCATCCTCGTAGTATAAAATCAATTTAACGCATCGAATTAAATCTACCGCGCTTGCTTGGAAACTTAAAATTGCACGGGAAAATATAGCAGGACGACATTTCTGCGAGCGGGAACGAGCGTAATGTAATATCAAAAGTGAATATTTCAAAAAGCGTTTCGGAAACTTCTGAATTTTTCCGAAGTTAGGAAGTGATCGTTAGACAGCTCAAGTTGTGACCGCTTGGAAATACGCTTATAACGTCGATGTCGTCCAGTGGGCGAAATTTAATTATTTCAATTTAAATTTTCATTTTTAAAATATATTTGAAATATTCGTGTCATTTATCTTTGTACCATTATGTCTCCTACTTATGTCAGAATCAGATAAAATCATGTTCATGATTTAACAAGTCTGTTTATAATATAATTTTTTTGTTAATTGTGCTCTTTGGTGCAGACATTCAGCCGGACGTGACGCACACGTCGTCCGGCGCGCGTCGCGGGGGCGCGCTCGTCGCCGACCGAGTGCAGTGCTACGCGCAGCCGGAAGACACTGGGACCGGCACTGGCAGATGGAAGGTAGGTAGTATAAATAACAAATAAATAAATATCCGACAACATCACATACATATATTGATTTGGACTCCGAGCTAAGTAGCTTAAGCACTTTCTTATTTTGGCTAACAGTCCATATATTTAAGTACACTTATACGCTCACCATACGTACATACAATTGACTTTTTTTTTAAGGTATAAATATGCTTGGTCGTATAAATTATCAGTAATTAAACTCATATGTTTGGCGTTGTAATAATATCTGGACTTTAATGCCGCAACAGAAATCAATTTAAAATCAAATTATAAAAAAAAACGGTTTTCTTAGTTGTTCGCTTTTATTATTGTTTATATCTCACATTAAATGAACCAATTTATAGTGTTCGATAAACAACCAGTAATAATTTATTCCTACCATAATCTATTACCCAATACTTGCCATAAACAGATAGATTTTACAATGACAATTTATAACTAGGTCTCACGTTTTAATTCATCGTTCTATTAAGCGAAGCATTATCTCTTCCAACGCTGCCCGCGTATAATACTGATTTTAATTACGGCCTATAATCGCGGTACGCAAATGTCGAAATTAAATTTGACATTACCAATGCAATTAAGGCAATCCTTCCTAATATATCGGTGAATATACTGTGAAATTGAGTCTGTCGTATCAATCCGCCCGCATGAGCGAGCACTTCGTAAATATATTTAGGTGGTGCCGACTAATTAATATCGATACTGTGAGACTTTCCACATTCGCCTCTGGTGGTTCATTAAGACCGCAATTAAAATGTTGAATGGATTCTGAATGGATTGCAATCAATAGGGATGTCGATTTTTATCTTTTGACTAGCTCGACGGCGCATTCGGTAGTGACCCTGCCCCATGCGCCAAAAGTTGTGGGTTTAATCCCCACCCAGGAAAAACTTTCATATGATGAATAATTGTGTTTGTTCTGTGTTTGGGTGTTAATATATGATATTTAAGTATATATTTGTAATATACCACTGTTAATTCTGATATCCGTAACAAAAGAGCTTTAGCTACTTACTTCGGAGTCAGATCAATGTATGTGATGTCGTCGGATATTTATATTTTATATTTATATCTTTGTTGTGATTATGGTTATTTGTCGATAGGGGATTGCTCATATTGTTTAGGAAAAATTGTGAGGTCACGAAGAGCTCCCGATTGCAAGGAATAACGGTGCAGTATATCCGAATGTGATGATGACAGGCCCGTTGGTCGAGTGGTCAGAGACCATGAAACCAAGGGTTGCGGGTTCGAATCCCGCTAGGGGCAAATGTTTCGTGTGATGAACATGGACATTTGTACTCGAGTCATGGATGTTTATAAACGTACCTATTTAAGTATTTCTATCCGTTCGTCTAGTTACCATAGCACAAGCTTACGCTTAGTTTGGAACTAGGGAATTGGTGTGTCTGGAAATGTATTTATTTATTTATTATTTATGATAAGTTTCCCGTTAAAATTAAGTGTCATTAGGAGCGTGACTCTTTTTTTCACTTATCGCTCTATGATTCGTACGTTGTTCTTCTACAAACAGGTGTCCGCCAAAATCCAGCAGCTCCTCAACACACTGAAGAGGCCAAAACGCCGTCCCCTCCCAGAGTTCTACGAGGACGACGACATAGAACTCGAAATCGCCGCTAACCCGAAGGACCCCAACGCGCCCAAGCCGGAGGGGGGGACCATGACCCCCGCGGTAGGCGAACAGCTTGTAGTGCCGGCCGGCCTGCCTAGGAACCTGGAGGCGGCCCTGCAAAGATACGGCACTGCGTCGTTCAAGGCTAACGTAGCCACTGTGCTGGACCCCAACGGGAAGCTGAGCAATTCGCTTACATACGGTAAGTTATTCATTTGTGGAATTCACCATTCTGGTTAAATATACTGTCATTTAATCTTCATCAGCCTCATCATACCATCACGCTTGCAATTCCTCTAAGGCAAACTCTAATAAGCATTTTTTTTTAATATTTATAAGAAAGTATTTTCCTATACCTGTATTGGAATCTGCGGCTTTGATTAAGCTATACGAGTACGATGATCTCATTTACAAATTTTGTTCTCTTCAGTTGTCGACGGTCAATGTCTATAGCAGAACTTTTCAGTCTCCATTATATCCTACAGACGTAAATAGTTGAATATGCTTACCTATCCGTTACTCTTTTCAGGCAAACTCCTGAGCCGCTCCCTGAAGATTGCGCACGCCATCCTCAGCCGGACGTTCACGACAAAATGCAGCAGCGGGGGCCCGCTGACCGGCGACCACTCCATCAAGCCGGGTGACCGCGTCGCCCTGGTGTACCCTAACAACGACCCCATCAACTTCATGTGCGCCTTATACGGGTGCCTGCAGGCCGGCGCGGTGCCGGTGCCCATCGAGGTGCCCTTGACCAGACGGGACGCTGGGCTGCAGCAGGTCGGCTTCTTGCTTGGCTCCTGTGGTATCCAGTATGCGCTCACCTCTGACGCTTGTTTGAAAGGTACGTTTTTCGTCATTAAAAAAATGATCATATTAAACTCGAATTTGGTGTTGGTCTATTTCTCGCATTTATTTCTGATGCTTGTGTGAATCGCAAACAAATAAAACTCCAAATCGTTGCAAAAGGTCTCAACGCACCCAAGCCAAATATAATATCACTGCAGTGCTCGGCTCAACCAAGACGTAATATATTTTTCAACATACTAGATTTCATATAAATTACTTTCAAAGGTATATTGGGACAGGTACTCGTGGTAAGTTATTAGAGCCTTAACATATTATTTCATTTGCTCACTTACCTCATACCTTTCGTTTCTTCGCCACAAACTTTTTTATGCGTGCTGGTCTATGCATGGTATGGACTTAGGTCTACCTAAATCTACATGCTTAATCAAACCAGCCCCCTATCCTCCAGGTCTCCCGAAGACGTCCTCCGGAGACGTTGTCTCGTTCCGCGGATGGCCAGCACTACAGTGGGTCTCGACGGAGAAGCTCCCGCGACCCCCCCGAGACTGGATCCTGCCCCCCCGCCCCGCTGAGGACAGCCCCGCTCATATCGAGCATACTTCCGCCGCTGACGGCTCCGCTATGGGGGTCATAGTTACCAGGTCAGTAACGCTATGAAGAAGCAAAAAATAAATTAGATGTAACTGGAAATAAGAAGCAACAAGAAGTACCAAGAAACTAGTTCTTACATACATACATAACATCACGCCCATCGAAAGGGCAGCAAACCCCTTTAACCACATTCAGCCAAAAATAAAGCCGGCCTGGGTAAGATGGAAAATTGTGAAAAAGCAGTGACAAGTGGCTAACCTGTCGCCTACTCAGTCACATACCCAAAAGCCCGTAAACCATTAGTCGCCTCTTACGACATGCTAGGCAAGAACCACAGTGGGCACATTCTTTTTTTTGTCCCAGATCAACATGGGCCAAGTCCCAGACCAACATGGGACAAAAAAACTAGTTCTTATGTCTTTTTTTTCTTAGTTTTTGTTTCTTCTCATTTCTTGTGTCATCTTGCTTATAATTTTTTTTCTTCTTTATTCTTACTTCATTATCTTTCTTTGTACCATCATCGTGAAGACAATTATGGTAAGCGTTTGCAGCGCTTTAAAAATCAGGTTTATTTCCTAACTAGCGGATTCTGCCGCCTAAAACATCCTCCACGTTTTTGGTCATATGTATAGTACTAGAAGATTTTGTCAATTTTGACAGATATTGAGATTAGCACGTTCCAAGAGACAAGCTTTGCCGCTTATTATATTGATTTACTTAGTGGCAATTAGGTTAAACTCGTTTGTAATGATATAAGATATAAGAAATTAACAAAATATGTTTTTGTCCATCTCAAGCGAGAATTTTCACTGGAATTCGTATGGCATTCTGAACTTACAAATATGATGTTAGCAAAGCCAATATTCATGTAAAGGATCTCTTTTTTATCAAAAAAAAAATAATACTTTTAATTCCAATGATTCCAGTATTTAAAATCGCAGAATGTTTTATTGAAGTACGCACATTTTTCTTACTTAGGTAACACTAGTATAAACATTAATATCTATGTAAATGGATGAACGTTAGTTAATATCTGTCACAAAATGTTCTCAAAAGATTAAATAATATATATTAACGAATTATAGTATGACTTTTATCTTACAGTAAGAAGAAAAAATTACGAGAAAGATAAACATTCATTTTTAACGTTGAATTATGTGTCAACGTTATTTATGTGTACTAGTGGTCGCTCAGTGGTCGAAATTCGACCATAATTCATTAAATTTTTTTATAAATTTCTAACGCAATATTTATAAAATATTTGCTTTTTGCACTCCTTTCTCCATATAAACTTCAACTGTGAGAAATTGCACACTCCGCCGTCCGCGAAATGTTCGAAAAGAGGGGTACAAAGATTATAGATTATATGGGTTCACTTTTCTGGACCTGAGAGTTCAAAGAGCAATAACTATCCTATCCTATTCACTCTAAAGTACTGCACACGTCAATTTCAAGGACATTGTCAAAACGTCCGGTTTGCAAACACGCGACAAAGACAGAAACTATTGTCTCCGTTATAGCGTTTACGTTTCAATACACAGACTCCCTTTGACTTGTCAATCTTGCTATCTAGAGAGTACTCGATGCAAACAATAAAGAGAAGTGGAATCGATTGTTACGGTATATGCTGCACAAAGTCGAGTCAAGCTCAGTCAGAGTTAAGAAAATTTGGTGGACATTTAGGGTTGATTGTTTAATGGTCAGATAAGAATTATCCGACTGATAAAGTATAAAGTTACCAATTTGCGGATGTCATACGGTATTTTATTCAGGCAACAGGCAATGACATTTTAAAGTCATCCGGATTGTAATTTATTCGATTGTTATCTTTTATCTGACTGTTGAAATATCAGCCCTTAATATTCTTGCCGAAAATTTTGTAACCTAACTAAACCCGTCCCAATTCGTACGGGTGGACATTTATTTGTTTAACACTTTAAGATAAATATAGCCTATGGTACTTAGAGATGAGATAATGTAGCATTCTAATAGTGATTTTTTTTAATGTCGGTTCTGTAGTTTTTTAGTTTACTCGTTACAAACATACAAATCTGCCCTCTTATAATATTAGTGTAGATAAGATTGTATCAATATCAAAATTATCAGCTCTCTCGTGGAAATAGATTGTTCTATTGAAATTCGATCGCTTTTTGTGAATAAAAGTTGCCTTTTTTTAATCCCCGAAAAAGAAGGGATTTGTCCTGTGTTGGCCTGAGACTTAAAAATAATTTGCCAACTGTATTTCTTACTTAGCATGTCGCAAAAAGCGACTAATGGTTTATGGGGCTTTGGGTATGTGATTTTGTAGGCGACGAGCTAGCCACTTGTCACAACTTTTTCACAATTTTCCATCTACCCCAGCCCATTGTCCCGTGTTGGCCTGGGACTTAAAAAGAATGTGCCAACTGTGTTTAAACCTAGCATGTCGTAAAAGGCAACTAATGGTATATCGGGGTTTGGGTATGTTTTTGTGTACGCGACAAGCTAGCCACTTGTCACTACTTTTTCACAATGTTCCATTTAACCCAGCCCAGTGCTATTTTTGGCTGAATGTGGTTTAAGGGGCCTGCTGTTCCTTTGACTCTGCCTACCCCTTCGGGGATTATGGGCGGGATGTTATGTATGAAAAATAAGGGTGTTGTCAGTTTGGCTGCTGTGTGTGTGTGTGTGTGTGTTTGAGTGGGTGTCTGTGGGACTGTGGCTCTTGTGAGGTATATAGTGTGAGGTTATATACATATATCTTAAACTAATTACTTCATCACTAAAGAATTGATATAAGGATTTTCTATTTCCAGATCAGCTATTGACGTTACTAAAGGCTGAGTATTGAATACTCCCAGATCACAAATTATTTCTTTAAAAAGTACACTACACTATGGAAAAAACAAATTGTTTTATTCCACTAAATGTCGGCGCCAATCAAAAACAATTTGCTCTCACAAAAGTGTGTGCCGTAACGCAACCGTGCCGTAAAACTGTTATCGATATCAAACCTCCCTTTGAAATCCTAGTATGAATGGCGGTAGTACACTTTTGCAGTAATTGACGTAAAATGCTCGTTAGTTTTTTTTCACAACAAAATGTTTTTAATACACATTCGTTTATCGGGCCGCATGGAGTGCGCGGGCCAAGAAATTTTTGATATTGTAGAGTGCAGAAAAAATTAGCTTTGTCAACTATTTTTTACATTTGTCAAAGTTTTTTTTGTCATTGCTGTCATTGTCGGCTTGTGCCACGTAATTTCTTACTTCTTTATTTCATTATTTCAAATATTAAATAATTTCAATTTCTTTTCTGCGCCCTTTATTCACTTATTAATTATTAATTTCCACCCTTCTACTCCGTAACACGCGGTTCCCGAATTTTTTATGTAAAATATTTTGGCTACAACATTGTACTGAATAAATAAATATTACCACTATTGATTCTGATATCCGTAACACAAGTGCTTAAGCTACTTAGCTCGGAGTCAGATCAGTATGTAATGTCGTCGGATATTTAAAAAAATTAATACTCTTGGCGCATGGGGCAGGGTCACTGCCGACTGAATGAGCCATCGAGCCAGTCAGTAGATACTGAAATGCACATCAAAAATACATCTTGCTTTCATTTATTTGATTTGTCATGTACCGTATGATTTCCATTGTTTTCGTAACCTGATGCGGTCAGTCCATCTCAATTTCTTGTAAATCCGTATTTACGAGTATTATTTTACTCAAATCGTCACGTTGAATCGAACGTACAAACTGTTGTCTATAAGATATCACTAAAACTATATAAAAAGATAGAATTTGGTAGTGAAGGTCGAAGGTTCACCCGCCGGTAGACACAGACAAAATGCGCGCGTAATCTGGCAGGTGCTGTTAATTTGCGACACGTGGTTAGTAACAAAATGTTTGACCTGGGCTGTCGCCCTGGGCGCCTCCACGCCAGATACAAACCCACACATTTTAGCCTACAACCTCGACCACAACGTTGGTCAGTGCACGCAAAATAGAATTTAAAGTGAGACATAAATTCAAAGGTTAAATTGGCCAGATTAATTAACTGGTATGAAGGAAATTTAATAGAAATACATTGCGGATAAATACATGATTTCGAATCTCATTTTAAAATTACGTGGCCCGGTCTCCTCGCCGCGGATTTGTTAATTTCACCGCGGCGTAAACGTAAATAGAGATTGATCTATGAATAATGAGTGATCGGCGTCGTAAATGTGATAAGTTTAGTAGATGGTACATTTAAGAATGTCAAGAAAAGTCACTGATTAGGGGCTTGGGGACAAAATATTTATAATAATCAATTAACTAATTAGCATGAACTATTTCGAGTTATAAACGATTCCTACTTGTCGATACTCGTATGTATTACCAAATTTGGATAACTTAGGATAACGGCAGTGCGCGCTGCGTGGGTCTTTCGCGCGTGTCGTGCCAGCGAGGATCCCGAAAGTCTACGTTCAGCGCGCGAAGGCTTTATTTAATTACGGCTGTGATGTTTAGCCGGTAGTGGGGAAGAGGAAGGGGGGGCTGTGTTGCTAGCCGCCTACCAAGTCCGTCACACCCTTGCTGGCTCATACTCAGTTCTTTTGGACAGGGACAGTGTGTCAACTCTTATGTACAAAACAAAAACAAAACGCTAACATACGATAACTATAAATTATCCCATTTCACTTTAATTTTCATATGTGAATATTTATAGATATCCTCCATTAATGTGTAATTTGTACAGCGGTCTGTATTTTGCAAAAAATCATGCTGAATATTGATATTTGAAATACCAAGATGTTATTAGAAATATAAAGTCTCGTAAAACCTAATGCTCTTATTTGTAAGCGCTTATTAACCCACTAAGTACACTTCGTCCATGAAGTGGCAATAAGCTCTAAGTAATACGAGTATTCTTGTGGAAATTACATTTTAGTGATTTATTAGATATTATATATTTCTTTTATATACAAGCTTTTGTCTAAGGCGTCTCTTTGATATAACTAGCCTCCTCGGAGATTTCGGGCCCGATGATATGTCATTGTATACGTAGAAACTCCGAGCTTTGTACCTGACTGCCGAAGAAAGGGTAATGTTTTTCGAGAGTATGTTTAATAAAATTTCTAGAAAATCAAAGTGGCAGATTTCCGGCGCCAAAATGAAATACCTTGAAACATTTTCTTTGGCCAGCCTGAACGGCTTATATGATGTTGACATTTTGAGGTGTTATTTGATTCGTCGTGATGTGATGTGAGTAAAACTAGTTATATTACAATTTGTCCAAAATAAAATGGCAGATTTTTGGTGCCAAAATGTGTGAATGCTAGCAGCGCGCCTCACGACTTATTCAAGCTTACAATATTAGAATCTGATTCATCAGAATCAGGTATTTTTACGTAGGTCCTACCTACCTAAAAAAAGTATTGCAGGAGCAAGCTATGTGACCATTTAGCTATTTTGTAAACCACCACTCGCTTGACATAGCTTGTTCCCGCCAGTAATACTTTTTCCAACATTTTAGTAATATTTATTCACATAGTTATCTACTTTACTAATTTATCATATGTATTTTTAAGGCGCACAACAGTAAAATTTTTAGTATTATGGTGTGATGAATGAAATAGATATTAGAATAAGGCCCTACAAGTCGCTAAGGGATAAAGTGGTGCTTACCTACAAACAGCTAAAAAAGCGCAACAAAAACAGTAAGTAGCTAAAGCTAAATGAAAGCCACAAAATAAATTTAGAGCTTTGTTTTTTGCTTTTCAGTTATATTCTTACTTGGGTTGTTTGTTTTCTTAATAATAAGGTTTATTTTAAAAACAAAACGTTCGACATTTAAAAAAGAGAGTGATTAAACAAGCTGGCAAATATCATCTTTGAAAAGTGAATGAGCGATAACGCTCAGTTAGTTTAAAAACCAAACAATTACGTTTAAAATACAAGGAAAAAAAGTTATTTCGAATTCGCGTTGAACAGGTTACAACCTTAGAGCGTATCGCCGACATCCATAGTATCCGCGAACCCTTAACGCACGCCGGTCAATAATTGCATTGCGCAATTAGCTCACACGCTCTCCATGCGGACGGCTGTGCGCGAAAGGGAATCGGCCGACAATTATTAGGCAGTGATCACTTAAACACTGCTCTTCGGTCGACATGCTAGCCAATGCAGCTGTGACACTGTGTAAGTCGAAAATTTTACTTTACGAGAAAGCAGTATGTATATCCACTTACATTTACGTCCGCATCCTTCTAGCTACGGGATAGGCAGAGCCCAAGGAGACATAAAGCCTCCGAAACCGAATTTGATCTAAAATAGAATTCAGGTAGTTGTTAAAATTGTGACAAAGTAGTAACAAGCTAGTCGACTAATGGTCTATTGGGTGCAGGTCACAAACCCTACACCCAACAGACCATTAGTCACCTTTTACGACATGCTAGGCAAGTAACACAGTTGACACATTCTTTTGAGACCCAGATTAATATGAGAAAGCAAAGAAACTACGATAATATTACCATGTAGCTAGCCACGTTTAGGGCATATACATTTTAAAGTTCCGCCCATATACTATAAGTTATTGATTATCCCTCTAAGATTAACTTAAAGCAGGCGCCATGTTTCATTTTTCATCGACCGGTATCACAACACAATATTCGACAAAAGTTGACTTACACTGTTAGACCTTCACATACAGTCGATCACCTGAAAACAGTTGTATGTTTCGCCAATTTGATACTTGCTCATATGAATATTGGGGTCATTTTCGAATCCCAAGAAAATTCGCCTCTGGCCAAATGAATAATTGTATTCTCCACTCCAATTGTTTGACCATTAGGTCTTTACACTGAAATGTAGATGATATTTGTCATCTGACTAGGCGTTCGATTTAAATTTTATGCTAAGATAATTTTAGGAATTACCTACATAATGAACTGCATAATTTTTTTAGTATAATATTATAAAGTTTGGTAGAGTAGTGGCAATTACGATCGACATTAGATTGGTGAACAATTGACCGTATGTGAAGGTCTAACAGTGTAGGTCAACTTAAGGCGAAAATTGTGTTGTGGTGCCGATCGATGAAAAATGTAAACATGGCGCTTGCTTTAAGTCAATCTTAGAGGGATAATAAATAACTTGTAGTATATGGGCTGAACTTTAAAAATGTATATGCCCTAAACGTGGCTAACTACATGGTATTATTATCGTAGTTTTTTGACTGGCCCGTTGGTCGAGTTATCAGAGACCCTGGCCACGAAACCAAGGGTCGCGGGTGCGAATCCCGCTAGGGGTAAATGTTTCATGTGATGAATATGGACATTTGTACTTGAGTCATGGATGTTTATGAACGTATTTAAGTATGTCTATCCGTTCGCCTAGTATCCATAGTACACGCGTAAGCTTAGTTTAGAACTAGGGCATTGGTGTGTCAGTCTGGATAATGTTGTAAGATGTATTACATGAATACAAAAATAAACTCAAGAGCTTTGAACGTAAATGTGATATTAAAAACACTGTAGTGACGAGCCCACGACAAGACACTTTAAGAAAGACAAGTAAAAAGTACCGGAATAATGTTAAACAACACCAACTTAAACTACCTGTGTTACATACATCTACATGGCCCCACTAAGACAATTAGAAAGAAGAACTATTAAATACTTGCATATTTAAATAATTGTGTACCTACAAGCATTTGCAGTAATTATTTATGTGACTTCTACAAACAAACAAAACAATCATAACATTACGCCCGTAATCCGCGAAGGGGTAGGCAGAGTCGAAGGGGCAGCAGGGACTTCTTCAGTTCTTTGCTATTAACCAAATAACTCGTATTAATGTCTAATAGATAATTATTACCCGCAAACTTCCTGTGCATGATAATTCATCGCTAAAATATGATATAAACTTTCTCCGTAAAGATTTTATTCAAGCGCTACTATAATATAGAAATGAATCGCTAAATGTGTTGCTAAGCGCAAATCTAGAGAACAGCTGAACCGATTTCGCTAATTCTTTTTTAGTTCTGTTTGTTATTGTCAAGTGAAGTTCTTATGAAAGAAAAAAAAAAAAAAGTGGCGCGGTAAATAAAAAAAATGGGTATTGAAAATCCGAGAACGGGGCGTTACGTAGTGTGCCGGGTCAGCTAGTACTAAATAAGGATGTATCATTAAAAGAAAATATAGAATTCCTTATGATTCAGCATTTTGTTTTAAAAATACGTCGTAAACGTCCTGTTCACAACCGTTAGTACAGAATTTGTTTAATATTAAGTTTTTAAATGCATAGAAGAAATGCGAAGGGAGACTGTGCGATATATAATTATTCAGTTATAATGTAATGTTATAATTAAGTATTTTAATTACGGGACGCCCCAATGTCTTATACAAAAAAGGACATAATCGTTTTAATATCCTCTTACGCTTGTCGATTATACACACCGCAATATGCATTCCAAAATAACTATTGACAAAATTAGGATTAAAACAATCTCCCTTTTGTATTCAGGCCTTCAGTTTGTCAAAGCTCAATTAAAAATATTCTGCATGAAATGGCATATTCTAGTTAAAAATATCTTTCAACACAAACTGGGTCGATACATTCAATTAAAAATGTATATCTTCCATTTCCTACCAACCTGCCGAACCAAATACCTACCCGTCACGTCCGTAATCCCCGAAGGGGTAGGCAGTGTCAAAGGGGCAGTATTCCCTTTTGTATCTCAAAGTTTATAAATACTTCTAAAACAATATTAGTTGTCACAACTGAACCGAATATATAACAGTGAAAAATGCATTCGATACACATATCGGCCAACTTCCCGATATATCTTACGGAGTACGCGATACGTCGCAAAAGTTTAATGCGAGACACAAAAGTATCGTAAGTTACGTAAACTTTATCGCGAGCTGAACATGTCGTATTTGTCGATAAACTAGCAAAAACTCGATACGAACTTCAATTGTGAATGCATTCGCGTTACTCAGTCCCTTCCGCATCAAAGTTAATATACTAATACAAGTTCCGAACTCGATAATACGTCTCCGAAAAGTTTACGGTCGGTGCATCGAAGTTACAATATTTTAATAAAGTTACGCGGTCTTGCACCAACTTTTCGGGAGGCTCTGGGGACTGGTAGCGCCATCTATCGCGTTGCACCGACGGCAACACTCATAATTCACTGTGCAGTGCGTTGCAAAATGTGACCTAACTTGGGCCCTAAGAGTTTCTCATCCGTAGATGTAGATGTCGTTCTCCTGATAGTAGGGACTCATAAATCACCCTCTCACGGCACAGGTTCGTAGTCTAGGTTGAAGTTGGGTTATACATAAGACCTAACAGTTTCACGTGTCGTCTGTAGATGTCGTTTACAGTGTTTAATGCACGCAAAAGTTTATTTTGCGAAGGGAAAACGCAGACTGTAGACAACATTGCTTGGTATGTGTTACGATATTGAATGTTTATCAATTATTTATTTTTTCCTAAAGCGGTTATAAACCGACAAATCGTTAGTTAATAGACTAAATTCGTTATTCTATTGTATTAATTATAAATTACTCTTAATAATATGCATCAGTTGGCTCCTGCTACGACCGAGAGGTATACATGGACCTAAAAAAAAAGCAACTGTTTTTTATAAGCATGTGCGAACAGATAATAAAAGGTTAGTTATTAAACTCTTGAACTTAATAAACTGGTTTCCGTGAGATTCGAGCCCTTCCTTCAACATTGCTGCGACATAACCAAAATACATCTTTTGTCGAGAAATTGTAAAGAACAAGTTAAATAAAAGCGTAATGAAATAACATTAATTCGCGAATAATATTGAATAATTAAGAAATATAACCGTCGGTCTCAAGGTCTCCTTCTATACTAATATTATAAAAAGGAAAGATTTTTATTTTTGTATTTTTGTGTGTCTGTGTGTGTGTGTGTATGTTTGTAATGAATAAATTCAAAAACTACTGTGCTGATTTTAAAAATTCTTTTACCATTGGAAAGCTACATTATGCGGAAGTAACATAGGTTATATTTTATCCCTATATTCCTACAGGAACGGGAACCATGTGGGTGAAACCGCGGGGCGCCGTTGTTTATAAATATAGCAGAACCAATAGAAAACTTCTTTTAAAAATGTGGCAGAAAAATAAATCAAGATAACTGTCGCAAATCAATAATTACAAGTGGTTTATTGATAGTAAGGCTGTTTTTTCATCAGCTTGATAGCCCGAAAAAATAACAGTCAAACGACTTACAATACTTAACAATGAAATACCGAGTTATGCTCTAATATAGGTCACTTTTTACTTTTTCCCACCGTATTTTGTATTTGACCGATATGATGTCTGCTATAAAAAAGTTGTTTGTTAGGACATATGTGTCTTTACTGGCATATTATGTCTCTATTATACACTCGTTTTATATTCTAGTGTCGTTGGAGCAATGGTTAGCAAAATAGTTAGTTATTTATTTAAATACTCATCCAAAATAATAGTCACCATAACAACAATACAATGCATCACGATTTCTTGTTAAGAAAACCCATCATAGCATAATAAATAATCTATGGATGTTGGCTAAACAGAGATCACACAGTGCATTGCCGACCTTGAAGGTGCTTTGTGAACCCTTTTTGAAGATCCCCATTCTGCAGTCTCATATGAAAACCTGAACCAACAAAATAACAACCTGAACAAAAAGAAGAAAGCGACTTGTCTCATGTCAACCATTTTAAGTTGACGACCCAATCTCGTGCGGTTGCGTACCTGTGTCTCGCGACAGCTGTGATAACGGACTCTCCCGTTTATGGAAAGGTCTCTCGTGTACACGCGGCCTTAGCGCACCGCCTCACTGCACATGCGAGTGATTATTGGATGCTATCTGTATGTACACGAAATTAATACACGGAAATTATTGAATGATAATGCAAAGTTTCAAGTAGATACATTCGTGTGCAATTTGTTATTTTGTTATTTAAACACAAGTTCTTTATTTATATTTTGGGGAGTAATACTTAAATGATTTAGTTTTTTAACGGTGTTTTGTTGAGGAGTGTTCTAAAAGGGATTGTTTCTTAAATTAATTTAAAATGTTATAATACTGGAATGGTTCTATTTTGTCTAAAGCTTATTTGTAACGGAATGTAGTTCTCGCGGTGTCCTCATTTTTAGGTTACAATTTTATGATGTACTGAAGACTTGTATTTCTGGCGATTTTTTTCATTTCTGCGATTGCCACTTTAAAATCTGTCTAATATTTTTACTATTTTTGATCTATGCGGCCTGTGAAATATCTATGATTAATGAATAAATAATAAGCTGTGATTTTATTCATAAATCCCGCCAGGAACGGCATAATGCAATACCATTGAACTTCCTACGATGCATGGCGCCACTGTCCTTATATGAACGTCAATGTGCTGTCATTTTCAGTATATAGAGCAATAAATCATGTTCCTGAACGTACCATAGATGTTGCATCGTTCGTGTAGTGTGTAGCGCCACCTTGCACCTGAACGGAATGTAATTGAAAACCGGAACTGACACTGTGATTGGGCCAAATAGTGCGGGGTCCAACAAACAAGGACGAGTTCAGTAAATCGGGAAGTGAATGGGAATGAACGAATATATATCCTGATATTTCCGATTTTGATTTCTTGATTCTATGTGGTAAATAAAATATTTTTAGGTACGGGAATTTATTAAATAGTGTTATTGTTAATTTTTATATTGTTTGCTCCCAGTATTGTGTTAAAAGTTTGCTTCGGCTGCTTTTACATGTTTGTGAGCTCTGTTAAGTTGTAATTTGGAATTTTAAGGCTATTAATCATTGCGGGCTGTAAGAATAAATCTGTTTCGTTATCATAAACTACAATAAATTTGACTGGCCCGTTGGTCGAGTGGTCATATACCCTGGCCACGAAACCAAGGTTCGCGAGTTCGTATTCCGCTAGGGGCAAATATTTCGTGTGATGAACATGGATACATTTGAACTCGAGTCATGGATGTTTATAAACGTATTTAAGTATGTCTATCCGTTCACCTAGTAGCTCGGTCAAATGAGGCATTCATGGATACATTAATTCGCAACAAGCTGAAAATTGGCATGAATGTTGGGAACACTATTGTATGCATCGCTATATCTCCGAAATGGAAAAAAGTGTGTATACAATTTTTATAGATAATTGCATGATAAGTAATTTATGTCTCATCTATTTTAACGATTAAACTTGCCGTTTAGCTGAAAAATGCAAAATAACGATTTTTGCAACATTTGACTTTGAATATTTTTTTTTCAACACGTTGGATCGATGGGGAATTTTGACAAATTGATAGTAATAGTGTTCCCAACATGCATGCCAATTGTCAGCTTGTTGGGATTAATGTAACCTTACCCCTATTTTAAAATCTAATTTGACCGGGCGATCTATAGTATCCATAGCATAAGCTTATAAGCTTAGTTTGGGACTAGGGAATTAGTGTGCCAGTCTGATGAATTTATTTATTTAATTTATAATGTACAATAACCAAAAAAAATTCCACCAAAAAATATTACCTCCGAAATATTTTAAGCAGTTCTTTTTTTAATTCCTGCTTGTAATAAACGCCGCCGTTGGAATTTCGCAGGGCTTCGATGCTGGGACATTGCCGCATGCTGTCAGTCGCTTGCAACTACACGGAGGGTGAGCACATGGTATGCGTGCTCGACTTCAAGCGGGAGACGGGCCTGTGGCACGCGGTTCTGGCGAGCGTACTCAACGGAATGCACGTGATCTTCATCCCGTACGCCCTGATGAAGATCTCGCCGGCCTCTTGGATGCACATGATCACTAAGTACAGGTGAGTACTTAGAGTGCTCTAAAATACTTTTGCGTTTCCGGCGCGTGCGGACGTCTGACGTCACGACGCCGGTGCAGCCGTATCGATCTACGCCGGGGCTTATTATGATGTTTGGTTATCAAGAAATTGTTTACATACATCTAAGGTTTGTTTACAAATAAAACTTTACAATTCATCGGAAACTTTAAAATTTCTAGAGCGGATTTTGCTGGCCGGCGTTAGGGTTGTGCCGTGAAGTGTAGTTGGTTTTATTTCGTAATGGTTTTTAAAAAGTTTTGCGAATGAATGAACGATGTAATTCTCCTGTTGATATCTGTGCACGTCTTATGTGTCATGTGCGTGAAATACTGACGTGCTCCCACTACATATTGATTGGATATGCAGAGGGCTTTAATAGGTCCTGTTGCGTGAAAGTGCATTGCGTGAACGTCCGATACAGTTCGTGCAATCTGTGTCGAGTGTTGGATTTTTGTGGGAAAAATTAATTTGCGTCAGGGGATATATTTAAATATTTGGAGAGCTTTATTACTATGGTATTTAATCTTTGTAAAAATGGATTTCCATGAGTGAAACGAATTCTTGCAAAGTGTTGGCAAAATTTGCTTTCGGCGTAAATATGTAGGGACAGAAAAACCAATTATTCCGCGATGGCGATTAAATTTTTTTTTTTGTATAAATGTATAATAATTAATGTAAAATAATTTTTTTTTGCGAAATTTTCTTGCGAAGCGCAAAATGGCGAATGTTCAGGTACTCTAGGCTTTGCCGCGATTTGGATGGGTCATTGTATGGTATAGTTAATATATGGTTTGGAAAAGCCAACTTTTAAGTTAGAGTTGCGATAAATTAAGTCAATATTGCTGTGAATACTTCATGAGGTCTTAAGACCTTAAGACCTCATGAAGTATTTACATGAAATTTAACTATTTTAGTGTACTTTTATTATCGCTTAATTGTCGCGCAACAAAATGGCTGTTCTCTGCGTGTTGCGAATTGTAGAAGTAGATTTGTTGAAAAACCCTAACTTAAATTTAAGAAGGTGATTTGTGACGTCATTAGCTTACATTGCGTCTAAAATCTTATATATTCAAAACAAAATAAAGAAGCTTAGTCTCCGTCAAATCTCTAAAATTATATGGAAAAAAATCCTAATCTAATAAATTATTGGGGGTAAAATACATGACATAAGTCTTAAATTTTTAAGTGCAATTAGGGATAAATAAGGATAAATATTTAAAATTCATGAAAGTTTTATAGCAGGGAGAAAAATTCACTTAAAATTGCAAATTTTATTTCTTTCTGGGAATACAAGGCCATATTTGTAACTATTTCACGAATGTTCAAGCTTCTAAGATTGGACCAAATTTAATGACGGGGCATGACAAATTGTCTACAGATTTTCTCAGCTTTCTAATCCCAAAATAATAAGACAATGGGATATAGCCAAGCTTTTTTTATTTTTCTAATCCGTAATAAGTAATATATTATAAAAGGATGGTTTCATATTATTTATACTTATATTTAATACATGTTTTTCAATGAAAAACATGTCTGTTTCGCTAATAAAAAATATTAAAAAATAAACAAAAAAGAATTAAAAATACTTAAAAAATATTTTAAAATTTTTGTTTTAAATAACACCTAAAAATACATAAAAAAAATATGTAGGCTTACAGACAAAAGAGTAATTGTTGCCCCTTATTCCGTTGCAGGGCATCAGTGGCGATCGTGAAGTCCCGGGATCTTCACTGGGGTCTGCTCGCGACGCGCGACCACAAGGAGATCTCGCTGAGTTCGCTGAGGATGCTGCTGGTGGCCGACGGCGCCAACCCGTGGTCCCTCTCCTCGTGCGACCAATTCCTCTCCGTTTTCCAGAGCAAAGGTCAGTGCCTATAGTGACCTGCACTGGGGTAGTACCAATGTCGAGAGCACGAGAACTGGAGCGACGCGGTTGACACGGGGCACTACTATATGTGTATACATACAAGTATATAAATGCTAGTTGTTTTTATTGTGCACGTTTGTTTGTCTCCAGGGATCCGAGGCGACGCGATTTGCCCATGCGCATGCAGCAGCGAATCCCTTACCGTTTGCGTGCGCCGAGCGGGCCGCGGGGGCTCGTCGGCCGGCCGCGGGGTTTTGTCAATGTCGGGCCTGTCCTATGGGGTAGTCCGCGTGGACGCCGAGAACTCTTTGACCTCCCTAACTCTCCAGGATTGCGGGCAGGTCATGCCTTCGTGTAAGTATCGACTAGAGACTTTTTATACTATGCAATTATTCATACATATCATATTAGTTTGTTGTTTTCAAATTCAAAATATCTTTATTTTGGATAATCTTTTTTACCATGCACATTATCTTACATATAGCTCAATAGTAAGGACACGTGCCTCTTAATCGAGCGGTGCGGGTTTTCAAATTGGGCACGGAATCCTGGATTTTTGCAAATCTATGTACGTTTTTACACCACTGCCTCGGCGGTGAGGGAAAACATCGTTATGAAACCTGCACATTTCAACAACTGTGGATGTGTAACAATGATCCAAAAATTGTCTGGTTTCCCTATCTAAGGGTCACAAAGGTCAGATCGGCAGTCGCTTCAACGTAATTATCAGACTCGCTAAATCCTGGATCATGGCCTAAGCGGACCCCGTCTAAGCACGGGACATAACGCTATGAAGATAACGACTGACGGGACTAAACGCGATATGCATTATATAGTACATGAGTACTTACAGCTTGACGCTTCGGCATATCGCGTTTAGTCCAGTCAGTATTATTTCAACTGATAATGCAACGTGAAACTTTAAAATCAAATATCTGACCATATATGACGTATGGTCAGAGTCTTCAACAAATCAAACAAACCCAAACTCGATGGGTTAACGTTACAATTTTTGCTATATCGAATATTCGGAAAATTACAAGGGTATAGCGCTTCGCGCATTTACAGAACAAGTGACATCACGGGGAACTTTACCGCGCTGTGTTTGTCATTCTTATTTTTCTGAACAAAAGAAAAAAGTAACCAATATTTTTTTTAATCTCACAGTGAGATAGACACTGGGTCAGAAGACATAAAATCTTGTAAATATATACTTCATTTCTATGTCAACCTAAGCCGAAACTAAGAGAGCTGCCTAATGTTCGGTTTCGGTTTCTGCTTTGGCAAGAAAACCTGACTCGGTCGGTGAATTAATAAATTACGTGTACTAAGTAGACGGATTTCGCATAAACCAAAGGATTTAATTCTGCAAAAAAAATCCGTCTAGATGAGAAAAAAAATCATCTTAGTAAGGAAAAAAAAATTTATTTAAATGCTGCTTATTATTGAAAAATAGACTTAATAATGTAGCTATACGCATTATTATTTATTGAGAAAACTTGAAAGATAAAAAACATTTTTATCTGTAATTTTCAGTAACCATGCAGGCATTGTAAAGACACGGTATATTTTAAATTTCATTCAATTTGCACCAGTAGTTTAAGAATTATAATGGGTCAAAGTTTCTTAATTTTGTCACTGACTGACTGACTGACCGATCATCAAAATTCTAAGGCACTTCTAGCAGACCTAGAAGCTTCAAATTTGGAATATAAGTAGTGTTTGGTGTATGAACTAAGGAAAAACTAAAATATTTGGGGGCACGGTAGTGCAACCGCTAAGTCTAGCAAAAAAGCGGCACGGCCGTACTATATCCTTTTCTCGAAGCAATTCAGGCCATTTTCGATCCCCTGTAACTTCGTTGTGGATAAAACTAGAAGACTGAATTTTCAGTTACCATGCAGGCATTATAAAGACACGGAATATTTCAAATTTCATTTAATTTGAACCAGTAGTTTAAGAATTATAATGGGTCAAGGTTTCTTAATTTTGTCACTCACTGACTGACTCACCGATCATCAAAATTCTAAGGCACTTCTAGCAGACCTAGAAGCTTCAAATTTGGAATATAAGTAGTGTTTGTTGTATGAACTAAGAAAAAACTTAAATATTTGGGGGCACGGTAGTGCAACCGCAATTTTTTTTCAATTCCGGTCTAGTTTTATAAATATTTAACTACTTACTTAAATAACTTTGTAATCCCATATAAATATAGGCGCACGGTAGTGCCCCTACCAAATCGAGCAAAAAATGTGTATTCCCGTCATGCGAATTCATTCCGCAATTACAAGTCTTACAGTTACAAGTCTGGGCGGTTTACATCTAATTAATGTCAACTTTGGAAGTGTTAAAGCGCAGGAATCCTCAATTTGTGAATACAACAGACCAAGAAGCATAATTTATCGTCCAGATTTGTCAAAAATTGTAACATCAAAGCCTCCCAGAAAAACGCATAGAGACAGGCAGTGGGCTCTTAGAAAAACTGTAGCTGAAGCTCAAGAAGTAGTACCGGAAAAGAGAAAACGGAAGGCTACCTACAAAAATAAGAAAAGTTCATATGTCAGAGAGAGGGCTGTAAGAAAATTCGTAGACATACATATATACAATAAGTAGAAGGTACCGAAAAGAAAAAAAGGAGAACTGGCTACAAAATACAAAAAGAAATGAGATCCCATCAAAAACAATACTTGTCAAAAAAACCAAGTCTCGCAACTCAGTTGTTCTACGGTTTAAAGTTGTGAGATCCATGTAATACCAAGTCGGTTATTAATATATTTAGTCTCTACTTAAGTGACTTTCTGTCTTAATACGTCCAGTCCCTAAGATCACGATCGTGGTCCATAACAATTGAAAATCAATTGTGTCTGGAATCTCCGTACTCGAAGCATTAAGTTGTTACGTAATAATTAACAGCATCTTATAGTGATGCATATCAATATTAAAAATCTTTAATGTTTTATATAAATATATTGACTTGGCCATCGCACTAAATAATTTAATTTACACGTGTTTTCATGCGATGGCCGAGTCTCAACCTACATTTTGTTAAGTTAAAAGAAATTAGTACCTACATACGACTTATTAACTTATTTACAACACGCTGTATTGGAATGGATTGAGGCGTACTTAAAGATTGGAATCAACTTATTTACAAATCACACTGATTGTAGGTATTTACATTACTAATTAAAACTTACCTTTTAACGATATTTTAACAGTTGTTCAAAATGTTCTCCGTTTCTTTCCAAACACAAACTAGCACGTCGTTACAAATTGTTTGTTAAACTGCGAAGAGTGTCTCTATCACTTTTTATAATATCGAAAGCGTCTATTATTCGCTGTTTTGTAGTCATTAACACTTTGTGCTTCCTCAGTGTACACTAGCCGCTTCAACTCGGCCCACAAATAAAAATCTAGCGGCGTTAAGTCCCGTAAACGCGCGGGCCAGTTCACAGGCCCGCCAAGGCCTATCCACCTATCAGGGAAAACAGCATCCAAATACTGGCGGTCAGATCGTTCGTAAAGGGCAGAACAACCGTCGTGTTGAAAGTAGAGGCCTCGTAAATAAGTCAGGGGAACGTCATCTAACAGAGGGTCAATGACCGATTGAATCATCTGTTGGTATGTAGCACCTGTCAATCGTCCTTCAATCCAGACCGGCCCAATAATACGATCGTGGATTATCGCAGCCCACACATTGACACTGAACCTGATTTGGTGCGAGTCTTCTTTTATTTTATGTGGGTTTCGGAAGCTCCACCAGTGTTCATTATGAACATACTAAATGCCCACACGGGTAAAAATGGATTCGTCGCTCCATAGGTTAGGTTAGCCAGCGACAAAACTCCATGCGGGGTCCGGGATCAGCGGCGTGTAATGCCTGTACACGTGTAAAATGGTGCGGATGCAGATTTGACAATCTTTGGTAGGTTCTCAAAATTAAATTTGTACTAGGAATCCGCGGAGCCAAAATACCACTGTTCCGCAAAGATTGTAGATGGCTCAGTTCTGCGTACATTCGTCGCGCTGCTTCTACACTTTCACTACACTGAATATAACACCTAACCATTGCTAGGTATTCCACATTTGAATATTCGTAAGTTTTTATAACGTACATCTACGTAATTACGGCGAGCGAACGATAGGTACTTCCGACACGGTCACGCGTATATCACAAGGCACGACAGGTGAGTGACTGAAGAGAGGTCAAAGGGGCCGCCTGGCCGGCGCGGGCGCGTGCGCAGGCGCGCGGGGTTGAAATCAGTAATAATAATAAGTGTGCGCTGCGCAACAAAGAAATAGATAAACACGAGCGAATTCATTGATGTTTAGCGCATTCGGAGTAGGGTGAATATGCGTTTGAGTTTTGGTGGTTTCGTATTTTTATTATCTTTTTTCCAATATTCGTTTTTTAAATGTTATGTTAGTCAAAATTAAGTTAGAATTAGATGGTTATGAGGATAGGTTATCTATTAAAAAAATTAAAAAAAATTTTTTTTTTTTAAAGTGATCATGCTATCATCATCTATATCATTTACCTATCTCACACGTAAATTTTCCTGACGGTAAAAAAAGTCATCCAGTATACATATATCCAGACAGACACACCAATAGGGATGTTGACTGGCTAGTCAATTGAGATACTTCTTAAGAGCTGTCAAAACGAAATCACTTCATAGATTTTGTATGGGCTTGTCAACGTGTGACGTCACTAGTTTGTATAGTCAACTGACTTAATATTAAGCGGTTTTTGTAAAATTAAAAATCTTAGACTCAATATGATACAAAATCAATAAGGCTTAACAGCATACTATGATATCCTTTTTAAGAATTGATATTTCAAAATTAAACATAAATAGTGTCAACATCCCAATTCCCTAGCTCCAAACTAAACTTATAAGCTTGTGCTATCGATACTAGGTGAACGGATTGACAAATGTACTTAAATACGTTTATAAACATCCATGACTCGAGTACAAATGTCCATGTTCATCACACGAAATATTTGCCCCTAGCGGGATTCGAACCCGCGACCCTTGGTTTTGTGGCCAGGGTCTCTGATCATTCGGGCCTGAAGTAAAAATAAGGTTTTACATTGCATAGGTTCTTAGTAAATAATATGTGTGTTGTGTTTACTAATGAATTACCACTTTTTTGTAGTACATCTTAAAACCATTCAACCTATTTTAATGAAACTAAACTTTTACCTTCTTCTCTCCTTTATTTGTGGCAAAATCTTACTTTAAGCATTATATATTTACAAAATATGACAAAATTTGTTTATGTCATGTTGGTTCAGGACTGAAAAATAATGTACCGACTGTGTTCCTTGCCCAGCATATCGTAAAAGTCAACGAATAGTGTACTGGGTATTTGGTAAGACGAATCGTGTGGTTCCCTTATCAAAGGGCTCGTGGGTTAGATCGGCAGAACTAATGGGATAAATACCTACATAGAATTGAAAAAATCGTGTGTTCCGACCTGGCCCGGCCATGGCGCCAAAAAAGGTAATGGTTTCGTTTGCTGGCTGTACAGGTGTACACCTTCAGAGGAAAATCATAGTACCTCAGCAATTCCAACATTCAGGTCAGGCGTTTTATGACAGAAAGTTTGATCCTTAAATTAAATCTATCAAATATTTTTTTTTGTCTTGCATTTTGTTTTTGCATGTTGTCGAAATTACATGATGCGTAAAATCATCACATACCTAAATAATAACAGGGACTATATTTTTCCTCTCGGGTACATGAAGGTACACACCTGTACAGCCTGCACAACTAGTCTCCCCAGGGCAGCTTGTGGCGGGCTGAATGGGATTGATACTCTTTGGGACCCGTGCCCCTGAGAGTCGACCAGGCCCCTCTCCGCTTGCCTTAGTTGGCCGGTGGGAGTGGACCCCACAGGGGCCGCAGGACTCTCACCTCTGGCTTGCCTTAGCCGGCCGTCCAGAGTGGGGCGTCAGAGCTGTATGCTGTATGCTCGCAGGGTGGAAGTGAAACATGCCTAAGTCGCAAGTTGGCACAGTGGCGTAAGTCACTGGGTAGAAAGCGGTGCCCACTTCTCCACACCCTGAGCCGCTCACACAATGTTGCCCACCGTCGCTCGTGCTACGTGCCTTGTGTGTGCGACCAATGGGGGGCCCATGACAGTGAGATGGCGAGTCACCACCTGCCCATTTTATTCGTGTTTTTAAACATAGATCGGGCAGGTGCCATAGTCACTCCCATAGTCCCGGTTACCCAGTCCACTAGCACCTCATCCTAATAGCCCAGATTCTTTGTTCTTCCACTCCATTCCATAGTCCTGCACTGACCGGGGGTTGTCCTTGGCTGCATTTTATAGTGTATACAGGGATAATCGTCGGTTGGTGTCACATTACATTAAAATCATACATGACTTTAAAGGGCCTCTACGTGTTGGCTTCGGCCCCACGCACGCCTCCCAAAAGTCCGGGACTCTATAGTCCCGAGAAATGGCAAAGTCAGATATAAATAATAATAATAATATCCTCCTTACCGATATCGGTCACGGCGGCCAATCTCAACGAGGATTAGCCAACTGCGCAGGAGATATTATAGTGCACACTGCACAGGTGTGTACAGGCGGACTCTCTGTTCCTGCACTCTGATAGTTTGATGAGACGGCAATTCGATATGACCGGAGAGACGCTAAGCGCAGGACCAATGGCTTAATGTGCTTTCCGAGGCACGGGGGTAATTAAACCGCCAACTTCCTGATTCCGTGCTGTTACTGGGTAATTTAAATATTGAAAAACCCAGCCACAAATTTTGCCCGGCCCGGGAATTGAACCCGGGACCTCTTGGTCCTCAGGCGGCCCCTGCTACCACTAGATCGTAGAGGCAGTCATGGATCAAGTAATCCAGCTGGGACCAGCACAGTCTTGTGTTGGTCTGGGACTTAAAAAGAATTTGCCAACTGTGTTTCTTGCCTAGCATGTCGTAAAAGGAGCCTAATGCTATATGGGGTTGTGGGTATGTAATTGTGTAGGCGACGAGCTAACCACTTGTCACTACTTTTTCACAATTTTTCATCTAACCCAGCCCAGTTTTATTTTTGGCTGAATTTGGTTAAAGGGGCCTGCTGTCTCATTGACTCTGCCTACCCCTTCGGGGATAATGGGCGTGATGTTATGTTATGTTAAGAATATGATAATTGTTATTGATACTTATTGTAAATTTGGCGATGAAAAAAGTAACTATCGAGTTTCTTGACGGTTCTTCTCGGTAGAAGCTTCTTTCCGAATCCGGTGGTAAATTTTCATTTTCATTTGTATGTACTGACGTTTTATAAGTGCTTATTTGAGCCTACGTAAATAAATATCATTTCATTTCATGTTATGTTGTCGTAGTAAAATTTGCAATCGATGCCAGTGGTGAAGCGCGAGAATAAAAATTCGCGATTATTTGTGCAGGTGTTATCGTCGTAGTGAAGATGGAGGGTCCCGCTTTCCTCTGCAAGACGGACGAGGTGGGCGAGATCTGCGTCCTGTCTGGAGCTACCGGGTCCGGATACTGGGGCCTGCCGGGGCTTACCAATACTGTCTTCAGGGTGAGGCCTTTAGACTCCGATGGAGAGCCCATTGGCGAGGAACACTACGTGAGGAGCGGCCTGCTGGGCTTCCTGGGGCCGGGGGGTAAGTGTGCCATTGTGTGTTTATTGTTTAGTTGTCGCCCATTGGTCGAAATTCACCATAATTCGTTTAATGTATAATTTAATATTTACTAGTAAATGCATATAATCTAGGTGATTAGCCATTGTACCTACCTAAATAATAATAATAAGCTTTAATAACGGACACTAAAGTTTTATCTTATTGACAGTCCCGTTGGTCAAGTTATCAGAGACCCTGACCAAATAAACCATCGGTCGCGGGTTTCAGTCCCGCTAGGGGCAAATGTGTGACGAACATGGACATTTGTACTCGAGTTATGGATGTTTTTATACGTATTTAAGTATGTCTATCTTTACGTTTGGAACTAGGGAATTGGTGTCAGTCTGGAGAAGTTATTATTATTATTATTAATCGTATTGCACCCGTGTTCACAGGTCTGGTGTTCGTGTGCGGGTCCAGGGACGGCCTGATGACGGTCACGGGCCGCAAGCACAACATGGACGATATTATCGCTACTGTTTTAGCTGTGGAACCTATGAAATTTATATATAGAGGGCGCATTGCTGTGTTCTCTGTGAGGGTGCTGAGGGACGAGCGAATATGCATAGTAGCTGAGCAGCGTCCGGACTGCGGCGAGGAGGAGGTGAGCGTTATTGGACTTTAATATACTGTACCGTAACGTACGTGTTACGTTGTACTGTACTGTAATGTCGATCGACTGGCTCGATGGTGTATTCGGTAGTGACTCTGCCCCATGCGCGAGTTGGTGGATTCGATTCCCACCTAGGACAAAGATTCTTGTAATGAACACTTGTGATCGTTTTGTGTCTGGGTTTTAATATCCAATATTAAAGTATATATTTATAATACCAGCGTTGATTCTGATATCCGTAACACAAGTGCTTAAACTACATTACCTTGGAATCAGATCAATGTATGTTATGTCGTCTGATATTTTTTTAATAAAAGCACTCTAATATACTATAGTGTACTGCATTTAACAGTATAGTGTTTGCCTAATTAAAAAAAAAAAAAAATAATAAATTTTAAGCTACAAAAAAGATTTCCCATACAATAACAGCGTAACAACAACATAACATAGAAATTAAAATTCTAATTAATATTTTTTTTTGTGTCGCGCAAAACACCGTCGTCACGTGGTCTGCATGACGACATGTATCCCAAACAAAACAGCGTTTCCACGTCGACTACTGACACAACAGTGCTGCCAATAAGAAAATCTCGACGCCCCGCTCGGCTTGTGTAGTTCGCGAACAAACTAGTTTGAAAGCACGCTCTTTTAGGTGAACTTACAGATCACAGCCAATGGATACCGCATTAAGAGGATCGACGCAATCCCATGCATCCATGCTTGTGCATAAATAAGTAGTCGCCCATACACGCGCATCGTCAGTGCTGACCAAGAGACAGACCTGTGCGCTAGCCTTTACGGAGACACTTTTACTTATATTTAATAGTTATTTTTGAATAAATAAACTTAAAAATGTTCTCTTGTTGCGTAACATGTTGTAGGAAGAATTCCAGGACATCAAACTTCAAGAAAGATGACTTTTCATTGTTAAGTAAAACAAATACCTATTTTATTCGAGACGGAGCTCAAGTTACGTTGGGACGGTTTTTGAAAGGTGTCAAAAAATAACAGCTCGCGTTGATGCCTTTTGACATTACCCTGTGTTTCCTAAAATTATCCAAAAATAAACACACACACACAAACACACACACACACAACAACACACACACACACACACACACACACACACACACACAACAACACACACACACAAACACACACACACAAACACACACACACAAACACACACACACACAACAACACACACATACACACACACAAACACACACACACACAACAACACACACATACACACACACACACACAAACACACACGTTTTCTCTCCTTAACTCATACGTTCATAAAACGTGGGTCGACGTTCTACTGCCTCCTCATTGGCCGTCGTCGCTAAAACCACTTATTACTCATTTGTCGCTCAAAGACAACCATGCTTCACCGACTCACTCGTTCCTACTACATGCTTATAGACACTAAGTAGGTCTAAATAAGGTAAGATAATACAAGTATTACAAAACAGCCTATAGAGGTAACAAGTATGCTAAAAGATAAATGGTTTCTTTATAACTTTTTTAATATTTAGATTATTTATTTACAATCATACCTACTAATAAGCCTATTATTAATACTTTTAATTTGTATAATCAATTTAATGGAATAAAATTATAATAAATTCTAATTGACCGTAACATCGTTATAAATTTATCGATAAAACTATAGACATTGTATAATTCAATTAGACATTACTAGATAAATGAGAAATAGCCAATATCATCGCTGCAGTTACGTCACCCGCACCTTGTTCCTACCTCCTAAAATTGTGACTTGAAACTAGAACAAAATTGTGGTATATATTGGCTGTTATCAGTGGGTGAACTACGCGAACTAGTTCACAGTTTCGGTCGATAATTCGCTAGTTCGTTCACCGCAAAGTATTTTATCTGAGTATTTTATTTATAATAAGTTTGTCGTTGTAGTCACAAATATGATAAAATTTTATACATGCATCTTCTTTTCTAATAAACTACTACGCATAGCGACATATGCATCCACATCCACAGAACTATATCGAAATAGAAAAAACAAGTTTAGCAATTTGTATGGAGACCGAGCGTATAACATTTTGTGTAGCCAATTTGACTTACCCTCGGAAAATAGCTGGATTAACAGCTTTAACTTTATGGCATATCTTTCTCGCCACAGAGTTGCGAACTAACGAACAAAAATAACGACCTAGATCGTCAAAGCTGGACGGACTGAAATAAGTGATCCCAGTCGCGAACTATAATGCGCAAGCGTACTTCTACTCCCCGCGCCAGCCGAAAATCGTGGAAATCCTCCCCAATTGGCAGCACTGAACTTGCTACGTTTGACAGCACTTGGACATGTTTGAGAAACGCCACAGGACACTTTGTGATTTCATGTTATGAAAATATAAAAAGCTTTGACTTAATTTTAGAAATAAAAAGTAGCATCCTACATCCGTAATGATCCGTAATGATCCGTAATTAGCATCCTACAAAGTATTAAGTAGCATCCTACATCCGTTATGATCCGTAATTAGCGTCCTACAAAGTATTAAGTAGCATCCTACATCCGTAATGATCCGTAATTAGCGTCCTACAAAGTATTTAGTAGCATCCTACATCCGTAATGATCCGTAATTAGCGTCCTACAAAGTATTAAGTAGCATCCTACATCCGTAATGATCCGTAATTAGCGTCCTACATCCGTAATGATCCGTAATTAGCATCCTACAAAGTATTAAGTAGCATCCTACATCCGTTATGATCCGTAATTAGCGTCCTACAAAGTATTAAGTAGCATCCTACATCCGTAATGATCCGTAATTAGCGTCCTACAAAGTATTTAGTAGCATCCTACATCCGTAATGATCCGTAATTAGCGTCCTACAAAGTATTAAGTAGCATCCTACATCCGTAATGATCCGTAATTAGCGTCCTACAAAGTATTAAGTAGCATCCTACATCCGTTATGATCCGTAATTAGCGTCCTACAAAGTATTAAGTAGCATCCTACATCCGTAATGATCCGTAATTAGCGTCCTACAAAGTATTAAGTAGCATCCTACATCCGTAATGATCCGTAATTAGCGTCCTACAAAGTATTAAGTAGCATCCTACATCCGTAATGATCCGTAATTAGCGTCCTACAAAGTATTTAGTAGCATCCTACATCCGTAATGATCCGTAATTAGCGTCCTACAAAGTATTAAGTAGCATCCTACATCCGTAATGATCCGTAATTAGCGTCCTACAAAGTATTAAGTAGCATCCTACATCCGTAATGATCCGTAATTAGCGTCCTACAAAGTATTTAGTAGCATCCTACATCATAACTTCCATTCCTGTAGCTTCTAAACTAACTGTATGCGAAAAGTGTTTTTTTTTTGTATTACAGGCAAATACCATAATAAATACTATACTAACCTTTTACGACGTGCCAAGCAAGTAACTCAGTTTGCACATTCTTTTTATTCCCATACTAATGTGGGTAAATATAATAGGTTGTTTAAGGTGCATTTCGCTCTTTGGAATTTATTCTCCCTTTTGGGGATTGCGAGCGTGATGGTATGTAGTCTAGGAATTAGCCGTGCCGTGACGTCATCATCGCTAATAATTTGTTTATTACTCCACAGTCGTTCCAATGGATGTCCCGTGTGCTGCAAGCTGTTGACTCGATCCACCAAGTTGGCATCTACTGCCTGGCGCTGGTTCAGCCCAATTACCTGCCGAAGACGCCGCTCGGCGGCATCCACCTGAGCGAGTGCAAGCGCCGCTTCCTCGAGGGCACGCTGCACCCGGCCAACGTTCTCATGTGCCCGCACACATGCGTCACTAACCTGCCTAAACCGAGGGAGATACATTCAGGTACCGTTTACTTTGAAACTATTTATCCCCCTTTCATCATCAATATAGCGTTCTCTTTCGTCTCCAGCCGGGGTCCGCCATGCTCTCATGGATATTGGGGTACGGTTCGCTTTGTAAATTATTTATTTCTTCATCATCAAATTAGAGTTTTGTTTGGTCTCTTGTCGGGGTACGCTCAATACTTTTAATCGACTATTGACATCAAGATAGCATCTACTGCCTAGCACTGGTGCAGCCCAAGCCGAGGGAGAGACATTTTGGTGTGGTTTGCTTTGAAATGAAATTGTTTGAAACCAGCTGCTCTAATAGTCTTTAATCTATTTTAAACTAGCTGTTTCCCGTGATTTCGCCCGCATAGACTAATATTTGTGTATTCTACAGAAACTGTAAATTTTTAAAAAGTAGCCTATATGTTATTCCAGACTGTAATCTATCTCTGTGCCAAATTTCATCCATATCCGTTCAGCAGTTTTTGAGTGAAGAAGTAACAAACATACACACACACACATCAAATTTTTGCCTTTATAATATTACTGTAATAAACGCGCATTTGTAAAATTTGTTTGTTTCATATAATAATGGCACCGACTTCAAATTTATAAGTATTAAAATACGTATTACTTTGGCCTAAGTAAATTTATTTTTTACTTTTATTAGGTTCGTTTTCGAAATCGTTTTTTTTTGTTAAGAATTATTTTATATTATTATAAGTTAGCTAATTGAATAAGATTATTGAGTGAATATATTTCAATTATAAAGCATATTGAAGTTAATTTATTTGTTATTTGTAACAGTTACGTTCTATATGAACTGTCAAAAAGAAATTTTTAAGATGGAAATAGTATATGTTATTTACATCTATAGTTAACTCTTCTAACGTCGATCTTTTTTCCTAGATGTGGGGCCCGCTTCGGTGATCGTAGGCAACCTGGTGCAGGGCAACCGCCTGGCCACCGCGCAGGGCCGCGACATGGGTTACACTGACGACTCCGATGCCGCACGAAAGGTACAAAAACTGCTCACGATTAACCACAATGAAGGACATCTCTTAAAGCATTTAGACTGAAAAATAACATGTGATGTAACAACATAACTTTCTACATATTCTGGAAGAACATTTAACCTATAGTTATTAAGAGATTAGAGCTGGTTGAATCTGGATTCCGAATTTCAGTCATATTATAACTTCAGTACTTTGGTGTGTAAGTAATATATGTTAGGCAGCATTAACTACTCTAACGTTGCTAAATTTTGTGACTGTCTCATGAATGATTTTATATTTAACCTACCCAGGCTAAGTTTGTCTCTAGCTATCCACCTCTAATAACTCACCCTCAGAAACTATATTTTTAACATTACTAGAATTATCTTTGAAATTGAATGTTTTATGCGTCTTTTCCAGTACCAGTTCATATCTCAGATTCTGAGATGGCGCGCTCAGAGCACTTCGGACCACGTAATCTTTACGCTGCTCAACTCGAAAGGCGCCGTGGCCAAAGTGCTGACGTGCGCTGAACTTCACAAGAAGGCCGAAAGAATCGGCAATCTCCTGCTGGAGAAGGGGCGCGTCAATACTGGGGACCACGTCGCCCTCATCTTCCCCCCGGGGCTGGATCTCATTTGCGCCTTCTACGGATGTCTGTACGTCGGCGCGGTCCCGGTCACCATCAGACCTCCGCATCCCCAGAACTTACATACGACTCTCCCCACGGTCCGAATGATCGTCGACGTCAGCAAGGCCACTCTAGTCCTCTCGAACCAATCTGTGATAAAGCTGCTCCGGTCCAAGGAGGCCAGCAACGTCCTCGACAGCAAGGCCTGGCCGATCACCCTCGACACCGACGATATGCCTAAGAAGAAACTGCCTATACTGTACAGGGCGCCTACTGCGGAAATGCTTGCGTATCTAGACTTTAGTGTCTCCACTACTGGCATGCTGGCCGGCATCAAGATGTCCCATGCAGCCGTCACCTCTCTTTGCCGCTCCATGAAGATCGCCTGCGAGCTGTACCCCTCACGACATATAGCGCTCTGCCTCGATCCGTACTGTGGCTTGGGATTCGCTCTCTGGTGCCTCAGCAGCATTTACTCGGGCCACCACTCCATACTGATCCCGCCGTCCGAAGTGGAGATCAACCCAGCTCTGTGGCTGAGCGCCGTCTCCCAATACAAAGTGCGTGACACTTTCTGCTCATACGGAGTAATGGAGCTGTGCACTAAAGGCCTGGGTAGCTCTGTGAACCAGCTCAAGTCTAAAGGCATCAACTTGGCCTGCGTGCGGACGTGTGTCGTGGTAGCAGAGGAACGGCCGCGCATAAACCTGACCAATTCGTTCTCGAAGCTGTTCTCGGCCCTGGGACTGAGTCCGCGCGCCGTGTCCACTTCGTTCGGGTGTCGAGTGAACATCGCGATCTGCCTCCAGGGCGCGTCGAGCCCAGAGCCGTCGACCGTGTACGTCGACCTGCGTGCGCTGCGAAACGACCGCGTGTCGCTGGTAGAACGCGGCAGCCCACATTCTCTCTGCCTAATGGAGTCCGGAAAGCTCCTCCCAGGAGTTAAAGTCATCACCGCCAACCCGGAGACCAAAGGGCAGTGCGGCGATTCCCATCTCGGCGAGATTTGGGTACAGTCGCCGCACAATGCGAGCGGCTATTTCACGATATACGGAGACGAGAGCGACTACGCGGACCACTTCAGCGCTCAGCTGGTGACCGGGAACACCGGGGAGGTGTACGCTCGGACGGGGTATCTAGGATTTTTGCGGAGGACGGAGATCAGTACTGTGAGCAGTGGGGGCGAGGAGTCGTTGCTGACGCGGGACAGTGACACGGAGTCGCTGGCGTCGGCGTGCGGCAGCGTGAGCGACGGGCACGATACGCACGACGCCGTGTTCGTGGTGGGCGCGCTGGACGAGACCATCATGCTGCGCGGCATGCGGTACCACCCCATCGACATTGAGAACTCCGTTATGCGGTGCCACAAGAAGATCGCCGAATGGTGAGTGTCAACTTTTTATTTATTTTGTGTAATAGATATATTGATTCGTACATCTGTCCATTAATTTTGATTTGGATAGTAATTCTGGGATGGGCAGAAGTATGGAGGTAGATGATATCCCTGTTGGGTTATATACGATCAAAACATTCCTCTAAATAGTAACTTTTAAAGTTTTATGTTAGTCCTCGTTAAGTATGTATTTTAGATATATATTTGTTTATGAATGTCGAAGCGGTGTGTAAAGACCGCCTTATATGACACTGGATCTTTTCTACTTACGACGCCAGGAAAATGGCGTGAAGTTTATTCATGGGAATCAAAGACTAACCATTACGTGGAAACAATACTGACGGGACTAAACGGGGGTGCGCGACGTTTTCGTTTGTTCGGGCGAGTTAATTATTCTTCTTCTTCTTCAATAAAAGACAATTTGGGGGTAGAAGAAGAATTAACTCGCCCGAATAAACGAAAACGTCGCGCACCCCCAGTCCGTTTATGATCACGGTGGTTGCAACACGGCCGAAACGTCAAGCTGTAAGTACCATGTACTACATAAATAATGCATATCGCGTTTAGCCCCGTCAGTATTATTTCCAGTGATAATGCAACGCGAAAGTTTGAAATCATATATAACCATTACGTATTTGAAATGGATTAATAGCTATGGAAATATTTCCATGCACATCACACATTTCATGAGTTATCATATCTTTCCATAGCTACAATCCTAGTAATACGACTTAGGCTATCTTGCTGAGAGTATGTATAAAACAAGAATTGTATTTGTCTGTCCGCAGTGCCGTGTTCACGTGGACGAACTTGCTGGTGGTGGTAGTGGAACTGGACGGGAACGACAGCGAGGCGCTCAACCTGGTGCCCCTGGTCACCAACACCGTGCTCGAGGGGCACCACCTCATCGTGGGCGTGGTCGTGGTCGTCGACCCCGGCGTGGTGCCCATCAACTCGCGCGGCGAGAAACAGCGCATGCATCTGCGCGACGGATTCCTCTCCGACCAAATCGACGCCATCTACATCGCGTACAACATGTAAGAGAGGCTCCGGGCCCGTTTGCGATCTCGAAGGCGATACCATTCTTCATAAGCCATCAACGAACCACACTTAGGCTTCCCGTCTCATTACACGTTAGCCCGTATACGATAGGACGCAGGGGGGCTACGCGGCCCCTTGCTATAATAATTAGCAGGTGTTAAAGTCGATCGAACGCAACGAATAAATTAATATTTCAATGTGCGTCGTCAATTTTCTCGTTAGCTGTGCTTGTGTAGGTGTGCCCCTGCTAAGACTTACGTCTCCCCTCATGTGACTAGCCGACACAGATGTATTGGTATAACCATTAGCTAACCAACATAGCAGGCGCGTAGTGACTCGAGTCACGGAACGGAATTTAAGGGGAAATGTAAGTGTTTCTAGAAACTTAACGTGCTAACTGTTCTACTGGTTTTGTAATCATTACAATATTGATAGATGTGTAGAATTAGCACAAGTTGCATTACTCATTTACTGAAAATTACAATATTTTATAGTTACAAGATATCTGCTTGTTGTTTGTCTACTAATTAAGTCTGCATATTGACATTGAAAGGATCGGGAGTAACTTGAATAATAGTTTCGATATATACATAGATTTGAATCACTTTTTGATGTTACATGTTTAAATATATGATGTTATAGACTTGGAACCTAAGTGTGAAGAATTATGGTCGCATTTACCATTTGAGATCGCCAGGCCTGTTCTTTTCCTCGGTGGCGAGGGCCTTTTCTACCGTAGGGTCAGTGTATAGATTATATTTCGACTGTCTTTAGATTTTGATGATTTTGTAACTGCACAGTTTGTACTTCGAATTTTCCCCCTTCGAAAGCGAAGCCAATCTCTTGACGAATCGAAAAAACGATTTAAGACTGTAAGCTAATTATTTTAAGGCTTCTTTTTGGGAATGCTAACATCGGCATTAACGGTCCAAGACTGATGCAAGTCTGAACTAGCGGTTCATTTGTTGTTACCTAAGTGATGTTTCGATTGCTCTGACCAAATGCTGGGGTGACTCAGGCTCGGATCTGACTCTACGAGGTGGTTTTAATGGTATGTGAGATATTTATGGGATCGCATCTTTGGTTTAAGGAGGTGGACAACTGTTCCAAGTTGAATCTATCTAATTAGAGTTTGCGACGCATTGTGACGTCTTTGACCTTATTCATTTAGTCAAAATTAAAATTAAAATATTATTTTAATTTTGCTATTAATAACATAGACGTTTAAAAGCTGAATCTTTTTAATGAATAAAATTTTTGGAATTCATATTTTTGGCCCATATCTCTGACGAGCACAAATCACAATAGATGCTTTGTTGATGACTGGCTCGATGGCGCATTCGGTAGTGACCCTGCCCCATGCGCCAAGAGTTGTGGTTTCGATTCCCACCCAGGACAAACATTCGTATGATGAATACTTGTGTTTGTTCTATGTCTGGGTGTTAATATCCAATATTTAAGTATATATTTGTAATACCACTGTTGTTTCTGATATCCGTAACACAAGTGCTTAAGCTACTTACCTCGGAGTCAGATCAATGTATGTGATGTAGTCGGATATTTATTTATTTATTTATTTATTTGTCTTTGTGTGTGCATGCCACGTCACAGTGACAGACCATTGATAATATTACTTCTTTAGTTATTGCAAATATAGCAGGAGACTAGTTTCAAAATGTTTGCATGCAATGCCAATGTTTTGAATGGCAAACAGTTGACCACCGACTTACTTCAAAATGAGCGTTTAATGTTAGCCGACCACCGACACAGCTTGTATCGTTTTCATCAAACACAATTATATTGTTGTGATTATTATGAATCAGGTAATTTCTAATGCTAGTACGTATGTAAATGTATTGTATTACAATTGGTAATATTAAAACCTAGTGTTAGTTGTGTAACTATAAATAAAAATCGTATTGCATTTAATGTGTTGATCGATGTTAGTTTCTCGGTATTCCGTTTTTATCGTTGACAATAAAAATTCAAAAATATTCTGATGTTCCCCCGCTGAATTTGGATGTAGAAGATTTGGGCTCGTGTTCATATCTAGAGGGGTTTAAGATAATACGCAAAAGTACTATTCAGTACCTGAATTTGTCGCAAAATTATCTGTTTTCGAACAAGCCAAATTGCAATCATTTAATGTTCGTGCAGTTACGTCATCTGTCCAAAAACAGTTATTCACGTAAAAAAACCATCAACAAATAGGTATTTGGAACAACATCTAAGTCTCAACGTCCCGTGTCCCGTGATATAAACACGTGCCTAAGTTTCAACTTAATACTTAGAATAGGTAAATTTTAATGAATATTACAGTAATATTGTCACATTTTCCGATATAAATGTCTCAGTGTTGAGTAGTAAGCACAAAATGTATTTAATATTGTTCCGTGATAAAACAAATAATGTATTGTTCTCTCACAGAAAGCGAGGCAGTGTGTCTTAGTCTCCAGCACAATTCTGATCTCATTTAACTATTATACGTCCATTCCTACTACATACTTTGATTTAAATTAATCCAACTACTTTTAACCATTGGCAAAAATAAGTATGCAGCGTTGAGAAGATCCTATTTCTCGGGCATTCTTAGTCTAGCGGTTACATTGTCTCGCTTTTTTTGGTGTCTTCGGGATTTTTGTTAATATATTCCGGGTTGGTTACAGCAAAGATGATTTCTTGAGTATATTGTTAAGGTATCGTTCAGTTGTGTGTGTTCATTCTACATCGCTTGTGTAAATTCGGTTAGTGCAAGTTAGAAATGCTAGTCGGTGAGGCGAGAGGGAAGGAGTGGCATTTTATTTACTGATAACATAGTGTGAATCTTATTTGATTTACGATTCTAACTCTCAAATTATAAGGCTCAATTTGATATGATAAAAATTTTAAAAGGGGTGGCAGCTCAATGATTAGCGTACACACACGTCTCACTAGCGACGAATGATGTTTCAAACCTGGGCGCGTATCGCTGGATATTTTAAGTCTAAGTACGTGTTTCACCACCTGCTCTGTGATAAGTGAAAATATCAGAGGGTATAATCATGATTCTATCTGGTTTCCCTATTTAAAGGTTACTGAGGTCATATGAAATTCGCTGCAGTGTAATAACCAGCCTTGCTAAATGCTGGATGACGGTCTAAGCGGGGCGACTAAGAATGGGACGTAACGCTTAGAAAATTATGAATCTTTGATTAATGAATACTAAAACTGCAAGGCATATTTTGCTCTTGCAAAAAAAAATTAAGAACGCCAATATATGTTGTTTATTTGAATGATAGATACATTGTTAAGTGGCAGTTTACAAAAAGGGGTTCTCTTTACTCTCTCGTATCGTGGTTTTTTAAAGCATATAACTAGATATCTAATTAAACATTATCTGAATTTATAAATTAAGGTTTAATTAACCCTTTGTATGCCACACCTTCCACTCTGTAGGAAAGTGATAATAATTGTTTGTGAGCGTCTAACTTTAGTTGATGCATTGCTTATTGCAAACCCTCAACTTGTAACTTCGACGCCCACAAAACCAGTGATAAGAAGCAGTGTGGTCTAAGTAAGCCATATGTACCAGTTTTCATTTACTTTAAGTGTAACATTAACGGTGGACGGATTTTTTATCTCTGTCTAGCAGTAGGGTTATAGTCGACGTTGTGACACAGTTTCATTGGTGATTATGTGCTTACAGAACCGTTAGATTACAATTTCACTAAAAACTAATGAGAACATCAATTACTATTATTAAAATCGGCGATAAGATTATATGACGCATATTACTGAAAATTCGGCCATTTGCTAAGTAACAGCAAACTAACTAGGGAACATTTCATGATCTAACTATAATACAAAATATATAACATTCAAATGAGCTGGTATTGCATTCAATAAAGACCTGACTATAGTTTATGTTCTTATAATGTCACCAGTGTAATTGTAATAACCTGTTACATATAATTTTAGTCCCAATTTGACATACTTTTTGTATCACTTAGTCTTCTTTATGAAACAATTAAAGATAATTAGATTCAATTACATTAGTATCTTAGTCATTAGATTTATGGTTCCATTTAATTGACGGATTACTATTGTATTAGACCTCGTATTACTTACTTTTATTTACTGTGTTGTTTTTAGCAACAGTGCTTGTAAAATTGTGAACAAACTCAACAAAACTAAATTTGATATTTGAAATGTACCAAAGTGAGCATAAAACTTTTTGACGATATTTTTAATAAAATTTAGATAAATCTGATAATATTCGGCTATATTTTTTATAAATTAGAAAAGTGTTCCAATTTTATGAGTACGTTTACTTTGAAATTTACTACGTTTTTGTTAAGAAGTTAGCAAAATAAATACAATTCCAAATATCAGTTGTGAGTTGACGCCGAACAAGGTGACAAGAGCCTGATGTTTTCTATTCGGTTGGTAATTAAAAAGTTAAAGAAAATTGGCAGTAAAATTTCCATTATTTAAAGTAATATCAATGGCCTCACAATTTTATTCTGCATTTGGATACACGGTTGTATTTATGACATCAACGATAATTTAATATTTGAACCCACCTCGACGTTAATATAACTAATAACTCAAATTGGCCATAGTAGTTGCACAAAACAATCCAAACAACATGCCGCGAATGATTCAATTGCTTGTAAGTGTAATTTTTTATAAAATTATAATCATGCTTAATCAAACTGTGTTTTATCGTTATTCCATTCCACGAAATTTTTTTTTTATAATTGATGAATCATTTTTGTTTAATTGAATTTATTATTGTATCATCGTATTAGATTCCATATATTTTCATTTCCTTTATTCTATTTCTTGTAATTATTTATTGCTAAATTGTACATATATTTTTGTTATTTAATTTTACGTTAAAAATTATTTCTGTATTTTAGCTATTAAATGTTGTTTTGAGGAGCTATATCGAGCGTAGGTAATATTTAGATAATAATAAAGTGTATCATTTAGCTGATTTCATACTAAATCGGTGTATCGTTTAGTTCTATATCATAAAATTTAATTTCTATGGTTATTTCAAAATGTAGTCATCTTACTGATAAGTATATAAGTAGTGAAATAAACTCAGTTTTCTGAACAAATATTGTCTTATTTGTATTTGTAATCGTTTATATTATAACAAAGCATAATGTACGAAACACAGTTAGACGGGTCAGTCGTTATGTGCAGAGAAAAACATATTAAGATCACTAATCTACAGGGCAAAATAACAGGTACCACACTCGGCGACTTGAGCTCATAGCAAGAGTAACTAATTGATACATTGGTCTTAGCGCAGCGCGTCAGACCTTTAACTTTAAACAACAGCCTGCCCTCAGGTGTAGTTTCGCAGATGCAATCCAATGTTTTTGACTGTACATCAAACGATTCTCCCTGTGGCGCTTCAATATATACCTATGCACTTTATTATCACTGAATAATAGGTAATATGGCGCACACGTTCCTTTCAAATGCTGTTTCCTTACGCCGCGACGTCTTTTGGGGTGGACACGCGCTTAACAATGCTCAAAAACTTTTCGTGAATTTACTACCCTTTGTCTTTTGTGAATTTTCGTACCTAAGTATACCTAGTGTATGCGTGTCCAGCCCGCTGACCGAGTGACGCACAACGCGGCGATAACTGTTAACTGTAATCTGTTTGTAAGTCCCACGGTTTGAGAAATAGTCGCCAAAGATGACCGTTCGGACATGCTTTTACATTGTGACTTGGTTTATGGAACAACAATAAATAAATAAACACGATTTTTTGCTTTTTTTTATTTTTTTCTCACAACATCAAGTTTACAATATTTAGATGTCAAAATATTTTAATTTCACATTGAGATATATTAAAAATGTTATAAGGCGAGACTCGGCTTCGATGTTTTAAAAATCCATTTCTATGTTTTACATATATATTGGTATAAAAATACTCGGTTTTAGAAAACCTCTCTAGTCCTCCTAAGGCGTATCCCTGTTTAGAAGGTAGATTAGTGAGCCTGCGCAGACAGCGGACTACAGACCGACGATAGGAGCAATAGCAGTGTTATTTGTCAAAGTTTTGAGGAGGACTAAAATCTACCGTGAGCATTACTGCGTTAGCAGACAATGTTACAGACTCCCGGAATAAGTTAGGGCTCTCAAGTTTGCACGGACTTCACGGACTTGCGTCCGCTTCAAGCAGTTATTAGTCAAACTTTTCTATGTAGTTTTTGTCCCCCGTCCGTAATCTGTGCAGACTCAGGTCTGTATACGTTCTCAAGAAAGTTTATTTAGTCTACTTTTGATTCTCTGGGGTTAAATACAACAATATTTCTATAAAATGATCTGGGCAACTGTAGCGGAGTGATAATTTGTTCTAGAAAACATTTATCAATGCTTTTGTCAGTCCAAAGACAGGATGTAATCTATACTGTTAGCTGTCTTTTCATCGGGATATTCTTTGTATTTCCCCATTGGGTTTAGTTCTTTGGAATTTTTAAATGGCCATTTTACCAGACTAGTTATTACCTATATCCAGTAGGTTTATTGTTATAGAAGCCATACCCTAGGAGAAACATCCGACCGTTGTAAAGTCGAGTCTTTCCTTAAAGCTAATAACTCACGATGTGGCTATAGAGTCAGAATGCAGCTTTTGAGGCATTGATTGCGAGCAATACGCCAACGTGGTATTAAGGTTGCGCTATCAAAAAAATACTTGGCCCGCAGAAATTTTACATGCAAACTTCTTTGCATCAAGTCATATTTTGTAGCACTTTGCGTTCAGCTTGCAGCGTCGCTACTAAACCGCTTCGTGAGTTCCTAGCATCAAAAAGTATATAAATATATATATATATATATATATATATATATATATTTATTATATGAGATTAATAAACGTCTCTATATACTACTTTCTAAACATGGAGAATTTTAAATAACACTGAGATACAAACTGGTATAAACGATAAACGTTTGAAATGGGATAATTATTAAAACCATATTTGCTAACAGTAGGTACCACATAAATTGAGGAATAAATGGAGTTGCTGTCTTGAGTTAAACCCTGAAACGAGATTAGGGCCACTCATCCTTCTACCAAATTAACATTCAGCTATGATTCAGGCCACTGCGGCGATGAGCAGGAAATGAGTATGGAAAAGAAACAGCGTGCAACCAGGTCACTTATACGCTGCTTGTTACTTCAATTATTATATTATATTATGTGATTTACAAATAATAAATAAATAAAAATTTCAGACAACATCATAGATATTTACCTATCTGATTCCGGGCTGGCTTAAGCACTTGTGTTGGTTTGGTTTGATGCCGAAAGCATCTGTGATAGCAACTGTTTGATGCCGAAAGCATCTGTGATAGCAACTGTTTGATGCCGAAAGCATCTGTGATAGCAACTGTTTTTCGATACGTAATGGAAACTGTACCACCTTGCTCGAAAAAGTTACCGAATTATGTACCCTCACTTCAATTACTTATTTTATCTTTGAGAATAAGATTTCTTTTTTGTCAACTAATTAAATTCTAAGTCGTTAACTAACAAATATTATGTGCTTATATAATTTTAAACCGTCCGTTTCGATGTTTGTTTTGCATGTTCATATCTTAAACCAGTGTTTCTCAATGTATTAAGTGAATAAGTTGTGTTCTGTTTTAAAAATAAATGTCTTAAACCTAAAAAATTATGGTGCAGTAGGTAGGTATAGTGGCGTCATCTTGTCTGGTGGTAAGCAAAAAGTGGAGTCCAAGTTCCTGTGACAATTGACCAGAAATATAAGTTACCTGTCGATTGAATCTGGTTGACCTTTCCTACTAACCCTTCTATGCGTTTAGATTTAGAAAAGGTTGATGTACTACTGAATATACGCTTCTGTTGTTCCTACGGTATTAGCAGCGGCCATGCAAGTAAAAGTGGCTGAATGATAATCTGGCATAAGGTTTTTGCTATGGATCTCATTCTCTATAATATATTTGTACCGGTAGGCCTGAGGTACGTCCCTAGGTATTATCACTTAAGATACATTAATTCTACCAAGATGTTGATCCCCCCCAAATAATGTCACGATTAAGTTCTTTCCAAAATGGTCGTATGCGAGTGTCCAACAAAATGAAAGGTTACAACAATCGGTCCCTTCCGATTGTTCCAAGTTGCTGTAATGTAAGTATCGCAACTACTGCGCAGTAAGATTAACTAGTCAACTCCTTCTTAACCGTGTATTATTTCAGGTGGAAATTTCTCTCCAAAATACCCAATAGCTGTGACAGCATACCTACGGTTTAAATACTAGAAAGTGTATAGAAATCTAAATCATTTAAAGTACTTTGCAGATGTGATGGTATCGCAAAACTGGTGAATAGGAAGAAATACGCGGTATATGACCGCGCATTGCCATACTTTTGAATACATTGGATGTTGTGCTTAGCATTACTTATTATACCTACAGCGTACCAAACTAGCCAAGCAATGTTTTACGCAACGTGCAATTTGGCAACTATCATTCTTGGTTTGAGGTGTCATAGAGCTCAAAATGATGGTGTAAATTATTTAGATTTCTATACGATAATTTACAATTAGTAAAAACTACTTATTTTCTAGTAAAGCCAATTACATACTTGTGTAAAATGTATTGATTCAGAAAGATATTTCGCAGTTTTATTAATTATTATTTAGTATATTAAAATGGCGTTAATTAGGTTTTTTACTAAAATTTTTCTAATCCTTAAATGATTTCTCAATTTATGATTTGACTGTGATAATCACGATCGTACCATAGGAGTGTTATAGACACCCCTGATGATCGACCTTGCCTTCTTATCTGAGTCTTAGTATACGAACTCTGCAGTAAGTTTTATTTCAAGAACTTTGCGTCTGCTGACGCCAAGCCAAGTCTGAAGTAGTAGGTTCATAATTAGTATGTACTTACATTCTATTAGTGCATGTATACCTAGTCTTTTCAAACATCCACGCCAGTTAGCATTTAAATAGCGGTCATTCACCCCTCTGTACTAAACACTTCTGCGCAAACGACAGTCGTCTAACTGGTGAGTAAAACATGTATTATCAACATGTTCTTAGTACAGGTAAGGCTTAGGGAGCTCCAACAACTACCGAGAGCTGTCGATAATACCAGTTCCCTTATTAAGTCCAGTTAACGGTAGTTGCATAGCCTAAGTACAGCGGCGGGGTGAATAGCCACTCTTGCCTAGCAATTCGGCGCGGCACAGTCAAATGAGGTTTATTTCAATTTTGGGACACAATTTGCAAATTTGAACCATTTCTGAATCATACTTTACTAGTAAATTTATATCCAAAAAAAATTTATCCTTTCAAAAATATTATTCATTTTCACCTTAACAATCACCGTGTCAGCACCGACTCGTTTACACAACATTTTACATTCTTTACACCTGTTACGTCATCACAGTGACGTCATTCGTTAGTATACAAAGCTTTCTTGTTCATAAGCACTTAAATTACATAAATATATTACCTTTACCATTATAAATAAATTACAAACGGATCGAAATGCAATTTTATACATAATATATATATATACTTAATCAAATTTACAACGTCACATGTTTACAAACTTTAACATAGCATAAATATCGATCGGTAGTGATAAAATAACAAATCTATCAGGACGTTCTCAAATTCACGTTCTGAAAAATAATTTCAAGAAAATACACTTCTACTTTAACATGTTGATATATTTATAAAGTTATGATTTTTTTTACAAAAATATGTAGATATATATATAAAAAATACATACATAATAATATAATATGAATTTTGGTTCGCACGTTGATAGTATTTTGCCAGTAAATGCGATGCAAGACGCGCGTTGATGTCTTTTGTATGGGCCGATGTTTCGTAGCAAGCCGACATTTCGCTAGGACTCGTTCCCTCAAAGCCTTTTCAAGTGTAGATCTCATAACTTTTCATATCTTTGCAACTGAGTCCATGGCCCAATCTTTACATTTTCTTTTATTTTTTTAAATTACATTATATGTTTATGTTATACATACTTATAATTATGTAAATAAATATAAGTAAAAATCTTAATAATATATAACTGACATCAAAATATAACATTCTTCATAAATATTCTCTTCTTTCATTCTTAATTATATATATATATATAATCTTCAATATATATTTAAGAACCTGTTACACAGGTTGGTTATAAAGCTTCGGTTTATTTTTATTGTTAATCGATACGTTGAACTTTATTTTGCATTTTTGTATTAGATATTGGACACCTTGAAATTTTATTGAAACGTAGAAAAATACGATTTGCTATATATATTCTCTTGTTATTATTGGCATTTTAATACTGAATTTGCAAAAGGATCCAGAAGGATTGCTTTGCCGTTATTGATGTCCGATGTTGCTTTTAGATAAAACGCGCATGCGCCGATGGCGGAAAATTCGTCAGCTTTCTCAAGAAGCAAACAATATTCAATGTCCTGTTTGCAATCTTCCTTTTCTTGCAGCAATGCCTTATTCTCATTACTCATGTAGGACAACGAAATAGCAGTTTTTAGCTTAATAATCTGGTCATCACACCACGTGTGTTCTCCTGAAATGTCACAATAGTCGACAGCACGCCTCGAGTGTCAAAATGCACGCTGACGAGCCGTGTCGCCGAATATTGTGGCGAAGGCGTAACTGGGTCGCGCCGCCCTGGGCACACCCCGCCACGCCCGGACCTTTCAGCCCCCATTCAACCACAGCGTTTATTTAAAACAACACGCTAGGCGCGTATTATGTGTAATATTCGTTTATACAAAGGGAGCTTTGTGTTGTATTCATTGATTTGTGAATTATCTTCTTTTGCTTAATTGTGAGTCTTTTAATGTAAATTTTTTATTTCAATTTTGTTTTTGCAATCGTATTGAATATTATCTATTTGAGTGGTTAATGGTTTCGTTTCTGTTCAAATAAGTTATGAAAGCTGTAACAACTTTTAAAATCTTTTATTTCTTTGCTTGTGGCTGTCTCGTCAGAACTATAATATACTGTACAATTGTTAGGTATAATATTAAAACATTTATTTTTAATATAAATTTTAGGTAAATATGAGTTTTTTTAATTTTTATTACATTTTTGAAATATTTTGTATTTTTTTTCGCGTTTTTATAATTTTATTTTTTCTTTAAAGTAATATGTACCTATAATAATCTAGGCGCTTTTGCACCGCTTAGCTAACATTTATCTCATAATTTTTTTACGAGTTAATATATGGAATTAGGAGCGAACTGAAATTAGTATTAGTACCTAGTATGTGTAGACAGAATGAACACTGGTCCATTGATCAATACTGCGCTTACACGATAATACCTACTATCATCACCTTTTTACTGTTTAACTCTTATTAATCTCACCCAATATAAGTTTTATAACACTTTATATATCACAATCTCACTTTGTTTGTCTCGATCACATAAGTTTATTACTCGCTTATTGCTCACATCTCGTTCTTGATTTCCAACTTCTTCAACATGAGACCAGTGGCTACTCATCGCATCTTCCTAAAATTCTTCTAATTTATAATACGTTTTTGGACAGTACGTAATGGCAATGTCATAGTCCGCGATACCCTATTGACGAACTATCCAAGAACGTGATAAGCACTACGAACATTATATATAAAATCTATATCTATTATGTACAACATGTGCAGAAGCCATCAAAGAGACAGCAAACAAGTGTACGGCTCGCTTGATGGAAAGCGTTCACCGAAGCCTATGGGCGCTTGCAACACAAGCAGTGTCACTCGCCCGTTGCTGGTCCTTCGGTGGTTTCTTAGACGATTCACTGCGCTGGCCAAATAGGGACAAAAGCTCATGGCGTCCACTAGGCCCCCTTTAGCAAGCGGTGAATAGTGAATCCTAAGATTGGGCCTCTGGACTCTCAATCACCGAAAGAAAAGTAGCGGTTTGAGCACCGCTATTTTTCCAGAGGTCTTCATTGAGAAGGTGGTCCTACCCCGGTCGAGCCGGCCCAGTTATGCTGGAACTAGTTCCAGCGTGGCTCTCCCACCTACGAACAGGCATTCTGTAATTATCTACAAATCTAATTGATAGCGTTTTAACGGTGTCGGATCGAAGGTCGACGGAACTTTAGAATAGTCTGCAGGTGGTATATAGTTCCGTTGAGTCGTCAATGCACGCCTTAGAGGTCAGTCTCCGTGTTGCCTCGGGGCGTGCAGAAGCAGCATCAACTATACCGGTGCCGTCGCGGAGACCGGCGCTGCGGCGGCAGCTGCCGCTCCTCCGCTCGCTGCCGCTGCTCCTCCTGCCGAATTGCCTCGTCGTTCTGACTCGCATCGGAAGATCTATTCTCCGACGTCTCGTGCATGGCCTCTTCCATACCATCGGGGTCATTGTACGACTTGTACGTCTGACTGGACGCGACCTCCTTGACGTGCAATACTGTGGTCCTCGACACTTGACAAGTATGTTCCAAGAACACCATTACCCCGTTTAGATTCTGTATCGCTTGATTTGCTGATCGTTCATTTGTGTACACAGCGAATGCCTCCGGTCCGCAAATTTTGAATCCTTTGAAGCCCTCAAAACTGTAAATAATAACATATATATATTAACTTCAATTATAAAGAAACAACATTTAACATTAATTCAAGCATGATTCTGATTTGAAGGGTGGAAATTAATATATATATAAAATGTATGCTGAATTTTAAGGTATTACATAAAAGTCAAATCGAGTCAGTTATTTAGATATTTTATTTGTCATTATTGAAAGATTATCAAAGAATTGATAAAATGTAAACTTTGTAAAGTGTGTTTCTCACATCTAGGCAAGGAAACACGCTGGAATTTAATTTGAATAGATGATAAGGCAACTTACACAGAGAATCGCATCATGGTCTGCTCGTTCAACCCGCAGCCCTGAGGGAACGTTACGCTGATACAAAAATCATTGTCTTTTAAGTTTTCTAAAGAGAGCGTCAACAACCATTTTTTGCCGAAATCCCTCTCCAGTGGAATGCCGGTTGAAAGGGCATTTATGTCATCAAGATCAATGTAAGGTCCTGCTTTGTGCATTCGCAGGATGTAATCTTTGTACACTTCCAGTAATCCGGTAAGCTTGGGACATATTTTAATACATTCGCACGCATTCAGGGTAAATTTATTCAGAATTGCGGTATTAAATGGATGTGTTACTTCAAAGTCGTCATCTGAATGGTGATAATATTGGCAGTCTGGAGCAACAGTAAATGTTTGGGTCTCCTGAGTTCGTTTCCTAAGTTTTTTACGAAAACCAATCGGTGTTTTTTGCTGATTTGCTTCTGCGTCTGTTCTACCATAAGGTGACGGCGGTGGTGGGGGAGAGTTTAATACACTCTCAGGAGAGCTATGACCTTGCATCAGGTTGAAATCGTTTATGCTAGTGGCCTGAGGTGTGTATTCCAGCAGGCCTGATGCCGAGGTACGAATACCTGACGAGGAGTAGCTCAAGGTCCTTTCTATTTCGGAAAACAAACAACTTGGGTTCTGAATCATAGATGGCTGAGGCTGGTACTGAATTGGGCTCCTTGCCGAGGCTCTAGGCACGGATTGGAAATGTGCTCGAGTTTGCGTTGGAAAGTGCATACACGGGCCTCGCGAACGTTCTTCCTGCATGAGATTTAATTGTGATCGAACCCTAACTGTCACTGGTGGGCAGCTACCGGATTGACAGGTAGCTGGCGCAAAATACCTCTTGTTATCATTGGTATTAAGTGCTACATTCGACCCCTCGAGTGTAGCGGAACGGTTAATTAGAATGCCTTTAATGGGTGTTTGCCGTCCTGAGCTCGACAGTTCTATTGTCGGGAGATTGACAAGTGATCCACTCGGAGGTATTACCTTACCGGGGCCTGTAGGTGGCCTGGGAACCAAATAGCCCGGATCGACATGGTGTGTATATTTCATTGGCGTTTGTCTTTTATCTCTCATTTGCAAAGAGTGGGTTGAACCATAAACCGGCTCCGGACATTTTAAGTAGGTGTCTTTCTGCGCTGGTGCCGGTGGGATCGGGCTGCGGACATACAGCCGGGACATGCTGGCTGCTTTGACTTCTGTGTCTATTTCTTCTAAGCTCTCCTGGCTAGGAATTTTTGTAAGTGTGCAGGACAGCCTAGAAGGGCTCCTGTTGCGGTCAGAATTGCGGGTCGGGCTCGCCGGGAGACCCGTCATACTTTCCCGGAGCGGGCTCACGTGCATGGGTGGAGGCGTGCCGGGCCGCGAGCTGACAGGGCTGGACACGGACGGCCTCCGACTTTGTATGGTCGACAACGGTTCATCATCTGGCATGATGGTGCCATCGCTTCTTATAACTGAAATTTCGGGACCTTTGAATGAAATGAGGGCAGGCGAGGTTGCTCTCGAAAGCGAATTTCAAATGACCGTGATGGGCACGCCTCAGCCTTGCCGTCAGAGTGGAGGTCTTGTGTATGCGTGAATTGGTGTATGTCCTGAAGCTTTTCCTTCGTTTCCCAAGCTTTGCTAGTACTTTCTTTGTTGAAATTGGCGCTCATGCCTAATTCCGCGTTCTGGCTATCCTCCTCCTCCGGTCGCAGATAATCACCCTCCATCTTCAAATATTCAGTGTTTTCCATTTTTATTTGGAACAACTCTACTTCTCTGGCTCGATCTCCTACAACAAAAATAAAATACAATATGTCAGTGGTTATTTTGTTATCTACAGTAATTGAAATGTGGAGAAAATTAAAAGCCACGTTCAGAAATTTTAGTTTTTGCCTCTATATAAGTGACTATGTTGATCTCACAGCATTTTTTTTTCTCTTTAATTTATAATGTTATTATCTAGATGTCAATGTAAAGAAATACTTATAAAAAAAATATATATATTTTAAATATATGTTTGGGGCTTCAATCCTGCTGTGTGCTATATTAACTTACTACATAGGCAAATAAGTTAATTTATGTATTAATCTACCATATTTTCTCAAAGAATTAGTAATAGTAGTTCCACAATTATCTAAGGATAGGCGAACAAAGTTATCTGATGAAATTCGTTGCGCTGTATTTATTTAACAACTATTTTATTGAAATAAAATTTTAAACAGTCAAAGTGAATCAAGGTCGTATAAAACCCTCCTCGATCGTATAAGTATAACTTACATACTCTTATAACAACAACAACATACAACAGCAGTCAGTCAACAGGACACTAGGGCCCTTTAACCACATTCATCCAAAAATAATACTGGGATGGTTAGATGATCAATTGTGAAAAAGTAGTGACAAAAGGCTACCTTGTTGCCTATACAATTACATACCCAAAACCCGACCATTTTTCGCCTTTTACGATAGGCAAGGTAGCCAAAAAACACATTTGGCACATGATTTTTAAGTCCCAAACCAACACGGGACAACGCATATTCTTATCGCTATTAATTCAATACCTATAAATATCAGCTATTTCCTAACTACTAACTAACTTAACTTCACGCCACTTCCCTAGCGGGGTGGTAAAGCGAACCGAACGCCATATGGCACGATCCTTACACACCTCACTCGCCTCTTCAACATTCATAATCCTTTTCATACGAGCTCTACGGTTTTTATGACTCCTAACATCACCTTCTTTTAATATACGACTATCTGGTCGTGGTAGGTGAGCCTGGGCCTTCCGCGGCTCCTACATCCTTCCACATTCGCATTGTATATCTGTTTAGTCAATCTTTCGTCATCTATTCTTTCCACATGTCCGAACCACCGGAGCATGCCTCTTCTTACCTTGACTCCGACGCTGTCCTTCAGACCGACTCTCTTTCTTACATCAATATCAGCTATTTCCTAAATTATGCAAAGTGTCTTTAATATTTTCTAAAATAAAATAGGCTGTAAAATACTAGCTATACACTTGCTATACATTCTTCATACACTCAAAATACATTTATAATAATAATAAATAATACATTTTTCAGACTGACACACCAATTCCCTAGTCCCAAACTAAGCTCATAAGCTTGTGCTATGGATACTAGGTGAACGGATAGACATACTTAAATACGTTTATAAACATCCATGACTCGAGTACAAATATCCATGTTCATCACACGAAATATTTGCCCCTAGCGGGATTCGAACCCGCGACTCTTGGTTTCGTGGCCAGGGTCTCTGACCACTCGACCAACGGGCCATTTGCTTGTACACTTCTTTAAAAGCACTCTCAAAATCGCTTGTTGCTTGCTTGACAGAGTAACTGTAGTCGCTAAATGATTAATTCTGATGTTGACCGTACCAAAACATCGGTACCGATACAATTAAGTCCTTAGACTACCATTAATCAATGATAGATTTTCAATATAAAATTTCTCATATTAAAAAAATATATTTTAAAGACATCTTAATAAAGATCCAGAATTATGTTAGAGAATCCATTTGATATTTTAATAATAATTGTCATAAAGGTATCTTTGAATAAAATTTGTTAAGTGTTTAATACCCCGACGGGATTCGAAACCCATACCCTTAATACGGCTATTTTGGAGTCCCGCCGTCGCTCTTGGACCTTATTCTTGTTATTATATGTTATGCAGTGTCTATAGTATAATACGAGTAGTTATAAGTATAATACTTATAACTAATCAACACAGCGCGCAAAAGTACATGAATTATTGTTCATTAGCGTCATAACCCAGCTAGAGTACTTCATGTTTGCTTCTATCGCTTGATATCGAAACAAAGGAATCTGTGTAAAAGCATGCACTATGTATTATATGCCTTTACTTTCACAGAAAATAATTGATATTTATATATTTATTTATAGCTATATATATTTTATAGTATAATACCAGCACTAACACACCAAAGTAGAACGTTTTCAATGAATTCCTAAATTATAAAATGGCACGGTTGAAAAAGGATTTTTTCAAATATAAATTATTTGAAATACTCCTTTTTCAACCAGGCAACCGGGCGGTTTTTTTTTATTCTCACAAGATATTTTTTATTGCGAATTGGTGGTAAGAATAGAAACCAAAGTAAGATGAATCTAATAGATACTCTACAACTGCCTAGCGTCAGCATAATTCGCAAAAGTGCAACATACAAAAATAACTATAAACTAGTTTCACTTCGCTTATCTCCGAAAACCTCTATTCACTCGCACCAATTAGTAAATAGTAGTTAAAGTCGATATAAAAACGCGTATTAATTTTCTTATGCAATCTCACATGTAAAAAAAAGTGCGCAATATTTAAAAACAAGCGTTTGTCTACATTAAGTGTAATAAATGCTTCCTATTTAGCTCTGATTAAGACGCCAATTATATTATAGACACATAATTAATGCAATCTTACGCAAAACTGTCTTAATTCGCAGCTAAAATACTACTAATATTGTAATTCCTTGTCTTAAATCTAAAAATGTTAATCTAATTAAATCTAAATATCTTATGTGACTTGAAATGGCCACATTTCAAGTCACATAAGATATTAACAAGTCAGCTAGGCATTTCTTCTGCTCCTAATTATTAATAAAGCAATAATAATTATCAAAAAACACTGAAATTCTGTATTACAGTTTTTAATAAACTGATATTAATTGTAGTTGAAATGTACATGCAGCGTCAGCTGTATGAAAACAAAGCATTCGAATCACTCTACTTCAAATAAAAACTTTTAAATAGTAAATTGCGCATCACATACTTACTTAACTAACTAACTAAACTTCACGCCACTTCCCTACTTAAACAAGTAGAACTAAAGTAAATTATGTAATAATGTGACATACCTCTGGTCTGCTCTTCTGGTCAAGTTTCTTAAAGTGTGAAGTCGGCAAGCAGCAACTGTTCAAGTAAAGTCAGTTGGTAGGCAACAAGTCTTTCAGGGAACCGCGCACTCGCGGCAAAAGTTTTTTGCACTGTTAACTTCCACAAACTGGTGCTTAAAGTTGAGAAAGTAGAAAAAAAATTATACTTAAAAAAAATAAAATTAACTCTCTAAGCCGTCACTAATCACTATAAGTATGCGTTTGGTGATCATTGTCACTCGACACCAAAAAACTTCTAAAAAGTTCAGCACTCTCAAGCGTAAAGTTTCTGCGTTCGGGTTCACTTGTGAAAGGAGGGTTGGGAAGTACTATTTCAGCGAGGTGAGTCGCGTCGCGTCGCACGATCGTCGCGGTCGGAGGGCGCTGGGAGACTAACTCTCGTCGCGAGTTTCCGAGGCTGGATGCTGGCGCTTCGGACGGCGGGCGCTCACCGAGTGACGAGGCTATTCTGCTGGTGCAGGCATGCGCACGGTGCAACTACGCACATACACCGCCAACACACCCGATGGGGTGTGAACCCACCCCACCACGGATCACCCCCTACCCTCCAATCAATATCGAAATTCAAGGGTAAGGTTGCAATGTTGTGCAATAGGCAACTTTTATGTATTACATTCAAGTCTTTTGTTCGGTATATAGTCTTATATATTGAATATATAGAGATAAAATATTAAATACTACATCTTATTGATATAAAAACACATAGTATATATAAAAATTAGAGCAATAGAGTAAAAGCTAATTAATTCAACAAATGGAATCTAACACAATCTTAAGATGGCAATTTCAACGAAATATTTTTAATATAAAATATATTTATTAAGATAAAATTTTATAGTATGAATTATGAGTAGGTATGTGTACGCATAATTCTTATTTTTTTAAATTTCTGAGGCATTTCATAAATTGCGTTTGCTCTTTATGTTACTGTAATATATATAAACAAAAAATATATAAATACACATATCGACGCTTAAGAACCAAGACCATCTATCTACACTTTTGGCGCTTTTTACTTTTTAATGCAGTTATTTTTATGATTAATTTACGCATCGTTTCCTTTGATCAGTAACCTCAAATTCGCATTAAATAAGAAGTTATGAAAAAATACCAATACCACCTAAGTTACGTGACGTAATAAATTTAAGGAAATAATACGTTTTTTTCGTCTCCTGTGAAGTCGACTTTTTGTAGATAGATGGTCTTGGTTCTTAAGCGTCGATATACATTATTTGACTTTAAAAGTGTTTGTAGTAACTAGTAAACTGTGATTTAGGTTTCAACAGGTATATAACTTTGTTCCCATACAATTTTTGAATTTAGTATCTTTCGCTGAGAAACTTATCTAATCTAGGTTAACCTGTATATTTTTTACATGTTTAGCAATTTTTACGTTTGAGAATTTATTTAACTGTAGATTCTTTAATTCACCTCTGTAGCGTTATCGTTTTAAAAAGCAAGTTAATATGATGACTATTGGAAGCTTAGTGAACCGCGGAGCGGTGATGAGCATCAAAGACAAGTCGCCTCCTAGGACTTGACATGCTTGTATGAATAAACATGACATGTCTCTATATGAAACCGATAATATTTACGAACAGCAATTTGGTAAATTAAACGTATATAAAAAAAAGTAATCATTCAAAAGTGAGATTTGTCAATAGTCAGGTAATAGATTATAGTCGAATTAACTATCTACAAACGCTTTGTAAGAAAAATGTCCAATGCCATTCACGAATTGGTGAATTAACTTTATTTAACTTACTTATTTTGGATACCTTTATAGATTAGTTATTTTATTTCTTAGATATTAAAATGAGCCCTTAGATTGGTAACAATGATTTCTAACAACACATAGGTAACTTAGAACTTAACCTAAATAAAACTAAAATTATTAAATTCAAACTTCACCAAAAATCTGGTTTGAACATAATCATACAATATAAAATTAATTTGTATTATTTGACAGAATCCAATATGTGAATTCTGCTTCTTTGTTAGGATTAGATCGGGACACACATTTGAATTGAAAAAATCATATACAAACATTGTTTTACGAAATGTCTTCCTTTGTTATGC